>OY757018.1:129205592-130405592 GCA_963580285.1 Lucinisca nassula | reverse complement strand
CGGGGTTGGCCCGTTTGGACCCCAAGGGCATGATTGGCAGGAATTATGTAGGTGACCCCTTGCCGTTGCTACATGCTAAATATCTAAGCTCTGTGCCCTGTGGTTCCCGAGAAGATTTTTGAAGCTTTTTGTTCCATTATGAGTCTATGGGAGCGAAGGGGCCCCGGGGCGTCGCCCATTTGGAATCCAGGGGCATGATTGGCAGGAATTATGTAGGTGACCACTGGCCGTTGCTACATGCTAAATATCCAAGCTCTGGGCCCTGTGGTTTCAGAGAAGAAGATTTTTGAAGCTTTTTTTTTTTCAATATGTGTCTTTGGGAGCTAAGGGGCCCCGGGGTGTGGCCAATTTGGACCCAAGGGGCATGATTGGCAGGAATTATGTAGGTGACCACTTGCCATTGCTACATGCCAAATATCTCAGCTCTGGGCCCCGTGGTTTCAGAGAAGAAGATTTTTGAAGCTTTTTTCCCTTATGAGTCTATAGGAGCTAAAGGGCCCCGGGGCGTGGCCCGTTTGGACCCCAGGGGCATGATTGGCAGGAATTATGTAGGTGACCACTTGCCATTGCTACATGCTAAATATCTAAGCTCTGGGCCCTGTGGTTTCTGAGAAGATTTTTGAAGCTTTTTTTTTTTCATTATGAGTCTATGTGAGCTAAGGGGCCCCAGGGCGTGGCCCATTTGGACCCTAGGGGCATGATTGGCAGGATTTATGTAGGTGACCACTTGCCTTGCTACATGCCAAATACCTCAGCTCTGGGCCCTGTGGTTTCAGAGAAGAAGATTTTTGAAGCTTTTTTCCATTATGAGTCTATAGGAGCTAAGGGCCCCGGGGCGTGGCCCATTTGGACCCCAGGGGCAAGATTGGCAGGAATTATATAGGTGACCACTTGCCGTTGCTACCCTGCTAAATATCTAAGCTCTGGGCCCTGTGGTTTCCGAGAAGAAGATTTTTGAAGCTTTTTGTTCCATTATGAGTCTATGGGAGCGAAGGGGCCCCGGGGCGTCGCCCATTTGGAACCTTGGGGCATGATTGGCAGGAATTATGTAGGTGACCACTGGCTGTTGCTACATGCTAAATATCTAAGCTCTGGGCCCTGTGGTTTCAGAGAAGAAGATTTTTGAAGCTTTTTTTTCATTACAATTCTTTGGGAGTTAAGGGGCCACGGGGTGTGGCCAATTTGGACCCCAGGGGCATGATTGGCAGGAATTATGTAGGTGACCACTTTCTGTTGCTACATGCCAAATATCTCAGCTCTGGGCCCCGTGGTTTCAGAGAAGAAGATTTTTGAAGCTTTTTTCCATTAGGAGTCTATAGGAGCTAAAGGGCCCCGGGGCGTGGCCAGTTTGGACCCCCAGGGGCATGATTGGCAGGAATTA
Source organism: Lucinisca nassula (assembly GCA_963580285.1). Taxonomy (NCBI): domain Eukaryota; kingdom Metazoa; phylum Mollusca; class Bivalvia; order Lucinida; family Lucinidae; genus Lucinisca; species Lucinisca nassula. Next base: position 130,404,211 of record OY757018.1, on the reverse strand, counting down.
TGTAGGTGACCATTTGCCATTGCTATATGCTAAATATCTAAGCTCTGGGCCCTGTGGTTTCCGAGAAGAAGATTTTTGAAGCTTTTTGTTCCATTATGAGTCTATGGGAGCAAAGGGGCCCCGGGGCGTGGCCAATTTGGACCCCAGGGGCATGAATGGCAGGAATTATGTAGGTGACCACTGGCCGTTAATACATGCTAAATATCTTAGCTCTGGGCCCTGTGGTTTCAGAGAAGAAGTTATTTGAAGCTTTTTGTTCCATTATGAGTCTATGGGAGCAAAGGGGCCCCGGGGCATGGCCAATTTGGACCCCAGGGGCATGAATGGCAGGAATTATGTAGGTGACCACTGGCCGTTAATACATGCTAAATATCTAAGCTCTGGGCCCTGTGGTTTCAGAGAAGAAGATTTTTGAAGTTTCTCCAATTGTAAGTCTATGGAAGCTAAAGAACCCTGGGGTGGGGCCAATTTGGATCCCAGGGGCATAACTGGCAGGATTTATGTAGTTGGCCACTTGACATTGCTTCATACTAAAAATCTAAGCTCTGGGCCTTATGGTTTCATAGAAGAAGATTTTTTAAGTTTTTTTCCATTATAAGTCTATTGGAGGTGATGAGCTCGGGTGTGGCCAATTTTGACCCCAGGGGCAGGGTTAACAGGATTTATGTAGATGGCTATTTTATGTTGCTAGATACTAAATATCTAAGTTCTGTGCTTCACAGTTTCTGAGAAGATTTTTGAAGCTTTTTTCCATTATGAGTCTATGGGAGCTAAGGGGCCCCGGGGCGTGGCCCATCTGGACCCCCAGGGGCATGATTAGCAGGAAATATGTAGGTGACCACTTGCCGTTGCTACATGCTAAATATCTAAGCTCTGGGCCCATTGGTTTCAGAGAAGATTGTTGAAGTTTTTTTTTTTCCATTATGAGTCTATGGGAGCTAAAGGGGTCCCAGGTTGTGGCCCATTTGGACCCCAGGGGCATGATTGGCAGGATTTATGTAGGTGACCACTTGTCATTGCTACATGGTAAATAACTAAGCTCTGGGCCCTGTGTTTTCAGAGAAGAAGATTTTTGAAGCTTTTTTCCATTATGAGTCTATGGGAGCTAAGGGGCCCCAGGGCGTGGCCCATTTGGACCCACGGACATGATTGGCAGGATTTATGTAGGTGACCACTTGCCATTGCTACATGCTAAATATCTAAGCTCTGGGCCCTGTGGTTTCAGAGAAGAAGATTTTTGAAGTTGTTTTTTTTCCATTATGAGCCGGGGCCCCGGGGCGTTGCCCTTTTGGACCCCAGGGGCATGATTTGCAGGAATTATGTAGGTGACCACTTGCCGTTGCTACCTGCTTAATATCTAAGCTCTGGGTGCTGTGGTTTCAGAGAAGAAGATTGTTTAAGATTTTATTAAATATGAGTCTATGGGAGCAAAGGGGCCCCGGCGCGTGGCCCATTTGGACCCCAGGGGCATGATTGGCAGGAATTATGTAGGTGACCACTTGCCGTTGGTACATGCTAAATATCTAAACTCTGGGCCCTGTGGTTTCAGAGAAGAAGATTATTGAAGCTTTTTTTTTTTTCAATTATTAGTCTATGTGAGCTAAGGGGCCCCGGGGAGTGGCCCATTTGGACCCTAGGGGCATGATTGGCAGGATTTATGTAGGTGACCACTTGCCGTTGCTACATGCCAAATACCTCAGCTTTGGGCCCTTTGGTTTCAGAGAAGAAGATTTTTGAAGCTTTTTTCCATTATGAGTCTATAGGAGCTAAAGGGCCTCGGGGGGTGGCCCGTTTGGACCCCAAGGGCATGATTGGCAGGAATTATGTAGGTGACCCCTTGCCGTTGCTACATGCTAAATATCTAAGCTCTGTGCCCTGTGGTTCCCGAGAAGAAGATTTTTGAAGCTTTTTGTTCCATTATGAGTCTATGGGAGCGAAGGGGCCCCGGGGCGTCGCCCATTTGGAATCCAGGGGCATGATTGGCAGGAATTATGTAGGTGACCACTGGCCGTTGCTACATGCTAAATATCCAAGCTCTGGGCCCTGTGGTTTCAGAGAAGAAGATTTTTGAAGCTTTTTTTTTCAATATGTGTCTTTGGGAGCTAAGGGGCCCCGGGGTGTGGCCAATTTGGACCCCAGGGGCATGATTGGCAGGAATTATGTAGGTGACCACTTGCCATTGCTACATGCCAAATATCTCAGCTCTGGGCCCCGTGGTTTCAGAGAAGAAGATTTTTGAAGCTTTTTTCCCTTATGAGTCTATAGGAGCTAAAGGGCCCAAGGGCGTGGCCCGTTTGGACCCCAGGGGCATGATTGGCAGGAATTATGTAGGTGACCACTTGCCATTGCTACATGCTAAATATCTAAGCTCTGGGCCCTGTGGTTTCTGAGACGATTTTTGAAGATTTTTGAAGCTTTTTTTTTTTTCATTATGAGTCTATGTGAGCTAAGGGGCCCCAGGGCGTGGCCCATTTGGACCCTAGGGGCATGATTGGCAGGATTTATGTAGGTGACAACTTGCCGTTGCTACATGCCAAATACCTCAGCTCTGGGCCCTATGGTTTCAGAGAAGAAGATTTTTGAAGCTTTTTTCCATTATGAGTCTATAGGAGCTAAAGGGCCCCGGGGCGTGGCCCATTTGGACCCCAGGGGCAAGATTGGCAGGAATTATATAGGTGACCACTTGCCGTTGCTACCCTGCTAAATATCTAAGCTCTGGGCCCTGTGGTTTCCGAGAAGAAGATTTTTGAAACTTTTTGTTCCATTATGAGTCTATGGGAGCGAAGGGGCCCCGGGGCGTCGCCCATTTGGAACCTTGGGGCATGATTGGCAGGAATTATGTAGGTGACCACTGGCTGTTGCTACATGCTAAATATCTAAGCTCTGGGCCCTGTGGTTTCAGAGAAGAAGATTTTTGAAGCTTTTTTTTCATTACGAGTCTTTGGGAGTTAAGGGGCCCCGGGGTGTGGCCAATTTGGACCCCAGGGGCATGATTGGCAGGAATTATGTAGGTGACCACTTTCTGTTGCTACATGCCAAATATCTCAGCTCTGGGCCCCGTGGTTTCAGAGAAGAAGATTTTTGAAGCTTTTTTCCATTATGAGTCTATAGGAGCTAAAGGGCCCCGGGGCGTGGCCAGTTTGGACCCCCAGGGGCATGATTGGCAGGAATTATGTAGGTAACCATTTGCCATTGCTATATGCTAAATATCTAAGCTCTGGGCCCTGTGGTTTCCGAGAAGAAGATTTTTGAAGCGTTTTGTTCCATTATGAGTCTATGGGAGCAAAGGGGCCCCGGGGCGTGGCCAATTTGGACCCCAGGGGCATGAATGGCAGGAATTATGTAGGTGACCACTGGCCGTTAATACATGCTAAATATCTAAGCTCTGGGCCCTGTGGTTTCAGAGAAGAAGATATTTTAATTTTTTCCCATTGTAAGTCTATGGGAGCTATATGTTGCCATGGCAACCAGAATTCCAATCTGAACAGCCCAAAAACCTTATGCAGCCTTTCCCCCTACCTGATGATGCTTCTCATGAAATTTGATCAAGATTGACCATGGGGTATTAGAGATATACTTATTTGAAATTGTTTACAGACGCACGGATGCACGACGGACAAAAAGTGATCACAAAAGCTCACCTTGTCACTACGTGACAGGTGAGCTAAAAATGACCTATACAGTGTTGACGGGGACGTTAAACCACAAATCAGACAAAGGAATACCCACAACATATGTTTTTATGGTGTTTTGACAAAAACTATCCTTCAACTAGAAATGCGTCCATAGGACACGGATGCCCCCGCCTGAAAAAATGTCTATGTTCGTATTCATCCATAGAAAGTTATTAACTGTGTTTTAGTTTTGGACCCTTTTTTCATGTTTAAGCTCTAAGTATGACCTTGACCTTGCAGGTAAGGACGTTGGTTTTGTGTGAGGCAGATTGTCTCATGATGGCCAACATTTCTGCCAAATAATTTCAAAATCCATCCAGAGATAAGAAAGTTATTGACTGCGTTTAAGTTTCGGACCATTTTTTTTACCTTTGACCTCTAAGTATGACCTTGACCTTGGAGGTAGGGATCTGGGTTTGCATGTGACACATCATCTCATGATGGTTAATATTTCTTCAAAGTAATTTTAAAATCCATCCAGAGATAAGAAAGTTATTGACTGCGTTTTTCGGACCCTTTTTTTGACCTTTGACCTCTAAGTATGACCTTGACCTTGGAGGTACGGACCTGGGTTTTGCACATGTTACATCGTCTCATGATGGTTAACAGTTCTACAAAGTAATTTCAAAATCCATCCAGAAATGAGAAAGTTATTGACTGCGTTTAAGTTTCGGACCCTTTTTTGGACCTTTGACCTCTAAGTATGACCTTGACCTTGGAGGTACAGACCTGAGCTTTGCACGTGACACGTCGTCTCATGATGGTTAACATTTCTGCTGAGTAATTTTAAAATCCATCAAGAAATAAGGAAGTTATTGACTGCATTTAAGTTTCGTACGCACGGACGGACGGACGGACGGACGGACAAGGGCAACGCTATATGCCCTTTCCACCATTCTTCGAATGGCGGGGGCATAATTATCACAAAATACCCACCTTATCTCTTGCTTTGCCTATGCTCAGCTCCAGCTGGATATTTCACCACACAGTGTTTTTCATAAAGGATCTTACCCATGTATTGTTGAATTTATTAAACGAGTGTTCCTATTCTAATGATGTAACCATGCATGTTTGGTCAGAATCCATCCATATATTCAGGGCATATATAGTGCTTCAAACAGGCTATGCCAACGGCAATGCAGATGCAAATGAAAACAATATGTCCCCTCACCTCTGGTGGAGGGGGGGGGGGGGGGGTTCATAAATAACAATGTCCAGCAGACAAAAAAGCAGGGTCACGGGGTGTTTCGCCCACGAGTCATTTCGCCTGTGGGTCTTTTCGTCCTGTGTTGTTTCGCCTGTGGCTCGTTTCGCCCTGATTTGGTGGGTTGTTTCGCCCTTATTTTTTTTTTCAAGCCCTATGGATTGAGGTCAGATATGTTTTGGTATATAAAGGGGTTGATAGGGGTATGGGGAGTCCCGGAAAATATTGTAATATCCTCGTTTGCTTTCATCCTGCAAAACTGGAGCGTATGTAATATACATATACAAATGTGACCAAACGCAGTATCAGTAGAAAGAAATAGATAGTTTGGTCCTATATTTGACCTTGATCTACTTTTCATGGTTCACAGACTTCTAAAACTATTGCATCAAACCTAACGTTCACCCTACTATTTATGTTCATTTCTCAAGAACTAAGAGTTTCATCAATGATACTTAGTACAAACTTGCATCTTGGGATGGTGGCGACAATTCAAGCATCCATATTTGACCTTGACCCAATTTTCACGGTACACTGACTTTGTAAAATAATTGCATCAAACCTAGCGACCATCCCACCATTAAAGTGAATTTCTCAAGAACTATAAGAACTTCGTTAATGAACTTAAATTTGTAACAAGCTTGCATCTAGCGATGACAATTATAATGCAATTATCCATATTTGACATTGATATAATGGGACTTATGGCTGTGAAAATTACTGTGTATATGTAAAAATGTGATATTTTTCTAATTTTGTATTGTCTATGTTTTAGAAAGTGAAATAAGAAAAATAAAGTGTATGTGAGGACGCACTAATTGCTGTATAAAGTGGGGTTTAGGGGTGAGGGTTCTTCATTACATGCACTTGCTAACATCGATTGTCCACAAAAAAATCCAATTTTTTCTGATAAACAAATTCTGATACTTTTGCACAACTCAGACCGAGACATAACGTTAACGTCTTTGACAATCAGATATGAGCCTCGTCACGAGAAACAATAATCACTCTATCATTTCGTAGGAAAGTAACTGAGTAAATGTCCTTTTGACTTTCCGCTTGAGATGGCGTTTCATCTTAATGTTGGGTAAAAACACCCACAAAACTGGAAGCAACATCTGCAAAATGATCAATACAGTGTTGACTCGGACGTGAAAAACTCAATCAACCATTCATTCATTAATTTACTTATCCATCTCTGTATATTCAACCGTCTGTACATCTACCAACGCACAACTTCATTCATTTATTTATTCGTTTATTCATTCAACCGTCTGTCCATTTATCCATCCATTCTGTTTGTCACTCCCTTAAAAATATAATTGCAGCAAAACAACCCACGGGCATAACAACTCACCCAATAAGGGCGAAACGACCCACCCCTGAAATCAGGGCGAAACAACTCAGGGCGAAACGACCCAGATTCAGATTCAAAAGCAGACAACCATTGTTGTGATGGGTAGTTGAAGTGTTAAGCAATGACTATGACCTTGTCCTTGTTCTGTTCTGCAGTCTTGGATGACAAAACACTACAACAATTGCACATATTATGCTTTTTATTATAATTTTTTCAAGAAGACATAACATGTAATGGCAATGTCAAAACGATTACAGATACACAAAGAAGTAGCAATCAGTTTCAAACTCTTTCCATATGGATGATAACTGTCCCGTATCCAAATCACTCTCAAAGCAATTACAGATACCCACAGAAGTAGCAATCAGTTTCAAACTCTTTCCATATGGATGATAACTGTCCCGTATCCATATCACTCTCAAAATGATTACAGATACCCAAAGAAGGCGCAATCAGTTTCAAGCTCTTTCCATAGGGATGACAACAGTCCCGCATCCAAATCACTCTCTAATCAGAGACTTGTCTTATTAGGAAGTATTTGCTCCATGGGTTAAGGTACAGTGAAATTCTGCTATTAAGACCACCTAAAATTAAGACTAATTCTGCTGTGAAAAGCTCATTAAGAAGGGTGCAGTAACTCTCTCTTCGTGTACAATGGTTCCGGGACCACCTTCGGAACTGTTCAAAAGTGGTCATAAAGACCACTTTTGAACAGTCCCAAAGGTGGTCTTAATATATTGAATTTTACTGTATTCGTTGTTCTTGACCTGTCTATATGAGAAAGTAAATACATGTAGTCCTATTCAGTTGGTACTGTCTGTTCAAATTAACCCCATACTGGTGAATAAGTTTCACAGTCCATTAACATTTCCAAAGACACAATTTGACAGATATCAACCTTTTTCATGTCCTTTACGAAAACAAATCAAAAGCATAAAGTAGCCAATACATGATGTAACACCCTGCTACACACAACAGAAAAGCCGAGTGGTTAGAGCATGAGAATACCAAACTTGTACCTATGAGTTTGAATCTGACATCATTTTTTTATCATTATTATTGTATAGAAAGAATTAAAAAAAAAAAAAAATCTTGTCCTTTTCACTTATTCCGCATGATAAGAAAAAATAATCTTTCTGAACATGGAAATTTCTCGTCATTAGTCCTGTAACAGTTTACAGTCAGAAAACTCAAATCTCTCCACTAACTGGGTCTCAAACGTTGCCAGCCTCTTCCTGCAGAAAATCTTGGCGCTCATAATATTATATGCAATGCATTGCAGAAGTGTCTTTTATGGCAGCAGCACGAAAACTGCTGGTGAAATAATAAAGATGCAATATTATGTTATTGCATTGTGAATATTTCAGAAATTAAAAGTAAAATGTTAATAAATGATGAAAAAACGAAACATATGAATATTTTGAAATAAATAAATAAATAAATAAATGAGGACATTGAAAGATACAACACATAGGACTGAAACCCCAGACCCAGCAATTTCAAAACATATACACTACCACTCAACCAACACATATCTATCAATTGATTTTCTAGTACAGTAAAATTCTTATTTTAAGACCATCTTTGGGACTGTTCAAAAGTGGTCTTTAAGACCACTTTTGAACAGTCCCAAAGGTGGTCCCTGACCAGAGGATATTGTATGCAGAAAACACCAAGAATGAATAGCTGCAATCTTCAAAATAAGCTTTTTAAAGCAGAATTAGTCTTAATTGTAGGTGGTCTTAATAGCAGAATTTCACTATATAAAACTTATTTTGTCTATTTATTTGCTCCATTTGAGTTACAGAAACGCACAAAGCTAAAAATCCCTAACACAATTACTGTGTAATGTATGCAAACTGTATTCACTGTTTGGGGTTAATCTGAACAGACAATATGATTCTTGAAATATACATGAATTTGGGGTGGGAGTGTGATACCTTCTTTGGAACAACCCTCAGTCTTATCAAATTTAAGTTATTTTTCAAGTTCATCAGATATCATGAAGCACACCCAATTTTCAATAAAATGCTGAATCTTCTGTGCAACATGAGTGCTTCCAGCTTAAAAAAATGATTGGACCAAGTGACTGCTCGTACAAGAAGTTGTCACACTCCTATGAAATTTTACAAAACTTATCAGTAGAATAGGGCTTATCATTTAGAATGAAATACAGTCAACCTTCAATGGCTCTCTCCCCTCCCGGACCATGAAAATTTGTTTGAGACAAGGGTTGTTCGAGCCACTTTTCTTGAACATCTTAAGATATTTGCCAAAATAAAATAAAGATTTTTTCATCAAAATAAAGGTTTTTATAGGTTTTTCAGACAAATTAAAGGTTTTAAGGATTTCATGTAAAATATAGGTTTTTAAAGGTTTTAAAGGTTCCCCTAGGGGGCCTGAACCATGAAACCAGCCTAACATTTATTGGGACTAGTCACAATGTACTTGTTGATAACAATCAAATCTACAATCTTGTAAACAACAGCAAAAGTCAGTACCGGTATATGTTTGAATATTTGTATTGAGGTTCTACATCCCATCAACACTATTTAGGTCATTTTAGAGATGTTGCTTCTGATTTTGTGGGACTTTTACCTGACACTTAGATGAAATGTGATCTCAACCCAAAAGAATCTGACTTGCACCACTTTGCCTGGGCAGGCTTAGACCTTCTAAGCGATTAAACAGTCTCCAAGCTCCGATGGGCAGTGGCACGCCAAAGTCAGTATGTCAGTTAAACTATCAGTAGCTCACATGAGCCAAAGTTTCAAGCTAAGCTTGTAGTATAGGCTTGGTGTACCTATGCTTCTGAACACCATCTTTTTCTGGAAATTTAGACTGGATCTATAGCTGGTGAATGATATTTCTGACATCAAAATAGTCATCGTCTTCTCATTATGGTAACACACCTGTGTGCTAAAATGGCATCTTTCATCTTTTTGAAAGTAGTAATTTTCATATGAAAATGTTCACTGTTTTTCTTATTTCTAGCCAAAACAAAGACTGTGGGTGCTTGTTAGAACTGCCTCATTGAGGCAGTTCTTAGAACTGCCTCATTGAGGCAGTTCTAACAAGCACCCACAATCTATGTTTTTGAGCATAAAGAAGGAAAATAGTCCATGTCACTGAAAACTCCACTTTTCTCGATATAACAGGGTTTACAGGGTGTTCCCTACTCCGACTTGTTAACCTGATCAGAGTTCAGTCATACTATCCCCTAGTCATCTTGCTATCAGTAGCTGAAAAAGACGAAGGAAGAACTCTAAATACCATAATACCTAGATGGGAAGTGTAAAACACATCTACACAAAAACTCCGAAGGGAATATTAAACATACAATGAAAAAGCCTGCTGCTGGTATGTAATCTAACAAGCTTTTCCAGCTCTCTCACTCTCTCTCTCTCTGGGGTGCGCGTAAGGGGTGGGCGTTGGGGCAAAATTCGACCATCTTCACACCCTTTGAAATTATGTAGAGCTGATCCAAATTTACAGAGCTGATCCAAATTTACATGTATTCAGCAACTGCAGTAACATAACTGCAGTCATATTACACATATATATGGCAAATGAGCCACTTGCTTATCGAAGGAAAATAATGTATATCCTTGTAAATCTCAAATTTTTAGCTCAGCTGTTTTCGAAGAAAAGGACGAGGTATTGCCATAGCTCTGGCGTCGTCCTCTGCGTCGTTCAAAAACTTGGACATTTTCTAATATCTCTGTCATTACTGAACATATTTACTTGAAACTCGGACTAGTTGTTCATTATGAAAAGGGGAACTCATACCAATAGGTGAGGTAACCCTCAAAATATTTTTGGCACAGTTATGCCCATTTTTCAACTTAGAATTTTTGCAAAAACTTGGACATTTTGTAATATCTCTGTCATTACTAAACATATTTACTTGAAACTCGGACTAGTTGTTCATTATGAAATGGGGAACTCATACTGCAGAATTAGTCCTAATTGTAGGTGGTCTTAATAGCAGGATTTCACTGTATTTGAATAATTCAAGTTCCCGCCCATCGGGGCGTGGAGAAAGAGATTGAGCTGCATGGTGCTTCCATGCTGAGCTGTAACTGAGCACACAAGTACTGGTAAACTGCTTAGAAGGACTAAGCCTGCCCAGGCAAAGTGGTGTTAGTTAGACCGTCCACTGCATATAAGCTTTTTTGGTTTCATTTGGCAGCAGGGCTTGAGATGTCATTTCATCTCAATGTTGGGTAAAAGTCCCACAAAATTGGAAGCAGCGTCTCAAAAATGACTAAAGTGTTGACAGGGATGTTAAACCTCAAATCAAACAAACAAAATTGAAGTTCAACTAATTAAAACAAGAGGGCCATGATGGCCCTGGATCGCTCACCTGATCCATAGTGTAACAAGTGGGCCCCAGAGAGGGCCATTATTGGCCCCAGGGCTTTAATGTACATAATGTTGAGGGAGGTCTTAAAGGTGAAGCTTCATACCAAACATCAACAAAGGCTAAAATTTGAACAATCTTGTCAAAGGTCCACTAGATGAAGCTACACATCAAATATCAAAGACCTGGGCCTAGCGGTTTCAGAGAAGAAGATTTTTAAAGATTTTCCCTATATAAGCCTATGTAAAATCAAAGGGCCCCGGGACAGGGGCATTTTTTGCCCCAGCACTATAGTTTGAACAATCTTGGTAGGGGTCCACTAGATGAAGCTTCATACCAAATATCAAAGTTCTGGGCCTTGTGGTTTCAGAGAAGAAGATTTTTAAAGATTTTCCCTATATAAGCCTATGTAAAACCAAAGGGCCCCGTGGCAGGGGGGGATTTTTTGTCCCAGCACTATAATTTGAACAATCTTGGTAGGGGTCCACTAGACGAAGCTTCATACCAAATATCAAAGTCCTGGGCCTTGTGGTTTCAGAGAAGAAGATTTTTAAAGATTTTCCCTATATAAGCCTATGTAAAATCAAAGGGCCCCGGGACAGGGGCATTTTTTGCCCCAGCACTATAGTTTGAACAATCTTGGTAGGGGTCCACTAGATGAAGCTTCATACCAAATATCAAAGTTCTGGGCCTTGTGGTTTCAGAGAAGAAGATTTTTAAAGATTTTCCCTATATAAGCCTATGTAAAACCAAAGGGCCCCGTGGCAGGGGGGGATTTTTTGTCCCAGCACTATAATTTGAACAATCTTGGTAGGGGTCCACTAGACGAAGCTTCATACCAAATATCAAAGTCCTGGGCCTTGTGGTTTCAGAGAAGAAGATTTTTAAAGATTTTCCCTATATAAGCCTATGTAAAACCAAAGGGCCCCGGGGCAGGGGCATTTTTGGCCCCAGCACTAAAATTGGAACAATCTTGGTAGGGGTCCACTAGATGAAGCTTCATACCAAATATCAAAGTCCTGGGCCTTGTGGTTTTAGAGAAGAAAATTTTTAAAGATTTTCCCTATATAAGCCTATGTAAAACCAAAGGGCCCCGTGGCGGGGGCATTTTTGGCCCCAGCACTATAATTTGAACAATCTTGGTAGGGGTCCACTAGATGAAGCTTCATACCAAATATATAAGACCTGGGCCTTGTGGTTTCAGAGAAGAAGATTTTTAAAAATTTTCCCTATATAAGCCAATGTAAAAGCAAAGGGCCCCGTGGCGGGGGCATTTTTGTCCCAGCACTAAAATTTGAACAATCTTGGTAGGGGTCCACTAGATGAAGCTTCATACCAAATATCAAAGTCCTGGGCCTTGTGGTTTCAGAAAAGAAAATTTTTAAAGATTTTCCCTATATAAGCCCATGTAAAACCAAAGGGCCCCGTGGCGGGGGCATTTTTTGTCCCAGCACTAAAATTTGAACAATCTTGGTAGGGGTCCACTAGATGAAGCTTCATACCAAATATCAAAGACCTGGGCCTTGTGGTTTCAGAGAAGAAGATTTTTTAAGATTTTCCCTATATAAGCCTATGTAAAACCAAAGGGCCCCGGGGCGGGGGCATTTTTGGCCCCAGCACTGTAATTTGAACAATCTTGGTAGGGGTCAACTAGATGAAGCTTCATACCAAATATCAAAGACCTGGGCCTTGTGGTTTCAGAGAAGAAGATTTTTAAAGATTTTCCCTATATAAGCCAATGTAAAACCAAAGGGCCCTGTGGCGGGGGCATTTTTTGTCCCAGCACTATAATTTGAACAATCTTGGTAGGGGTCCACTAGATGAAGCTTCATACCAAATATCAAAGTCCTGGGCCTTGTGGTTTCAGAGTAGAAGATTTTTGAAGATTTTCCCTATATAAGCCTATGTAAAACCAAAGGGCCCTGGGGCGGGGGCATTTTTGGCCCCAGCACTATAATTTGAACAATCTTGGTAGGGGTCCACTAGATGAAGCTTCATACCAAATATCAAAGACCTGGGCCTTGTGGTTTCAGAGAAGAAGATTTTTAAAGATTTTCCCTATATAAGCCAATGTAAAACCAAAGGGCCCCGTGGCGGGGGCATTTTTCGTCCCAGCACTCAAATTTGAACAATCTTGGTAGGGGTCCACTAGATGAAGCTTCATACCAAATATCAAAGTCCTGGGCCTTGTGGTTTCAGAGAAGAAGATTTTTAAAGATTTTCCCTATATAAGCCTATGTAAAACCAAAGGGCCCCCGTGCGGGGGCATTTTTGGCCCCAGCACTATAATTTGAACAATCTTGGTAGGGGTCCACTAGATGAAGCTTCATACCAAATAACAAAGACCTGGGCCTTGTGGTTTCAGAGAAGAAGATTTTTTAAGTTTTTGGTGAAAAAAATCTGTTTTTGGCTCCTGTGACCTAGATGTGCAACGGACCGGAACCATTTGACCCATATTCAAACTTGACCGAGATATTGTCATGATGATCATTCTGAGCAAGTTTGATTAAGATTGTACCAAAATTGTGGCCCCTAGGGTGTTCACAAGGTTTTTATATGATTTGACCCGCTGACCTACTTTTTAACCCGATATGACCCATATTCGAACTGGACTGAAATATTGTCACAATGGTCATTCTGAGCAAGTTTCATGATAATTGGACCAAAACAGTGGCCTTCAGAGTGTTCACAAGGTTTTTCTATGATTTGACCTACTGACCTACTTTTTGACCGGACATGACCCATATTCGAACTTGACCAAGATATTGTCATGATGATCATTCTGAGCAAGTTTGATTATGATTGGACCAAAATTGTGGCCTCTAGGGTGTTCACAAGGTTTTTCTATGATTTGACCCGCTGACCTACTTTTTAAGCCGACATGATCCATATTCAAACTTCACTAAAATATTGTCACAATGATCATTCTGAGCAAGTTTGATGATGATTGGACCAAAATTGTGGCCTCTCGAGTGTTCACAAGGTTTTTCTATGATTTGACCTACTGACCTACTTTTTTACCCGACATGACCCAAATTCGAACTTGACCGAGATATTGTCATGATTATCATTCTGAGCAAGTTTGATGATAATTGGACCAAAACTGTGGCCTCTAGTGTGTTCACAAGAAAAAGTTTACGCACGGACGACGCACGACGGACGACGGACGACGCACGACGCACGACGACGCCGGACATCTTACTGTCACAAAAGCTCACCATGACCTTCGGTCAGGTGAGCTAATGATGTCAACCAGCATTTTCTGGCATATCATCCAAACTGATGATTTATTACATACACCGGTAAAAGTGCCGCAATATATGACCACAGTTACTCACCTGCCTAGCTGTCCTCCTGATATAGAGAAATATTTGTTGAAATCTAGTCTCAGTAAGAGCTGTGCTAAATGAGGACTGGAACTATTACTTCGAACACTCGACAGCATCTTAAACAATAGACTTGATTGTCTTTGCAAGTTCTGTAAATTGACAATAAATTATGAGTATACATGTATAATTATGGATATTCAAAAATTGAATCAAACCCCCGTTTTAATTCTACAACTAATTATAATGTTTACTTATCAGTTATCAATTGACCAGACTTAACAGGCATTGAAATTCTTGACAGTTTTGTACCTGTTAAAATGTCTCTACATGATGATTGCTTGATAACAGGTGGAAAATACAGTTTTTTCATTACACTATAAACAGTATTTTCCACCTGTTATCAAGCAATCACCATGCAGAGTTACAGGACCACCTTGTCTGGTTATTTAAACAGTTAATGTTGAACCCTGTACAGCTATAAATATTTTGCATAATGACCCCAAAAACCATGCCCAACAATTTTTTTTACATGACAACATAACTGCAACGTGACATCAGATGCAATGTCACATACCGTAATGATCCGGCTATAAGACGGGGTTTTTTACCACCAGAATAACCCAAAATTTTTACACCCATCTTATAGCAAAGAAGGTTGGACATCCTTGAAAATTTCGGCACAGTCTGGAAAGTCAGAGATGTATGGAAAATGTCAATTTTCTTTCAAAACACCTGGCAGATAAAAGTGCAAACTGTAGCAGATAGTCTATGTTTGTGCAATTAAGGAAGTTGGTCATCAAATATAGTTTCCTTATAAAATTTGGAACCTTTTAGCGAGTAACGTAAGCAAGCTGACCTTCTTTTGTCTTGCCAGCTGCAATCATCTTGAACTGTGATAATTATGTTTATCTTCTTGCAATGAAGCGATAAAATTTACAGTTACCGGTAACAGTTAAAGAAAACTATGTACCATGACATAATCCACAGTCATCAATCAACATTTCTTTGAAGTAAATCTTTAGCGCGGCTTATTGTCACGTGATACATTAATTATTCAATGAGGGCGGGGTCACACCGTCTGTCATAATTACAACCACAACTAATGACCAATTATGGCTTAAATCCAAGTCCACAGATTTATTGGGGTGTGGTCTAAAGCGGTCAGTCTTGATCAGCTTCAGTGACCACATGTTGGCAATAAATGGTTTATTAATAAATGATTACATTTATCACAACGATTAAACAAACACTGTGTCAGATAAACTCTCACCATGTCTAAGCTTAAAAGTTGAAAGGTATTGAATTCGCCGATACACAGTTCGTGAGAAAATGGACATTATTACAATGGTGCTGCACTTAGACATGGAGAAAAAAACGTTTTGAACTCAGCTTTCTCTTGTGTGACAGTTCCGTATTATCTATTGCCTTGAATGTTATTGTGCGTCAGAGTTGTGCACACGCGCAGTCTCGCCAGAGTCTTTGCTGCTCGTAGACACGGATAAAAAAAACAAGAGGGCCATGATGGCCCTGGATCGCTCACCTGATCCATAGAGTAACAAGTGGGCCCAGGGAGGGCCATCATTGACCACAGGGCTATAATGTGCATAATGTTGTGGGAGGTCTAAAAAGGTGAATTCAACAAAGGCTATAATTTGAACAATCTTGGCAAAGGTCCACTAGATGGAGCTACACACCAAATATCGAAGACCTGGGCCTTGGGATTTCAGAGAAGAAGATTTTTTAAAGATGTTTCCTACATAAGCCTATGAAAAACCAAATGGCCCTTAGGCGGGGGCATGTTTGGCCTCAGGGGTATAATTTAAACAATCTTGATAGAGGTCCACAAGATGAAGCTTCACACCAAATATCAAAAACCTGGGCCTTGCTGTTTCAGAGAAGAAGATTTTCAAAGATTATCTCTATATAAGTCTATGTAAAATCAAAGAGTCCCGGGGCGGGGGCATTTGTGGACCGGGTGCTATAATGTGAACAATCTTGGTAGAGGTCCACTAGATGAAGCTTCGTACCAAATATCAAAGACCTAGGCCTTGTGGTTTCAGAAGAAGATTTTTCAAGATTTCCTCGATATGAGTCTATGTAAAATCAAAGGGCCCCAGAGCTGGGGCATTTTTGGCAACAGAGCTATAATTTGAACAATCTTGGTAGAGGTTTATAAGATGAAGCTACATACCAAATATCAAAGACCTGAGCTTTGCGGTTTCAGAGAGAAAGATTTTTAAAGATTTTCCATATATAAGCCCATGTAAAACCAAAGGGCCCCGGGGCGGGGGCATTTTTGGCTCCAGCACTATAATTTGAACAATCTTGGTAGGTGAAGATGAAGCTTCATACCAAATATCAAAGACCTGGGCCTTGCTGTTTCAGAGAAGAAGATGTTTAAACATTTTCCGTATATAAGCCCATGTAAAACCAAAGGGCCCAGGGGCGGGGGCATTTTTGGCCCAAGCACTAGAATTTGAACTTGAATTTGAATCGCTCACCTGATCCATAGAGTAACAAGTGGGCCCTGGGGAGTGCCATTATTGACCCTAGGGTTATAATGTTGATAATGTTGAGGGAGGTCTAAAAAGGTGAAGCTTCAAACCAAATATCAACAAAGGCAATAATTTGAACAATCTTGGCAATGCTCCACTAGATGAAGCTACACAACAAATATCAAAGACCTGAGCCTTGCAGTTTCAGAGAAGAAGATTTTTTTTTAAAGATATTCCCTACATAAGGCTATGTTAAACCAAATGGCCCCGGGGCAGGGGCATTTTTGGCCTCAGGGCTATAATTTAAACAATCTTGATAAATGTCCACTAGATGAAGCTTCACACCAATTATCAAAGCTCTGGGCCTTGCTGTTTCAGAGAAGAAGATTTTCAAAGATTATCTCTATATAAGACTATGTAAAACCAAAGGGCCCCAGGTGGGGACATTTGTGGCCCAAGGGCTAAAATTTGTTCAATCTTGGTAGAGGTCCACTAGATGGAGCTCCATACCAAATATCAAAGACATGGCCTTGCAGTTTCAGAGAAGAAGATTTTTAAAGATTTCCCTATATAAGTCTATGTAAAACCAAAGGGTCTCGGGGCGGGGGCATTTTTTGCCCCAGGGCTATAATTTGAACAATCTTGATAGAGTTCCACTAGATGAAATTTCACACCAAATATCAAAGACCTAGGCCTTGTGGTTTCATAGAAGACGATTCTTAAAGATTTTCCCTATATAAGTCTATGCAAAACCAAAGGGCCACCAGGCGGGGGCATTTTTGGTCTCAGGGCTATAATTTGAACAATCTTGGTAGAGGTCCACTAGCTGAAGCTTCATTACAAATATCAAAGACCTAGCCTTGTGGTTTCAGAGAAGAAGATTTTTCAAGATTTTCCCTATATAAGTCTATGTAAAACCAAAGGGCCCCGGGGTGGGGGCATTTTTGGCCCCAGCACAATAATTTGAAAAATCTTGGTAGGGGTCCACTAGATGAAGCTTCATACCAAATATCGAAGAATTTGGGCCTTGCACTTTCAGAGAAAAAGATTTTTAAAGATTTTCCCTATGTAAGCCTATGTAAAACAAAAGGGTCCAGGGGCGGGGGCATTTTTGGCGCCAGCACTATAATTTGAACAATCTTGGTAGAAGTCCACTAGCTGAAGCTTCATACCAAATAACAAAGACCTGGGCCTTGCAGTTCCAGAGAAGAAAAGTTTTAAAGATTTTCCCTATATAAGCCCATGTAAAACCAAAGGGCCCCGGGGCAGAGGCATTTTTGGCCCCAGCTCTATAATTTGAACAATCTTGGTAGGGGTCCACTAGATGAAGCTTCATACCAAATATCAAAGACCTGGGCCTTGCGGTTTCAGAGAAGAAGATTTTTAAAGATTTTCCCTATATAAACCCATGTAAAACCAAAGGGCCCTGGGGCGGGGGCATTTTTGGCCCAAGCACTATTATTTAAACAATCTTGGTAGGGGTCCACTAGATGAAGCTTCAAACCAAATATCAAAGACCTGGGCCTTGTGGTTTCAGAGAAGAAGAGTTTTAAAGATTTTCCCTATATAAGCCTATGTAAAACCAAAGGGCCCCGGGGTGGGGGCATTTTTGGCCCCAGCACTATAATTTGAACAATCTTGGTAGGGGTCCACTAGATGAAGCTTCATACCAAATATCAAAGACCTGGGCCTTGCGGTTTCAGAGAAGAAGATTTTTTAAGTGCAACGGACCGGAACTATTTGAACAACTTGGAAAGGGGACCACCTAAGGATCATTCCTGTGAAGTTTGGTCAAAATCCGATCAATGGTTTAGGAGGAGATGTTGTTTGAAGAAATTGTTTACGCACGCATGACAGACAAAAAGTGATCCTAATATAAAACACAAGAGGGCCATGATGGCCCTGGTTCGCTCACCTGATCCATAGTGTAACAAGTGGACCCCAGATGGCCCCAGGGCTTTAATGTGCATAATGTTGAGGGAGGTCTTAAAGGTGAAGCTTCATACCAAACATCAACAAAGGCTATAATTTGAACAATCTTGGCAAAGGTCCACTAGATGAAGCTTCATACCAAATATCAAAGACCTGGGCGTTGCAGTTTCAGAGAAGAAGATTTTTTTAAAGATATTCTCTACATATGCAAAACCAATTGGCCCCGGGGCTATATAAGTCTATGTAAAACCAAAGGGCCCCGGGGTGGGGGTATTTGTGCCCCCGGGCTATAATTTGAACAATCTTGGTAGAGGTCCACTAGATGAAGCTCCATACCAAATTTCAAAGACCTGGGTCTTGCAGTTTCAGAGAAGAAGATTTCCCTTTATAAGTCTATGGAAAACCAAAGGGTCTTGGGGCGGCTACATTTTTTGGCCCCAGGGCTATAATTTGCACACTCTTGATAGAGGTCCACTAGATGAAAGTTCACACCAAATATCAAAGACCTAGGTCTTGTGGTTTCACAGAAGAAGATTTTTTAAGATTTTCCCCATTTAAGTCTATGTAAAACCAAAGGGAACCGGAGCAGGGGCATTTTTGGTTTCAGGGCTATAATTTGAACAATCTTGATAGAGGTCCATTAGATGAAGATTCATACCAAATATCAAAGACCTAGGCCTTGTGGTTTCAGAGAAGAAGATTTTTATGGATTTTCCCTATATTTGTCTATGTAAAACCAAAGGGCCCTGAAGCGGGGGCATTTTTGGCCCCAGGGCTATAATTTGAACAACCTTGGTAGAGGTCCATTAGATGAAGCTTCATACCAAATATCAAAGTCCTGGGCCTTGCGGTTTCAGAGATGAAGATTTTTAAAGACTATCCCTATATAAGCCTATGTAAAACCAAAGGGCCCCAGGGCGGGGGCATTTTTGGCCCCAGCATTATAATTTAAATAATCTTGGTAGGGGTCCTTCAGATGAAGCTTCATACCAAATATCAAAGACCTAGGCCTTGTGGTTTCAGAGAAGAGGATTTTTAAAGATTTTCCCTATATAAGTCTATGTAAAACCAAAGGGCCCCGGAGCGGGGGTATTTTTTGCCCCAGCACTATAATTTGAACAATCTTGGTAGGGGTCCACTAGATGAAGCTTCATACCAAATATCAAAGTCCTGAGCCTTGCGGTTTCAGAGAAGAAGATTTTTAAAGATTTTCCCTATATAAGCCCATGTTAAACTAAAGGGCCCCCTGGGCGGGGGCATTTTTTGCCCCAGCACTATAATTTGAACAATCTTGGTAGGGGTCCACTAGATGAAGAGTCATACCAAATATCAAAGACCTGGGCCTTGTGGTTTCAGAGAAGAAGATTTTTTAAGTTTTCTGTGAAAAAAATATATTTTTGGCTCCTGTGACCTAGATGTGCAACGGACCGTAACCATTTGAACAACTTTGAAAGGGGTCCACCTAAGGATCATTCCTGTGAAGTTTGGTCAAAATCCGATAAGTGGTTTAGGAGGAGATATCGTTTGAAGAAATTGTTTACGCACGGATGGCAGACAAAAAGTGATCCTAATATTAAACACCAGAGGACCAATGGTCCTGAAGACGCTCACCTGACAGCAAGCATTGATTATTTTTAGCATTTGGCTGTATGACCAAGTGGTCCTTAATCACATTCCTGACTCTTGAAGATCAGTTGGAAAATTTTGAGTTTGAATTTTCAGTTATATTTAGCCAAGATAAAGCCTTAGATGAGCTAAAAGGTCAGGAGAAAATATATGGTTAATGGGTGGAATGCTTAACCATTTCTAAAGGGGGTGAGGCCCTCAATTTAACCTACGGTGTCCAAAGATCTATGTAACTAAATGCCCCTTATCACAAGAAAATATATGGTTTATGGGAGAGGATCTGAACAGTTTCTGATATTTGATGCATTTTATGTAATGCAGGGGTGGGGCATGCCCCCAGGGTCTCAAGATGCAAGTCACTTAAAGCCCCTTATCATAAGCAATAAGAATATATATTGTTTATGGGTGGGGATCTGAACAGTTTTCAAGAAATTGGTCACTTTTTGAAACAAGAGGACCAAGCTAGCTTGGTCCTGTATTGCTCACCTGAGCTAACAGATTCAAAGTTTAAGGAAGTGCCAACCTTTACTGAAGGCTTTATGGGAGGACATGGTGATGACAGGGTAAGCATTTTCTGAAAATCAAGTAGAATTTAACTCTATGATAAACAGGCTGACCTCACCGGTTTTCAAACTCATTCAAGCTTTTATTCCTGACTTGCTAAGAAGATCCGATCTAAACTGAAGTGGCTATGGTGATGACAAGTTCAAAAACAAGAGTTTTCAAACTCCTCCAAGCTTTCTGCCTGACTTCCTTGTGTGTAAGTTTCATGAAGATCCGTTCAAAACTAAAGGGGCAGCAGTGATAACAATGTCGAAAATAGGCATTTTCAGCAATCAAAGGCACGTCACTCTATGATAAATGTGCCGACTTGGCCAGTATTCGAACTCACCTGAGGTTTTATTCCCAGCCACCTTACATGTAAGTTTCAGAAAGATCCGATCAGACTTGGCCAGTATTCAAACTCATCCAAGATTTTATTCCCAGCCACCTCACGTATAAGTTTCAGAAAGATCCTATCAAAACTGAAGGGGCTACGGTGATGACAAGGTCAAAATTTGGCATTTTTAGCAATCAAAGGGATGTTACTCTAAAATAAATGGGCCGACTTGGCCAGTTTTCGAACTCATCCGAGGTTTCATCCCCAGCCACCTTACATATAAGTTTCAGAAAAATCCGATCAAAACTGAAGGGGCTATGGTAATGACAAGGTCAAAAATCAACATTTTCAGCCATCAAAGGGACAGAACTCTACGATAAATGGGCTGAATTGGCCTGTTTTCGAACTCATCCAAGATTTTATCCCCAGCCACCTTACATATAAGTTTCAGAAAGATCCGATCAAAACTGAAGGGGTTATGGTGATGACAAGGTCAAAAATCGGCATTTTCAGCAATCAAAGGGACGTAAATCAATGATAAATGGGCCAACTTGGCCGGTATTCAAACTCATCCTAGGTTTTATCTCCAGTCACCTTACATATAGGTTTCAGAAAGATTTGATCAAAACTGAAGGGGCTACGGTGATGACAAGGTAAAAAATCGACATTTTCAGCCATCAAAGGGACATAACTATATAGTTAATGGGGAAACTTGGCCGGTTTTCGAACGCATCCGAGGTTTTATCCCCAGCCACCTTACATATAAGTTTCAGAAAGATCCGATCAAAACTGAAGGGGCTACAGTGTTGACAAGGTCAAAAATCAACATTTTCAGCAATCAAAGGGACCTAACTCTATGATAAATAGGCTACCTTCGCCGGTATGCGAACTCATCCGAGGCTTTATCCCCAGCTACCTTGCATATAAGTTTCAGAAAGATCCGATCAAAACTCAAAGGGCTACGGTGATGACATGATCAAAAATCGGCATTTTCAGCAATCAAAGGGACGTTACTCTGTGATAAATGGACCAACTTGGCTGGTTTTCGAACTCATCCGAGATTTTATCCCCAGCCACTTTACATATAAGTTTCAGAAAGGTTCGATCAAAACTGAAAGGGCTACAGTGATGACAAGGTCAAAAATCAGCATTTTCAGCAATCAAATGGACGTTACTCTACGATAAAAGGGCCGACTTGGTCGGTTTTCGAACTCATCCGAGATTTTATCCACAGCCACCTTACATATAAGTTTCAGAAAGATTTGATCAAAACTGAAGGGGCTACGGTGATGACAAGGTCAAAAATCGGCATTTTCAGCAATCAAAGGGACGTAACTCTATGATAAACCAGCGGACTAGGCCAGTTTTCGAACTCATCTGAGGTTTTATCCCCAGCCACATAACATATAAGTTTCAGAAAGATCCGATCAAAACTGAAGGGGCTACGGTGATGACAAGGTCGAAAACGGGCATTTTCAGCAATCAAAGGGACGTAACTCTATGATAAATGGGCCGACTTGGCCGGTTTTCGAACTCATCCCAGTTTTTATCCCCAGTCACCTTACATATAAGTTTCAGAAAGATCCGATCAAAACTGAAGGCGCTACGGTGATGACAAGCATTTTCCCATAGTAAGTCTATGGGACCTTGTGGTTGCCATAGGAACCAAAGTTTTAGAGCGATTTCAAAAAAAAGTTTATGTCATCAATGCCCCACCAGAGGCATACTACAGGTGAGAAATGATTGAGATCAGCCTGCAGGATACAGAGATATAGCTGCTCAAAAGTGTGGACGGACGACGGACGGACGGACGGACGGACGGACGACGGACGACGGAGGACCCACTATACTATAAGCTCCCCTGGAGCCTTCGGCCCAGGTGAGCTAAAAACAAAAAAAGGGGGAGGGTTACTTGAGGT
This sequence comes from Lucinisca nassula, assembly GCA_963580285.1. NCBI lineage: Eukaryota > Metazoa > Mollusca > Bivalvia > Lucinida > Lucinidae > Lucinisca > Lucinisca nassula. The sequence continues at coordinate 130,381,432 of OY757018.1, read as the reverse complement.
GTTACTTCCAATTCTAAAGGGGGTGGCGGCAGGTCGAAGACTCGTACAATAAAATTCTGTATTTTACAAAACACTGTAGAATAAGCTATTAATATTTAACCAAATCGATGAAATACATGTAATTGTTAAGGGGGTAATGTTATTTCTTTTAAAAAGTTGCTTACTGTAAACCCCAGTACACCTGAATGTAAAGGTTGATAGAAGTCAATGCATGTTTTGGTGGGTATAAAATAAAATAAACACAAGGAGTAAATGTTTCATTATTTTACTTTATAATTAGTACATAATTTGTACATAGATGAAATAAAACTTTGCAGTACAGTACTGTTTGAAACCAGCCTTTCACTAGGGCACTCTTAAAAAGTGAATGGACGTATGTTGGTCCTAGTTGGTTCCCTTTTCTGTCGGTTGTGCAATATTCAACGAAATTTTGAGTATTTGTTTGTTTGCTGACTATATAATAGGAAATCTGTGCTTTGTAAGCTTGGGTAGTTTTTTATTTTTTATTCCCAAGTACATTAAAACGCATACACCTGTGGACATAAATCTATGGAAATTGTGACATTTATTGTATTACTGTTAAACCATTCATCAATCAATATTCTTTGACATAGTTTAGATTTTTTTGTAATCCAGTCTACTTGCTCTATAAATAGATCAATAAATACATACTCTCTGTGAGATGACTGGTTAAACAATGAAAGGATAAACATCAGGATTTCCATAGATTAGTGTCCACAGGTGTAACATATGCAAACAATAACAGGCTCAATTATTAAAGCGTTTTACATTCTTTACCATAATAGCTATACTGCCAATTTTCATGCACAATGTTAAAATTTGCATACCGGTAAACTCATGTTCAGATTGAGTAATGAACGATTATTAACAGAGAAACCAACAGAGAAAAAATAAACTTCACTTAAAAAAATGCTTTTGAGGAGACGAGCATTTTGATACAAAATTTATCAAAATCGATTGAATGGTTTAGAAGTTATGACCTTTTGAATATTTCATAAATTCTGATAATGTGAGTCAAGAACAAGGCTGTGAGTCAATGACATCATAAATTCACAGTTGGAAAAAGTTTAATTACAGCCATTCTGGTGAAATAACATCAATTAAAGTGAATGACCACCTTTTTTTTTTTTTCTCAGATCCATTTTACAGTAATCCCATTGAAAAATCATAAAAGCCATATGATTTTCTCAACTGATGCTCTAATTACCTGTAATGCCTCATTAAACACTGTTACATGTGTGTCAGACATATTTATAGAATTTATTGCCATGAATGACCTCACTGCAACCCTAAGTTCCAGTTCTGATGGCTGCCAGATGTTTTTATTTTAGCAGCAGAGGATTTTAGAGGAGTACTGAAATAAAAATGCCTTCTTGTAAGGCCAAATACTGCACTGTGATAAGAGGACACCCATCATTCAAAAATAAATTGTGGGTACTCATAAGAACCACAACTAAAATAGATTGTGGGTACTCATTAGAATCGCATCCGTAAGACAGTTTTAACGTGTATCTACAATCTATATCTATAAAAATATTTCTTTTTACTATTTAAAATGTATTTGTTTAGGCCTTTTTCTCTTATTCAGCAGGTAAACATGCCTATATGATTTGAACCCCCATCAAACCCCACTTTTATATAGTAAAACTGAGGTTTGCATGGCTAATTAATATTTTTCTTATTTCTGCTCTAAAACATAGATTGTGGGTACTCGATAGAACCACCCTGTGGAGCACAATCTATATATTAAAGTTAAGAACAAGAGGCCCATGGGCCACTATGCTCACCAGAGCTCAGGTGGGCACTGCCCATCCTGCCCAATGGCAGCCATGTATTTTAACATGATATCATTTTAATCCACCAAATGAACCCCCATGTCCAAATGAGCACCCATGTGGACTCAGCATCTGAAAAGTTAGGCCTTTTATAAAGTAGAGGGGGTGGGGCATGGACCCAATGGAGCCCTGGTTGGTATCACTAAATGCGTCTTATCATAAGAAACAAAAATATATATGGTTTAGCAGTGGGGATCTGTAAGGCCTCTTTAACAGTTGAGGGGTTGGGACATGCCCTGTTGATCCCAGGAAAGCCCAAACTGTTGTCCCTAAATGTGTCTTATCATAAGGACCAAGTATATATATGGTTCAGTGCTGGGAATCTGACCGGTTTCAGAGATTTGAGGCCCTTTTATGAAATAGGAATGGCCCCTGCGGACCCCGCTACAGTAGGTGTGCTAATAATAAGGAACAAGAACATATATGATTATGGGGTGGGGATTTGAATGGTTTCTGAAATATAAAACCTTTTATGAAATGGAAGGGCGGGGCACATTGCCTCAGCACAAAGAGACCTCCAGGTTGGTGTGATTGAACGAGTCTTATCATAAGGAACAAGTATATGGTTTAGGGGTGGGGATCTGAACTATTTCTGATATATATGGCTTTTAATGAAGTAAAGCGGTGTGGCATGGCCTGGGCGTGCCCCGGGGACTCCCAAGCTAGTGTCACTGAATGCGTCTTATCATAAGAAAGATGAATATATATGGTTTAGGGTGGGGCTAAGAACATTCTCTGAGATATAAGGCCTTATGTGAAGTGGAGGGGTGGGGCAAGGCCCAGGGAGACTCCCAGGTTGGTGTCAATGAATGTGTCTTATCATAAGGAACAAGACTATATATGGTTAAGGGGTGGCCATCTGTAGGGTTTCCGAGATATTGTGATATTATGAAATGGAGGGGGTGGGGCATGGCCCCAGCATATCCCTGGGAACCCCCAGGTTGGTGTTACTGAATGCGTCTTATCATAATGAACAAGAATATATATGGTTTAGGGGTGGGGATCTGAACAGTTTCTGAAATATATGGCCTTTTTTGAAGTGGAGGGGTGGGGCAAGGCCCCAGCGCGTCTTTGAGGACCCCCAGGTTGGTGTCAATGAATGTGTCTTATCATAAGAAGCAAGCATATATATGGTTTATGGGCGGGGATCTGTAAGGTTTCCGAGATATTGGGCCTTTTATCAAATGGAGGGGGTGGGGCATGGCCCCGGTGCATCCAGGGGACTCCCAGGTTGATGTCACTGAATGGGTCTTATCAAAAGGAACAAGAATATATATGGTTTAGGGGTGGGAATCTGAATGGTTTCCGAGATATTGGGCCTTTTATAAAGTTGAGGGGGTGGGGCCTGATCTGTGCGCATTCCTGACGACCCCCAGGTTGGTGTTAATGAATGCGTCTTATCAATAGGAACAAGAATATATATGGTTTAGGGGTGGGGATCTGAACAGTTTCTGAGATATATGGCCTTTTGTGAAGTAGAGGGGTGGGGCAAGGCCCCAGCGCATCTCTGAGGACCCCCAGGTTGGTGTCAATGAATGTGTCTTATCATAAGAAGCACGCATATATATGGTTTAGGGGCGGGGATCTGTAAGGTTTACGAGATATTGGGCCTTTTATGAAATGGAGGGGGTGGGGCATGGCCCCGGCGCATCCAGGGGACTCCCAGGTTGATGTCACCGAATGGGTCTTATCATAAGGAACAAGAATATATATGGTTTAGGGGTGGGGATCTGAATGGTTTCCGAGATATTGGGCCTTATATTAAGTGGAGGGGGTGGGGCATGACCTCGGCGCATCCCTGAGGACCCCAAGGTTGGTGTTACTAAATGCGTCTTATCAATAGGAACAAGAATATATATGGTTTAGGGGTCGGGATCTGAATGGTTTCTGAGATATATGGCCTTTTATGAAGTGGAGGGGGTGGGGCATGGCCCCGGCACAACCTGGGGGACCCTCAGGTTGGCATAAAAGCATATGGCTGAAAGAATTTTACTCAAGAAACATTTCTATAAAAGTTTTATCCAAATATCTGCAATGACTTGGCAGTAAATGCCATTTTTCAATTTTCCCCATTATAAGTCTATGGAAACTCTAAGTTGCCATAGCAACCAAACTAATGGGCCGATTTTCATAAAAAACACAAACTTTCAATCCCCCTGCCCAAGGATGCTACAGATAAAATTTGGGCTGAATCGGTCCAGTGGCTTCAGAGAAGAAGATGTTTGAAAGTGTTGACGTCAGACGACGACGACAACGACAACGACGACAACGACGACGACGACGACGCCGGACAACTGCCTATCCTATAAGCTCCCCCGGAGCCTTCGGCTCTGGTGAGCTAAAAATGTACCGAAACAAATTTATAGATGAAAAATAACATTAGAATATGGGCTAATAATTGTCCTGAAGATCTGAAACTGGTTGGCAATAATAAAACTACTAATAAACAGTCCATGTGCTAATGCTATGTACTTTTTTCATAATGCCTGTATGATTTGAACCCCGCCATCAAACCCCAGTTTGCACGGCTAATTTATATGTTTTTCTTATTTCTGCTCAAAACATAGATTGTGGGTACTCTATAGAACTACCCTGTCAAGGCGGATCTATTGAGTCAGCACAGTCTATATTGTGTGAAGAAGTAAGTAAAATATCTTTTTTTATCTGGAATTGTTCTTTTTTAGACTACAAAATTTTCGATGCATTTGAATAGGCATGTTTTCATAATGTGTACAACAGATTGACTGGCTTGATTAATTTTAACTCCTCTTCTGTGAACTCGGCTCATATTGATACCCCTGAGCACCAAACTTGGGTAAACTGTCTTCAAAGTCTGTATTTTCATCCAAAGACATAATGAAGCATATATTTTAGATCCTGAACTGACAGCCTGTAGAAGAATTTTTGAGAATCCACTGCTAATAACTGAGTCTAATTACTTCCAAATTGATAGCTACATATAGAGACTCAGAGCTTGTTTAGGCACATTGAGGTAAAGATTTTAGCAAACAGGTATAAAGCTGGGAACCATTTGGAATACATTGGGGAAAATATGGCAGCTGTCAGAAGGCTTCACTATGATCATTAAATGTGGATTTAATTACTTAAGCAGATTATGAATGGTAATAAAAGCCAGAGATAAAACATTTCAGTACCTTTTTCTTGCAAATGGACCAATTATGTTTTTAAGGTGGTCAATCACTTTAATTGTCAGCATGCATTCCATATATGCATTGCAATGAAAATTTACTGTTTTAAGCGCAGAATAAGAAAAGTATATCTTGATATACGTTAACAGTTGCAGTCAACATGTTCAGGTCATTTCAGAGACCAATTTGTGGGACTTTTATCCAACATGAGGATGACATAATATCGCGTCACAACATCCATAGACACCACTAATGAAATTACAAGAGTCTATGGCCGGTTTGACTTGCATCACTTTAGCTGGGCAGGTGACTTTTCATTTTTGAGATTAACCAACATAAAGTGACCACTCTGTTTCTGTCGGTGCAGAAGCATTTTGCTGTCACAGCTACTTCTTAAAAGTGGGGGTGCATTTTATTTATTTTGGACATCTGACTAGATTAACAAGAATGCCGTCTGAGGGACAGCCATAATCCCCCGCTGCAAGGAACAATAATATATATGGTTTAGTGGTGTTATTTTGAAGGGTTTGCAAAAGATGAGACATTTTGACTTTTTCCCATACAAAAGCCCATGTGACCAAACTTGACCTTGCAGTAAAGTAGGTCGAGGTCATCCTAGGGTCACCATTTTTTGCAATTTATGATGGGCCCACATCCCTGATGCCACATACCAAGTTTCATAAAATTCGGCCAAGTGGTTCTGAAGAAGAAACTTTTGAAGAGGTTTAGACTTCTTCAACGGGGGGGGGGGGGGGGTCATGCCCCTCCTCCCCCGGGGCCCCGGGGTTCCACAGGTCCATGTCACTGAATGCGCTTTATCATAAGGAACAATAATATATATGGTTTATGGGTGGGGATCTTAACCGTTTCCAAGATATTAAGCATTTTTTGCAATAAAGGGGGTGGGGCATGCCACCCCGGGGACCCTCCGATACCCTGATGTCCAAAGGTCTGTGTCACTGAATGCGCCTTATCATAAGGAACAAGAATATATATGGTTTATGGGTGGGGATCTTAACCGTTTCCGAGATATTAAGCATTTTGTGCAAAGAAGGGGGTGGGGCATGCCCCCCCGGGGGGCCCCAGGGTCCCAAAATCCATATCACTTAATGCGCCTCATCATAAGGAATAAGAATATATATGGTTTAGTGGCATTATTTGTAACAGTTTGCAAGATATCAGACATTTCTACTTTTTCCCATACAAATGCCCATGTTACCAAATTTAACCTTGGCGTAAAATAGGTCAAGGTCATCCCAGGGACACCATTTATGCAATTTATGATGGGCCCATGTCCCAGGTGCTACATGCCAAGTTTCATGCAAATCAGCCCAGTGGTTCCGGAGGAGAAGATTTTCGAAGGGTTTTTACCATATATGGGCATGGCGGCCATCTTGGTAATGTGACCTAGACCAAAAATGCAAACTTTCGTTCCCCCACCCCATGGAGCCTCCACATGAAATTTGACTACAATCGGCCCAGCGGTTCCGGAGGAGAAGACGTTTGAAAATGTGAACACACACACACACACATACACAGAATTTTTGCCTGGCCATACTATCAGCTCACCAATGAGCCTTCGGCTCAGGTGAGCTAACAAGAGGACCATGATGGCCCTGGATCGCTCACCTGATCCATAGAGTAACAAGTGGGCCCTGGGGAGGGCCATTATTGACCCCAGGGTTATAATGTGCATAATGTTGAGGGAGGTCTAACAAGAGCACCGCAAGCGGGTGCCAACGCTCGTCTGCAGTTTCTTTTAGAAAACAAAAGTTCTAAGTCAAATCAAATTGCAAGATGGAGTTATAAAACTTGTAGGGAATGTAGCTCTTGTGATGGTGAGTATGTGTATGAAGTTTCATGAAGGTAGGCCAAATACTTTTGGAAATATGGTCAAGGTTAAGTTTTTTGGTTAATTTTTCGAAAAATACGTCAAAGTTCAAAGGTCAAGGTCACAGGTCAAAAAGCGTGGTATGACTGAAAAGGTCTTGTCCCAAGGAACATTCATGTGAAGTTGGAAGGCTCTGTTGTGAATAGTATTGAAATAAGAGACAAAAACAATTTAAAAAACAAGAGGGCCATGATGGCCCTGGATCGCTCACCTGATCCATAGTGTAACAAGTGGGCCCCAGAGAGGGCCATTATTGGCCCCAGGGCTTTAATGTACATAATGTTGAGGGAGGTCTTAAAGGTGAAGCTTCATACCAAACATCAACAAAGGCTAAAATTTGAACAATCTTGTCAAAGGTCCACTAGATGAAGCTACACATCAAATATCAAAGACCTGGGCCTAGCGGTTTCAGAGAAGAAGATTTTTAAAGATTTTGCCTATATAAGCCTATGTAAAATCAAAGGGCCCCGGGACAGGGGCATTTTTTGCCCCAGCACTATAGTTTGAACAATCTTGGTAGGGGTCCACTAGATGAAGCTTCATACCAAATATCAAAGTTCTGGGCCTTGTGGTTTCAGAGAAGAAGATTTTTAAAGATTTTCCCTATATAAGCCTATGTAAAACCAAAGGGCCCCGTGGCAGGGGGGGATTTTTTGTCCCAGCACTATAATTTGAACAATCTTGGTAGGGGTCCATTAGACGAAGCTTCATACCAAATATCAAAGTCCTGGGCCTTGTGGTTTCAGAGAAGAAGATTTTTAAAGATTTTCCCTATATAAGCCTATGTAAAACCAAAGGGCCCCGGGGCAGGGGCATTTTTGGCCCCAGCACTAAAATTGGAACAATCTTGGTAGGGGTCCACTAGATGAAGCTTCATACCAAATATCAAAGTCCTGGGCCTTGTGGTTTTAGAGAAGAAAATTTTTAAAGATTTTCCCTATATAAGCCTATGTAAAACCAAAGGGCCCCGTGGCGGGGGCATTTTTGGCCCCAGCACTATAATTTGAACAATCTTGGTAGGGGTCCACTAGATGAAGCTTCATACCAAATATATAAGACCTGGGCCTTGTGGTTTCAGAGAAGAAGATTTTTAAAAATTTTCCCTATATAAGCCAATGTAAAAGCAAAGGGCCCCGTGGCGGGGGCATTTTTGTCCCAGCACTAAAATTTGAACAATCTTGGTAGGGGTCCACTAGATGAAGCTTCATACCAAATATCAAAGTCCTGGGCCTTGTGGTTTCAGAAAAGAAAATTTTTAAAGATTTTCCCTATATAAGCCCATGTAAAACCAAAGGGCCCCGTGGCGGGGGCATTTTTTGTCCCAGCACTAAAATTTGAACAATCTTGGTAGGGGTCCACTAGATGAAGCTTCATACCAAATATCAAAGACCTGGGCCTTGTGGTTTCAGAGAAGAAGATTTTTTAAGATTTTCCCTATATAAGCCTATGTAAAACCAAAGGGCCCCGGGGCGGGGGCATTTTTGGCCCCAGCACTGTAATTTGAACAATCTTGGTAGGGGTCAACTAGATGAAGCTTCATACCAAATATCAAAGACCTGGGCCTTGTGGTTTCAGAGAAGAAGATTTTTAAAGATTTTCCCTATATAAGCCAATGTAAAACCAAAGGGCCCCGTGGCGGGGGCATTTTTTGTCCCAGCACTATAATTTGAACAATCTTGGTAGGGGTCCACTAGATGAAGCTTCATACCAAATATCAAAGTCCTGGGCCTTGTGGTTTCAGAGTAGAAGATTTTTGAAGATTTTCCCTATATAAGCCTATGTAAAACCAAAGGGCCCTGGGGCGGGGGCATTTTTGGCCCCAGCACTATAATTTGAACAATCTTGGTAGGGGTCCACTAGATGAAGCTTCATACCAAATGTCAAAGACCTGGGCCTTGTGGTTTCAGAGAAGAAGATTTTTAAAGATTTTCCCTATATAAGCCAATGTAAAACCAAAGGGCCCCGTGGCGGGGGCATTTTTCGTCCCAGCACTCAAATTTGAACAATCTTGGTAGGGGTCCACTAGATGAAGCTTCATACCAAATATCAAAGTCCTGGGCCTTGTGGTTTCAGAGAAGAAGATTTTTAAAGATTTTCCCTATATAAGCCTATGTAAAACCAAAGGGCCCCCGTGCGGGGGCATTTTTGGCCCCAGCACTATAATTTGAACAATCTTGGTAGGGGTCCACTAGATGAAGCTTCATACCAAATAACAAAGACCTGGGCCTTGTGGTTTCAGAGAAGAAGATTTTTTAAGTTTTTGGTGAAAAAAATCTGTTTTTGGCTCCTGTGACCTAGATGTGCAACGGACCGGAACCATTTGACCCATATTCAAACTTGACCGAGATATTGTCATGATGATCATTCTGAGCAAGTTTGATTAAGATTGGACCAAAATTGTGGCCCCTAGGGTGTTCACAAGGTTTTTATATGATTTGACCCGCTGACCTACTTTTTAACCCGATATGACCCATATTCGAACTGGACTGAAATATTGTCACAATGGTCATTCTGAGCAAGTTTCATGATAATTGGACCAAAACAGTGGCCTTCAGAGTGTTCACAAGGTTTTTCTATGATTTGACCTACTGACCTACTTTTTGACCGGACATGACCCATATTCGAACTTGACCAAGATATTGTCATGATGATCATTCTGAGCAAGTTTGATTATGATTGGACCAAAATTGTGGCCTCTAGGGTGTTCACAAGGTTTTTCTATGATTTGACCCGCTGACCTACTTTTTAAGCCGACATGATCCATATTCAAACTTCACTAAAATATTGTCACAATGATCATTCTGAGCAAGTTTGATGATGATTGGACCAAAATTGTGGCCTCTCGAGTGTTCACAAGGTTTTTCTATGATTTGACCTACTGACCTACTTTTTTACCCGACATGACCCAAATTCGAACTTGACCGAGATATTGTCATGATTATCATTCTGAGCAAGTTTGATGATAATTGGACCAAAACTGTGGCCTCTAGTGTGTTCACAAGAAAAAGTTTACGCACGACGGACGACGGACGACGGACGACGACGCCGGACATCTTACTGTCACAAAAGCTCACCATGACCTTCGGTCAGGTGAGCTAAAAAACGGAGAGAAAAGGGGAGATAATTCAATCAAATTGCAAGATGGAGTTATAAAACTTGTAGGGAATGTAGCTCTTGTGATGGTGAGTATGTGTATGAAGTTTCATGAAGGTAGGCCAAATACTTTTGGAAATATGGTCAAGGTTAAGGTTTTCGGTTAAATTTTCGAAAAATAGGTCAAAGTTCAAAGGTCAAGGTCACAGATCAAAAAGTGTGGTATCACTGAAAAGGTCTTGTCCCAAGGAACATTCATGTGAAGTTTGAAGGCTCTGTTGTGAATAGTATTAAAATGAGAGCAAAAAATGTGTTTCAGAAAAAAATTGGAAAAGGGGAGATAATTCAGCCAAAATCAACAATATTGTTATGGTCCTTGGTCAAAATGTAGCTCTTGTGATGATGAGTGTGTGTATGAAGTTTCATGAGGCTAGGTCTAATACTTTTTAAGTTATAGCCAAGGTTAAGTTTTTTTTTGGAACGACGCAGGACGACTCAGGACGACGCAGGACGACAACGCAGACGCCGGAGTGATGACAATAGCTCGAAAGTTTTTTTTCAAAAAAACAGACGAGCTAAAAAGGTGAAGCTTCATACCAAATATCAACAAAAGGCAATAATTTGAACAATCTTGGCAAAGGTCCACTAGATGAAGCTACACAACAAATATCAAAGACCTGGGCCTTGTGGTTTCAGAGAAGAAGATTTTTTTAAAGATATTCCTTACATAAGCCTATGTAAAACCAAATGGCCCCAAGGCAGGGGCATTTTTGGCCTCAGGGCTATAATTTAAACAATCTTGATAGAGGTCCAGTAGATGAAGCTTCACACCAAATATCAAAGACCTGGGCCTTGTTGTTTTAGAGAAGAAGATTTTCAAAGATTATCTCTATTAGACGTCTATATAAAACCAAAGGGCCCAGGGCGGGGGCATTGTGGCCCCAGGGCTATAATTTGAACAATCTTGGTAGAGGTCCACTAGCTGATGCTTCATACCAAATGTCAAAGACCTAGGCCTGATGGTTTCAGAGTAGAAGATTTTTCAAGATTTTCCCTATATAAGTCTATGAAAAACCAAAGGGCCCAGGAGTGGGGGCAATTTTGGTCTCAGGGCTATAATTTGACCAATCTTGATAGAGGTCCACAAGATGAAGCTTCATACCAAATATCAAAGACCTGGGCCTTGCAGTTTCAGAAAAAAAGATTTTTAAAGATTTTCCCTATATAAGCCAATGTAAAACCAAAAGGGCCGAAGGCGGGTGCATTTTTGGCCCCAGCACTATAATTTGAACAATCTTAATAGCGGTCCACTAGTTGAAGCTTCATACCAAATAGCAAAGTCCTGGGCCCTGCAGTTTCAGAGAAGAAGATTTTTTAAAGATTTTCCCTATATAAGCCAATGTAAAACCAAAGGGCCCTGCGGCGGGGGCATTTTTGGCCCCAGCACTATAATTTGAACAATCTTGGTAGGGGTCCACCAGATGAAGATTCATACCAAATATCAAAGACCTGGGCCTTGCAGTTTCAGAGAAGAAGATTTTTAAAGATTTTCCCTATATAAGCCCATGTAAAACCAAAGGGCCCAAGGGCGGGGGCATTTTTGGCCCTAGCACTATAATTTGAACAATCTTGGTAGGGGTCCACTAGATGAAGCTTCATACCAAATATCAAAGACCTGGGCCTTGCGGTTTCAGAGAAGAAGTTTTTAAAGATTTTCCCTATATAAGCCTATGTAAAACCAAAGGGCCCCGGGGCGGGGGCATCTTTGGCCCCAGCACTATAATTTGAACAATCATGGTAGGGGTCCACCAGATGAAGATTCATACCAAATATCAAAGACCTGGGCCTTGCAGTTTCAGAGAAGAAGATTTTTAAAGATTTTCCCTATATAAGCCCATGTAAAACCAAAGGGCCCCGGGGCGGGGGCATTTTTGGCCCCAGCACTATAATTTGAACAATCTTGGTAGGGGTCCACTAGATGAAGCTTCATACCAAATATCAAAGACCTGGGCCTTGCGGTTTCAGAGAAGAAGATTTTTTAATTTTTCGGTGAAAAAAATCTATTTTTGGCTCCTGTGACCTTGATGTGAAACGGACCGGAACCATTTGAACAACTTTGAAAGGGGACCACCTAGGCATCATTCCTGTGAAGTTTGATCAAAATCCGATCAGTGGTTTCGGAGGAGATGTCGTTTGAAGAAATTGTTTACGCACGCACGGCAGACGGATGGACGGACGCACGCACGACGGACAAAAAGTGATCCCAAAAGCTCACCTCGTCACTACGTGACGGTGAGCTAACAAGAGGGCCCAGAGGGCCCTGGTTCGCTCACCTGATCCAATGTATAACAAGTGGGCCCCGGGCAGGGTCAATTTTGGCCCCAGGGCTATAATTTGAATAATTGTGGAAGAGGTCCACAAGATGAAGCTTCATATCGAATAAGAAAGACCTAGGCTTTCTGGTTTCAGAGAAAATTTTAAAGGTTTACCCTGCAAATAGATGTCTATGTAAAACAAGGTTTTCCCTATCTAAGTCTATGTAAAACCAAAGGGCCCCGGAGCGGGGGCATTTTTGGCCCCAGGGCTATAATGTGAACAATCTTGGTAGAGGTCCACTAGCTGAAGCTTCATAACAAATATCAAAGACCTAAGCCTTGTGTTTCAGAGAAGATGATTTTTAAAGATTTTCCCTATATAAGTCTATGTAAAACCAAAGGGCCACATGGCGGGGTCTCAGGGCTATAATTTGAACAATCTTGATAGAGGTCCACTAGCTGAAGCTTCATAACAAATATCGCAGATCTAAGCCTTGTGGTTTCAGAGAAGAAGATTTTTCAAGATCTCCCTATATAAGTCTATGTAAAACCAAAGGGCCCCGGAGCGGGGGCATTTTTGGCCTCAGGGCTATAATTTGAACAATCTTGGTAGAGGTCCACAAGATGAAACTTCATACCAAATATCAAAGACCTGGGCCTTGCAATTTCAGAGAAGATTTTTCAAGATTTTCCCTATATAAGTCTATGTAAAACCAAAGGGCCCCGGAGCGGGGGCATTTTTGGCCTCAGGGCTATAATTTGAACAATCTTGGTAGAGGTCCACAAGATGAAGCTTCATACCAAATATCAAAGACCTGGGCCTTGCGGTTTCAGAGAAGAAGATTTTTCAAGATTTTCCCTAAATAAGCCCATGTAAAACCAAAGGGCCCCCGTGCGGGGGCATTTTTAGCTCCAGCACTATAATTTGAACAATCTTGGTTGGGGTCCACTAGATGAAGCTTCATACCAAATATCAAAGACCTGGGCCTTGCGGTTTCAGAGAAAAAGATTTTTAAAGGTTTTCCCTATATAAGCCCATGTAAAACCAAAGGGCCCCGGGGCGGGGGCATTTTTGGCCCCAGCACTATAATTTGAACAATCTTGGTAGGGGTTCACTAGATGAAGCTTCATACCAAATATCAAAGACCTGGGCCTTGCGCTTTCAGAGAAGAAGATTTTTTAAGTTTTCGGTGAAAAAAATCTATTTTTGGCTACTGTGACCTATATGTGCAACGGACCGGACCATTTGAACAACTTTGAAAGGGGGCCACCTAAGGATCATTCCTGTGAAGTTTGGTCAATATCCGATCAGTGGTTTAGGAGGAGATGTCTTTTAGTAAAGTTTACGGACGCATGCACGCACGGATGGACGGACGGACGCACGACTGACAAAAAATGATCCCAAAAGCTCACCTTGTCACTACGTGACAGGTGAGCTAAAAACACAAGGTAGTTTCTTGCAAAAGTGCAAGGCCTTTTTATCGTGTGCCAGTTAATGTAGATATCGATTGCCTTGAACGTTATTTAGCGTCATTATTCACCGCTGCCTTTTACAGTCTGTTAGAGTTGTCTCTCTTAGTGTAAACAACAAAATGGCAGCTTCGTAAAACAATGGCAAATATTGTTGCAAAAAAAACATGAATGCAGCCGCAAATAAATTGATCAACCATTATCTCACTCTGAAAATGAAATGTCCACATCGGTGATACTCCTCCCGGCAACTTGCAAAAAAATACACCCTTCTTATAGACAAGACTAAGCAAAAATCACCCGAAGAAAGGCCAGAAAGTACCCCCCCCCCCCTCCCCCTCAGCTTTCTCTTGTGTGCCGGTTCCGTATTATCTATTGCCTTGAATGTTATTGTGCGTCAGAGTTGTGCACACGCGCAGTCTCGCCAGAGTCTTTGCTGCTCGTAGACACGGAGAAAAAAACAAGAGGGCCCAGAGGGCCCTGGTTCGCTCACCTGATCCGATGTATAACAAGTGGGCCCCAGGCAGGGTCAATTTTGGCCCCAGGGCTATAATTTGAACAATCTTGGTAGAGGTCCACAAGTTGAAGCTTCATATCAAATATGAAAGACCTGGGCTTTGTCGTTTCAGAGAAGAAGATTTTAAAGGTTTACCCTGCATATAGAAGTCTATGTAAAACAAGATTTGCCCTATATAAGTCTATGTAAAACCGAAGGGCCCCGGAGCGGGGACATTTTTGGCCCCAGCGCTATAATTTGAACAATCTTGGTAGTGGTCCACTAGCTGAAGCTTCATAACAAATATCAAAGACCTAGACCTTGTGGTTTCAGAGAAGAAGATTTTTAAAGATTTTCCCTATATAAGTCTATGTAAAACCAAAAGGCCACATGGCGGGGGCATTTTTGGTCGAAGGGCTATAATTTGAACAATCTTGTTAGAGGTCCACTAGCTGAAGCTTCATAACAAATATCAAAGACCTACGCCTTGTGGTTTCAGAGGAGAAGATTTTTAAAGACTTTCCCTATATAAGCCTATGTAAACCAAAGGGCCCTGGGGCGGGGGCATTTTTGGCCCCAGCACTATAATTTGAACAATCTTGGTACGGGTCCACTAGATGAAGTTTCATACCAAATAGCAAAGACCTGGGCCTTGCGGTTTCAGAGAAGAAGATTTTTAAAGATTTTCCCTATATAAGCCCATGTAAAACAAAAGGGCCCTGTGGCGGGGGCATTTTGGGCCCCAGCACTATAATTTGAACAATCTTGGTAGAGGTCCACTAGATGAAGCTTCATACCAAATATCAAAGACCTGGGCCTTGCGGTTTCATAGAAGAAGATTTTTAAAGATTTTCCCTATATAAGCCCATGTAAAACCAAAGGGCCCCGGTGCGGGGGCATTTTTAGCTCCAGCACAGTAATTTGAACAATCTTGGTAGGGGTCCACTAGATAAAGTTTCATACCAAATATCAAAGACCTGGGCCTTGCGGTTTCAGAGAAGAAGATTTTTAAAGATTCTCCCTATATAAGCCCATGTAAAACCAAAGGGCCCCGGTGCGGGGGCATTTTTGGCCCCAGCACTATAATTTGAACAATCTTGGTAGGGGTCCACTAGATGAAGCTTCATACCAAATATCAAAGACCTGGGCCTTGCGGTTTCAGAGAAGAAGATTTTTAAAGATTCTCCCTATATAAGCCCTTGTAAAACCAAAGGGCCCCGGGTGCGGGGGCATTTTTGGCCCCAGCACTATAATTTGAACAATCTTGGTAGGGGTCCACTAGATGAAGCTTCATACCAAATATCAATGTCCTGGGCCTTGCGGTTTCAGAGAAGAAGATTTTTTAAGTTTTCGGTGAAAAAAATCTATTTTTGGCTCCTGTGACCTATATGTGCAACAGACCGGAACCATTTGAACAACTTTGAAAGGGGACCACCTAAGGATCATTCCTGTGAAGTTTGGTCAAAATCCGATCAGTGGTTTAGGAGGAGATGTCGTTTGAAGAAAAAGTTTACGGACGGACGCACGGACGGACGCACGGACGGACGCACGGACGCACGACGGACAAAAAGTGATCCCAAAAGCTCACCTTGTCACTATGTGACAGGTGAGCTAAAAACACAAGGTAGTTTTATGCAAAAGTGTTAAAGAGCAAGGCCTTTTTATCGTGTGCCAGTTAATGTAGATATCGATTGCCTTGAACGTTATTTAGCTTCATTATTGACCGCTGCCTTTTACAGTCTGTTAGAGTTGTCTCTCTTAGTGTAAACAACAAAATGGCGGCTTCGGAAAACAATGGCAAATATTGTTGGAAAAAAAACATGAATGCAGCGCCAAATAAATTGATCAACCATTATCTCACTCTGAAAATGAAATGTCCACATCGGTGATACTCCTCCCGGCAACTTGCAAAAATATATACCCATCTTATAGACAAGACTAAGCAAAAATCTCCTGAATAAAGGCAAGAAAGTACCCCCCCCCCCCCCCCTTATAGCCGGATCATTACGGTAATAGTAGCATTCAAAATGCAATACAAAATGAATATGATGATATTTACCACAAAAATCCTAAAAATTCTGACACCTTGAGCACTTGCTGCAGTTCTCCTAAAAGTTAAACCAATTTGTTTTACAGTCCAGCAAGGAGTCCAAAAGGTCCAGACAGAATGGCAAACAGTTCAGGAGCAGTCTGATCTGGGTCTGCACTGTTTGTTTAGGCCTGTCTGTCCCAATAATTAGGATCATTACTGTAGTGATATGAACAGGATTGTTCTTGGATTTTAGCCACTATTTCTAACCATTCAATGTTTACCATATGTATCGGGACAGCCAGGCGTGAGTTAACAGTGTAGACCCAGATGAGACAACATAAAATGTGTCTAATCACGGTCCACACTGTTTGCCACTCATCAAGCTATTTATTGACACAACATTGGGTGTTCAAATTTCAGAACATACATGTATATGATAAGTTACCTTAGCAACCTGTTCTAGCTGTGCTGTATCCCTGGGTGACATTGGAGTTTCACATCTGGACACAAGTGATGTAAAGGCTCTACACTGGTCTAGAATCTCGTAGAAACAATGGGCTACCTGGAACCATAATCATCATGTTGTTATTGTTGTCCCGTCAACTACAGTAAAATTCCTATATTAAGACCACCTTTGGGACTGTTCAAAAGTGGTCTTTAAGACCACTTTTGAACAGTCCCAAAGGCAGTCTCTGACCAGAGGACATTCTATGCAGAAAACACAAAGAAAGAATAACTGCAACCTACTAAATAAGGTTTTCAAAGAAGAAATAGTGTTAATTTTAGGTGGTCTTAATAGCGAAATTTCACTGTATTTAGCCCCAACATGAGTACCGGTAAACCGCTTAGAAGGACTAAGCCTACCCAGGCAAAGCGGTGCAAGTCAGATTGTCCAATGCATATTAGCCTTCTGGTTTCATTGGGCAGCAGGGCTTGAGATGTCATTTCATCACAATGCCAGGTAAAAGTCCCACAAAATTGGAAGCAATGTCTCCAAAATGACCTAAATAGTGTTGACGGGGACGTTAAACCCCAATTCAAACAAATACCAAACACTGAGATGAAACGACACCTCAAGACTTAGACTCAAGCCCTACTGCCCAAAGAAACCGCCAGGGTTTAAGTGACAGTCAGACTCATACCATTTTTCCTGGGCAGGCTTAGACCTTCTTAGCAGTTTACCAGTACTCAAATGTTTGGTTGGTTTCAGCACCATGCAGCCCAATCTATTTCTCCAAACCCCAACGGGCAGGAGCAAGCCATAATCATAATGTTATACTTCTTTGGTGGCCTTTTGATAACTACATTAAGTATTCCAATATCTTGGCCAAGTTCTTCAAAACTAAAAATGTCATTACCAAAATGATCCTAAGTATTTGGACAAACAGGCCTAAGCAAACAGTGCAGACCCTGATCAGACTGCTCATGAAGGAGCAGTCTGATCAGGGTCTACACACTATTTGCCATTCAGTGTGCACCTTTTTGACACCTTGCTGGACCATGAAACAAGTTTGTTAAACTTTAAGGAGAATTACAGCAAGTCATCAAGGTGTCCGAATTTTTAGGATATTTACAGTAGTTGACATCTCATTAAAATCTTGATCATTTAATTTGGAATTATTCTAGTATTTTTGCTGAAAAGATGTGAATGCTTTTACAAAAGCTACTGGCATAATCCTAGGTATTGGGACAGACAGGCCTAAGCAAACAGTGCAGACAAAGGAGCAGTCTGCTCAGGGTCTACACTCTTTGCTACTCCATCTGCACTTTTTTACTCCTTGATGGATCGTGAAACAAATTTGTTTAAATGTTAGGAGAATAATGGCAAGTCCTCAAAGTCCTTTTACGGTACCTATAACAATTAAACATGCTCATAAAAAAACAGGAGGTCCATAGGCCACAACGCTCTGACACCTGAGGGATTCTAAGTCTCAAATCAGTCTGTACCCTCATCATCATTTTATGTAATTTTAGAGTTCACAACTACTCAATCCTACATACATTTCAATAACACAAGCCAAATAGTTCTGCAGAAGATTGTTAAATGTTTTATCACATATGGGCGGCCCCCACCCATCGGGGCTTGAAGAAATAGATGGGCTGCATGCTTCCACGCAGATCTGAAACCGACCGCACTTGAGTACTGGTAAAACGCTTAGAGGATCTAAACCTGCCCAAAGCGGTGGGATTCGGACCGTCCATGTTTATAAACCCTATTGGTTACATTGGGCGACAGGGCTTGAGATGTCATTTCATCTCAATGTTGGGTAAAAGTCCCACAAACTTGGAAGCAGTGTCTCCAAAATGACCTATACAGTGTTGACGGGGACTTTAAACCTCAAATCAAAGAAATCAATTTACCACATATGGGCATGGCAGTACATGGCCCATCTGAAAGAACTTAGGTTCCTCCAACCCATAGAATAGCCATATGAAATTTGACTTCTATTGACCCAGGGGTTTCTGAGAAAAAAAAATACTTGAAAATGTTGACACCAGGGACCAGTTGTTCAAAACTAACAACATTGTTAGTTGAAAAAACTTCAAAACTTTGATCATGAAATATGGCAAATATACCTGTATTTTTGCTGAAAAAATGTGAGCAGCTTTTGCATATGCAAAAGCTGCTCACATTTTTTCAGCAAAAATACCACTGCATGACATATTTCACTTACAAGGACAGTTAACATTTTGCCCACTAACGAGCTTGTTAAGCTAACGAAGCTTTAAACAACTGGACCAAGGACGACAGATTCTTGCTATACTATAGGCTCACCTATCAGCATAAAAAACCTGCACAACTTACTGATCGCATATGTACAAAACTCTGAGCCAACAATGCTGATAGAAACTGGTCATGGGCTAGTCTAACAGCTTCATAATCCCTCGTACTACTTATCTTGTCCAGCAATATTCCATACTGAGATTCAATCACATCAACCTGAGAGAAAAACATACAGTCAACCCTCTTTATATCTACATCCGATATATAGAGAATACCAGGTTTGTGTCTTTTGATATCAAGTTTATCAGGTAAGGCTTCAAGAAAGTGTGTAGAATCGCGAGGCTTGCCAAGCGATTCTACATGCATTCTCGAAGCTGAGCCTGATAAACTTGATATTAAACGACAGAAATCTGATATTCTATTTGAGTTAATCCCCTTGTATATTCTCAAATTTTTGCAAATTTATCCAGCAGTCCAGTTCACAGAATTACAATGTCACTTTGACCTGATAAAGCTCACTTGTCCTGAGATAGCATATCTTTATCAGGTCAAGATGTTACAATGCAACTAATATAGGGGGTAACTGATAAAATAACAAAACACGTTATAATGACAATTTGAATGGAACAAATCCTCAGATCCTGATGGGACAGATACTAAGAGAAATTCCAGAATGCATTTATGTTATGAAATACTCCCAATAAACGTATGTTTTGGGTATTTGTTTGGTTTGCCTTGTCCAGGAGATTCTAACAAATATCCACAAACTATATTTTTTGCAGTAAATGAGAAAAAAGCCAATCTTTTACTAACTACAGAGCAACAGATAAGGTAAGCATTTTGTGAAAATTGATATATAGTTTTGTCAATTATTTATGTAGGTGACCACTTGACATTGCTACATGCTGTATATTTGAGCTCTGGGCCCTGTGGTTTCACAGAAGATTTTTGAAGTTTTTCCAATTGTGTCTATGGGAGCATAAGAGCCCTGGGGTGTGGCCAATTTGGATCCCAGGGGCAGAATTGGCAGGATTTATGTAGGTAGCCACTTGATGCTGCTACATACTAAATGTCTAAGCTCTAGGCCTTATGGTATAAGAAGGAAGATTTTCCATTATAAGTTTACGGGAGCTGATGAGCTCGGGCGTGGCCAACTTTGACCCCAGGTGCAGGGCTAGCAGGATTTATGTAGGTGACTATTTTATGTTGCTACATATTAAATATCTAAGCGCTGTGCTTCATAGTTTCAGAGAAGAAGATTTTTGAAGCTTTTTTCCATTATAAGTCTATAGGAGCTAAGGGGCCCCGGGGTGTGGCCCATTTGGACCCCAGGGGCACGACTGGCAGATTTATGTAGGTGACCATTTGCCATTGCTACATGCTAAATATCTAAGCTCTGGGCCCTGTGGTGTCAGAGAAGAAGATTTTTTTTTAAGTTTTTCCCACTGTAAGTCAATGGGAGCTATATGTTGCCATGGCAACCAGAATTCCAATCCGATCAGCCCAAAAAACTTATGTAGCCTTGGCTTTCCCCTACCTGATGATGCTTCTCATGAAATTTGATCAAGATTGGCCATGAGGTATTAGAGATATACTAATTTGAAATTGTTTACGGATGCACGATGGACGACAGACAAAATGTGATCACAAAAGCTCACCTTGTCACTACATGACAGGTGAGCTAAAAAGAAACTAAGAGAGGCAAGACATGTTTGTTAACCTGATTGATATAGATCCTGGGTTGTTAATAAACATGTTGTTGTACATCTGAACCCTGGGCCATAATTTGAAAATCTTGGAAGCCGTTCACTAGATGAAGCTTTGTACAAAATATCAAAGACATAGGCCTTCTGATTTCAGACAAGAAGGTTTTTAAAGGGTTTCCTTATACATGTATAAGTCTATGTAAAATATATGGGCCCTGGGGTGGGGCCATTTGAAAATCTTGGTAGAGGTAACTAGAGAAAGAGACCAGTGAGTCACGTATATCCCCGACCAGCACCATACTCGGATATATCTTTTGAGCTTGTATGTAATATGAATGAAGATGTCAAGAAGCTATAAGAATCTATAAATGTGCTTGTAAAAGCTAAACCAAACAAAATTTCTAAATGGACAAAGGGAGTGAGGGCATCAAAGTTACTAAAGGGGTGGGAGTATCAATGTTACTGAAGCAGCAGGGTGGGGTATGCATCAATGAAGTCTTTGGACTGGTATGTAACATTGATATAAGCATCAATTGAATTTGTCTTAGAGTTTAGGACAAACAGGCATCTATAAACTTTGTCATTAAACTTGAACCAAATGTAAAATTTCTATGTAACATTGATATAAGCATCAATTGAATTTGTCTTAGAGTTTAGGACATACAGGCATCTATAAACTTTGTCATTAAACTTGAACCAAATGTAGAATTTCTAAGTCCGTGACCTTGAGGTCAAGGTCACCATGGGTGGGGGAAGGGACATACATCACGAAATGTTTGGACTGGTACATTGATGCAAGTATAAACTGAATTTGTCTTAGAGTTAAGAACATACAGGCATCTATAAACTTTGTCATAAAACTTTAACCAAATGTAAAATCTCTAAGTCTGTGACCTTGACCTCAAGGTCACTGTGGGGGTGGGACATGCATCAATGAAATCTTAAACCAGTATGTAACTTCAGTGTCAGTATCAACTCAATCTATCAAAGGGCTCAGAAGATACAATCTCTTAGAAACTTTGACGCAAAACTTCAACCACATGTAAAATTTCTAAGTCTGTGACCTTGACCTCAAGGTCACTGTGGGGTGGGACATGCATCAATTAAATTTTAGACCAGTATGTAACTTCAGTGTAAGTATCAACTAAATCTATCAAAGGGCTCAGAAGATACAATCTCTTAGAAACTTTGACGCAAAACTTTAACCAAAATGTTAATGGATGGACAAACGGACGTTCTAACATTTCGAGTTTAAGGGCTATTTCTTTTGTTATTTTCTTTTGTTTGGTTTAGGGGCTAACCTCCTAAACCTATTGTTTACTGGATAAATCTATTATTTTCCAATCATTTTCTATTGTTATCTAATCCTAACCCTAGCCCCTAAACCCTGGAAGTTCGCCCAGAAAGACGGACGGACGGATGAACGGCAGGACGAAAACATTATACCACCATAGCATACTTTGTATGTCAGGGGTAAAAAAAATAAAAAACATGGGCCTTCTGGTTTAGGGGCTAACCTCCTAAACCTATTGTTTACTGGATAAATCTATTATTTTCCAATCATTTTCTATTGATATCTAATCCTAACCCTAGCCCCTAAACCCTAGAAGGGCGCCCAGAAAGACGGACGGACAGATGGACGAACGGCAGGACCAAAACATTACACCACCATAGCATACTTTGTATGCCAGGGGTATAAAAAATAAAAAACATGGGCCTTCTGGTTTAAGACTAGATTTACATGAAATGCCAAAACTGTTTCCAGGGAACAATTTGAACTAGAGCAAGCAACCAGTGGGTCACGTATAGTCCCAGCCAGTGCCACCCTCTTAATTATCTTTCAAGCTTGTATGTAATATGAATGAAGATGTCAAGAAGCTATAAGAATCTATAAATGTCCTTGTAAAAGGTAAACCAAACATAAAATTTCTAAATGGACCAAGGGTGTGAGGGCATCAAAGTTACTGAAGGGGTGGGGGCATCAATGTTACTGAAGCAGCAAGGTGGGGTATGCATCAATGAAATCTTTGGGCTGGTATGAAATACAACGATGCAAGTATCAAATGAGTTTTTCTTAGACCTTAGAACATACAGGCATCTATAAACTTTGTCATGAAACTTTAACCAAATGTAAAATTTCGAAGTCTGTGACCTTGTGGTTATGGTCACCATGGGTGGGGGATAGGACATACATCAAAAATTGTTTGGACTGGTATGCAACATTGATGCAAGTATCAA
Source organism: Lucinisca nassula (assembly GCA_963580285.1). Lineage (NCBI taxonomy): Eukaryota > Metazoa > Mollusca > Bivalvia > Lucinida > Lucinidae > Lucinisca > Lucinisca nassula. Next base: position 130,358,461 of record OY757018.1, on the reverse strand, counting down.
CTGAATTTGTCTTAGAGTTTAGAACATACAGGCATCTATAAACTTTGACATAAAACTTTAACCAAATGTAAAATTTTTAAGTCCGTGACCTTGACCTCAAGGTCACTGTGGGGGTAGGGACATGCATCAATGAAATCTTTAGACCAGTATGTAACTTAGTGTAAGTATCTACTAAATCTATCAAAGGGTTCAGAAGATACATTCTCTTAGGAACTTTGACGCAAAACTTTAATCAAAATGTTAACGGACGGATGGACGGACTCACGAATGGACGTTTAGGTGGCTAGACATCCAGGGCCCAAGCTAGCCCAAAAAATTTGGGAGAAGTGACTTCTCCCTCCTGGGAAAATAGGGAGAAGTTTGCTGGGTCTAGGGAGAAGTGGGTGCGGCCGGACAACAACAATGTAAAGAGTTCTGTAAACCCCTATTTGGAGAAAAGTGTGTATAGGGGTATCAATCAATTCCGCTATTAAGACCACCTGAAATTAAGATTAATTCTGCTTTAAAAAGCTTATTTGATAGCTGCAGTTATTCTTTCTGTTTTCTGCATACAGTGACCCCTGATCAGAGACCACTTTTGGGACTGTTCAAAAGTGGTCTTAAAGACCACTTTTGAACTGTCCCAAAGATGGTCTTAATATAGTAATTTTACTGTATCACTGTATAAGCTGTAACTTTTGTTGTATCCAACCATGTTATAATGAATGGTGTTATAAAGTAAAGAGTTTTCTGTGTAATAGTTAGATCATTTCAATAAGTTCCTGTCACAATTATATTTTAAAACAGACTATAGAAACAAGGGGCAACAACCTCGCTAGATGAAAACCAGTTGTTATTTTTTATGAATTTGGATAATTACTGAATATTTACCACCAAGTAATAACTAGAACTGTCAGAGGATCTGACTATAGCCCCGCTATAGCCCTGTCAGAGGAGAAAGACTCATGAATTAAAGGTAAAGACTTGTGAGAGGGTTAAATCCCTAACAAGGTACCTACGCCTTATAGACTTTTCGCGTTATTAGATCTGAAAAACAGTCTTAAAGTTAAAAAATAAGTTTTGGATAATGAAAAAACCACATGCACATCTTAAGACCTCTTTGAAAACACCTGAAAAGTTTCAAAGGATCGGCTTAGAACTGTAAGAGGAGTTGTGGTAACAAGGTAGCTACTCCCTTTTAACATTAGTAGATCTCAAAAATTGTCTTAGTTAAAAAAGGTGAAATAAGTGAAAAAAATTATTTAAGGATAATGAAAAAAGAATATACACATCTTCAGACCTATATAAAAACACCTGTAAAGTTTCAAAAGGATTGACCTTGAACTGTAAGAGGAGTTGCGGTAACAAGGTAGCTACTCCCTATACATTTTAACATTAGTAGATCTCAAAAATTGTCTTAGTTAAGAAAGGTGAAATAAGTGAAAAAAAATATTTAAGGATAATGAAAAAAGAATATGCACATTTTCAGACCTATATGAAAACACCTGTAAAGTTTCAAAAGGATTGACCTAGAACTGTAAGAGGAGTTGCAGTAACAAGGTAGCAACTCCATATACATTTTAACATTAGTAGATCTCAAAAATTGTCTAAGTTAAAAAAGGTGAAATAAGTGAAAAAAATTATTTTAAGGATAATGAAAAAAGAATATGCACATCTTCAGATCTATATGAAAACACCTGTAAAGTTTCAATAGGATTGACCTAGAACTGTAAGAGGAGTTGCAGTAACAAGGTAGCTACTCCCTATACATTTTAACATTAGTAGATCTCAAAAATTGTCTAAGTTAAAAAAGGTGAAATAAGTGAAAAAAATTATTTAAGGATAATGAAAAAAGAATATGCACATCTTCAGACCTATATGAAAAAATACCTGTAAAGTTTCAATAGGATTGACCTAGAACTGTTAGAGGAGTTGCGGTAACAAGGTAGCTACTCCCTATACATTTTAACATTAGTAGTTCTCAAAAATTGTCTAAGTTAAAAAAGGTGAAATAAGTGAAAAAAATTATTTAAGGATAATGAAAAAAGAATATGCACATCTTCAGACCTATATGAAAACACCTGTAAAGTTTCAATAGGATTGACCTAGAACTGTAAGAGGAGTTGCAGTAACAAGGTAGCTATTCCCTATACATTTTAACATTAGTAGATCTCAAAAATTGTCTAAGTTAAAAAAGGTGAAATAAGTGAAAAAAATTATTTAAGGATAATGAAAAAAGAATATGCACATCTTCAGACCTATATGAAAACACCTGTAAAGTTTCAAAAGGATTGACCTAGAACTGTAAGAGGAGTTGCAGTAACAAGGTAGCTACTTTAACATTAGTAGATCTCAAAAATTGTCTAAAATAAAAAGGTGAAATAAGTGAAAAAAATTATTTAAGGATAATGAAAAAAGAATATGCACATCTTCAGACCTATATAAAAACACCTGTAAAGTTTCAAAAGGACTGACCTAGAACTGTAAGAGGAGTTGGGGTAACAAGGTAGCTACTCCCTATACATTTTAATATAGTAGATCTCAAAAATTGTCTAAGTTAAAAAAGGTGAAATAAGTGAAAAAAATTATTTAAGGATAATGAAAAAAGAATATGCACATCTTCAGACCTATATAAAAACACCTGTAAAGTTTCAAAAGGATTGACCTAGAACTGTAAGAGGAGTTGCGGTAACAAGGTACCCACTATCAAATATTACAGACAGACAGACAGACGGAATTCCGGACAAGATTACAGACAGACAGACAGACAGAATTCCGGACAAGCCAAATCCAATATAGCCCCCACTTTTTCAAAGCGGGGCTATAATTATTTTCACTTACAAAATAAAAAATTGCTACCTACTTTTGTTTTTGTCCATAAAAAAATGAAAACGATTGATGGATGCAAAAGTAATGTACAAACAAATCAATGAAACAAATAAACCATCTATATTTAAAAATTAGTAAATCCTAATACAGTGCCAATGTTAACGTTCAGAATAATCGTATTACTGTATACAACAGTACTTAACAAAGTACGTCCGCACCCGGACTTGGCACGAGCTAAGGGTACAAATATACCCGTTTAAATTACATTATCTTGTGTAGTCCTAATTGGCTCTTATTGCAATAAAAACTTTGTGCAAGCAACCGAGATTTATGAGAGTGCAAGACTTGGCTCGAGCGGCATGAGCTAACGGTTAGAATTAAATCACATAACCCTACCAAACTGCAACTGGCACGAAGTGCAGAATAAACATTTAGCTTTGTTCAGTGTAAATACTGAGATTTCTGACAATAGTGGATTGAAGGATTATCGTCACCTTGTCAGTCTACCGTTACTATTCACAAGGAAGACACCGAAAAAAAAAAACGGGCGAAATTTCAGGGCGAAGTTTTTTTCGCTTTCATCACCAAAGTCGGCGAAGTCAGCCCCAACAGGGCGACTTCTTCGCCTGAGTCGCCCTCTAGCTTGAGCCCTGACATCGGCAAATTGTGTACTTAAGCGGCAAATTCTCTTAAGCGGCAAGCCACATAAAAGCAAATTTTTGCCACTTAAATACAAAAATTACGAATAAAGTCCATTTTGACTCACAAAAACATACTTAAGTGTCAAACTGTCCAGATTTTTAGACACCTAAATGTCATTTCCTTTGTTCGGAAGGATAGAAAGACGGACTGACAGACCGATGGACGTGTTTATGAGAGGACATTTGTTGGGTACCTCAATGTTAATTTTCTCATTCAAAGTATCCAACAATCGCAAAAATACCCAACAGGCTACTGGCTACTTTAAGTCTGTTAACAACGGAATAAAAATCAAGTACCCAAGATAGGCCTACCCAACTAGTGTCCTCTGGGTTTGCTCAGACCAACAGATGGATGGACGAACGGCAGGACGATAACTATATACCATCATAGCATACTTCATATGCCAGGGGTATAAAAATATCATCAATTTGCCGTCAGCTGAGTTAGCCCAGAGACTGGTAACAGTCAATCATCAAACCACTATTAACAAAGTCTTCAATATCATATCCAAAACATTGTAACTTAAGGGAAAAATTTCCCTCATACAATCTGTCAGTAAGTCACTCACCTGAAGATAATACTGTAAGTTATCAATTAGAAAAGACATATGTGTCCTTAGCTGCCATTTTATAGCCTCATTCTGGTCTGTGTGGCGATGTTTCCCATACATCTGTATTACCCAACAATGCTGAAGGTCTACTTGGGTACGACGTACAGCCAACAGAAACCGGAAAATTTTATTGTATCTGAGAATAAAGAGATACCAAACTGTAAGTCATCTATAATTCTGAAATTTTTCTTAATATTTTGATTTTTAATGAGTTGATATACTGTCCAGGTATTAAAATCATATAGAGGAGAACTTTGATGGCTCGAACACTGATGGCTCCAATACCATAGCTGAGTCGAAACTGTTTTTGAGACCCTAGGGAATTTCTCTACATAAGCAGTAGTGTGGGATAATTAAGGAGATTTTCGACTTTCATCGTGCCAATGTATGCTTTGTGTACTCATTAGAATCACCTTGATGGGGCGATTCTAATAAGTACACACAGCATACATTTTTATTAAAGTACACCGAAAAGATGTCCCAAAATTAACCCTGTTATGCCTTCTGGCAGTAATCCACAGTGGCTCGAACTACCCATCTCGAAAAGATTTTCTTAGTCCCGAAGGTGTTCCGAGCTATTGAAGTTCAACTGTACATGCATGTATGTATGGCCACTGATAAATAAAGTTGATGTTTTCAAACACAAAAACAATGTGCAATGAAATGTAATGGGTTGCTTCCTCATTAATTGTTTCATCACATGAGCAGGGTGGGGTGGGGGGGTACATTTTTTGTTCTTATTTCTGGTCCAAGACATAGGTTCGGGAACTCATTAGAACCACCTCTGTGACACTGTTCTAACGAGCACCCACAAACTATGTTTGCAGAATAAGAAAAATATCAAGAACTTCCATTGAAAAGGCAGCCATTTTAGAGTTATGAAAAAATGCACAATGTCTCACGGGTGTGTTATCGTATGATGTCCTGTTATACAACTAGGGTTATGCCAAGATCCTGGATGGCCAGTTAATGAAACAATGCAAAGATCCAGGATGGCCAGTTAATGACACCACCTTTTTTCTAGGTAGCATAGCTCCAGACAAGGAGGAGAAATGATGATATTTAAGGGACACTGTTTTTTTATGTCTCCATAAAAACATGTGGTGGGTATGTGTAACAATCACCTCAATGAGGCGATTCAAACAAGTACCCACATCATATGTTTCTGACACAAAACAAAAACTATCCATTAATTATAGCCATTACTCCTACTTATCTAGCTATGGTAGGCAGGCTTCAGCGTTGAGCAGTTAATCAGTACTAAGTACACTTTCTTACACAAGTAACAAAGAGGGAGTTCGACCAGCTACCAGACCATGGTAGCGGAAGTCAAATTGTGCACCTTCTTCCCATGATTTCCATGTTTTTTTACCGGTGTGATCGAACAACGTCTGGTAGATGTTTGGTTGACTGGTACACAGACCCTCTATTTCTTGAATAGAAGCAGTCAATTCCCGGACATTAGTGTTCGCACCTTTCGCCGCCATCTTTGTTACGTATGGTGTGATGTATCTACCAGAGTAACCCACGCTTTAGTCTGGTTTGACCAGAGTGACGTCACGACACTTCCGCCATGCTACCAGACCGCTACCAGACTGAGTTCGATCAATCTTTGGTTAACCACTGGTTAACCACGGTTCGTGATCGAACTACCTCATACAAATCACTGCATGCAGAATGACTGCATGCAGAACATACTTCATGATCAATCTCAGTTTATTTAAAGGAAATTGCCAGAGGCAGAAATCAAACCCAAATTCTCATCAAAATCATTCATATCATCTAAACAGACTTTCAAGGCTCCATAACAAACTGGGTTAAAACAAGCCAAGCAGATTCAGGGATGAAGAATTTTGGTTAGTTTGTTTTAGAGATTATTAACAGCCATGTCAACACTATTCAAAATCAGGCTGAGCAGATGAGTTGACCAAACCACATGTTTCTTGGGTGAGCATAGAGATAAGCATTTCTTTCTGTCTGTAACTTACAATTGCCTTTTTTGAGGTGGCAGGAAGTTTTTAACCCCTGAGTACCAGAAACCCCAGAACGGGTAATTGGCAAACAGTGCAGGCCCAGATCAGACGCCGCAGAACGTGGCGTCTGATCAGGGCCTACACTGTTTGCAAAACATTCAGCCATTTTCCAAATAGATTTTGAAGAAAACACACCCTGACACCCATAAATTTTGAAATGGACTCCGGCTATATGTAAGGAGGAAGTTTCCATTTGGTACCAAAAGGAAAATGACCAATCTCCACTAATAAAGGAAAGTTACCAGGCCCTACAATCTTACCATCAACCTCCTCACTACCAATCCGACAAATATCTAGCCAAGGCACTGTGCCCTGCAAAACATATCTGAGGTGGAGCACAACAAACTCAACAAGATGTGTTCAACCAACAAAGTTTAAGACCAGCAAATACGGTTGAACTTTCAGAAATTCACTGAGAAAATGGCTAAATATTTCTCATAACAGTGAAGCCCTGATCAGATGCAACATTCTGCAGCATCTGGTCTGGGCCTGCATTGTGTGTCTGTGTCCTGTTTTCACATTCCCCATAAAGGTTAAATGGCGGCTATAGTAACTTACTTATCAAGAACATTTGGTGTGAAGAAGATATGTAATGGCCACTGTACTGTGTAATTTAAACCTAGACTGTTCCAGCCTGGTTCTATGGCTGATGACTGACTACTGCTACTGCTGCTACTAGAATCTCCTGAAATGATTTAGATCAATATACAGTAAACCGTCAATAGCTTTAGCACTGATGGCTCAATCAACCCATTTTGTACAGTCAACCCTCTTTATATCGACATTTCTTATTTCAGTTAAACTTAACGTATTATAACAGCAATTTGAATGGAATGGCTACTCTGCTAAAGGCTAAGTTAGCCTCGGTTCCGAGCGGCGTGGGTTTCCCTTGGGTTGGAAATGCACAAATCTAGTCCATAGTCATGAAAGGGTCTTGTAATCCAATACTCCAATTAACAAATGTTATAGATATTTGTTTGTGAGGTGATTCTAACAAATGTCTTTAACATTTGGTTATTGGAGTAATAATGTGGAAAAGGCCTTTTATTAACTATAACTGGGATCATTCTTTAAAATGGCAAATTCTTTATAACGGCACAATAATAGGGAACAAATTCTGTCGTTATAACTAGGGTCCTCTGTACTTGCTTGTTTGTTTTCGGTTTAATGACACGTCAAACCTTGTGGGCATTTTGTATCATCTCCCAGAGAAAGGGAGAAAGAGATAGAAGAGATAGTAGAGGAGATGAAAGTGAGGGACAGAGAAAGAGGAAAATGAATGGAAGTGTAGAAACAGGAGAAATAACAAGTCTCCCTATACCCTTACCATCTGCAAAAAAAAAAAAAAAAAATTGTAACCAAGGTCAAGAATGTCAGTTATGAGTAAGAACCACAACTCTAAATGCAATGGTGTTTGAGTTATCTCTCCTGACAATATAACATTGTCATTACATTAACTGCATTTACAGAATAAAAAATCTCACTCATTTTGTCCAAGTGAGAGAAAAAAATCTCATTGAGTTTGAAAGTCTCTCACTTAAATCGTCCAATCGGGATTTTTTTCTCTCACAAAAATATAGGGTCAGAATAATCCCTGAGGACAGCAGGCCTTGCCCAACTGTAAGCCAATATCATTTGGACACCCCAGTGAGGGCAAGATACACGTCACCTTTGCCTCACCCAACCACCTCAACCATTTTGTACTGAATGGAATAGCAGGAGTCCATTTCAAAGTTTAGGGGTACCAGGTTGAGTTGATTTTAGAAACAGATTAATATTATGATAATGCAACCCTGTGCTGAAATGGCGTCTTTTTATCTCTAGAACTAGCCTTTTAAGATGAAAATGTTTGATATTTTACTTATTTCTAATCCAAATAAAGATTGTTGTGCTCATTAGAACTGCCTCAATGATGCACTTCTAATGAGTACAAGCAATCTATGTTTTAGAGCAAACAATAAGGAAAATAATGAATAGCCCCATAAACCCCATTTTTCTCTATATATAGTAGGATTTAAGTTAAACATATTTTATTTCCATATTGATGCATGTACAAAATATATAAATGACATTGGAATAGAATTTGCTCTTCTCCCAACTTATTTTGTTCTTTTCCTGGCTTATTTTGTTCTTCTCCCAACTTATTTTGTTGTTTTCCCAGCTTATTTTGCTCTTCTCCCAACTTATTTTGTTGTTTTCCCAGCTTATTTTGCTCTTCTCCCAACTTATTTTGTTGTTTTCACTGCTTATTTTGGTCTTCTCCCAACTTCTTTTGTTCTTTTCCCAGCTTATTTTGTTCTTCTCTCAACTTATTTTTTTTTTTTTTCACGGCTTATTTTGCTCTTATCCCAACTTATTTTGCTCCCGGCTTATTTGGTTCTTCTCCCAACATATTTTGTTCTTTTCCCGGCTTATTTTGTTCTTCTCCAAACTTATTTTGTTCTTTTCCTGGCTTATTTGGTTCCTTATTTTGTTCTTTTCCCGGCTTATTTTGTTCTTCTCCTATTAGGGTTTAGAGTGGTGTTCATTTCACTGACTTGTTGACCTGAAGATAATGGCTTGACTGTTTGCAAGCAGTCAAGGCCCTGATCAGACACCTCTTTCTTCTCTGTCTGATCTGGCCCAGCACTGTTTGCTAGTATTTGTTTGTTTGCTTGTTTTGGAGTTTAATGGCCCCATCAACCCTATTTTATGTCATTTTTGAGCCTGTTAGTTTACCTACCCACACTTTTCCTGGGCAAGCTTATACGTTAGTGGTTAACCAGTACAGTGCACATTCTTTTGCCAGAAACTGACAACTGCCCTTCTTTAATCAGCGTAAGGAAGAGAATGACCGTAGAAAAAATTTCATGATCAATCTCCATGAAAGGATCTGTTTGCTAGTGACCCGTTTTGGGGTGACCCATATAAAATGGGTTAATTTGGCCTTCTGAACTCATTCTTGAGCATAGCAACAGATAAGCTTCAAATTTTGTGATAACTGAAGGACAGTTTTTGTCGATTCTCCATAAAAACCTAAGAGGCAGTTCTAATGAATACCGACAAAATAGGTTTATAAGAAGAAATAAGGAAAACTATCCTTCAATTCTCACAAAATACTCACCTTATCTGTTGCTATGCTTGAGTCCCTGGGAAATTCTTCCAGGAACTTCAGGAAACAAATATTTTGGGATAATTTGGGGCATTTTTTCTTATTGGATTTTCTAGAAAAGGTATGTTGTGTGCACTCATCAAAATTGGCTTGATGAGGCACATCTAACTAGTACATACAACATACCTTAATATTATAGAATATCAAAAAGATATACTTAAATCATTCTAATAGCTGCTATTAACAGCCCCTCATTAGCTCAAAGCAAACCCAACAACAAAATAAAAGATTTTGTATAACATGGTTATTTGACAATCAAACATGGTTTCTGCCTTTGGCTCAAACAATGGTTATATAACAGGTATAATATGAACTCATCACTTACTTTTCTGAGGTTTAGGAGAAGCTTTCACAGTCAGTCTAAATCTTTGTAACATCGTTTCATCATGAAACAAGACATTCCTTGCTGCTTGTGTGAATGCTTCATTTACATCTGTAACAGAGTTTCAATATTTGTTCTGATATGATGGAAGATTACTATCTACATATTTTTTTAACAAAACAGAATACACCACAATCTGTTATAACACAGTTCATTATTCTCTTGTGGAGCACTGTGGTGCAGTGGTAAAGCATCGGATTTGAGATCAAGGGCTAGCCGGTTCAATCCCCGCAAGTGCCAAGAGACTTTATCCACATTGCTTAGTACTGGTTCCAACCCAGAAAAAGAGGGCCACATGGAAGATTAGTAGCAGTACTAAATGTGTTACCCTCTATAAATAAGGTTGATTATTAATATGAAATTAGGCACTGCCTAGTCACGGGCATGGCTATTACTATGTCCATTTCAACAATCAATCAACACTATGGTCAGGGATTTTCAATTTAAAATTAAAAAAAAATTCTCTCTACAAAATCATTTATACAAAAATGAATGAAGTGGATAGTGATTGAACAACATTCTGAAGCAATTAAAGACAATGGTTGATAACTCATGGGAATCTTAATCTCTATATTATTGTTATAACTCTTATTTAATGCTCGGCTTAAAGTTACTAAAATACCCCCCACCCTCACCACCAACACAGTACAATTCAAAATATCACTTTGAACAATCAATTTTTTAAACATTAAAGGGCCATAACTCTGCTGAAAATGAATTGATGTAAACAATCCAAAAAAAAAAAAAAAAAAAAAAAGGGCCATGATGGCCCTGGATCGCTCACCTGATCCAAAGAGTAACACGTGAGCCCTTAAATAAGCCTATATAGATGTAAAACCAAATGGCCCCAGGGTGGGGGCATTTTTGGCCTCAGGGCTATAATTTAAACAATCTTGATAGAGGTCCACTAAATGAAGCTTCACACCAAATATCAAAGACCTGGACCTTGCTGTTTCAGAGAAGAAGATTTTCAAAGATTATCTCTATATAAGTCTATGTAACACCATAGGGCCCGGGGGTGGGGGCATTTGTACCCCGAGGGTTATAATTTGAAAATCTTGGTAGAGGTCCAGTAGATGAAGCTCCATACCCAATATCAAAGACATGGGCCTTGCAGTTTCAGAGAAGAAGATTTTTAAAGATTTTCCTATATAAGTCTATATGAAACCAAAGGGTCTTGGGGCGGGGGCATTTATGGCCCCAGGGCTATAATTTTAACAATCTTGGTAGAGGTCCCGGGTTCACTAGATGAAATTTCACACCAAATATCAAAGACCAAGGCCTTGTGGTTTCACAGAAGAAGATTTTTAAAGATTTTCCCTATATAAGTCTGTAAAACCAAAGGCAGTGTTCAATCCAGGATTTGCGGTTTGGGGCCCTCTGGGCCCACAGGCCTTGGAAAAGGGGGCCATTTGGAAATTTAGGGGGCCCTTAAATTATACTATATAAAGTTGCCAGGTTTATCTAAGGTTTTAGCTGCATGATAAAAATGAGCACAAAACAAGTTTAACAGCACAAACGCTATTTAGTTTATCTATCCATCTTCTAATACTGAGTTGGTCACATTTGCTCATTACCTCATTTAACCAGTACAAAACAATTTGGATAAAGTGTCTTGCTCAAGTGCTAAATGAATGTTTTATCTAGAATGAATGCCATTTAGAATATTTCTGGAAGAGAAGAACTCTATAATAAATAGCGCCCGCCTCGGTATATTGCGGTTTTTCGGTCCGGTATTTAGCGTACGCCGCACGGCGCACACGAATTTGGCGTAAGCCGCCCGACACCAAACATGGCCACATCCCCGGTAAACAAAACGTCAATTTGGGTTTCTAAAAATAAGAATTGTTACTAGTTAAACAGATAAAACAAAATGTTTTTCTTAGTTATTTTGATCGGGAAACATGCTGTTTTTTTATCAACTCAACAATACGCAACAGGCAGCTGAAAAATCGCGAGAAAACACAACAAGAGCACCGCAAGCGGGTGCCAACTCTCGTCTGCAGTTTCTTTTAGAAAACAAAAGTTCTAAGTCAAATTGCAAGATGGAGTTATAAAACTTGTAGGGAATGTAGTGTAGTACTTCGCATAAAAAACACACAATACGTTTTATAGTTTTTATCTTGACTTAAGCACAAGTGAACAAATAATATTTTTCAGTCCCAGGTTCCAACAGAAACTATCCAGTTAGGATAGGAGTGAGCGGATCCGTAAGAAGTTACCTTACAGGTTACAAGCTTTCCTGAACACTGCTGACTGCTCTGAAGCTCCCAGTATTTATACAGAACAGCCAACAGGTCATAAAATCTTTATGGACATGACTTGTCCATCAGAAAGCCGGTCATAAAAATAGACTCATAAAATGCAGTCATTAATTGTCACTCAAATATTGGTCATAAAAGTAGCCGCAGTAAACCTGATCATAAACTGTCCATCAACTGTCAGTCATGATAGTGCGGAATGCAGGCATGCCTTTACGGTATACCTGTGGCCACTTGTTATGAACAACTTTTTATACTGTTGGACAAATGTTAAAAGAACAATATTGAAAGTATCAATATTGTTACACTCCTTCCCTTCTTATTTTTTTTTTTTTTTTCAGAAGTTAAATTTTTAACATGTTAACATAAGTGATAAGAATTATACAAAAATCAGTCAACAGTCATATAATGTTATTTGCTTGATAGAATAATTTCATTATTCCTGTACAAAAGTCATCTCAGAATTAAAACACATATGTATTAATGTCATTTAGTGGAAAGAACACATTAACGATAGTATTCCTTTAACACATGAGAAATATAGTCTGTCATTTAACAACAGTCTTCTTCTTTTCTGTCACGCGGTGTCTAAGAGGTGAGAGTTCATCCCCCATCCCCAGTCCATCGCCGGGAATCATCAGTCGATGACGACACATCCAATAGTTTTGACATTTCTTTTGGTTTGTTGAAGACTTGTCTGCTCTCCTTTCTGTTATTGTCAGCTTCTCCGGGATGTCGATGAAAGGTACCCGATGTTTTACATTGGGTTTGTAAATGGTGTCCTCCTCCGTATTGTCCAGGCAATACTGGTTCTTAACCATAGAAGTAGGCCAAGGTTCATCTGAACAGCTCCTTGCATACTCCCGTTGCATAATTGGTTTATCCTGCGACCAGAAAAGAAGCATCCAAAGTCGGAGTACAAGAATGTACTACTGTTAAATATATTTAGGAACTTATAGAATTTATTTTCTTCACCTTCGCGCAACTTCAGGTTAAACACAAAGGACTTTATGTTCTTTTTTTTTTTTTTTTGTTTTTTGTTTTCTTCACCCTAGTGCAACTTAAGGTTGACACCAAGGACTTCATTCTTAATTATAGTGATTCTGTTGATACACATTTATGACTTTACAGTTAATAAATCTAATTTGGGATACATTGTCTTAAGTTCCTCTACATTTGTGCTGGTGTTGGTATCAGTAACTAATAGTGGTGCGGAAGGTAATTCTACCGTCCTTCCCTCTCGACCTTCGCCAGAGCCAACATCGTTGGGCATCACTCGTCGTCCAGCAAGCGTCACAGATCTCACAATGCTACTCTTTTCTTTGGCCAACCCAAAACTTTTTATTTGCTTAACCCTTTTCAACCAAAAGAGAATAACGAGGATAAGTATTAAAGCTCCAATGCCAATTAAGAACCAGACCCACACAGAAATGTTCCCCGAATCATCAGGTAAGATTGCATTTAGAGAATCAAGCTCTTTTATGAGACCGTCCATGGGGATGTTATTTAAAGATTTCAAATGTTTAGGCAATAACGTGACATTGAAATTGGGTAACTTTGATGTCAGAGGTTTCCATAAATTAATTTCAGAAATGTTGAAAACGGCAGTGATATCATCAAATGGGTCATAGATTTCATACTTCGATTCGTTTTGATAAAATGCTGGGAGGTATAAGTAATTATTAGACGCAGTGCATGAAATAGGTAGTTTTACAATACCCAGCGGCGGATTGACCTTTACTGTAGAATCTCGTAGGTTTGATTCTTGACAAACAACGGTAAATTGTAATGACTTAGTAGTAGCTATAATCCATATTCCATTAACTAGATAATGTGCTAAAGGCTTGTTAGAAGATGGACTGATTACGGTTTTGCAAAAGTTATTTATGCTGTCCTTATTGTCTAAATACAAAGCAACGATACATAACTCACTAAGGTTAATTGGATAAATAGGACTCTCAATTTTGCAAAATGTTTGCAAAGGGTTTGCACAATGTTGGAGTTCGTAATCGTTTAATAATACATATTTGCTTTTATCTCCATTAACAGCAATAGCATGGGATTCCAAGGAGTATTTAGCCATCATGCCCAAGCCTTGGGCTTTAGAAGAAGTATTAAGTGGTATTGGGAGATTGTGGATTTTATAGATTTCATATTTAGAGTTTTCATCAAGTAAGGGAACAGATGTGTGTGTGTGTGTGTGAATTCGGGTTTAACGTCGCTTTCAACAATTTTTCAGTCATATCACGACGGTGTCTGGTTGCGACAGGGAGCTCAATGCTCACGTTTATAGTGCTGCCTCACTGAAGTATCATGTCCCAGACACATTGCATGATACCACACCCAGTCACATTATCCTGACACTGGATCGACCAGTCCTAGCTCTTCCCCGTAAATCTGAGTGCCAAGCGAGGAGCAGCTAGTACCATTTTTAACGACTTTGGTATGTCGCGGCCCGGGATCGAACCCGAGACCTCCCGTTCCCCGGAGCGGACACTCTACCAACTGAGCTATCGGGGCCGGTATAAGGGAACAGATACCACAATATAAATGTGATTTTTATCTAAGACTGTGCGGCAGGTTAGAATGTTATAGAAGTCCCATAAGTTTGTTTCTGGATCGCTCGGTAGCTTTAAATAGAATGGTAAATGGGTTTGAATTTCCTCCAATACTCGCCTGAATTCATCTGGCGTTACTGTAATGGGAGATAAGTGACCTAATGAAAGCATATTTAGTTGGCTTTGAAGATGTTCCATATCTAACTGGGCTTTGTGTAAAATTCCTTTTAGAGCGGCCGTTAGCCTATCCATTTGTGCATAGGCTTGAGTGAAAGAAGCCAGTTCAGTTATACTCTTAATAAGTACATCTTTTTCCTTGTCCATTTTATCCTCAAGTGTTTGTAAAGCGTCAGTTAACGTGTTTATGGTCTTACGATTTTCCCCAACTGCTATTCGTGTTGAATTCAATATGGTCAAGCTGTCCTTTACGACATGTGCTATCCTATTTTGATTTTCGCTTAATGTTTTTACGTTACGTCTGATTGAGCCTAGATCTTGTTCTGAAACTGTTCCAAACAAAAAACTTAATGCTGAGCCAATGAATGGCAATATAGATCTTTTATTTCTCACCTTTAGTGATTTAACAGTTGCAAACATGTTTTTAAGATGAGCCTCTGAAAATTTAAGTGATTGTAGTTCCTGTCTGAAATTATCGAGAGCTCCAATAAAGAACGTTTCGGGATGAAGGAATCCCCTTGAATTTGTTGCCGCAAACATTTTCTCTATAGTTCCGAGCGATTCCTCAACTGTTGCAAAGTCATTTTTCAACTTTGTTAAAAATTGTTCATAGGGGTTAAGGTCAATTACAAATGTAACGAGCCATCTTGATCTGGTTGTGGTAATTTCATTTAATTTTTGAAAGACAACATTTCTTTTGACCAAAACTGATTCGCTTAGGCCATAAAATAGTAGCATTAGAGAGAGACGCATGTTTATTCTGCAATAAATAAAACAAACAAAAATGTTAATCTTTGTCTAAAAGGCCAGCTACTGCCAAAAGTAAATCTTTCATGTTCCTATCTTTGTCAGTCTTTTGTTTCAACTTTTGCTTGCTTTGACTGCGTGTCTTTGGTTTCTTAAGATTTCCAATTAATGCATTTACTGACATTTTGTCATCACTGATGTAAGACCCATCAGATTCTGGGTTCGACTCATCTAACACCGGGCCTGATGAGAGTTCATCAGTATTTTCAACTACCTTATTTCTGGCATCTCTTTCTTTGAGCCGCTTCGATAGTTCCATTAGAGGAATGTCATCCTCATCTGTGGAAGCGTCTCTTTCTTGTCTACGTCTTTTTATCATTTTCTGAGTGGGTTCTTGCTCCATTTCTGACTCATCAGATGAGCTAGAATCTGGATCATTGGGAGGAACCACATAAGTAGCTCGCCTTAAAGTTCTACCTAAATTGTCTTTGGGGATTTCCCATTCTTCGATATTTGCTAACCGCAATTGTTCAGCATGGACTTTTACTGTCTGCCCACTCAACTGATCCTTTATAACAAAGCTAACTGGTCCTTTCTGTTCAATTATACGGAAATAAGGGCGCCAGTTGCTTTGCAGTTTGCTGGTCTTGCGGAAATTCTTATAGTACACAGGGTCCCCTATGTTAAATGAGGTATCTTTGCTGTTTTGATCAGCATATTTTGCCTGTCTTCGTTTTGCCCGTTTTAAATGTTTGTGCACAAGCATAAATGTGTTATGTTGTTGTTCAAGGGCAATCTTATGGGTTTCCTCACCTTGATACTTTCGCCTAGGTTGAAGCAAATTGTCCAAAGGCAGTACCACGTCTCTGTTATATAAGAGGAAATAAGGGGAAAATTTGGAGGATTCACTTATATTAAATCTCACTGCAGCTAGGGCTTGATTCAGATAAAGGTCCCACCTATTAAGATTATCATCTATCAGCTTGGAAAGTATGTCATGCATTGTTCGATGAAAGCGTTCTACCTTGGCATTACTTTGCGGATGATAAAAGGACGTTGTTACATGATCAATATTTAAGGCTTCCAGAGTTTCATTTACTACCCTGTTTTCAAATTCTGAGCCATTATCTGTTACAATTTGAAGGCACGTACCGTAACGTGGGAATATTTCTTCAAGAAGTAGGTGAGATATTGTTTCACCTGTCTTATCAGGAATTGGGAACGCTTCTGGCCAACCAGAGTACCAATCTACAAAGGTCGCGATATACTTATTGCCTGAAAGTGTCACTGGGTATGGGCCTGAAAGATCTAAGCCGATCTTTGCAAAAGCAAATGGAGGACTATCAGTCTCTTGTAGTGATGGCTTTTGTTTCCTAAGACCCCTCTTTTGACATGTTATACATTTTGAAACGTACTCTGCCACTTCTTTGTATAAGGTAGGCCAGTAGTACTTAGAAGCTATGGCATCAAACGTCTTGTCAATCCCCATGTGACCATTGTTATTATGAAATTGCAATAGGACTTTTTGCTTCAGATTTTGAGGCACATACAATCTTAGGATTGGTTGGTCATCCGGGCTACTAATATAGTAAAGGACATCTTCAAGCAGAATGTGTTTCCTTTCTTGGGATTTACCAGCCTTACCGTTTATTAAAAGTGTCTTAACAGCAGATATCTCAGTGTCCTTATCTTGTTCTGAAACAATGTCAAAGCCTAGGCAGCCCTTTTCGGGTGTATGAGTATCTTCAATTTCAGCAGTGTAGCTTGCAAATGCCTTAGGGTCAAAGCCGTTCGAATTCAGAGCATTTATTTGAAGGGTATTGTCGTTAATATCGGGCTCTATAACAGTGTCAGCTGTAGCACTGTCGTACGCTTCAACAGGACGTGAAAGAAGATCAGCGCACGTGTTAGCCTTGCCTGCAATATATTCTATCTTGCAATTGTACCCTGCAATACCAAGTGCCCACAACTGTATTTTTCTATTCTGCATAGGCGCATCCAGAAGATACTTAAGGGGTTTGTGATCAGTACGTATCACAAACTCAGCATTGTGTAAATAGTGGTCAAGGCGTTGTAAGGCAAAGTGGATTGCGAACGCTTCTTTTTCAATAGTCGACCACCTTGTTTGGGTGTCACTAAGTTTGTGTGAAAGGAAATGGATGGGAACCTCATCTTTTATACCAGGTATAACGCTGTTCGAAGATTCACATGGTTGTGTGAGACACGCACCAATAGCTTTGTCACTGGCATCGGTATACAATATATATGGTTGGTTGAGGTCGGGGTAAGCCAATAAGGGAATGCTAGTTAAATGCTTTTTCAGTTCATCAAAAGCTGTTTGACATACATTTGTCCAGTTAAACCTTGCATGTTTCTTTGTAAGAGCTATTAAAGGGGAAGCAATTTCTGAGAAGTTTGGTAAGAACCTCCGGTAATAACTGCACATGCCGATAAAGCTTCGAACATGTTTGACTGTGGTGGGAGTTTGCATTCGTCGTATTGCTTCCACCTTGTCTGCATCTGGCTTAATGCCATTTTCCCCAATCACAAAACCAAGATAGTTTGTCTCTTTCTGAACAAAATTACATTTCTTAAGTTTCAACTTCAAACCATGTTGCCTTAATCTTCCAAAAACTTGCTCAATGTGATTGAAATGCTCCTCTAAAGTGCTGGAATGAATCAGGATGTCATCTATATATGCAAAACAGAAGTCAAACCCTTGTAGGACCTCAGACATGAGTTCTTGAAACACAGAAGGGGCATTTGCAAGGCCAAATGGCATAACATTAAATTCAAATAAACCGGCGTGGCAGGTAAATGCCGTTTTTTCTCGGTCAGATTCGTCCATGGCAACTTGCCAGTATCCCGATTTCAAATCAAGTGTGGTAAAATATTTCGCTTTCCCTAGTAGGGCTAAAATTTCATCAATTACAGGCAGAGGGTAAGAATTTTTCTTGGTGATTTTATTAAGTTGCCTAAAATCTACACAAAACCGTTTAGTGTTATCTTTCTTATTTACAATAACCACAGGGAATGACCAAGGTGAGCGGGACCGTCGTATGACCCCAGCATCCAACATTTCCTTGACGGCATTGTCAATGACTCTTCGGTTGTTTAAAGGTGCTTTATAGGCCTTAAGCTTAATAGGGGGCTCTTTTCCAGTATCTATTTTCATTTTAATGGTATCAGTGTGCCCTAAATCGGAATCTTTTGACGCAAATATATCTGAGTTATCATCGACCAATTTTGAAATAACATCCCTATGTTGTGGAGGCACGTTGATGTCAGTGGAGTTGTATGTCTCCTCATTGTCATTGGATTTACTCACAGAGGCAATTTCCCCTGATTTAACAAGTGTTACTTTCCCTACTACACTGCCTCTACGTAAATTAATAGATTTGTTTGTGTTGTTAACAATAAAGACTGGAATTTTTCTTGCCTTATTTAGCTTTCCAATTGAGTTGGTCACCATGAGACCTGGTTCATTTGCAATGTGGCCTTGTTCTACTGGTGAAATTTGGTAAGTCTCAGATGATGGAAAAGCCGTGTTGTTTTTAATTCTTGCCCAACATATTTTTGATGTTTGAGGCTTAAGTAACGTCTTTGATGTAAGACGTGCAATGGAAGCAATGTGTATGTCTTCTTCTAGAGGTGCATATATTTTGCCAACCCGTAGACATCCCAAATCAAAATATAACCTGACACCATTTTGTGTCATCCAATCACGACCCAAGATTAAATTTCGGTTCATATTATCTACAATGCAAAAATTATGTTTTTGTTTTGTGCCTTTAATATAAAAATCAATGTCTGCACAGCCTAAGACAGAAAGTGGGCTTCCATTGACAGATTGTAAATTTAAAGATTTCTTGGTTAGTTTTGGAGCCTGTTTAAGTGATTTAAATACACGTACATGCATAAGACTGATCTCGGCACCACTATCAACTAGTGCTCTTAATTTCTGTTTTTCAATTTTTAATAGACACGAACTCGGACTACCACTTAACTCTACTTTATATATAGGTGTATTTAAATCAGTTTTCTCCTTTTTGTCAGCCCCCGCGCAAAAAGGATTTTCTAGTTTTCCGAATTATTTTGTTCGGCCCTGCACTCGCGTTTGTAGTGCCCCCGTCTCCCGCAATTATAGCAGATTACCCCTGTTTTGTTATGCGGTCTGTTATTTTGATTTACAGCATGAATATGTTGTGCTCTTCGATAATGATTTGGTCTATCCCCAGACCCTTGGTGTCTTGGAGGGCGTGAATGACGCATATGATCAACTTCCATTGGCACATCCCTACGACCTAATGTTTCACCTTGATTTGTTCTTAAGTTGAATCTCCGCCTAAGATTTTGTTCCTGTAAGGCGGTATTTACTGCAGCTTGAAAAGTATTTGGATTGTCTCTCATTAATTTCATTTTGAGACTATCTTGCAGCAACCCATCTACAAAGAAGCCTATTAATTGTCTTTCGACTGTTTGTCTATCAGTGTCTGGCGGAAAACTATCTTTGCCTAAAGTAAGTAACCTCTCGGCATAAATTTGGACGTTTTCCCCTACTTTTTGCCGTACATTTCTCAGAAGGGTAAATGCATGCATTTGGTCAGTGACGTCACAAAATCGGGCAGTTAATTCTTGTTTTAACCTAGCCCAGTTTTCCTGAGGGTAGTCATGCAAAAAACGTTGTATAAAATCTGAGACAGCCTCTCTACTTGAACGGAATGTTAATCGTTTAATCCCTTCATCTGACAGATTATCTAAAAGAGCTTGTTTCTCGATTGTTTTTATCCAATTTTGGAATTCTTTTGGGTCACCCGAATATGGTGGTACAATTAAAGACGAGCTAATAGACCCAATACTGTTAGTCGCATTTGACAGTTGATTAGTAAGCCCCGTTATTTGGTTGGAAAAGGTTTGAAAAATAACTGCTAATTCTTCAACACCGGCCATTGTAAGAAGAGAAAGAGAGCAAAGTGAAAAATGTTCTACTCACCAGTTTTGCGTTGATATTTCTGCCACTGGCTGAAGTTTCTGTGATCCTTTGTGTCACGTGCACCAAAAATCCTAGTGTAGTACTTCGAATAAAAACACACAATAAGTTTTATAGTTTTTATCTTGACTTTAGCACAAGTAAACAAATAATATCTTTCAGTCCCAGGTTCCAACAGAAACTATCCAGTTAGGATAGGAGTGAGCGGATCCGTAAGAAGTTACCTTACAGGTTACAAGCTTTCCTGAACACTGCTGACTGCTCTGAAGCTCCCAGTATTTATACAGAACAGCCAACAGGTCATAAAATCTTTATGGACATGACTTGTCCATCAGAAAGCCGGTCATAAAAATAGACTCATAAAATGCAGTCATTAATTGTCACTCAAATATTGGTCATAAAAGTAGCCGCAGTAAACCTGATCATAAACTGTCCATCAACTGTCAGTCATGATAGTGCGGAATGCAGGCATGCCTTTACGGTATACCTGTGGCCACTTGTTATGAACAACTTTTTATACTGTTGGACAAATGTTAAAATAACAATATTGAAAGTATCAATATTGTTACAGTAGCTCTTGTGATGGTGAGTATGTGTATGAAGTTTCATGAAGGTAGGCCAAATACTTTTGGAAATATGGTCAAGGTTAAGTTTTTTGGTTAATTTTTCGAAAAATAGGTCAAAGTTCAAAGGTCAAGGTCACAGGTCAAAAAGCGTGGTATGACTGAAAAGGTCTTGTCCCAAGGAACATTCATGTGAAGTTGGAAGGCTCTGTTGTGAATAGTATTGAAATAAGAGACAAAAACAATTTAAAAAAAACGGAGAGAAAAGGGGAGATAATTCAATCAAATTGCAAGATGGAGTTATAAAACTTGTAGGGAATGTAGCTCTTGTGATGGTGAGTATGTGTATGAAGTTTCATGAAGGTAGGCCAAATACTTTTGGAAATATGGTCAAGGTTAAGGTTTTCGGTTAAATTTTCGAAAAATAGGTCAAAGTTTAAAGGTCAAGGTCACAGATCAAAAAGTGTGGTATCACTGAAAAGGTCTTGTCCCAAGGAACATTCATGTGAAGTTTGAAGGCTCTGTTGTGAATAGTATTAAAATGAGAGCAAAAAATGTGTTTCAGAAAAAAATTGGAAAAGGGGAGATAATTCAGCCAAAATCAACAATGTTGTTATGGTCCTTGGTCAAAATGTAGCTCTTGTGATAATGAGTGTGTGTATGAAGTTTCATGAGGCTAGGTCTAATACTTTTTAAGTTATAGCCAAGGTTAAGTTTTTTTTGGAACGACGCAGGACGCAGGACGACAACGCAGACGCTGGAGTGATGACAATAGCTCGAAAGTTTTTTTTTCAAAAAACAGACGAGCTAAAAATGAACTCCAGAAGAAACCAGAGCTACAGATAATTTTTAGGCCAATGAGTATTTTACTCCCTGATTTTTTTTTCAAAGGGTATTTCAGGTCCTAGAAATTTACTGAAAGAGTAAAATATGACACAGTTTTTTGGAAAGTGTATTTTGACACATAATATGCTTTTTATTCCCAAGTGTGTCAGTTTTTATAAAATATTGATGATATTTTTAATCATAAAATAATTATCATAACTTCAGATAAGGCGCTTTTTTCATCAGAAAAGTACATATATTTTTCTTATTTCTGCACATAAACATAATTATGTTGTTGGTATTCATTAGAAGTGCCACACTTCACTTGTATTTTTTCTCGATTTCTCGGAAACAGCCGCTAATCACATCATCTAGTATTGTTCTTGCAATCTTAGAGGGGTCTGTTACTTCCTTCCTTGTTAGGAAGTTCAATATGTTGCCCGCATTTGCTGGCATTTTCGGTCTAAAACAACCGGACTGCAACGATTTCTCCGCCATTTGTTTGCATTGGAAACCAACAGAGTGATTTCCCTTGCCGACCTGTTATTCTAATCACGATTGGCCTAACGAAAACGAAAGTACCAAACAGACAACGTATTATACAGCGACTTTTGGTAGAACCGGATATGAAGTTGGGTTGCTCGATTTACCGAAACGAAGTCGGTTTACTCCAACTTTTATTTTGCACCCGTCGGGACCATGACGTACCTGTTTTTTCCAATGCGTATCGGTACGCGAAAAATCGATTTTCAATGCGTTTTTAATGAAAATTAATGCGTATTTACGCGGATACGCGCCTTATCTGTAGCTCTGAGAAACAGTCTCTTAATTCTACAGTTGCGCCCCATGGGCCCATTGAATGGTCTCTAGTGCGCCCCTCATGTAAAAAGCGGGCCCAGGGCGCAATGGCGCAGCCTAGATTGAACACTGCAAAGGGTCCCGAGGCGGGGGCATTTTTGGTCTCAGGTCTATAATTTGAACAATATTGGTAGAGGTCCACAAGATGCAGCTTCAAACCAAATATCAAAGACCTAGGCCTTGTGGTTTCAGAGAAGATTTTTCAAGATTTTCCATATATAAGTCTATGTAAAACCCAAGGGCCCCAGAGCGGGGGCATTTTTGGCCTCAGGCCTATAAATTTAACAATCTTGGTAGAGGTCCACAATATGAAGCTTCAAACCAAATATGAAAGACCTGGGCTTTGCAGTTTCAGAGAAGAAGATTTCTAAAGACTTTCCCTATATCAGCTAGTGTGCTCCATACTTAAATCCTGTATCCTAGCTGTGACATGAAATTTGAATGAATCTGGCTGAATATGTCAATTTGTTTATAGTCTAACGACGCATTGAACACTATTTAGAATATACAATGTATATCCAACCACTCAGGCAGTTTGCCTAACATCATCAGTTTAACAGTGTTTAAGTCGACCTGTCATGTTAGCCCCTTTCTGTACAGAATGTCTCCACAAAGAATATCAAATTGGCAAACAGTGCATGCAGTCCCAATTCAGATGTCGCAGTTCAGATGTCGCAGACTGCAGATCTGACCAGGGCCTTCACTGTTGATCGAATTCCGATGGCAAGTTCATATGGTGCTAGGTATCTATCTATCTATCTATCTATCTATCTATCTATTGGATGTAAGTCTATAGTCGGGATCTTTAAATAATGTCATGTTGTGAGGTACAGAACTCCTCAGTGCAAATGATAGATAGATAGATAGATAGATAGATAGATAGATAGATAGATAGATAATAGATAGATAGATAGATAGATAGATAGATAGATAGATAGATAGATAGATAGATAGATAGTGATGCCTTGAAGGGTTTACCAGTGTGTGTGTTTTACAAAATCAAATGCACCCAAATCTGTGAAGAATGCAGCACAGTCGTGGAAATATAAAAGTTTTTTGTGGAATCTTTAACGTTTACGCCTAATTAATTCTGATAAGCGCCTGAATAACGTTGATCAATGATTGAGAACCGGTCACGCATTTTTCGAACAAACGCCGGGAAAATGAACTTTATTTTTTTTAAACGCATTTATTTGTTAACTAGAGAAAGTGACCAGTGGGTCACGTATACCCCCGGCCAGCATCACCCTCTGATATATCTTTCGAGCTTGTATGTAATATGAATGAAGTCAAGAAGCTATAAGAATCTATAAATGTGCTTGTAAAAGCTAAACCAAACATAAAATTTCTAAATGGACTAAGGGAGTGAGGGCATCAAATAGAACATACAGGCATCTATAAACTTCGACATAAAACTTTAACCAAATGTAAAATTTCTAAGTCTGGGCCCTTGAGGTCAAGGTCACCATGAGTGGGGGAAGGGACAGGCATCAGGAAATCATTTATCAAACATGAAGAGAATCCAACATGTGGTTACAGAGATATCAACCATGAAAAAGGTTTAACACAAAACTTTGACGTAAAAGTAGATGAACAGACAGCCCACCCAGGGGCTTGACCCAGAGGCTTGACCCAGAGACTTAGATATTCCATATGAAAGGTAATGCTATAGAGATATCCTTTACCAAGCATGAAGAGAATCTAACATGTGGATACAGAGATATCAGCAATGAAAAAGGTTTAACACAAAACTTTGACGTAAAATTAGATGAACAGACAGACAGACAGCCCACCCAGGGGCTTGACCCAGGGGCTTAGATATTCCATATGAACGGTAATGCTATAGAGATATCCTTTACCAAACATGAAGAGAATCTAACATGTGGTTACAGAGATATCAGCAATGAAAAAGGTTTAACACAAAACTTGGACGTAAAAGTAGATGAACAGACAGACGGACAGACAGACAACCCACCAAGGGGCTTGACCCAGGGGCTTAGATATCCCATATTATATGGTAATGTTACAGAGGTATCCTGTACCAAATATGAAGAGAATCCAACCTGTGGTTACAGAGATATGAGCAATCAAAAAGGTTTAACGCAAAACTTTGACGTAAAGGTTGACGAACGAACGTACGAACGAACAAACGAACGAACGAACATACGAACGAAACAACGAACGGACGAACGGACGGAAAGACGAAAACTATATACCCACTGACATACTTCGTATGCCGGGGGTATAAACATACAGGCATCTATAAACTTTGACATAAAATTTCTAAGTCCATGACCTTGAGGTCAAGGTCACCATGGGTGGGCGAAGGGACATGCATCATGAAATCATTTATCAAAAATGAAGAGAATCTAACATGTGGTTACAGGGATATCAACCATGAAAAAGGTTTAACACAAAACTTTGACGTAAAAGTAGATGAACAGACAGACAGACAGCCCTACCAGGGGCTGGACCCAGAGGCTTAGATATTCCATATGAAAGGTAATGCTATAGAGATATCCTTTACCAAACATGAAGAGAATCTAGCATGAGGTTACAGAGATATCAGCAATGAAAAAGGTTTAACACAAAACTTTGACGTAAAATTAGATGAACAGACAGACAGACAGCCCACCCAGGGGCTTGACCCAGGGGCTTAGATATTCCATATGAAAGGAAATGCTATAGAGATATCCTGTAACAAACATGAAGAGAATCTAATATGTGGTTACAGAGATATCAGCAATGAAAAAGGTTTAACACAAAACTTTGACGTAAAAGTAGATGAACAGACAGACGGACAGACAGACAACCCACCCAGGGGCTTGACCCAGGTGCTTAGATACTCCATATGAAAGGTAATGCTATAGAGATATCCTGTACCAAATATGAAGCGAATCCAACCTGTGGTTACAGAGATATGAGCAATCAAAAAGGTTTAACGCAAAACTTTGACGTAAAGGTTGACGAACGACCGAACGAACGTACGAACGAACAAACGAACATACGAACGAACCAACGAACGGACGAACAGACGGAAAGACGAAAACTATATACCCCCTGACATACTTCGTATGCCGGGGGTATAAAAAGGATACGTTATAGTTCTTGAAATTTAGAAAGATCTTGGACATATACGGAAAGAGAAAAAAATCCGGCCAAAAATGTAAGCGTTTCTCGCCGGTTTTCAATTCGCGAGATCTCGTAACTTTGGGACGGATCAGCTGAGAGAGATGGGCTGGTGAAATGCACGCGCACGTTAACTTTAGGCGTGCATGCCAAAGTTGCCTTCGGCAACTTTGTCCATGCCCGTATTATTATTATTATTATTATTATTATTATTAACACCATTTGGATATAACATTGTTTCAAGATGGCTCCGAAAAATGTGTAGATTATATATAGAAAAATGACCATAAATGGTCATTTTTCTTTATAATCTACACATATTTGTTTGTATACATTCTTTTGATCTGCTTCACAATCTGCAGAGGACCCTCGCTATAACCACAGTATTCAGCCCGAAGAAAAAGATGGGCTGCATGATGTTTCCACGCAGAGCTGAAACCGACCCACAAACGAGTACTGGTAAACCGCTTAGTGGATCTAAGCCTGCCAAGGCAAAGCGGTGTGAGTTGGACTACCCATGCTTATTAACCCTATTGGTTTCATTGGGCGTAAGGGCTTGAGATGTCATTTCATCTCAATGTCGGGTAAAAGTCCCACAAAATTGGAAGCAACGTCTCCAAAATGACCTTTACAAGTGTTGACAGGGACGTTAAACCTCAAATCATCCTCTTATGTGTAATTTAAGACGTTAATAAGACACCGTTGGTAGATGTAATTATCAACTGGAATAATTCTGAAGTAATCATGCTGTTAATTGATGGTAAACACCATGGTGTACAGTATGACTAGCCCCTGCCATGTTTGGGCACATGCAGCATCGCTCGGGCTCCAATATTTGAGACAAAAAAAAAAACATGTGAAATTTTCATAACAGTGCAGCGACCACACGCATGTGAAATAAATGACATAGGTAACAAGAGGGCCCTGAGACGCTCACCTGAGAATCAGTGTCTCTATTACATTCTTGGCCCAAGGGTTATACTAGGTGAAGCTTCATACCAAATATCAAAGACCTGAGCCTTGTGGTTTCAGAGATGAAGATTTTTAAAGATTTTCCCTGTACAAGCCTATGTAAAACCAAAGGCCCCCGGGGCGGGGGCACTTTTAGCCCCGGGGCTATAATTTGAACAACCTTGGTAGACATCCACTAGATGAAGCTTCACACCAAATATCAAAGATCTCAGCCTTGCAGTTTCAGAGAAGAAGATTTTTAAAGATTTTCCCTGTATAAGCCTATGTAAGCCCAAAGGCCCCTGGGGCAGGGGCATTTCTGGTCCAAGGGCCATAATTTGAACAATCTTGGTAGAGGTCTACTAGATGAAGCTTCATACCAAATATCGAAGACCTGGGCCTTTCAGTTTCAGAGAAGAAAATTTTTAAAGATTTTCCCTGTATAAGCCTATGTAAAACCAAAGGCCCCCGGGGCGGGGGCATTTTTGGCCCTAGGGCTATAATTTGAACAATCTTGGTAGAGGTCCACTAGATGAAGCTACACACCAAATATCAAAGATCTGAGCCTTGTGGTTTCAGAGAAGAAGATTTTTAAAGATTTTCCCTGTATAAGCCTATGTAAAACCAAAGGCCCCAAGGGCGGGGGCATTTTTGGCCCCAGGGCTATAATTTGAACAATCTTGGTAGAGGTTCACTAGGTGAAGCTTCACACCAAATATCAAAGACCTGGGCCTTGTGGTTTCAGAGAAGAAGATTTTTAAAGATTTTCCCTATGTAAGCCTATGTAAACCCAAAGGCCCCCGGGGTGGGGGCATTTCTGGCCAAAAGGCCATAATTTGAACAACCTTGGTAGAAGTCCACTAGATGATGCTTCATACAAAATATCGAAGACCTGGGCCTTTCGGTTTCAAAGAAGAAGATTTTTAAAGATTTTCCCTGTATAAGCCTACGTAAAACCAAAAGCCCCCAGGGCAGGGGCATTTTTGGCCCTAGGGCTATAATTTTAACATTCTTGGTAGAGGTCAACTAGGTGAGGCTTCACACCAAATATCAAAGACCTGGGCCTTGTGGTTTCAGAGAAGAAGATTTTTAAAGATTTTCACTATATAAGCCTATGTAAACCCAAAGGCCCCCGGGGCTAGGGCATTTCTGGCCCAAGGGCCATAATTTGAACAATCTTGGTAGAGATCCACTAGATGAAGCTTCATACCAAAAATCAAAGACCTGGGCCTTGCGGTTTCAGAGAAGAAGATTTTTAAAGTTTTCATTTTAAAAATCTATTTTTAGCTCCTGTGACCTAGATGTGCAATGGACTGGAACCATTTGAACAACTTTGAAAGGGGACCACCTAAGGATCATTCCTGTGAAGTTTGGTTAAAATCCAATCAGTGGTTTAGGAGGAGATGTCATTTAAAGAAAAAGTTTACGCACGCACACACGCACTCATGCACACACGCACGACGGACAAAAAGTGATCCCAAAATCTCACCTCGTCACTACGTGACAGGTGAGCTAATAAAAGGCGAGAAATTCTCACACGGGTCATAGTTCTATTGAAGGGGCACTTCTGTAATCAAAGGTACACCGAGAAAAAAGTTTTATTGGAGGGTGGGGGTGGGCAGGGGTTAAGGTCCTTTCAAGATTATATCACATATAGAGTCAATCCGATCGTTAATCAGGTGGGCGTAAACCAGAGTAACCTGAACTGCAATAAGACGTGCGAGCAGTGAAGACTCGGATCAGTCAGCACATGCGCATAAGCCTTCAGTAGCTGTATTGATTGGGTGAAAAGGTCATTGCTCAACAGCATCGACTCACATCAGTCTGCGCATCTGTACAATCTGATGAGTGTCTTGGTGTCGAGAGTGGGCTGCATCTTGTGATTGTGATGCTCCCTGGGTCTTCCTTTTTAATTTTTGCTGATCCTACAAGCTTGGTTATCCAAACGGACTTGCATAGTTGTTGTGCATGTTGTTTTGACTTACACAGTGGTTGCGCATGCTGATCTTCGAATTTGAGTATCTTGCAACCAGTGAAGACTCGGAGTAGCCTGAGCATCTTTGCAAACTGCTCAGTCTTTGCTGACCTCAAGAGCCTTTTGCAGGGCTACTCAGAGATAGGTGTGAAAAAAAGGTTGCCCCTAACTTTACAAGGGTTGCACATGTTGATCTGGGTCTTTGCAAGTTGTTGTGCGACCATCATAGACGCAGCTCGTAATACTGAGTACATGCTGTTTTCTGTTACTGTCGCCACGGGGATATTGCAAACACTAGCTGCCCATTTTTATCTGAGTCTTTGCAGATCATTGGCAACCAGTGAAGACGCAGATCAGCCTTCGCACGCGTTCAGTCTGATCAGTATTCATTCAGTTCTGAAACGTGACATTCATTCACCAGGAAGGATAATTATTTTGAGTAGCTTCCCTTGAACAGATTACTTACCAGGTATTCAGTCATCGATTATTTTTTGTATTGCTTTCATAATGCACTTTCAGATGAATCAAACAATTGATTTTTTTTTAATTTTATAAATCTATGTTAAAAGATACCTAGAAGTAAAATGTTTAAATGTTCTTTAACTAATAAACCTTGCTATTGCTGTGACCCAGTACACCACTTACTTGTGAAATGCAAGTAAATATATATGATCAGTAGAGACATAAGTGGCATTTTTCTTTGCCATGTCATGGGTGGAGGCAGAGAATATTGGAAGCCAGAACTGATAATGAATGTTAGCTTTTTTCCACGGCCAGACATTCGAAAACAGGGCTGTGCTCTGACACATTTGGCAGCCGAAATTGGCAACGTGTCATCATATACTAGAGCCCGTCTTTGGTCTGATTCCTGCACTCAAAATTCTAAAATCGCTACAGAACTGCGTTTCTTAGGACAAATGCTGTTCCTTGTGTGCGAATTGTGCCTTCCTCCGAGCAAGAGTTAAGTATATTCCCATTGGTCAGCTGACACCTGTCAAATGGACAAGTGCCAGCACATTGGAGGCCTTGGGAAGAGCAGTTCATAAACTAATCCCATTTAGCGAGATGGGGGTAGCCCCTATGTGCTTTTAGCGCCCGGTTACCTTACAAAATCCATCAAGTCAATCAGTGGCATTAGCTCACTAACGTGTGTGTGTTCTTACTCAAGAACCTAATCTAGATCTCTATCTTAAAGATTACATCCTGATAGCTCCTGTGACCTAGCTGTGCAACGGACCGGAACCATTTGAACAACTTTGAAAGGGGACCATCTAAGGATCATTCCTGTGAAGTTTGGTCAAAATTGGATCAGTGGTTTAGGGGGAGAGGTCGTTTGAAGAAAAAGTTTATGGACGCACAGACGAAAAGTGATCACAAAA
Source organism: Lucinisca nassula (assembly GCA_963580285.1). Classification (NCBI taxonomy): domain Eukaryota; kingdom Metazoa; phylum Mollusca; class Bivalvia; order Lucinida; family Lucinidae; genus Lucinisca; species Lucinisca nassula. Next base: position 130,328,362 of record OY757018.1, on the reverse strand, counting down.
GCTCATCTTGTCACTACGTGACAGGTGAGCTAATACTCAAAATATCTTGCCCCATGACCTGAAAAATAAGGGAAATTTTCCCTTTATTATCCTTATCTTGTCCTATGATCTGATATTACCATGTTCTGTATTGGCTGTGGCTGGTACCCTCAGTAGGTGTTGGGCCTGGTCTATAAATGTCAGATATAGTTCTCCCCTCCCAAGCAGGTAGAAGTCTTTGATGATTCTCAGATGACCCAGTAGATCAGCATCCTGTACTAGCATCAGCCATAGGTGCTGAAATAAATACACCATTTACTTATTTCAGAAATTTTTGTCATCATACACATATATACATTATTAGACTAAACATTCAAGTATATGAAACAGTTCATATAATGAAACCAGGACTGAGCATTTATTTGTTTGATTCGAGGTTTAACGTCCTCGTCAACACTGTAAAGGTCATTTTGGAGACGTCGCTTCCAATTTTGTGGGACTTTTACCCAACAATGAGATGAAATGACTTCTCAAGCCCTGTCGCCCAATGAAACCAATAGTTTTTATAAGCATAGACGGACCGACTCGCACCGCTTTGCCTGGGCAGGCTTAGATTCTCTAAGCGGTTTACCAGTACTCGTGTGCGGTCGGTTTCAGCTCTGCGTGGAAGCATAATGCAGCCCATCTATTTCTTCAAGCCCCAATGGGCGGGGGCCAAGCAGAAGGGAGAGAACCAGGAATGAGCGTAGGCTAGGCCTATTAATGCCCTCTCCTGAGAGCAATAATACACCATTAATGCTTAAACTACCTATCATGACATTTGCAGGCATCATTTTCAAAAGAGTCTTTTCTTACTTTTCACAGAAAGTAAGGCTTGACATTTCATGTGAATTGTCTGCAGGGCAGATGATTCACATGAAATGTCAAACCTTATTTTTGATATTTCATGTGAACTGTCTGTTCAGCAGATAATTCAAAGAAATGTCAAACTTTATTTTTGACTGTCTGTTCAGCAGAAAATTCAAAAGAAATTTCAAGCACAATTTCTCTGACATATACTATAAAACAAGAGGCCCATGGGCCACTATGCTCACCAGAGCTCAGGTGGGCACTGCCCAATTGCAGCCATGTATTTTAACATGATATCATTTTTATCTGCCAAGAGAACCCCCATATCCAAATGAGCACCCATGTGGATTCAGTATATGAAACATTAGGCCTTTTATGAAGTAGAGGGGTGGGGCATGGACCCAATGGAGCCCTGGTTGGTATCACTAAATGTGTCTTATCACACTAGGATGGTTTAGCAGTGGGGATCTGTATGGCTTGATATATAAGGCCTCTTAAACAGCGGAGGGGTTGGAGCATGCTCTGTCGATCCCAGGAAAGCCCAAGATTGTTGTCCCTAAATGTGTCTTATCATATGGTTTAGGGCTGGGAATCTGAACAGTTTCCGAGATATGTGGCCCTTTTATAAAGTGGAAAGGCCCCTGCGGACACCCCTACAGTAAGTGTGCTAATAATAAGGAACAAGAACATATATGATTATGGGCTGGGGATTTGAATGGTTTCTGAAATATATGGCCTTTTAGAAAGTGGAAGGGCGGGGCACATTGCCTCAGCACAAAGAGACCCCCAAGTTGGTGTGACTGAACGAGTATTATCATAAGGAACAAGAATATATATGGTTTAGGGGTGGGGAGCTGAACGATTTCTGAGATATATGCCTTTTATTGAAGTCAAGCGGTGGGGCATGGCCCGGGCATGCCCCAGGGACTCACAAGCTGGTGTCACTGAATGTCTCTTATCATAGAGAAGATGGATATATATATGATTTAGGGGTGGGGCTCTGACCAGTTTCTGAGATATAAGGCTTTTTCTGAAGTGCAGGGGTGGGGCAAGGCCCTGGGAGACCCCCAGGTTGGTGTCAATGAATGTGTCTTATCATAAGGAACAAGAATATAATATTATATGGTTAAGGGGTGGGGATCTGTAAGGTTTCCAAGATATTATGATATTATGAAATGCAGGGGGTGGGGCATGGCCCCAGAACATCCCTGGGGACCCCCAGGTTGGTGTCACTGAATTTGTCTTATCATAATGAATGAGAATATATATGGTTTATGGGTGGGGATCCGTAAGGTTACTGGGATATTGGGCCTTTTATGAAGTGGAGGAGGTGGGGCATGGCCCGGGCACATCCAGGGGGACCCCCAGGTTGGTGTCACTGAGTCCATCTTATCATAAAGAACAAGAATATATTGTTAGGGGTGGGGATCTCAATGGTTTCTGAGATAAATGGCATTTTATGAAGTGGAGGGGGTGGGGAACGTCCCCGGCACATCCAGGGGGACCCCCAGGTTGGTATCACTTAATGCATCTTAGCATAAGGAACAAGAATATATATAGTTTAGGGGTCGGGATCTGAATGGTTTCTGAGATAAATGGCATTTTATGTAATAGAGGGGGCAGGGCATGTCCCCGGGCACATTCCGGGGGACCCCCAAGTTGGTGTCACTTAATGCATCTTATAATAAGGAACAAGAATATATATGGTTTAGGGGTTGGGATCTGTAAGGTTTCTGAGATATAAGGCATTTTATGAAGTGGAGGGGGCAGGGCGTGGCCCCGGCACACCCTAGGGGACCCCCAGGTTGACATAAAAGCATATGGTTGAGAGAAGTTTACACAAGGAACATGTTTATGTAAGTTTTGTCAAAATATCTGCAATAACTTGGCAGTAAATGCCATTTTTCAGTTTTCCCCATTATAAGTCAATGGAAACTCTAAGTTGCCTTAGCAACAATACTGAAAGGCCAAATTTCATAAAAAACACAAAACCTGTAAAGGCAAATATGGTGAATATTTTCATAAAGTCTCAGCCTCCTAGAGCATATGGTTTCTGAGGAGATGATTTTTTAAGTATTTTTTTGTCTGTTTTTTGCATTTTGGTTTCCATGGCAACCAATAACAAGAGGGCCCAATGACCCTATATCGCTCACCTGTGTACCAGAAAATCATTGGTGTAGGAGACCACTTGACATTGCTACATACTAAATATCAAAGCTCAGGCAAAGCGGTGTCCATGCTTATAAACCCTATTGGTTTCATTGGACGACAGGGCTTGAGATGTAATTTAACCTCAATGTCGGGTAAAAGTCCCACAAAATTCATACATGTGATATCTCCCGATTTCGTCAGGATATCCCGATTCCGAACCCCATCTCCCGGTCTCCCGTCCGACGGCCCTAATCTCCCGACACGACAATTTTCCTATAGTAGTTTTCCGCCGACCGACCAATTTAGTGTTAACCACTGTAAAATACCTATGCGGTTAACCGTCAGTGTATTTACGCTAGGCAATATGCAGGTAAATTGCAATACACACCTGCACAAGTAAAATATCGCTATATGAGTGCACAAGAAATGCAGTGGGCTCAAACGGTTGATAGAGGACCCTGAGTACAGGTGTACTCGGTGCCAAGGAACTGCACGCCCCTTAGATGGCAGACCACAGAGGGAAGTTCAAGTCGGATCAGACAAGCTGGAGGTTGTAGCTTCCTTCTGCTACCTAGGTGATATGCTCTCTGCAGGGGGTGGTTGCGACCTTTCAACTACATCACGTGTGAAAACAGCCTGGAAGAAATTCAAGGAGTTGCTACCAGTTCTCTCTTCCCGCCACCTCTCGTTCAAGACACGTGGCCGTGTGTATAGCTCTTGTGTGCGGAGCGCAATGCTCCATGCCAGTGAGACATGGCCATTGACAAAGCCAAACCTCCAACGTCTACAGCGAAATGACAGGGCAATGATCAGACAGATCTGCAATGTCAAGCCACAGGACACTGTCACCATCAGGTCCAGTGAGTTACTTGAGCGTCTTGGCATTGAAGACCTGGACCTCATCCTGAAAGAGAGAAGACTTCGCTGGTATGGACATGTGGAACGCTCCAACGGTGCAATCAAGACTGCCTGTGACATACAGGTAAGTGGAAAGCGGGGGCCAGGAAGGCCCAAGATGACCTGGAAGCAACTAACAGAAAGAGATTGCAGAGAATGGAAGCTCTCTGCTATCGATTCTCATGATAGACAAGCCTGGAGATCTGGTGTAAGATCTGCCATGCGTGCAGCAAGCCAGCTACCTGGAAGGGGGCCCACTTATGTGGACGTTGCCCCTGTACCTGCACGTTAATCAAAAATCCGTTGATGACGATGATGAAAAGAACGTACCGGTAAATACAATTATTAAAATGCAACCCGCAAACAAGCCGCAAACAATGTGATAAAAAGCGAGAAATTCAATAAGGAAGAAATGTGATGTTTGCATACATTTATTACTGATCACCGATTTGCTCAAGTTGCCAACGCTATTAAACCGTTTACACCCGAGGCGGGCCTTATTGATAAGCCGACAATTAACAATGTGACAAGGTGTGAAAACTAGTCAATCAAGATATACCAGTTATAGCTTATTTAATCCCTTTGTAATTGACATGTGTAGACGCTAAATATTATTCCCGCCAAAACAGAGCAAAGCAGACACTGTTTTTTTTCTACGCGTCTGTAAACCGTTATTCTTTTATTAATCATAGAACTGGGTAATTACTTAGTGACATTTTCTATTTAAACCCGAGAAAAATATTTTTTGCTGTTTTTTACGGAAGAAAGAAATATGCCCCACGTGACACCAATGAAAATTTGGCATGCTTTTTGGCCTTTGACAGGTGAACGCGCTAAATATTTTTCCCGCCAAAACAGAGCAGAGCAGACGCTGGTATTTTCTAAGCATCTGTATGTAGTTTTCTATTTATTAATAAACATAGAACCGGAGTTTTGCAGGGTGAAATTTTCTATTCAAACCTGTTTCATTTTTAGCTTGCGAGAAAAAATATTTTTGCCGTGTTTTTAATGGATTTTTTATGAAAAAAATATGCCCCCAAATTAAATCAATAAAAATCATGCATGCTTATTAGTTCCGACTAAGTTCAGAGGCACGTTTTGGGGATGATAAGAGAAGGGGTGTAAGAGTATGAGTAATTTTTTGCTATGCGGGTATTCTGAACGTTGTTTTTTTTTTTTTCTGCCAGGTGCTAGGTGGGTATTTAACACCGATCTATTGGTCAGTGCTTGTTCTTTGATCGTTCCTCCGAGAAATTGTCTCTCTATTAAAATACCAAAATGGAAGTTTGTCGTCTGCTGCTTTCTTTTTCCAAGCTTTTATAACATATTTTTGCAGAAAGGCAAACAGTGTGGACCGTCATCAGAATGCTCTGCAGTCTGATCTGGGCCCACACTGTTTTCAAAAAAGATTTTTAATGCAGATGACAAAGCAGACAACAACTGTCATGTTGGCATGTTATGGGTGAAAAAGTGCGTCAGAGGTAAATTTTAACCAAAAATAACATCACTTTTTACCGCGGAAAAATCTCCCGATTTGGGACCCCAATCTCCCTATCTGAAAATCAAAATCTCCCTATTTGGGTCCAAGAAAATATCACATGTATGAAAATTGGAAGAGGCATCTCCAAAATGACCTATGTAAAACCTCAAATCAAACAAAATCTGTGCCTTATGGTTTTGGAGAAGAAGATTTTTTGAGGTTTTTCCCAGTATAAGTCTATAGGAGCTAATGAGCCCTGGGGCTTGGCCAATTTTGACCCAAAGGGCATGGTTGGCAGGATTTATGTAGGCGACCATTTTGTGTTGCTATATACTAAATATCTAATGTCTGTACTTCATGGTTTCAAAGAAGATGTTTGAAGCTTTTTTTCATTATAAGTTTGTTGGAGTTAAGGGGCCACAGGATTTGGCCAATTTGGACCCCAGGGGCATGATTGGCAGGATTCATGTAGGCAACCACTTGACATTGCTACAAACTAAATACCTAAGCTCTGGGACTTATGGTTTCAGAGAAGAAGATTTTTGAATATTTTTTTTCCCCATTTTAAGTTTTTTTTGTGTGTGTGTGTGTGTGTGTGTGTGTTTTTTTTTTCATTATAAGGGCCCTGTGGTTTCAGAGAAGAATTTTGAAGTTTTTCCAATTGTAAGTCTATGGAAGCTAAAGAGCCCTGGGGGTGGCCAATTTGGATCCCAGGGGCATAATTGACAGGATTTACGTAGGTGGCCACCTAACATTGCTACATAATAAAAATCTAAGCTCTGAGCCTTATAGTTTCATAGAAGAAGATTTTTTTAAGTTTTTTTTCCATTATAAGTCTATTGGAGCTGATGAGCTCGGGCGTGGCCAATTTTGACCCCAGGGGCAGGGTCAGCAGGATAAATGTAGCTGGCTATTTTATGTTGCTAGATACTAAATATCTAAGTTCTGTGCTTCACAGTTTCTAAGAAGAAGATTTTTGAAGCTTTTTTTCCATTATGAGTCTAAGCCCCCGCCCATAGGGGCTTGAAGAAATATATGGGCTGCATGATGCTTCCACGCAGAGCTGAATCCGGCCCGCACACTAGTACTGGTAAACCGCTTAGAGGATCTAAGCCTGTCCAGGAACCGCGGTGCAAGGCGGACCGTCCATGCTAATAAACCCTATTGGTTTCATTGGGCGACAGGGCTTGAGATGTCATTTCATCTCAATGTCGGGTAAAAGTCCCACAAAATTGGAAGCAACGTCTCCAAAATGACCTTTACAGTGTTGACGGGGACGTTAAACCTCAAATCAAACAAACAAACAAATCCATTATGAGTCTATGGGAACTAAGGGGCCCTGGGGCTTGGCCCATTTCGACCCCAGGGGCATGATTATCAGGAAATATGTAGATGACCACTTGCCATTGCTACATGCTAAATATCTAAGCTCTGGGCCCTGTGGTTTCAAAGAAGAAGATTTTGAAGCTTTTTTCCATTATGAGTCTATGGGAGCTAATGGGGTCCCAGGGTGTGGCCCATTTGGACCCCAGGGGCATGATTGGCAGGATTTATGTAGGTGACCACTTGTCATTGCCACATGCTAATATTATAAGCTCTGGGCCCTGTGGTTTCAGAGAAGAAGATTTTTGAAGCTTGCTTCCAATATAAGTCTATGGGAGCTAAGCGGCCCCAGGCCGTTGCACATTTGGACCCCAGGGGCATGATTGGCAGGAGTAATGTAGGTGACTACTTGCCATTGCTACATGCTAAATACCTAAGCTCTGGGCCCTGTGGTTTCAGAGAAGAAGATTTTTGAAGCTTTTTTCCATTATGAGTCTATAGGAGCTAAGGGGCCCGGGGCGTAGCCCGTTTGTAACCCAGGGGTATGATTGGCAGGAATAACGTAGGCGACCACTTGCCATTGCTACATGCTAAATATCTAAGCTCTGGGCCTTGTGGCTTCAGAGAAGAAGATATTTTAAGCTTTTTTCCATTATGAGTCTATGGGAGCAAAGGGGCCCTTGGGCGTGGCCCATTTAAAACCCAGGGGCATGATTGGCAGGAATTATGTAGGTGACCACTTGCCGTTGCTACATGCTAAATATCTAAGCTCTGGGCCCTGTGGTTTCAGAGTAGAAGATGTTTGAAGCTTTTTTTCCATTATGAGTCTATAGGAGCTGAGGGGCCCAGGGGCGTGGCCTGTTTGGACCCAAGGGGCATGATTGGCAGGAATGATGTAGGCGACCACTTGCCATTGCTACATGTTAAATATCTAAGCTCTGGGCCCTGTGGTTTCAGAGAAGAAGATTTTTGAAGCTTTTTTCCATTATGAGTCTATGGGAGTTAAGGGGCCCCCGGGCGTGGCCCATTTAGACGCCAGGGGCATGATTGGCAGGAATTATGTAGGTGACCAATTGCCATTGCTACATGCTTAATATTTAAGCTCTGGGCCCTGTGGTTTCAGAGAAGATTTTTGAAGCTTTTTTTTCCATTATGAGTCTATGAAGGGGCCCCAGGGCATGGTCAATTTGGACCCCAGGGGCATTATTGGCAGGAATTATGTAGGTGACCACTTGCCTATGCTACATGCTAAATACCTAAGCTCTGGATCCTGTGGTTTCAGAGAAGAAGATTTTTGAAGCTTTTTTCCCATTATGAGTCTATAGGAGCTAAAGGGCCCAAGGACGTGGCCCGTTTGGAACCAAGGGGCATGATTGGCAGGAATTATGTAGGCGACCACTTGCCATTGCTACATGTTACATATCTAAGCTCTGGGCCCTGTGGTTTCAGAGAAGAAGATTTTTGAAGCTTTTTTCCATTATGAGTCTATGCGAGTAAAGGGGCCCCGGGGCGTGGCCCATTTGGACCCCAGGGGCATGATTGGCAGGAATTATGTAGGTGACCAATTGCCATTGCTACATGCTAAATATCTAAGCTCTGGGCCCTGTGGTTTCAGAGAAGAAGATTTTTGAAGCTTTTTTTCCATTATGAGTCTATGGGAGTGAAGGGGCCCCGGGGCGTGGTCAATTTGGACCCCAGGGGCATGATTGGCAGGAATTATGTAGGTGACCACTTGCCGATGCTACATGCTAAATATATAAGCTCTGGATCCTGTGGTTTCAGAGAAGAAGATTTTTGAAGCTTTTTTTCCATTATGAGTCTATGGGAGTGAAGGGGCCCGGGGGCGTGGCCAATTTGGAACCCAGGGGTATGATCGGCAGGAATTATGTAGGTGACCACTTGCCATTGCTACATGCTAAATATCTAAGCTCCGGGCCCTATGGTTACAGAGAAGAAGATTTTTGAAGCTTTTTTTTTCCATTATGAGTCTATAGGAGTTAAGGGGCCCCGGGGTGTGGCCAATTTGGACCCCCAGGGGCATGATTGGCAGGATTTATGTAGGTGACCACTTGACATTGTTACAAGCTAAATATCTAAGCTCTGGGCCCAGTAGTTTCAGAGAAGAAGATATTTTAATTTTTTCCCATTGTAAGTCTATGGGAGCTATTTGTTGCCATGGCAACCATAATTCCAATCTGCCCAAAAACCTTATGCAGCCTTTCCCCCTACCTGATGATGCTTCTCATGAAATTTGATCAAGACTGTCCATGGGGTATTAGAGATATACTTATTTGAAATTGTTTACGGAAGCACGCATGATGGACAAAAAGTGATCACAAAAGCTCACCTTGTCACTACGTGACAGGTGAGCTAAAAATGGGCAGAAGTCCTAAAATCATACGGCAGATAGTAGATTGCCTAAGGAACATTTCTATGAAAGTTTTGTCAAAATATCTGCAGAGGCTTGGCAGTAAATGCCATTTTTCAATTTTCCCCACTATAAGTCAATGGAAACTACAAGTTGCCATAGCAACCAAACTAATGAGCCGATTTTGATAAAAAACACAAACTTTCAATCCACCAGCCCAAGGATGCTACAGATAAAATTTGGGCCCAGTGGCTTCAGAGGAGATGTCGTTTGAAAGTGTTGACGCAGACGAAATACGTCATACGACATACGACGGACGACGATGGACAACTGCCCATCCTATAAGCTCCCCCGGAGCCTTCGGCTCTGGTGAGCTAAAAATTGTCATCTGCTCAAAATATTTCTATTGTCTTTTAACCCATTTTGTACCAAATGGAATCTTCCACCTTATGAATAGCACAAATGCATTTTAAAATTTGGAGTGTCAGGTCGGGTTTTCTTCAAAATCTATTTGGAAAATGGCTGAACTTCTTGCAAATAGTGTAGGCCTTGATCAGACGCCGCATTCTGCGGCGTCTGATCTGGGCCTGCACTCTTTGCCAATTACCTATTTTGGGGTTTCCTGTACAATAAGGGTAATGGGTTTAATTAGCCTTGAGTGTTAAGTTAAATCTATTATTTTTAAAGATAGTTTAACAGGAGGTGTCATCAGACAGCATAGCTGGCCAGGATATCTGTCTCAGTCTGTGACTTTGAGGTCAAGGGCAAAGAGGGAGTACTGATGGATAAAGTCTTTGGAATCATATCCATTATCACACTAACATAACCAGCCATGGAAGTACAGAGGACCCTCATTATAAGGACAGTATTTGTTCCCTCCATTTGTGTCGTTATTATCCCCACGTTTTTAAAAAAAAAGTGGTGATATTGTTATCGCCTCCGTCCGTCTCTCCGTCTGTCTGTCCGGCTATCTCCTCCTAAACCGTTAGCCGGAATTCAACCAAATTTGGTATGCGAGTTGCTTACATGAATGGCTTGCGCAAGAGCACATTTTTTTTGTCCCCGCCCCCAGGGGCCCTGGGGAGGGGTCAAAAGGTCAAATATCAATAAAATTCAATTACAAAGTCAATTTTGAAGATTTTGATGCCAAACTTTGCACATGTACTTAGTTATGAAAAAAATAAAACATATTGAACGGGATTTTGGCTGTGACCCCTAGGTCACGCCCTGGGGGTCGGACTTGGGGGGGGGGGGGGGGGGGGGGGGGGGGTCGGGGGTCAAAATTAAAGTTTTTCAGAACATAGTCATGTTGCATATCTATGCGAAGGGGATAATGGGTAGAATAAACTACAAGTAAAATTTTGACCCTGGGGTCAGATTGGGTCCCTGGGAGAGGGGTCAAAGGGTCAAAATTTAAGTTTTTTTGGAACATAGTCATGTGGCATATGAAATTGAAGGGCATGATTAGTAGAATATAATACAGGTATTATTTTGACCATGGAGTCAAATTAGGGCCCAGGGTGAGGGGTTTTCGGTACTTGGCCCCTCTGTAGAAAACGTTGGGATTTGCGATGGCGCGCCATCGACAGTATTCTAGTAAAGAATTTGTCGTTCTAACGAATCCCAGTTAGGAGTATGATAGGTAATTAAAGACCTTTTCCCCATTATTACTCCAAGAAACAAATGTTATAGACATCACTGAGGCGATCAAAAAAAATGTCTATAACACTTATTTCGTGGAGTATTAGATATCAAGACCCTTTCATGACCCTGGACACTATTTGTGCATTTCCAACCCCAGGAAAGCCCAAGCTGCTGGGAACTAAGGCTAAGCCTTAAGCTAAGTACACTGCAACCTCGTTATAACGCGGGTGGTGGGGTCCTAGAACCCCAACCGCGTTAGTGGTGATCACCACGTTATAAATTTGGGGGCACCGACAAACGTCATATCGGCGTCGAGCAATGTGTACCCCACCCACCAACAGTATGAAATTTCAAAATGTTAATTTCAGTGTATTAGTTGTTAAAAAAAGAAATATCAATAAAAAGTGTTCTAATATTACTGGTTGTTTATCTTTTTAATCTCATTTATTATCCTTGTCAGACATATGAATCATAATCCCCTATTCACCGTAAGTGTGTAACGGTCCATATGAAGGACACTGCTAATGTGTATTATTGGTTTTTTTATCTGCACTATTGTGTATTGGAGATCTGGCCGTGACGATTAGTGCACTGACTTACTTTCAAGGTTAAGCAATGACAGGTCACAAACAAGAGGCCCATGGGCCACTATGCTCACCAGAGCTCAGGTGGGCACTGCCAAATTGCAGCCATGTATTTTAACATGATATCATTTTAATCTGCCAAATGAACCCCCATATCCAAATGAGCATCAATGTGGACTCAGTATATGAAACATATGAAGTAGAGGGGGTGGGGCATGGACCCAATGGAGCCCTGGTTGGTATCACTAAATGTGTCTTATCAGAAAGAACAAGAATATATATGGTTTAGCAGTGGGGATCTGCATGGCTGGAGATATAAGTGGAGGGGTTGGAGCATGCCCTGTCGTTCCCAGGAAAGCCCAAGATTGTTGTCCCTAAATGTGTCACATCATAAGGACCAAGTATATATATGGTTTAGGGGTGGGAATCTGAACAGTTTCCAAGATATCCTTTCATGAAGCGGAAAGGAGAGGACTGGCCCCTGCGGACACCCCTACAGTAGGTGTGCTAATAATAAGGAACAAGAACATATATGAATATGGGGTGGGGATTTGAATGGTTTCTGAAATATATGGCCTTTTATGAAGTGGAAGGGTGGGGCACATTGCCTCAGCACAAAGAGACCCCCAAGTTGGTGTGACTGAATGAGTCTTATCACAAGGAACAAGAATATATATGGTTTATGGGTGGGGATCTGAACTATTTCTGAGATATGTGGCTTTTAATGAAGTCAAGCGGTGGAGCAAGGCCCGGGCATGCCCCAGGGACTCACAAGCTGGTGTCACTGAATGCGCCTTATCATAAGGAAGATGAATATATATGGTTTAGGGGTGGGGCTCTGAACAGTTTCTGAGATATAAGGCCTTTTGTGAAGTGCAGGGGTGGGGCAAGGTCCAGGGAGACCCCCAGGTTGGTGTCAATGAAAGTGTCTTATCATAAGGTACAAGAATATATATGGTTTAGGGGTGGGGATCTGTAAGGTTTCCGAGATATTGTGATATTATGAAATGGAGGGGGTGGGGCATGGCCCATGCACATCCCTGGGGACCCCCAGGTTGGTGTCACTGAATGTGTCTCATCATAATGAACAAGAACATATTTGGTTTAGGGGTGGGGATCTGAACAGTTTCTGAGATATATGGCCTTTTGTGAAGTGAAGGGGTATGGCATGGCTCCAGCGCACCCCGGAAGACCCCCAAATTGGGGTCAATGAATGTGTCTTATCATAAGGAGCAAGAATATATATGGTTTAGGGGTGGGGATCTGTAAGTTTTCCGAGATATTGGGCCTTTTATGAAATGGAGGGGCGGGACATGGCCCCGGCGCATCCCGGGGGACCCCCAAATTGATGTCACTGAATGCGTCTTATCATAAGGAACAAGAGTATATAGGGTTCAGGGGTGGGGATCGGAATGGTTTCCGAGATATTGGGCCTTTTATGAAGTGGAGGGGGTGGGGCATGGCCTCGGCACATCCCGGAGGACCTCCAGGTTGGTGTCACTGAATGCGTCTTATCTATAGGAACAAGAATATATATGGTTTAGGGGTGGGGATCTGTAAGGTTTCTGAGATATAAGGCATTTTATGAAGTACTGGGGGTGGGGCATGGCCCCGGCACAACCTACTGGACCCCCAGGTTGACATAAAAGCATATGGCTGAGAGAAGTTTACTAAAGGAACATTTCTATGAAAGTTTTGTCAAAATATCTGCAAAGGCTTTGTAGTTAATGCCATTTTTCAATTTTCCCCATTATAAGTCTATGGAAAATCTAAGTTGCCATAGCAACCAAACTAAAGAGCCGAATTTCATAAAAAACACAAAACCTGTAAAGGCAAATATGGTGAATATTTCCATAAACTCTCAGCCTCATAGAGCATACGGTTTCTGAGGAGATGATTTTTTAAGTATTTTTTTTTCTATTTTTTCATTTTGGTTTCCATGGCAACCAATACAAATGAGCAGTAGGCTTAAAATCATATGGCAGATAGTAGATTGCCTAAGGAATAGTTCTATGAAAGTTTTGTCAAAATATCTGCAGCGGCTTGGCAGTAAATGCCATTTTTCAATTTTCCCCATTATAAGTCTATGGAAACTCTAAGTTGCCATAGCGGCCAAATTAATGAGCCGAATTTCATAAAAAACACAAACTTTCAATGCTACAGATGAAATTTGGGCCCAATGGGCCTAGCGGCTTCAGAGGAGATGTCGTTTAAAAGTGTTGACGTCACACGACGCAGATGCAGACGCCGACGGACAACTGCCTATCCTATAAGCTCCCCCGGAGCCTTCGGCTCTGGTGCGCTAAAAACACAGGTAAGGTGACCGCTGGGCAATTTTTTTTTTTTTTATCATTTTTCGCGCCAAAACAGAGCAATGCAGACGCTGTTTTCATCTGTGCATCTGCATGTGGTAAATCCATGGGGCCGTTTGTTGGGGGGAAATCCTTATAACGCTGTTGGTCTGTCGCTCCATTTTTTTGCTTTTGTCCGCCAGTTTTGAAAATGGTCATTTTTTTCCCCATTTTTCCGCCGAACTCGGCAGTCAAAATACCATCAGCCAAGACAATGCCTGTATTCTCGCTTATTTACTCAAGTTGTCAATACTATTAAACTGTGAATACTCGCCTATGGCTTATTGATAAGACGGCAATTAACTGTGTGGTAAGGTGTGAAAACTAGGTAATCAAGGTATTTGTACCAGTTTGTCTCAATTAATCCCTTTGTAATTGTCACTTGCAGACGCTAAACAGGTAGATTTAGTGCAGTGGACCGTTAATCCACTTGATTGACTGAAATTATTATCGCTTTTTTTTTCACAGGTTTGACACAATAGTTTTTACCATAATTCATGGGGCAAAAAGTGTTTTTTTGCCATAAATTATGAAAAAAAAATGGGAGCCATGGAACACCCGCGTTATACTGATTTCCGCGCTTAAACGATCAGCGCTATAACGAGGTTGCAGTGTAGTCATTCCATTCAAATTGCCGTTATAACCAGTTTTGCCATTATAACAAATGTCGGTATAAAGAGGGTTGACTGTATTGCTGAATAGTATCTTCAGAATCATATCTTTCATCACACCAAATATAAAGCAAACTGATAGTATGGTTTGGAAAATATGCGTTAATAACATTTAATGTATGTTCTGCAATATAAATATGATGATTTAAAACTTAAAAAAAAGCTTAACACAGAATTACTTAAGTCTTTGAACTGGACATTAAGGTAATGGGCATGGATGGGGGCATTGTTGAATATTCTATCATCATACCAAATATCAACCAAATCCATAAAATGGTTTGGAACATATGAACTCTAAAAAACTTTAGCACAAAATTTTAACAAAAATTTATAAGTCTGTGACCTTCACCATGAGGACATAGGCACTAGTTGCGAAATCATGGGACAAATTTGTCAGAATTTTAGGAGAATTACAGCAAGTCCTTAAGGTGGATGAATTTTTAGGATTTTTATGGCACATGTATAGGGATTAGTTTCAGAAAGTTACATAGAACAAGAGGGCCCAGAGGGCCCTGGTTCGCTCACCTGTGTGTCACTGTCTCGAGTGCATTCTATTTTTAGCTCTTGTGGCCATCTTGTTCATCAGCAGAGTGATTTTAGCTTATTTGGTAGGGAGTAACCTAGGCAACATTCCTGGGAACTTTGAATCAAATTGGTCTTAGGGTTTAGGGGGAGTTTCGGTTTGAATCAAATTTACAATATTTTTCTATTTTTACCTTCGGTGGCCATTTTGTTCATCTGAGTGGGATTGTTTTAGCCTTTTTTGGTAGAGGATAATTTAAGCAACATTGTCGCAAGGAACTACATGCTAAATATGAAGGCTGTATCTCAAATGCTTTAAAAGTTAAGACAAAGTAGGTCAAAGGTCAAGGTCATGGGTCAAAGTTTTGAATGGCTGAACAAGGAACATGCATGCCAAATATGAAGGCTCTATCTCATATGGTTCAAAAGGTATGATAAAGTAGGTCACGTCACAGGTCAAGGTCACAGGTAAACTTTATGAGTGGGAAGCCCTTGTCAGAAGGAACCTACATGCCAAATTTGAAGGCTCTATCTCAAACGGTTCAAAAGTTATGACAAAATAACCTACTGATCTACTTTTTGATTTGACATGACCCATATTCAAACTTAACCGAGATATTGTCCAGATGATCATTCTGAGCAAGTTTTATGATGATTTGACTGAAACTGTGACCTCTTAGAGTGTTCAAAACGTTTTTCTATGATTTGACCTGCTGACCTACTTTTTGACCATAACCCATATTCAAACTTGACACAGATATTGTCAAGATGATCATTCTCAGCAAGTTTGGGCCTCTAGTGAGTTCACAAGGTTTTACCGGTACAATAATCTGACCTACATATTGACCAGACATGACCAATATTCGAAATTAACCGAGATATTGTCAAATGATCATTTTGAGCAAGTTTGATGATTATCAGACCAAAACTGTAGCCGCCAGTGTGTTCAGAGGGTTTTTCTATGATTTGACCTACTGACCTACTTACCCATATTTGAACTTGACTGAGATATTGTCAAGATGATCATTCTGGGCAAGTTTGATGATGATTGGACCAAAACTGTGGCCTCTAGTGTGTTCACAAGCTTTTTCTATGATTTGACCTACTGACCACTTTTTGACCCGACATGACCCGCTTTCAATCTTGACCCGGATATTGTCAAGACTATCATTCTGAGCAAGTTTGATGATGACCGGACCAAAACTGTGGCCTCTAGTGTGTTCACAGGGTTTTCTCTGATTTGACCTACTGGCCTACTTTTTGACCCTACATGACCCATATTCGAACTTGCCCGAGAAATGTCAAGATAATCATTTGGAGCAAGTTTCATGATGATCAGACAAAAACTGTGGCCTCTAGTGTATTCACAAGGTTTTTCTATGATTTGACCTACTTTGTGACCCGACATAACCCATATTCGAACTTGACCGAGATATTGTCAAAATGATCATTCTGGGCAAGTCTGATGATGATCGGACCATAACTGTGGCCTCTAGTGTATTCACAAGGTTTTTCTATGATTTGACCTACTGACCTACTTTTTGACCCGACAAGACCCGTATTCAAACTTGACCGAGATATTGTCAAGATGATCATTCTGGGCTGGTTTGACTATGATTGGACCAAAACTGCGGCCTCTAGTGTATTCACAAGGTTTTTCTATGTTTTGACCTACTGACCTACTTTTTGACCCGGCATGATTCATATTCGAATGTGACCAAGATATTATCAAGATGATCATTCTAAGCAAGTTTGATGATGATTGGACATAAATTGTGGCCTCTAGTGTGTTCAGAAGGTTTTTCTATGATTTGACCTACTGACCTACTTTTTGACCCGACAACACCCATATTCGACCTTGACTGAGATATTGTCAAGATGATCATTCTGGGCCAGTTTGATGATGATCGGACCAAAACTGTGGCCTCCCGTGTCTTCACAAGGTTTTTTTTATCTGATTTGACCTACCGACCTACTTTTTGACCCGACATGACCCATATTCGAACTTGACCGAGATTTTGTGGTGGTACAAATTGTGTGCAAGTTTAGTTAAAATCAAATCATAAATGAATCATCTATCATGCAGACAAGACCAAAATAGGCAATATTTGCCCTTTCAGGGGCCGTAACTCCGTAACACATGATGGGATATGGCTGGTTCAAGAAAGGAACCCAGATCTAATGGTGGTACAAGTTGTGTGCAAGTCTGGTTAAAATCAAATCATAAATGAAGATGCTATCGTGCGGACAAGACCAAAATAGGCAATTTTCGCCCTTTCAGGGGCTGTAACTCAGTAACACATGATGGGATATGGCTGGTTCAAGAAAGGAACCCAGATCTCATGGTGGTACAAGTTGTGTGCAAGTCTGGTTAAAATCAAATCATAAATGAAGATGCTATCGTGCGGACAAGAAATTGTTTACGCACGCACGGATGCACGGACGGACGGATTGACGCACTGACGACGGACAAAATGTGATCACAAAAGCTCACCTTGTCACTACGTGACAGGTGAGCTAAAAAGGCTGAACTTTTTACAAACATGATGGATGGATGAAAGACGTTCAACCCTTAGCAGAAATATAGTGCCAAATAAACTGATTTTGCAAATGTAGGCCCTGATCAAATGTCACAATTTACAGCATCTGATTTCATCCTGCACTGTTTGCCAGTGGTCTGTTTCAGCATTTGACGACTTTAACCCTTCTCTTGCTGAATATTCAGTTTAGCCACACCCATTTCTGATTTTGAACCAATCAGATTACTTGATGTAATTTATTCCTACAAATTCATAAATTGAATGTCAAACAGTGTAGATGCTGATCAGATGGCTTCTTTAGAAAGATAGGGGTTGTCGTGAACAGCATGATAAGAGTTAAATGTGTTTGTAGCTTACCTCTGCAGCATGTGTTCTAATGTCATTAATCAGAGATTCAAAAGTCATACAATTAAATACAGGTTCTTTAGCTAGCTCACGTAGACTTTTAGCAAACTCATCCTCCTTTCCTTTAAGTATAGTTCCTGAAAATAAAAATAAACATTACAATAACACTACATAAAATGGCATCCTTCACAACTCTAAAACTGGCATTTTTCAGATAAGTTTTTTTTTTTATACTTCCTCTAATACTGAGACTGTCCAAACGAGTACCCATTATCTATTATTTGGAGATAAAATAAGAAAGCAATGTATGCCCCTGTAAATCCCACTTTTCTCCATATGCAAGGCATGTTTGCTGTTGCCTGTTTCACTATGGACTGATGTACTTAAATCTCATTAACTCAAAGGCATCAAAGGCAATTTAACTACATGAGAATTTTAAAAACTTCCTAAAATCCTTCCTTCCATTTTTTTTTTTAAACATTTCTTGTGCCGGCCTCGGTAGCTCAGTCGGATGCGCGTCTGACTGGTGTTCAGGAGGACAGGGGTTCGATACCTGCCCTGGTCAGCAATATTCTTTCATGGAAATTGATCATGAAATCTTTTCTACGGTTATTCTCTCCCTTCCACTGATTCAAGAAGGGCAGTTGTCAGTTTCTGGAAAAAGAATGTGCACTGTACTGGTTAACAGCGTACGTACAAGCCTGCCCAGGAAAAGTGTAGCTGGGTAAACTGTCCGGCTCAAAAATGGCCTAAATTAGTGTTGACTTGGCCGTTAAACTCTAATACAAGCAAACAAATTAACATTTCTTGTCTTTATTCTTCATTTTAACATGGGAAGAGTATACCACCTATAAATTAGAAGGGAAAGTGAGTTTGAAGAATTCTTTGCTTAACCTTGACCCTGCTGTAGGCGACAAGCCTTATCTTTGCAAACAGTGTAGATCCAGATCAGATGGCTTCTGAAGAAGCCATCTGATCAGGATCTACACAGTTTGACATTCAGTTTATGAATATGTAGAAATAAGCTGCATCAAGTAATCTGATTGGTTCAAAGTCAGAAATGAGTGTGGCTTAATTGAATATTCAGCAGGTTAAAGGGTATCCCTTCCCTGTAATTATTCAGTAATATTTATGGTGTTCCAAATTTTTCAGGGTATATGCCATACCTTTCTTCTGGGTGACAGTTTTTCCCTGGTCCTGAAACATCTGGATTGATTCTCCAACAAACAGAATTTTATTGGCTACCCTTACTGGGATGTAGTTTGGTAAAAGGCTGGACTCAACTGAGAAAAGGTGGGTGCTAGTTGATACAGCATCACTTACATTCAACTTCAATAATTTCTGAAAATGTACAGCACAAACTTCAAAGGTTAAGGTGAGATTGTGTAACTTCACTGGCTCTGGCCCCCGCCCATAGGGGCTTGAAGAAATATATGAGCTGCATGATGCTTCCACGCAGAGCTGAATCCGGCCCGCACACTAGTACTGGTAAACAGCTTAGAGGATCTTAGCCTGTCCAGGAACCGCGGTGAGAGGCGGACTGTCCATGCTAATAAACCCTATTGGTTTCATTGGGCGACAGGGCTTGAGAAGTCATTTCATCTCAATGTCGGGTTAGAAGTCCCACAAAATTGGAAGCAATGTCTCCAAAATGACCTTTACAGTGTTGACGGGGATGTTAAACCTCAAATCAAACAAACAAAACTTCACTGGCGCAGCATTACGAAAACACGCTTATACAAATACATTGTAAATTTTATCACCGAAAAAATGAAAATTTTAAGATGAAAAATTGCGACACTTTTCTTATTTCTGCTGAAAATATAGATTATGGGTACACATTAGAACCGCCTAGATGAGGCAGTTCTAACGAGTACCAACAATCTAAATTTGAGAGCAGAAATAAGAGAAATCATGTTTTCCCCTGTAAACCCCAGTTTTACTATAAAAGTGGGGTTCAAGGGTGGTCAAAATAATATAGGAGTGTTTTCATGGTGGGACAGGAAAATTCTTCAAAATTTCACCAGTCCTGTCTGACCAAGGTGAAATTTTGGCAAATTTCATAGGGACTACTTGTCCTCCAAAATTTTTACTTCTCATGGCATGCGGACAAAAGGAATTTTCTAGCTAAGTGCCTCGCACCTCTTTGAGGCCAAGAAAATTTGTTGGAGATTTTTACTCCCACAAGCTCTTGTGCTTTCCTGTTTAAGCACTAAAAACACACATTTACTGTGTGAAGACTTGTACAGTAACTATACAGAGAAACACAGGGGATCTCAGGGAATATACAACTTCATTGGCTCATACATCCTTGGGGCCATGAAAATTTGTTTTGAGACTGGGTAGTTCTAGCCACAAGAGCTTGAAGTTCTGTCCTTAAATAATTCATAATGTCCAAAAACAAAAGTGACAGTAAGCCATTTCATAAGAAATGGCCAGGAGTGCAAGCATTTTTGCTGCACCTTTGCAGTGCTTCAACCACAGGTTCTCGGCAAATACCGACTGTGTGCAGTGAAAATATATATCAAATTATAATGCGGGGCATGGATAACTTTTTCTGACACATCAGCATGACGCAATAAACAACGATTAAAATGTTGTCAAAATTGACGACAGCCATTGCGTGTCCAGTTTCCGGTACCCTCGGGTAGAGAAATCTCTTTGTCACGCTTTGGTAAAATCAATTTTATCAAAATAAAACAGGTCATTTTTATGTGTTTGTCAGATTATTTAAATGCAATCCTTACCTAAGACTTAGACGAGAACATGTTTTGAAAAATTAGATTCAAAATAGAAAACGGTTTTCCAAAGCCTTTGTTTACCAGTGCACCGGCTACATCATAATGACGTTGGCACATCTTGATGACGTTTGCAAACCACAATGCACAACCGTTACTTATACTATACCGGAATCTAACGTTCAGTGATTCTCACCACGGTTTCCCCGATTTATTCATCTCCATAATCATTATATTTGTGTGTTTGCCCTTCTTACGAGTTAGAAAGCTTTCATGCGGATTAAAGAAAGTATTTGTCTGACAGAATTGTGGTGTCACGTAAAATCGATTCACCCCCCCCCCCCCCCCCCCCCCCCTCTCTCGGCACCCTATTCTGTCCCGGTTTCGTTTATTTTTGTTAGAAATCGTCTTGCTTCAATGTATTTGTATTTTGGTTGGCCATTTTGTGGGAAAGAACATGTAATTGTCCTTTAACCATTCCGCTAGTGATATTTCATTAGTTTCATGTTTGTGTTTTTGTCTCTTCTGTCTGGGGTAATTGTATCGACCGTTTCTTTTATGCTATCTGTAGATTTATATAGAAGTAAAGGTGCCCGTCTTCCCGGGGGGGGTTAAACACCAGTGTAAACACAGATTAAGATGATTTTGTTTCATTTGTTTGATTTAAGGTTTAACTTCCCCGTCAACACTGTAAAGGTCATTTTGGAGACGTTGCTTCCAATTTTGTGGGACTTTTACCCGACAGTGAGATGAAATGACATCTCAAGCCCTGTCGCCCAATGAAACCAAAAGGCTTTATTAGCATGGACGGTCCGCCTCGCACCGCGGTTCCTGGACAGGTTTATCATAAAATGTTCAATGGCTCGAAAGAAAAACAGATGATCAACTTCAGTACACATCCGACCAGTCTGATCAAGGCCCGATCCAGACAGAACAAGATTCAAAAGTCGCATCGCTCGCATTAGCCCCTTTTTGCCTGCTGCGACAAGATTCATTTTGACACTGTTGGCCAATTACTTAAAAGCCGCTTTGATAGCAGAAGCATCCAAACGTCGATCTTCGATTAAAACAGGTAAAATTATGAAATATTTCATACCTTTCTAAAGGTGTGGACAGCGTCATAATTTAAAAGGTAGCCACACCTTCTCAGGCAAACCAAAAAAAAAAAAAAAAACGGAGAATATGATTATTTTGTTTTCGATTTCACGGTATAAAACAGAGTGACCATGTTGATACGTTAGAGCAGGCTTGTGATACGCTACCTTTCTTGGTAACGCCGGGAATGAAATCTCTCTCTCTCTCTCTCTCTCTCTCTCTCTCTCTCTCTCTCTCCCACAAATATACTATAGCGGCTTGTTCAGTCTTTTTTTCTTTCACGACCCGTTCAAGATTATTTCACTTATGTCGAGCCGATCGTTTAACCGGAGTACCCAGAGAAAAACACCTGACATTCCGAACTTGGCGTCTCACATGTGACCCGATTTGTTCATTAATTAGCACAGACTATTCACAAGCACGATCTGCACCATCTCAAGCATGCAAGTACAATTTGGGACTTCGAGTGAGAAATTACATGAATATAGGCGTCGATGGTTTGTTTGTTTCAATTGAGGGTTAACGACCCGTCAATAATATTTAGGTCATTTTGTTGTCGTCGCTTCCAATTTTTTGGAACCGTTACCCGGCATTGAGATGAAATGACTTCTCAAGCCATGCCGCCCAATGAAACCAATACGGTTTATATGCAAGGACATGATACTGGATCAATGTTGATTACAACATAAAAAAAATAAAAAAAAAAAAAAAATGAAGTCAAATATACGCCTTTGTGAGCTGATTTGCAGAACTCATTACCTATACCAAGTTCACAAACTAAGGTCACGAGTTTGAGCCTTGAATTTCTTGTCCACTCCATTCCTCCTGTGCCGCCTTCAGTAGCTCAGTCGGATGCGCGTCTGACTGGTGATCAGGAGGACGCGGGTTCTCTACCTGCCGGACTTGGCAACATTCTTTCGTGGAGATTGATCATGAAATCTTCTATATAGGGTGATTCTCCCTCTTCCGCTGATTCAAGAAGGGCATTTGTCAGTTTCTGGCGAAAGAATGTGCGCTGAAATGGTACATGTAACGGTCACTGGCAGGGGTGGGGGTCGGGGCTGTAAATTGATTTTAGGTGGCCACAAGCTTCGCCGTGAAGTTTACCGTTTAGGACAATAGGAAATGAGCGACCAATAACAACTAAGATCATCCTACGCATTTGCGTAGACAGATCAAAGTCTTCGCTGTTCGCATGAGAGTTACAAACGAAGACTTAAGCAGATTGGCTAGATTCATAAGCGGATCTGATTCTTCTTTGGTAGGAAACAGTTTCTTTTTTTTTTTTTTTTTTGGCTGTGCGCTGGCTCATTTGCGTCATGATATTAACTAATACACGAAAAAAATAGGAACAGTATAGACTTTGAAGATTACCAAGACTGAGCAGATAACACCCTGGTCGTTACACAACTTAATTGACCATTATTTTAGCTAGCCTTGCAGAGGTATTTCAAATATGAAGCCGCAAAAACGCAATGGAACAATCTGACCCCATCGCTCAGCAAGAATGTGCCACGTGATGCGAAAATCTGTTCAATTATATTCATGCATCATAGGGACGGTCAGCGACTCAGCGTGCGCATCCGTTCAGTGTGATCAGCTCTTTAACTTGCTGCCAGTTTGGAGCTGAGATGACCGGTTTGTGTCTTGACCTCGTCGCAATCTACCATCGCTTTAATACAAACTATTATGATATAGGATACATAAATAGAATAGTGAGAGCAGATTTGACATGAGCCATTTTCAGATAGATTAGCCTCACCGAAGCATTTCAGTAGTGAACCCGCTTTTAACAGACCATTGACCCCTTATATTGGGCGCTAACAGTTTTTTTTCCATTTTGTCTCATGCGACTATTTTCATGCCGTGCCTCGTTGATTCTACAGCGACACGTGATGTCATCACGAGCGGTTATTGCATACGAAAAGGTCGTTAAAGGAATATGCTGTCGCTCAAATTTTTCCATTCTCTTGGGGTTTTATGCATTTGTTTTGTTGTCCGGCTATCCAAGCGCATACAGCGAAGACCCTGATCAGACTGTGCAAATGCGCAGGCTGAGCTGAGTCAAAGCCGGGCACGCATGTAAATCTTTTGTTTTTTTAACGTCCCCGCCAACACAGTATAGGTCATTTTAGAGGCGTTGCTTCCAATTTTGTGGGACTTTTACCCAACACTGAGATGAAATGACATGTCAAGGTCTGTCGCCCAATGAAACCAATGGGGTTTATAAGCATGGACGGACCACCTCCCACGGCTTTGCCTGGGCAGGCTTAGATCCTCTAAGCTCTCGTGCAGGTCGGTTTCAGCTCTGCGTGGAAGCATCATGCAGCCCATCTATTTCTTCAAGCCCCGATGGGCGGGGCCGCCGCGCACGCATGTAAATCTAATGAATTGCCGCATCAAGGAAAACTATCACCAGACTCCGTAGAGGAACTAACATCGGCCCGCAAAAAAAAAAAAAAAAAAAAAAAAAAGAAGAAGATAAATTGCCAGGACGCGTCTACGCTCAGGCTGACCACATTATAATCGGACTTTAAACAGACTAAGAACGCATAGTTTAGACCCAACCACCACGCATCCTGAAAAGCATAGACATGGACCAGCAGGGGTCCAGCTGCAAAAGAAGACACAAGACATAATAATGGATCAATGTTGATGCAAGTTATTCCAACAGAAAAAAAAAAAAAAAAAAAAAAAAAAAACTTCTGTCAAATATTCGCCGTCACGAGCTGATTTGCAGAACTCATTACCATACCATGTTCACAAACTACATCACGAGTTTGAGCCTTGAATTTCTTGTCCACTCCATTTCTCCTGTGCCGCCCTCAGTAGCTCAGTCGGATGCGCATCTGACTTGTGATCAGGAGGACGCAGGTTCGATATCTGCCAGGGTCGGCAACATTCTTTCGTGGAGATTGATCATGAAATCTTCTCTAGGGTCATTCTCTCCCTTCCCCTGATTCAAGAAGGGCATTTGTCAGTTTCTGGCGGAAGGATGTGCGCTGTTCTGGTTACGGTCAGTAAAGAAAAAATACTGCCGGAGGTGGGGGATGCTATAATTTGATTTTACATGGCCACCATCTTCGCCCTTGGTTCTATCTTGAAGTTTACCGTTTAGGACAATAAGAAATGAGCGATCACTGACAACTGAGATCAGCCTGCACATCTGCCTAGACTGAACTAAGTCTCCACTGTTCTCATGAGAGTTACAACCCGACAAAGACTTAAGCGCATTGGCTATATTTATAGGCGGATCTGATTCTTCCTTGGTAGGAAAAGGTTTTTTGATCTGCGCTGCCTCGCTCAGTGTACCGCTACAATGTCATGCGGAGAACACCTGTGCGTTGTGCTAGCTGTCTCAATTGTCTCGATGGCAAGTCGAGGGAACACGATGACAGAAATTTGTCATGGTGACGACCAAGATCTATAGGAATGTTTGTTTGATTTGAGATTTAACGTCCCCGTCAACACTGTATAGGAGACGTTGCTTCAATTTTGTGGGACTTTTACCCAACATTGAGATGAAAAAATAGGGTTTATAAGTATGGACGGTCCGACTCGCAGGCTCTATCCTCTACGCAGTTTACCAGTCCTCGTGTGCAGTCGGTTTCAGCTCTGCGTGGAAGCATAATGCAGCCCATCTATTTCTTCAAGCCCCGATAAGTGTACATACATACACAAGCCAAAATAAGTTCTGTCGTTTTTCTCTTTTTTAAAAACAAATGTCACTGAAGTATGTCGCTATTTATCTATAATGCACTGTACGATTATACTTCGTGATACATTTGACGTCATATTTAGATCATCGATGCAGTATAAAGGTCACATATCTATTCGGAAATCGGATGCACTGTGTAGCTGGATGTGAATACTGTTTTTTCTTCTTTTTTTTTTCTTTGTCTACGCATGTCATATTCTTCGAACATTGACACCGCAGAGCGCTATCTGATGATTAGGCCTACATTCCTGTTTTCATGCGACCCGATGCCGTGTAAACAACAGGTAATAATTGAGATTTACTTAATCATTTTTAGGTTTGGATTGGGGATGGTGTGCGATTTAAGAAGCTACCCTTTCTAGGGTTTCATTGTCTCTCTGCTTCAACCACATTTGTGAAGGTTTGGAGCATTGTAGTGCATTTTCTCTCACGTTACCCTCTGCCAGTCAGCATGGCCGGATAAACTGCAAGGTGCTGTAAGACATTGTGCAGTAAGACATGTCACCTCGACGAGTGAAAACCTCGAAAGGGGCAACTTGTAATTTTATAGCAGCGTATTAAAAGCTGTTGCCAAATACACAACGTGCAGAGACATGCAGGTTTTGTCTCATCAACGCTAATTCTGAGTCTTTCCGCATAGCAGTCATCCATTTTTATTTTACGTCAAGTTTCCATCGAATACTTTGATGTTCATGACGTTGCCGTGCAACATTTGCTGCGGTGTTACGGAAGTCAGAGGCGCAATGGCTCCGAAACAGCGCTTGCACACCTGGCAATTTCTTTGAAATTGCTTCTGGAGCTTTTGTATTTGGACATTTTCAGCACGTTTGATGGACCAAACTTCAAGCGCCTGCGTTCTAGCCATTGAAGGTTAACTTATTGCATGCAGGAAACCCCTAAAGGGATACCTTGGCAAACAGTGCAGGCCCAGATCAGAACGAGCCATACAATGGGTTAAGTCACTGTTTTGCTTTTTCTAAGGCACAGTGTTTAACAAAGATTTGTCTCCTAGTATTGGAATCCTCCATTTTGAGATGAGTTGCAATGTCTAAATGTCTTCACCATACAAGGCAGGAGTCTATTTTGATATCTAGGTGTGTCAGGATGTTATTTTTTGGAAAGGCTGCATTCAGACTTGTCTTACCTGAGCCTACATTGTTTGCAAAATGTCCTATTTTAGGGTTTCCGATACAAAATAGGTCAATTCTCAGGGTAAGGCATAAAACTAGTTCTTGGTAAAATATGCACAAGGTCTTTCATAAAATCTTACCTAGTATGAATATTCACTTTCAAAATACAAATACAATAGAACTCATTTGCTAAAAGCACTGCCTTACCTGTAATTGTCTACCGGTAACTCCCATAATTCCTAGATCATCATCTTCCTCTTCCTGTGATTGGCTGGTCTTGTCATGTGGTTCTCCTTTAGAAGGTTGTATGAAGAATTCCTGGTAAGGATCATACACATAGCCATACAGTAGCCAGGAACACAGATGTTTGTACATCACACCATGACATACATGCAGGATTCTGTAAAACACAACAACCTATGTACAACCCTATTGTTGGGGTTCAAAGCAGAAACTGTGTGAGCAACACACTCCTGTCATATTCAAACAAAAATGAAAAGATTATATAGAAAAATGACCATATAAGGTCATTTTTCTATACATGGTCATTTTTCTATATAATCTATACAGTTAAGTATAATCTATACATGTTGGCACCATCTTTAAACCATTTTATATCCAAAATCATGTTTAAATGAACAGTGTTATAAAGAAAATTGCAGTGTGTTTGTTATACAACCATGTCTAAACCAAAAAGTATGGCCATTTTTCTATATTATCCATACATTTTAGTCTAATCTATACATTTTTGGCAACACTGGCCTCAGTAGCGCAGTCAGATGTGCGTCTGACTGGTGATCAGGAGGATGCGGGGTTGATACCTGCCGGGATCGGCAACATTCTTTCGTGGAGATTGATCATCAAATCTTTTCTATGATCATTCTTTCCCTTCCACTGATTCAAGAAGGGCAGTTGTCAGTTTCTGGCAAAAGAATGTGCACTGTACTGGTTAACCGCTTATGTATAAGCCTGCCCAGGAAAAGTGTGGATAGGTAAACTGACCAGCATAAAAATGACCTAAAATAGTGTTGAATGGGCTGTTAAACTCCAATACAAACAAACAAAACATTTTTGGCACCATCTTTAAACCAATTATATTCAAAATCGTGGTATAATGATGTTACAAAGTTGTTGTGTACCATAAACAGTGTAGTTGGTCAGAGTACATGAAAAGTTGAATTCGGTATTTGTGACCACTGAAGTCTGTGCGACTTCGCAATCTGATCCATCTGCCCTGGTCACTTCAATTATTTTCCATTTGGATTGGGGCGCAATCATAAATACACTGACTCACACCCTGTCACATGATCATTAAATGCACCAAAAATAAACCATAGTTCTCCCCATTATGACTGACAATGACAATGCCATGACGTCAACAGCGCTCTTCCACTGTTAAAAAACCTGTAAACCAATGTTTTCTTATTTCAATTTTTGCCCCTTTGTCACATAATAGATGGAAAATAATGTAAAAGTAAGTAAAAAAGGTAATTTATACTAGAGAAAGCAACAATACGGTCACGTATACCCCCGGCCAGCGCCACCCTCTTATTTATCTTTCAAGCTTGTATGTTATATGAATGAAGATGTCAAGAAGCTATAAGAATGTATAAATGTGCTTGAAAAAACTAAATTAAACATAAAATTTCTAAATGGACCAAGGGAGTGAGGGCATCAAAGTTACTGATGGAGTGGGGGTATCAATGTTACTGAAGCAGCAGGGTGGGTTGTGCATCAATGAAATCTTTGGACTGGTATGCAACATTGATGCAAGTATGAATTGAATTTGTCTTAGAGTTTAGAACATAATAGGCATCTATAAATTTTGTCATAAAACTTTAACCAAATGTAAAATTTCAAAGTCTGTGTCCTTGACCTCAAGGTCACTGTGCGGGGTGGGACATGCATCAATGAAATCTTAAGACCAGTGTGTAACTTCAGTGTAAGTATCAACTAAATCTTTCAAAGGGTTCAGAAGATACAATCTCTCAGAAAATTTGACGCAAAACTTTAAGCAAATGTAAAATTTCTAAGTCTGTGACCTTGACATCAAGGTCACTGTGGGAGGTGGGACATGCATCAATGAAATTTTTAGACCAGTATGTAACTTCAGTGTAAGTATCAACTAAATCTATCAAAGGGTTCAGAAGATACAATCTCCTAGAAACTTTGACGCAAAACTTTAACCAAAATGTTAACGGACGGACGGATGGACGTTCTTACAAATCCGGTTTATGGGCTTTTCCCATTATAAACTCCCATAGAGAAATTAAGCTCCTAAGCCGAAAAATAGCCCCTAAGCAGTAAGGTTTATGAGTTTATAGTGTTAACTTAACGGAATAAACCGAAAAGGTTGGACAAAATATAACCCCTAACACATCTATGTTGGCCCGGATGGACGCACGGAGGGACATACGGACAGATGAACGGACAAACGGCAGGGCGAAAACTATATACCCCCATAGTATATTTTGTATACCCGGGGTATAATAATGTTCATTGAAGTACACCACAACCTCTTTATAACACTATTGATTGGGTTCAAAGCAGACACCATGTTAGTTAAACAACCATGTTTTGTTTGTAATGGAGTTTAATGGCCCAGTCCACAATTTTCAGGCCATTTTTGAATCAGTCAGTTTGCCTATCCACAATTTTCCTGGGCAGGCTTATACATGAGCGGTTAACCAGTACAGTGCAAATTCTTTCACCAGAAACTGACAACTTCCCTTCTTGAATCAGCAGAACGGAAAGAATGACCTTAGAAAAGATTTCATGAACAAACTCTACGAAAGAATGTTGCCTACCTCGGCAGATATAAACAACCGTGTTATATCAAAACAAAAATGTATAGATTATATAGAAAATCTACACATTTTTTGGACATTTATGGTCATTTTGCTACATAGTCTACATATTTTTGGGATCCATCTTGAAACTGTGTTATATCCAAAACTGTGTTGTAACGAACCGTGTTATAACCAGGTTGCGGTGTATGAATAAGTCCATCCTTAAAAAACTAGAATTTGTTTTTCTACAAAAACACAGATGTCTCCCCCGTTTTTGACTGCTAAGTATAACCTTGACATTGGAGGTATTGAGCTGGGTCTTGTGTGCAACACATCATCTAATGAAGATGAACATTTCTGCATAGTAACTTTAAAAATGTTCATAGAAAAATAAACAAGAGGCCCATGGGCCACTATGCTCACCAGACCTCAGGTGGGCACTGCCAAATTGCAGCCATGTATTTTAACATGATATCATTTTAATCTGCCAAATGAACCCCCATATCCAAATGAGCATCAATGTGGACTCAGTATATGAAACATTAGGCCTTTTATGAAGTAGAGGGGGTGGGGCATGGACCCAATGGAGCCCTGGTTGGTATCACTAAATGTGTCTTATCACAAAGAACAAGAATATATATGGTTTAGCAGTGGGGATCTGCATGGCTGGAGATATAAGTGGAGGGGTTGGAGCATGCCCTGTCGTTCCCAGGAAAGCCCAAGATTGTTGTCCCTAAATGTGTCTCATCATAAGGACCAAGTATATATATGGTTTAGGGGTGGGAATCTGAACGGTTTCCAAGATATCCTTTCATGAAGTGGAAAGGAGAGGACTGGCCCCTGCGGACACCCCTACAGTAGGTGTGCTAATAATAAGGAACAAGAAATATATGAATATGGGGTGGGGATTTGAATGGTTTCTGAAATATATGGCCTTTTATGAAGTGGAAGGGTGGGGCACATTGCCTCAGCACAAAGAGACCCCCAAGTTGGTGTGACTGAATGAGTCTTATCATAAGGAACAAGAATATATATGGTTTAGGGGTGGGGATCTGAACTATTTCTGAGATATGTGGCTTTTAATGAAGTCAAGCGGTGGAGCAAGGCCCTGGCATGCCCCGGGGACTCACAAGCTGGTGTCAATGAATGTGCCTTATCATAAGGAAGATGAATATATATGGTTTAGGGGTGGGGCTCTGAACAGTTTCTGAGATATAAGGCCTTTTGTGAAGTGCAGGGGTGGGGCAAGGCCCAGGGAGACCCCCAGGTTGGTGTCAATGAAAGTGTCTTATCATATTAAGGTACAAGAAAATATATGGTTTAGGGGTGGGGATCTGTAAGGTTTCCGAGATATTGTGATATTATGAAATGGAGGGGGTGGGGCATGGCCCCAGCACATCCCTGGGGACCCCCAGGTTGGTGTCACTGAATGTGTCTCATCATAATGAACAAGAACATATATGGTTTAGGGGTGGGGATCTGAACAGTTTCTGAGATATATGGCCTTTTGTGAAGAGAAGGGGTGGGGCATGGCTCCGGCGCACCCCGGAAGACCCCCAATTTGGGGGTCAATGAATGCGTCTTATCATAAGGAGCAAGAATATATATGGTTTAGGGGTGGGGATCTGTAAGGTTTCCGAGATATTGGGCCTTTTATGAAATGGAGGGGCGGGACATGGCCCCGGCGCATCCCGGGGGACCCCCAGTTTGATGTCACTGAATGCGTCTTATCATAAGGAACAAGAGTATATAGGGTTCAGGGGTTGGGATCTGAATGGTTTCCGAGATATTGGGCCTTTTATGAAGTGGAGGGGGTGGGGCATTGCCTCGGCATATCCCGGAGGACCTCATGGTTGGTGTCACTGAATGCGTCTTATCAATAGGAACAAGAATATATATGGTTTAGGGTTGGGGATCTGTAAGGTTTCTGAGATATAAGTCATTTTATGAAGTACTGGGGGCGGGGCATGGCCCCGGCACAACCTACTGGACCCCCAGGTTGACATAAAACCATATGGCTGCGAGAAGTTTACTAAAGGAACATTTCTATGAAAGTTATGTCAAAATATCTGCAAAGGCATTGTAGTTAATGCCATTTTTCAATTTTCCCCATTATAAGTCTATGGAAAATCTAAGTTGCCATAGTAACCAAACTAAAGAGCCGAATTTCATAAACAAGAGGACCAAGCTAGCTTGGTCCTGTATCGCTCACCTGAGCTAACAAATTCAAAGTTTAAGGAAGTGCCAACCTTTCCTGAAGGCTTTATGGGAGGACATGGTGATGACAGGGTAAGCATTTTCTGCAAATCAAGTAGAATGTAACTCTATGATAAACAGGCTGACCTCACCGGTTTTCAAACTCATTCAAGCTTTTATTCCTGACTTGCTAAGAAGATCCAATCTAAACTGAAGTGGCTATGGTGATGACAAGTTCAAAAACAAGAGTTTTCAAACTCCACCAAGCTTTCTGCCTGACTTTCTTGTTTGTAAGTTTCATGAAGATCCGTTCAAAACTGAAGGGGCAGCAGTGATGACAAGGTCGAAAATAGGCATTTTCAGCAATCAAAGGCACTCTATGATAAATGTGCTGACTTGGCCGGTATTCGAACTCATCTGAGGTTTTATCCCCAGCCACCTTACATATATTTTTCAGAAAGATAAGATCAAAACTGAAGGGGCTACAGTGATGACAAGGTCAAAAATCGGCATTTTCAGCAATCAAAGGGATGTAACTGTATGATAAATGGGTCGACTTGGCCAGTTTTCGAACTCTTCCAAGGTTTTATCTCCAGCCACCTTACATATAAGTTTCAGAAAGATCAGATCACAACTGAAGGGGCTACCGTGATAACAAGGTCAAAAATCGGCATTTTCAGCAATTAAAGGGGCGTAACCCTATGATAAATGGGCCGACTTGCCAATTTTTCGAACTCATCTGAGGTTTTATCCCCAGCCACCTTACATATAAGTTTCAGAAAGATCTGATCAAAACTGAAGGGGCTACCGTGATGACAAGGTCGAAAGTTGGCGTTTTTCAGCAATCAAAGGGACGTAACTCTATGATAAATGGGCCGACTTGGCCGGTATTCAAACTTATCCGAGTTTTTATCCTCAGCCACCTTACATATAAGTTTCAAAAAGATCCGATCAAAACCGAAGGGGCTACAGTGATGACAAGGTCAAAAATCGGCATTTTCAGCAATCAAAGGGACGTAACTCTATGATAAATGGGCCTACTTGGCCGGTTTTCAAACTCATCCGAGGTTTCATCCCCAGCCACCTTACATATAAGTTTCAGAAAAATCTGATCAAAACTGAAGGGGCTACAGTAATGACTAGGTCAAAAATCAACATTTTCAGCCATCAAAGGGACATAACTCTACGATAAATGGGCTGACTTGGCCTGTTTTCGAACTCATCCAAGATTTTATCACCAGCCACCTTACATATAAGTTTCAGAAAGATCCGATCAAAACTGAAGGGGGCTACCGTGATGACAAGGTCAAAAATCGGCATTTTCAGCAATCAAAGGGACGTAACTCTATGATAAATGGGCCAACTTGGCCGAAATTCCAACTCATCCTAGGTTTTATCTCCATTCACCTTACATATAGGTTTCAGAAAGATAAGATCAAAACTGCAGGGGCTACGGTGATGACAAGGTAAAAAATCGACATTTTCAGCCATCAAAGGAACATAACTCTATAGTAAATGGGGCAACTTCGCCGGTTTTCGAACTAATCCGAGGTTTTATCCCCAGCCACCTTACATATAAGTTTCAGAAAGATCCGATCAAAACTGACGGGGCTACAGTGATGACAAGGTCAAAAATCAACATTTTCAGAAATTAAAGGGACCTTACTCTATGATAAATATGCCACCTTTGCTGGTATGCGAACTCATCAGAGGTTTTATCCCCAGCCACCTTGCATATAAGTTTCAGAAAGATCCGATCAAAACTGAAAGGGCTACGGTGATGACAAGGTCAAAAATCGGCATTTTCAGCAATCAAAGGGACGTTACTCTCAGATAAAAGGACCAACTTTGCTGGTTTTCGAACTCATCCGAGATTTAATCCTCAGCCACTTTACATATAAGTTTCAGAAAGATTCCATCAAAACTGAAAGGGCTACAGTGATGACAAGGTCAAAAATCAGCATTTTCAGCAATCAAAGGGAAGTTACTCTACGATAAATGGGCCGACTTGGTCAGTTTTCGAACTCACCCGAGATTTTATCCCCAGCCACCTTACATATAAGTTTCAGAAAGATCCGATCAAAACTGAAGGGGCTACGGTGATGACAAGGTCGAAAATGGGCATTTTCAGCAATCAAAGGGACGTAAGTCTATGAAAAATGGGCTGACTTGGCCGGTTTTCGAACTCATCCGAGGTTTTATCCCGAGCCACCTTACATATAAGTTTCAGAAAGATCCGATCAAAACTGAAGGGGCTACCGTGATGACAAGGTCGAAAATGGGCATTTTCAGCAATCAAAGGGACGTAACTCTATGATAAATGGGCGGACATGGCCGGTTTTCGAACTCATCCGAGTTTTTATCCCCAGTCACCTTACATATAAGTTTCAGAAAGATCCGATCAAAACTGCAGGCGCTATGGTGATGACAAGCATTTTCCCATAGTAAGTCTATGGGACCTTGTGGTTGCCATAGGAACCAAAGTTTTAGAGCGATTTCGAAAAAAAGTGTATGTCATCAATGCCCCACCAGAGGCATGCTACAGATGAGAAATGATTGAGATCAGCCTGCAGGATACAGAGATATAGCTGCTCAAAAGTGTGGACGGACGACGGACGGACGACGGACGACCCACTATACTATAAGCTCCCCTGGAGCCTTCGGCCCAGGTGAGCTAAAAACACAAAACCTGTAAAGGCAAATATGGTGAATATTTCCATAAACTTTCAGCCTCATAGAGCATACGGTTTCTGAGGAGATGATTTTTTAAGTATTTTTTTTTCTATTTTTTTCATTTTGGTTTCCATGGCAACAAATACAAATGAGCAGTAGGCCTAAAATCATATGGCAGATAGTAGATTGCCTAAGGAATATTTCTATGAAAGTTTTGTCAAAATATCCGCAGTGGCTTGGCAGTAAATGCCATTTTTCAATTTTCCCCATTATAAGTCTATGGAAACTCTAAGTTGCCATAGCAACCAAACTAATGAGCCGAATTTCATAAAAAACACAAACTTTCAATCCCCCAACCCAAGGATGCTACAGATAAAATTTGGGCTGAATCGGTCCAGTGGCTTCAGAGAAGAAGATGTTTGAAAGTGTTGACGTCAGACGACGACGACGACAACGACAACAACGACGACGACGCCGGACAACTGCCTATCCTATAAGCTCCCCCGGAGCCTTCGGCTCTGGTGAGCTAAAAAGTTATTGGCCGTAAACAAAAAAAAGCACTTTTTTTACCTTTGACCTCTAAGTATGGCCTTGACCTTTGCGGTACAACACATCGTCTCATGATGGTTAACATTTCTGCCAAGTAATTTCATAATCCATCAAAGAATAAGGAAGTTATTGACTGTCCTTTTTTTTTACCTTTGACCTCTAGGTATGACCTTGACATTGGAGGTATGGACCTTGGTCTTGCACATGACTCATGGTCCAACTTTCAAGCCTCTAGCTCCAATAGTTTTTGAGATATCTTGCTGACAAAATTTTATTTAAAAAAAATTCAAAGGGCAATAACTCTTAAAAGGGGCATAATCCGGATGAGAAAAAAAGTACGCGTCAGCTTATTTTCCATTAGGAATGCATATATGAAATTTCAAAACCATAGCATACACAGTTCTAAAGTTATGCTATGCATCACTTTTAGCATTCATTACAATGGGCACAAATTACCAAAATGACAAAGGGCCATAACTCGCAAAGTATTTTTCGGAATTTTGTCAAAAGTTAATCAGTTCATATACTCATCACCACCAATATACTCAACAACTTTCAAGGCTCTAGCTCCAATAGTGTTTGAGATATTTTGCTGACAAGGTTTTATTTAAAAAAATTTAAAGGGCAATAACTCTTGAAAGGGGCATAATCCGGACAAGAAAAAAAATACATGTCAGCTAATTTTTCATGAGGAATCCATATATGAAATTTCAAAACCCTAGCATACACGGTTCTAAAGTTATGCTATGCATCACTTTTAGCATACATTACAATGGGCACAAATTACCAAAATGACAAAGGGCCATAACTCACAAAGTATTTTTGGGAATTTTGTCAAAAGTTAATCAGTTCATCTACTCATCACCACCAATATATTCACCAACTTTCAAGCCTCTAGCTCCAATATTTTTGAGATATCTTGCTGACAAGATTTAATTAAAAAAATTACAAAGGGCAATAACTCTTGAAAGGGGCATAATCCTGACGAGAAAAAAGATACGCGTCAGCTTATTTTCCATCAGAAATGTATATATGAAATTTGAAAACTATAGCATACACGGTTCTAAAGTTGTGCTATGCATCACTTTTAGCATACATTACAATGGGCACAAATTACCAAAATGACAAAGGGCTATAACTCACAAAGTATTTTTCGGAATTTTGTCATAAGTTAATCAGTTCATCTACTCATCACAAACAATCTATTCAACAACTTTCAAGGCTCTAGCTCCAATAGTTTTTGAGATATCTTGCTGACAAGAATTATTAAAAAAATTTCAAAGGGCAATAACTCTTGAAAGGGGCATATTCCGGACGAGAAAAAAAATACGCGTCAGCTAATTTTCCATGAGGAATCCATATATGAACTTTCAAAACCATAGCATACACGGTTCTAAAGTTATGCTATGCATCACTTTTAGCATACATTACAATGGGCACAAATTACCAAAATGACAAAGGGCCATAACTCACAATGTATTTTTCGGAATTTTTTCAAAAGTTAATCAGTTCATCTACTCAACACCATCAATATAGTCACCAACTTTCAAGGCTCTAGCTCCAATAGTTTTTGAGATATCTTGCTGACAAGATTTTATTAAAAAAAAAAAATTCAAAGGGCAATAACTCTTGAAGGGGGCATAATCTGGACGAGAAAAAAAATATGCGTCAGCTAATTTTCCATGAGGAATCCATATATAAAATTTCAAAACCCTAGCATACACGGTTCTTTAGTTATGCTATGCATCAAAAGCGTAACGGACGGACGAACGGACAAACAAACCAGAACCAATATGCCCCTCCAACTTTTTCAAAGTTGGGGGCATAATAAGAAAGTTATTGACAGAACACAAAAAAGGCCCTTTTTTACCTTTAACCTCTATGTATGACCTTGACCTTTCAGGTATTAAACTGGGTCATGCGTGCAACACATCATCTCATGGTGGTTAACATTTCTGCCTAGCAATTTCAAAATCCATCTAAAAATAAGAAAGTTATTGACCAAACACGAAAAAAGGCCCCTTTTTTACCTTTGACCTCTATGTATGACCTTGACATTTTAGGTACCAAACTGAATCATGCATGCAACACATCGTCCCATGATAGTTAACATGTTTGCCAAGTAACTTCAAATTCTATTTAAAAATAGGCAAGTTATTGACAAAACCCGAAAAAAGGCCCCTTTTTTTACCTTTGACCTCTAAGTATGACCTTGACCTTTGAGGTACCAACCTGGGTCATACGCGCAACACATCGCCTTATATTGGTTCACATTTCTGCCATGTGATTTCAAAATCCATCTCAAAATAAGAAAGTTATTGACCAAATACAAAAAAAGCCCACTTTTTGACCTTTGACCTCTAAGTATGACCTTGACCTTTGAGGTACCGACCTGCCTCATGTGCACCACACATCGACTCAGCATTGTTAATAATTATGCCAAGTACTTTTAAAATCCATCTCAAAATTAGAAAGTTATTGACCAAATACGAAAAAGGCCCCTTTTTTTGACCTTTGACCTCTAAGTATGACCTTGACCTTTGAGGAACCGACCTGCCTCATGCCCACCACACATCGTCTTATGGTTGTTAATAATTATGCCAAGTAATTTTCAAATCCATCTCAAAATAAGAAAGTTATTGACCAAATACGAAAAAAAGGCCCCTTTTTTGACCTTTGACCTCTAAGTATGACCTTGACCTTTGAGGTAACGACCTGCCTCATGCGCACCACACATCATCTTATGGTTGTTAATATTTCTGCTGAGTAATTTTAAAATCCATCAAAAAATAAGAAAGTTATTGACCGGACACGATTTGCCCATACATATATACATACCAACAAACTTCCAAGGGAGATAATTCAAAGGTATAAATGCGAGAGTTATGGTTCTTGCGCACTGCACGTCGTCTAATGCTGATTAATATTTATACAAAGCTTCGTGAAGATAGCTCTAACGGTTTTCAAGTTACAGAGCGGACACGAATGTGTGACAGACGGACAGACGGACAGACAGACAGACAGACGCCCGGGGGAAAAACAATATGTCTCTCCGAAAAAAAAATTTTCGGGGGAGACATAATTCTTGGTTTGCTGTGCTCCTACCTGCCCACACAGATTGCCCCTGCCCAAAAAATTGTATTACCTTTATGAGGAAAAATTTTTTTTTTTTTTGAAATCCTGATTAAACTCAAATTTAACACACTAAGCCAAATTTCAAAATGACATTCTTGTTTTTTTTTTCTTCTGTTTTATTATTTTTTTCAGAGAAAATCAGGCTTGACATTTCATTTGGATGGTCTGCCTAGCCTGAATTTCAAATGAAATGTGACGCCTGATTTTCTCTGAAAAATCAGAAAATAAGTATTTGAAATGATGTTTGCG
Source organism: Lucinisca nassula (assembly GCA_963580285.1). Lineage (NCBI taxonomy): Eukaryota > Metazoa > Mollusca > Bivalvia > Lucinida > Lucinidae > Lucinisca > Lucinisca nassula. Next base: position 130,290,386 of record OY757018.1, on the reverse strand, counting down.
GTTGTTGTATGGTGCTTTAAGGGTCAAATATCTTTTCAGATTTAAAAAAAAAATAAATAAAAAAAAGACCTACCTTCCTACCCACCTCACATATGATAGGTAGGAGCACAGCAAACAACATTTTTTTTAAGGATGGCCTAACATCGGGACATGAGCAAAGTTTACTTACTTTGCTTGTGTTCCAATGATATTCATACTTCAATGAATGTAAAAGAAATTACATTACATGAACTGATACAGATTTAAACCTTAACAGCCAAGTCATAAGAAAATAAACAAGAGGGCCCAATGGCCCTATATTGCTCACCTGTTTGGACCCCGGGTGCATGATTGGCAGGAATTATGTAGGTGACCACTTGCCGTCACTACATGCCAAATATCTAAGCTCTGGGCCCTGTGGTTTCAAAGGAGAAGATTTTTTAATCTTTTTTCCATAATGAGTCTATGGGAGCTAAGGGGCCCCGGGGTGTGGCCCATTTGGACCCCACGGGCATGATTGGCAGGATTTATGTAGGTGACCACTTGCCATTGCTACATGCTAAATATCTAAGCTCTGGGCCCTGTGGTTTCAGAGAAGAAGATTTTTGAAGCTTTTTTTTTTCCATTATGAGTCTATAGGAGCTAAGGGGCCCCAGGGCGTGGCCCATTTGGACCCCAGGGGCATGATTGGCAGGAATTATATAGGTGACCACTTGCCGTTGCTACGTACTATATATCTAAGCTCTGGGCGCTGTGATTTCAGAGAAGAAGATTTTTTAAGCTTTTTTCCATTATGAGTCTATAGAAGCTCAAGGGCCCCGGGGCGTGGCCCGTTTGGAACCCAGGGGCATGATTGGGAGGAATTATGTAGGTGACCACTTACCGTTGCTACATGCTAATTATCTAAGCTCTGGGCCCTGTGGTTTCAGAGAAGAAGATTTTTGAATCTTTTTTCCATTCTGAGTCTATGGGAGCTAAGGGGCCCCGGGGTGTGGCCCATTTGGACCCCACGGGCCTGATTGGCAGGATTTATGCAGGTGACCACTTGCCATTGCTACATGCTAAATATCTAAGCTCTGGGCCCTGTGGTTTCAGAGAAGAAGATTTTTGAAGCTTTTTTTTCCACTATGAGTCTAAAGGAGCTAAGGGGCCCCGGGGCATGGCCCTTTTGGACCCAAGGGGCATGATTGGCAGGAACGAGAGCTGTCAGTGAAACTGACTAGGGCCCTGGCAGCGCTATCAGAGGAGTAGGAAAATTTGTGGACGGACAGACAGACGGACGGACAGAGTGATTACTAATACTATAGGGCACCCACACTTTCAGTGCGGGGCCCTAATTATATAGGTGACCACTTGCCTTTGCTACGTACTAAATAGCTAAGCTCTGGGCCCTGTGGTTTCAGAGAAAAAGATTTTTTAAGTTTTTTTTCCATTATGAGTCTTTGGGAGCAAAGGGGCCCCGGCACGTGGCCCATTCGGAACCCAGGGGCATGATTGGCAGGAATTATGTAGGTGACCAATTGCCGTTGCTACATGCTTAATATCTAAACTCTGGGCCCTGTGTTTCAGAGAAGAAGATTTTTGAAGCTTTTTTCCATTACGAGTCTATGGGAGCTAAGGGGCCCCGGCGCATGGCCCATTTGGACCCCAGGGGCATGATTGGCATGAATTATGTAGGTGACCACTTGCCGTTGCTACATGCTAAATATCTAAACTCTGGGCCCTGTGGTTTCAAAGAAGAAGATTTTTTAATCTTTTTTTCCATTATGAGTCTATGGGAGCTAAGGGGCCCCGGGCGTGGCCCATTTGGACCCCACGGGCATGATTGGCAGGATTTATGTAGGTGACCACTTGCCATTGCTACATGCTAAATATCTAAGCTATGGGCCCTGTGGTTTCAGAGAAGAAGATTTTTGAAGCTTTTTTCCATTATGAGTCTATAGGAGATAAAGGGCCCCGGGGCGTTGCCCGTTTGGACCCCAGGGGCATGATTGGCAGGAATTATGTGGGTGACCACTTGCCGTTGCTACATGCTAAATATCTAAGCTCTGGGCCCTGTGGTTTCCGGGAAGAAGATTTTTGAAGCTTTTTGTTCCATTATGAGTCTATGGGAGCAAAAGGGCCCCGGGGCGTGGCCCATTTGGAACCCAGGGGCATGATTGGCAGGAATTATGTAGGTGACCACTGGCCGTTGCTACATTTTAAATATCTAAGCTCTGGGCCCTGTGGTTTCAGAGAAGAAGATTTTTGAAGCTCTTTTTCCATTATGAGTCTATGGGAGCTAAGGGGCCCCGGGGTGTGGCCAAATTGGACCCCAGGGGCATGATTGGCAAGAATTATGTAGGTGACCACTTGCCGTTGCTACATGCCAAATATCTCAGCTCTAGGCCCTGTGGTTTCAGAGAAGAAGATTTTTGAAGGTTTTTTCCATTATGAGTCTATAGGAGCTAAAGGGCCCCGGGGTGTGGCCTATTTTGACCCCAGGGGCATGATTGGCAGGAATTATATAGGTGACCACTTGCTGTTGCTACATGCTAAATATCTAAGCTCTGGGCCCTGTGGTTTCTGAGAAGAAGATTTTTGAAGCTTTTTGTTCCATTATGAGTTTATGGGAGCGAAGGGGCCCCGGGGTGTGGCCAATTTGGACCCCAGGGGCATGATTGGCAGGAATTATGTAGGTGACCACTGGCCGTTAATACATGCTTAATATGTAAGCTCTGGGCCCTGTGGTTACAGAGAAGAAGATATTTTAATTTTTTCCCATTGGTAGTCTATGGGAGCTATATGTTGCCATGGCAACCAGAATTCCAATCTGATCAGCCCAAAAACCTTATGCAGCCTTTCCCCCTACCTGATGATGCTTTCCATGAAATTTGATCAAGATTGACCATGGGGTATTAGAGATATACTTATTTGAAATTGTTTACAGACGGACGCACGCACGCACGACGGACAAAAAGTGATCACAAAAGCTCACCTTGTCACTACTTGACAGGTGAGCTAAAAATCAAAAATGAGTTCCTTTAAGAGCAATGAAAACATTCATAAGAAAGAAGATGGGTCATACTACGTAGTTCCAGCTAATAAAGCCTCATCAGTGACCCTGTAATGATCCGCCAAAGAAAGCCAGAGGAAACATACTGCAATTTTGCGAATTTCGAAGCGGCAGTCGATACCAAGACTGATATAAATCAAAATGGGGTCCAAATAATTAAAAACCTGATTTCTCAGAATATTCACGCTGATCTCAAAGGACCTAAAGTAAAATATAAACTGCACTATGGTTGATGTACGGGGAGACGTTTTACGGCCGCCACACGGCACAACAACAGCTGCAGTGAAGGCAAATAAAAATCTAAAATGAGTTCCTTTAAGAGCAATGAAAACATTCATAAGAAAGAAGATGGGTCATACTACGTAGTTTCTAAAGAGGGAAAGCCTGCTTTTCCATTTGTATAGGAATGAATTTTATTTTTGTGGTTGTTTCAATGTGTAAACTCTGCAAATCACTCACAAACTTAGCATCAAGCCACAAAAATGATAATTCTTCCTTATAATTCCAACTTTGTCATCGAACTGACATACTTGCCAAAAGAACAGTAAAATTTAAGGAATTCTTTCGAAAACATAAAAATGAACTTAACAATGGCAACAGTGGAATGATTATCCAATTAAAAGCTGCCATCTTAGATAGAAAACCAAGTGAAAAAAAAAAGTTAAATCTTTTAAAATCAGTTGATTTGTCTTCTAACATTTGTTTGTTTGTTTGATTTGAGGTTTAACGTCCCCGTCAACACTGTACAGGTCATATTGGAGACATTGCTTCCAATTTTGTGGGACTTTTACCCGACATTGAGATGAAACGACATCCAATGAAACCAATAGGGTTTATAAGCATGGAGGGCCAACTTGCACCGCTTTGCCTGGGCAGGCTTAGATCCTCTAAGCAGTTTACCAGTACTCGTGTGCGGTCAGTTTCAGCTCTGCGTAGAAGCATCATGCAGCCCATCTATTTCTCCAAGCCCACATGGGCGGGGGCCAGTCTTCTAACATTTACGTTTTACAATTGTTAATGTTTCCAATCATTTAGTAGAACACTGTTGACAGTGTTTCATGTACAATGACGTAACACGTTGGTTGAAATAGTTCTGAGATTCATGCTCATGGAATTTATCGAAGTATAAAACTTTTATTTCAACCAATCAAATTGCTTGAAATGTACATAATGATAGAGAATTGGAATTATTGAATATGGTGAAATGGTTTTTAACCTGTAGGCTGATAAAGCAATGAGCATTATCTTCATTTCAATACCCTTACATGATCCATACATTTTTTCTCCATCTTGAATGAGTTAGATCCATGATATATGGAACAATGTTTATACAGTGGCTGAACGCCCCCCCCCCCCCCCCCATTGGGGCTTAAAGAAATATATGGCCTGCATGATGCTTCCACACAGAGCTGAATCCGACCCACACACGAGTACTGGTAAACCACTTAGAGGATCTAAGCCTGCCTAGGCAAAGCGGTGTGAGTGTTGGACCGTCCATGCTTATAAATCCTATTGGTTTCATTGGGCGACAGGGCTTGAGGTGTCATTTCATCTCAATGTCGGGTAAAAGTCCCACAGAATTGGAAGCAACGTCTCCAGAATGACCTTTACAGTGTTGACGGGGACATTAAACCTCAAACCAAACAAACAAATACAGTGGCTGATTGGGCTGATACAGTGGCTGATTGGGCTGATACAGAGGCTGATTTGGGCTGATATGCCTTACCTAGACAGAATTTCTTTAACAAGGGGATGTCCTGTTTCACTGTGTCGGTGAACAATGTCAAGGATGTAACAACCATGTGCCTAAAAAATACAAGGAATATTGTTGGAAATTTTGCATATCAAAAAATAAGGTCGGTATTTTGTGATAATTGAAGGACAGTTTTCCTTATTTCTCCATATAAACCTATGTTGTGGGCATTCATTAGAACCGCATCATTGAGGTGGTTCAAATGAATATCCACAACATAAGATTTTATGGAGAATTGACAAAAACTATCCTTCAGTTATCAAAAAATACCAACCCTATCTGTTGCTGTGTTTGCTAGTGGTTACTGATTAATATAGCTACTGGATTATTTTTTGTTTCATGTACATGAATACATAGCCGATCATGGTCTTCAATGATCAATCAAAAATTTGTCGCTCTGTACATAAGTTCTTAATTCTATCATTAGGATCAAGGGACATTCTGTTTTCACTTCACAACCTGAGAAACTAGAAATGTGTCCAGACGACACAGATGCCCCCGCCAAGGGCCCCACCTCACCCCGAAAATCCATGTTGCAACAAAATTTTCTAAGTGTGTCACCTTGATCTTGAGGTCATGGGCAGGGTCGTTGGTATGGGTAAATGAGACTTGGGGACCTGTATCTATCATCATTCCAAATATGAAGCCAATCTATAAATATGAGCCCTAAAACTTTAAAAGCATAATAAGACTTAAGTCTGTAAACTTGACCTTGAGGTCAGGGGTGGGGGTATATACAACTTTGGACCTGTAACTATCATCATACCATATATGAAGCAAATGTATAAGGTTTGGTGAGTATGAGCTCTTGATAAACTTTAAATAAACTAGAAATGTGTCCAGACGACACAGATGCCCCCGCCAAGGGCCCCGCCTCACCCCGAAAATCCATGTTGCAAAAAAATTTTCTAAGTGTGTGACCTTTCATCAGGAACATTTTTGAGAAGTTATATTGAAATTGGTGAAAAAAAGTAAGCGCTAGAGCAATGACAAAGTTTTTCTAAAAATATCCACCGTGACCTTGACCTTGAAAGTCGAACTCGCTCGAGGTATTGTCATAAGGAACATTTGTGTGAAGTTATATTGGAACCACTGAAGAAATGCAGGCACTAGAGCGATGACAAAGTTTTTCTAAAAATAGCCACAGTGACCTTGACCTTGAAAGTCCAAATGGCTCGAGATATTGTCATAAGGAACATTTGTGTGAAGTTATATTGAAATCGGTGAAGAAATGTAAGCGCTAGAGCGATGACAAAGTTTTTCTAAAAATAGCCACAGTGACCTTGATCTTGAGACTATGACCTTGAAAGTCGAACTCGCTCGAGATATTTTTATAAGGAACATTTGTGTGAAGTTTTATTGAAATTGGTGAAGAAATGTAGGCGCTAGAGCGATAACAAAGTTTTTTTAAAAATAGCCACAGTGACCTTGACCTTGAGGTCATGACCTTGAAAGTCAAATTCGCTCGAGATATTGTCATAAGGAATATTTGTGTGAAGTTATATTGAAATCATTGAAGAAATATAGACGCTAGAGCTATGTAATTAAAAATTTTTAAGTCTGTGACCTTGACCTTGAGCTCATAGGCATGGGTGGGGGTATTGCTGAATAAACATTGTACCTATATGTATCATCATATGAACCAAAGCCATCATAAAAGTTCTACCAGGTACAAATACCTTAACTGGAGTCTTTAACATGGAAAATTTCTAAGTCCATGACCTTGACCTTGAGGCCATGGGCATGGGTGGGGGTATCGCTGAATAAAACTTTGGACCTATATCTATAATCATACCAAATATGAACAAATTTCATCGAATGGTTTGGAAAATTTGAGTTCTAAAATGTTCAAGTCTACCTGTTACAAAAACCTTAACCGGAGTCTTTAACATTGAAAAATTTCTAAGTCTGTGACCTTGACCTTGAGGTCACAGGCATGGGTGGGGGTATTGCTTAATAAAACTTTGGACCTATATCTATCATCATACCAAAGATGAACCAGTTCCATCAAATGGTTAGGAAAATATGAGTTCTAAAATTTCAGGCTCTACCTGTTACAAAAACTTTAACCTGAGGTTACAGGATCACGTACGTACGTACGTACGTACGTACGTACGTACGTACATACACACGTACAGACGGACGTACACATGTACGCACGTACGGAAAACCGAAAAACTATATGCCCCCGGCATCATATGATGCGGGGGCATAAAAAATTCTTTGTCTGTGACCTTGACCTTTAGGGCACGTGCATGGGTGGGGTATTGGACCAGTATCAATCATCATACCAAATATAAACTTAATTCATCATATGATTTGGAAAATATAAACTCTTAAAATATCTAATTAAAAATTTCTAAGTCTGTGACCTTGACCTTGAGCTCATGGGCATGGTGAATAAAATGGACAGGTATCTAACATCATACCAAATATAAACTCAATCCATCACACGATTTGGAAAATATCAACTGTTAAAATATCTAATTAAAAATTTCTAAGTCTGTGACCTTGACCTTGAAGCCATAGGCATGAGTAGGGGTATTGCCAAATAAACATTTGGACCTGTATCTATCATCATAGCATATATAAGCCAAATGCATAATATCGTTTGGAAAATTTGGGGTTTTGTAAAATCTTTTACATTAAAATTGTCTAAGTCTGTGACCTTGACCTTGAGGTCATAGGCATGGGTGGGGGTATTGCTGAATTAAACATTGTACCTCTATCTATCATCATATGAACCAAAGCCATCCTAAAAGTTCAGGTTCTAACAGGTACAACTACCTTAACTGGAGTGTTTAACATGGAAAATTTCTAAGTCCATGACCTTGACCTTGAGGTCATGGGCATGGGTGGGGGTATCGCTGAATAAAACTTTGGACCTATATCTATAATCATACCAAATTCAATCAAATGGTTTGGAAAATATGAGTTCTAAAATGTTCAGGTCTACCCGATACAAAAACTTTAACCTGAGTTTTAACGTTGAAAATTTCTATGTCTGTGACCTTGACCTTGAGGTCACAGGCATGGGTGGGCGTATTGCTTAATAAAACGTTGGACCTATATCTATCATCATACCAAAGATGAACCAGTTCCATCAAATGGTTAGGAAAATATGAGTTCTAAAAGTTAAGGCTCTACCTGTTACAAAAACCTTAACCTGAGGTTACGTACGTACACACACACACACACAAACCAAACCGAAAAAACTATATGCCTCCAGCATCATGCCGATGCAGGGGCATAAAAAGCTATTTTCAAATGTTAAGATTTCATAGAAACTGACCATTTGTGTTCATTTTTCTATATAATCTTATCATTTTCCAAGCAGGTTTCTACTTTAATATACCCAAAACCATATTACGAGGAACTGTGTTGTAAATATTTCTACCATTTCAATGACGTTTAATGTTCATTGGTCACTTGTAAAAATGTAAAAAATGCTGAACAACCAGAAAATTAAGTGGAGTCCAACCAAAACAATTACATGTAATTTTGCAAACAGTGGTGATCCTTATAAATAACCTTTCTCAACAGGATCTGCACTGTTACTATACAGTCTGGATTCAGTCATGAAGAAATAAGAACAAGAATTCCGCCGAAGGCTATGTCGCGCCTGTGGGGGCGCAAAGTCACTCAACCATGATATGTAGGTCAAGGTCAAACATAGATGCTTGCACAAAAGTTTCCATTCCTAAATGCAAGCTTGTACTAAGTATCATTAAGCTCTTATAATTCTTGAGAAATGAACTTAACCATTAGGGTGAACGCTAGGGTGGTCGCAATATTTTACAATGTCGGTGAACCATGAAATGTAGGTCAAGGTCAAATATGGATGCTTGCATTTAAGTTGCCATCCATAGATACAAGTTTGTACCAAGTATCATTAATAAAGCTCTTATAGTTCTTGAGAAATAAACTTGACCATTAGGGTGAACGCTAGGGTGGTCGCAATATTTTACAAAGTCAGTGAACCATGAAATAAAGGTCAAGGTCAAATATGGATGCTTGAATTTAAGTTACCATACCCAGATACAAATTTGTACCAAGTATCATTAATGAAGCTCTTATAGTTCTTGAGAAATAAACTTGAACCTCAGGGTGAACGCTAGGGTGGTCGCAATATTTTACAAAGTCAGTGAACCATGAAATGTAGGTCAAGGTCAAATATGGATGCTTGCATGTAAGTTGTCATCCCCAGATACAAGTTTGTACCAACTATCATTAATAAAGCTCTTATAGTTCTTGAGAAATAAACTTGAACCTCAGGGTGAACGCCAGGGTGGTCGCAGTATTTTACAAAGTCAGTGAACCATGAAATGTAGGTCAAGGTCAAATATGGATGCTTGCATGTAAGTTGTCATCCCCAGATACAAGTTTGTACCAACTATCATTAATGAAGCTCTTATAGTTCTTGAGAAATAAACTTGAACCTCAGGGTGAACGCTAGGGTGGTCGCAAATGTTGACGCCTTGACAAACGGACGGACGAACGGACGGAAAACCGGGCGCCTATATCGCGCCATGCTAATAGCAGGCGCGACAAAAATAATGTTTACCACTGTAAACCCCAGTTTTCTCAATATAAAGTGGGGATTTGAGAAATATTCATTACACAGACTTGTTAACATGATGGGGGTCAACACAATTCTGCTTGGCACTAGAAAGCTTATAGTTGCAAACCATTTAATGCGGGAACCCCAGAACGGGTACAAAAGTAAAACGTGCAGGCCCAGATCAGATGCCGCAGAATGTGGCATCTGATCAGGGCCTTCAATGATTGCGAAAAAAACCCAGCAATCTTCTAAATACAGTTGACTCTCTTTATCTCAAACTCTGATATCTAAAATTACTGCTTAAGTCAAACTAAATTTTTGGCACTGTCATATTAATTTTGCTCTATGTTCATTATATTTTAACTCATTTTATCTCAAACTACCGTTATCTCAAACTAAAATTTCTAATCCCCTGGAGTTTGAGACAGCAGATAGCAAGAGTCAACTGTACATGTATATTTTTGAAAATAACCTAACCTGACACCCCTAAATTTAGAAATGGATTCCCCCTATATTAGGTAGAAGATTCCATTCAGTACAAAATGTGTCAACCCAAGTACTTATTATATTACCTTATGACTGACAATCTGTTCAATAACCGCTATCAAGGCTGGAAACAACAGCTGGTACTGAAAGAAAAAAAAATTACCCTAGCAATACTGACACATCAACCTCTTTCCAACACTGCTTATTATAAGACAATCATAGAAATATTATGATCAGCCTGAACCATTTTGAGCTTGCCTGTTTTTTTTTATCGACCCAAAGTTATAAAGCGCAGTAGCTTTTCAATACTGAAGTCTGTGTGGTCAAAATCCAGGTAACCGTTATTTATAAAAAATAGCCATGCTATTCCTATTGCTGTGAGGTCAGAGTGTTGCATAAGTTTATCTATAGAACCTGGACTGGAATCATGTGTACAGTGTTGAGTTTGGCAAGCAGTGGAGACCCAGGGCTGGAAAGTTCTTCAAAATTTCATTCGTCCTGCATGACCAATGGCATGTAGATTTTAGTAAATTCCATAGGGACAAGACGAAATGTTTACTTGTCCTCCAAAATTTTTACTCACCATGGCGAGCAGATGAGTGGAAATTTCCAGCCCTCAGACCAGATCAGACGCCATTATTTTAAATGTGCAAACATAGCTTACCTGATGAAGTTGGAAGACAAGAATATCAATTATCCAGACTGCGAACAAGATGAGCAACTGAAAGGTGGGGATCTTTCATTATCCTAAGTGCAAATCTAGCTTAACAGCTTAAGCTGACAGACTAGACAAAGTGAGACAATATACCCATAAGCAAGTGACAGATGGTAATCTTTCAGTTAAACAAAGTGCAACCACACTTCAACAGTTGAAGTTGGTGGACAAGGAGAGTAACAGACAGGAGGGGATCTTTCAACTTTTTTACTTCAAGGTCTGAGACATTATTAAATGTTCCATCTAAAATACTATATGAATCTCTCATGTAATATCCATGATATCTTACCTGTTGAAGTTGGCATACAAGATGTGCAATTGATAGGTGGGGATCTTTCATTATTTGAACCTCAAGGTCTAAGACTTTACTTCTGTATCCATCAAGCACTCCATCTAGTCCAGAGCAGAAAGCCTTCAGGTATAAACCATGGATCTCACTTGTCTGTTTCTCACCTGGGAAACAAATCAACCCTTGAAAATGTTGTCTGTTTATGTCGTCTGCTGGGTCTTCTATTCTTGCAAACTTTAACAAGAGCACCCCATGCGAGAGCCAACGCTCGGCTGCAAAAATTCTAAGTCGAAAAAGGGCATAGGGTAACTGTGCCAAAAATATTTTGAGGGTTACCTCACGTATTGGTAGGAGTTCCCCTTTTCATAATGAACAACTAGTCCAAGTTTCAAGTAAATATGTTCAGTAATGACAGATATTACAATATGTCCAAGTTTTTGCACGACGACAATGCAAAAATTCTAAGTCAAAAAAGGGGCAAAACTGTGCCAAAAATATTTCGATAGTTACCTCACTTATTGATATGATTTTCCCTTTTCAAAAAGAACAACTAATCCGCATTTCAAGTTAATATGTTCAGTAATGACAGAGATATTACAAAATGCCCAAGTTTTTGCATGACGTCGACGCAAAAATTCCAAGTCAAACTAGAAATGTGTCCAGACGACACAGATGGCCCCGCCCCACCCCGAAAATCCATGTTGCAACAAAATTTTCTAAGTGTGTGACCTTGACCTTGATGTAATGGGCAGGGTCGTTGGTATGGGTGAATGAGACTTGGGACCTGTATCTATCATCATTCCAAATATGAAGCCAATCTATAAGTATGAGCCCTAAAACTTTAAAAGCATAATTAGACTAAGTCTGTGACCTTGACCTTGAGGTTAGGGGTGGGGGTATATACAACTTTGGACCTGTAACTATCATTATACCAAATATGAAGCAAATCTATATGGTTTGGTGAGTATGAGCTCTTAATAAACTTTTAATAAAAAATTTCTTTGTCTGTGACCTTGACCTTTAGGGCATGTGCATGGCTGGGGGTATTGGACCAGTATCAATCATCATACCAAATATCAACTTAATTCATCATACGATTTGGAAAATATAAACTCTTAAAATATCTAATTAAAAATTTCTAAGTCTGTGACCTTAAGCTTATGGGCATGGGTGGGGGTATCGCTGAATAAAATGGACAGGTATTTAACATCATACCTGTATGTATCATCATAGCATATATAAGCCAAATCCATATGGTTTGGAAAATTTGAGCTCTTTAAAATCTTTAACATTAAAATTTTCTAAGTCTGTGACCTTGACCTTGAGGTCATAGGCATGGGTGGGGGTATTGCTGAATAAAACATTGTACCTATATCTATCATCATATGAACCAAAGCCATCATAAAAGTTCAGGTTCTACCAGGTACAAATACCATAACTGGAGACTTTAACATGGAAAATTTCTAAATCCATGACCTTGACCTTGAGGTCATGGGTATGGGTGGGGGTATCGCTGAATAAAACTTTGGACCTATATAATCATACCAAATATGAACCAATTCAATCAAATGGTTTTGAAAATATGAGTTCTAAAATGTTCAGGTCTACCTGTTACAAAAACCTTAACCTGAGTCTTAAACATTGAAAATTTCTAAGTCTGTGACCTTGACCTTGAGGTCACAGGCATGGGTGGGGGTATTATTTAATAAAACTTTGGACCTATATCTATCATCATACCAAAGATGAACCAGTTCCATTAAATGGTTAGGAAAATATGAGATCTAAAAGTTCAGGCTTGATGCGGGGGCATAAAAAGGGGACAGAGGTATGACAATACCTCGCCATTTTATTTGAAAACAGCCGAGCTAAAAATTATTTTTGCATACAGGCTAACAGTGTGGACCCAGATCAGACTGTCCTTAGAGGAGCTGTCTGATCTGCATACATACAGTTAGCAACAATGAGGTTTAAAATAATTGGAAGACAACCAAGCGGACGACAGTTGTCATAATTGGCATTTTATTTGCTAATATGTAATAGGACAAGCAAAAAAATTGTACCCGCAGGCATGTGCACTAATACTTGGTTCAGTCAGATACCCACACCCAAAAACTTTTTCTTATGCAGCGGCAAGGATTTACACGAGTATAGATTATTTTCTCATTTTAAGTGGATTGCAGGTATTCATTAGAACTGCCTCATTGCCAGACGTGACTGCACTTTCAATTTTGGACTTGACCGTGCTTTAGGTAAGTCGCCTTTAGCTGATAGTTTACAATGGTCGATAATTACAATTCTGTTCAAAATTTTACAATGCCAGTTACCTGCAGACACATGTCTAGGACATAATGGTATTACCAAAAGTCTATTCATATTTTTAAAATTTTGTGACAAAATGTATCTGAAGCTTACTTCCACTAAAAATGGAAAAAATCTTGTAGACCTTGAACTCCGAACTCTCAAAGGTCATTGACCTAATATACATGTATATGATTTCTCTGTAAATGCACTGAGAATGTAAATATTAAAGCTTATGTACATCAGGAAAACAAGTCTGTGAAAAGAACACCCCTCTAAGTCCCACTTTACGGGGGTATTCATTAGTTTCCTTATTTTTTCTCAGAAACATACATTTTGAGTACTCTTTAGAACTGCCTCATTGAGGTGGTTCTAATGAGCACCAAAAATCTAAATTAGAAATAAGAAAAATATTGAACATTTTCATATGAAAAATGCTAGTATTAGAGATATCAAAAATGCCATTATAGTGCTCAGGTAAGGTAAGTATATTTTGTGATAACTGAAGGATAGTTTTTGTCAAATCTACATAAAAACTTATGCTGTGGGTATTCATTAGCCTTGGTGGTTCTAATGAGAACCCACAACATAGGTTTATATGGAGAAATAAGAAATAAGATAAACCATCCTTCAATTATCCCAAAATACTTACCTTATCTGTTTAATACTATGATTATTGTAATGATACAGAGATAGTTAAACTGATCATGGAAAGCGGAATTTTGTACCCATCTGCCCAAAATGAGTAATTGTTGAATACAAAGAATAAATGGCAATACCTTGCAAAGACAAGCTCTGTTCCCCATACTTTCTTATGAAGTTGTTAAGATTAACATAATGGGTACCCAACTGACACAGGCAGTCGATTTGTTCTTCATCTGAAGAGTGAAGAAATGGTAGATCTTTCTGAACCTGAAAACAAAGAAACAAGGTCACATTTCCCTGACGCCAATCCTTTCCCTGACATAATCAAACCCAATGGAGAAACATGCTTTTATTCAAGCCTTTATGTATGTCCATAGTAAATAGCCTTGTTTTCAATCAATAGTGAGTATTCTGAGTTTTGCATGTAAGCTGCCGTCTTCGGTTTATCCCTTATACACTTATTACCGGTGTATACTAATTACCGCTGTATTCCGTTCTACCTGAATCGCTATCGCGTGCGTTATTATCGTTCGGAATTTCCCCCTTTATTATTTAGAAGACACTTTTCCCTCTGTCTAAAAAGTAGGGGTGTAACGATGCATCGATAGTTCGATGCATCGCGATAGGGACTACCTCGATAGCAATACATCGATAGTACTTTGGACTATCGATAACTATCGCCGATAGTTCTTTCAACTATCGATAGTTTCGATTGTTTTTTATTTTCTTGAACAGACTTTGAAAATATTCCTGTACTGTTGTGTAATAACGCAAGTATTTTTGCTTAGGATATCCATTCAGTTGTAATCAGGACAGACTGATAAGCCGTCACATATGTGCATGATGATCCGAGTCTTCGCTGGTCGCATATGTGTATCATAGTTTTTTGCCGTGTGGTGAATTTCTCGCGGCGATGAATTTCCCGCTGTCATTTTTGCACGTGCAGTTGAGGCAGTCAGAAATTTTCCCGCGTTTTTCAATAACAACACGTCAACGATAGCTTGTTCACGCATTTGTTGCATACAACTTTTTGAAAACATGACAGTGAAACCTGTCCGACATGTGAAGGCTCAGATCAGCCTGTGCAGCCATATATAAATGTTTGTTGTTTGTATTAGCTTTGCGTAGTATGCATTCTGGCACCAACGCCATTTCCCTGTTCAGTTTTGAAGACATTTGCAAGATGCACAAGCTGATCTTATGTATGAAGAAATGTTTGTTTTCGCTGTGTGCTGACACATTCACATAGGTAAATGTATACATGACTCGTTTTGCGTCCGACAAACACGATTGCTAATGAGTATTAGGGCCAGACTGTTAAACCGCCCTTTTGTGGTCGCATTAGAAATGTTTCTCGAGAAATGCACAGAATGTGAATGCCAGTACATGATAGACTCAGATTAGTCGATAAGACTAGTATGCACAAATACATCAATGACGATGTCATCAGTCGGCTGGCCGGACCGATTGGGATTGAATTCTTGGGGGAATATTTATGCTGACAAAGTTTTATTTTCCTGTCGTCATTCTATTGGAAAAAAACGTGCAGCACGAGGCCTTAGGTCTCTGTCTATCAAGTACTTTCTGAAGGTGATTCCGGATGTTTTGATGGTGGACACTGGACAACCTGGGACAAATTGACGTTTTTATTTTTCGTGTGTCTTTCTTATTTTATTTTTGGTTGTTTTTGTATTATGAGCCCAGGTCGATCCCTGTACATATTGCTAAACGAAAACACCGACTTGATCTTTGCTTTACTTCTAGCTTTTGATGGTTGGTTGATTTTAGGTTTAACGTCCCCGTCATCACTGTAAAGGTCATTTTGGAGACGTTGCTTCCAATTTTGTGAGACTTTTACCCGACATTGAGATGAAAATGACATCTCAAGCCCTGTCGCCCAATGAAACCAATAGGGTTTATTAGCATGGACGGTCCGCCTCGCACCGTGGTTCCTGGACAGGCTTAGATCCTCTAAGCGGTTTACCAGTACTAGTGTGCGGGCCGGATTCAGCTCTGTGTGGAAGCATCTAGCTTTTGATGCTAACTTCAAATAAAAAATATGTAAATTCAAGTTTTAATGCAGTTTGTTAGATTCATGTCGCCCTTATAGAGGTGCTAAAATGTGCTGTGATTTCGTAATACTATGTAATAAATAATCGGGTTACCTAATTAACTGAATACACAGATTAATTTACCATAAGCGGCAAACATCAAAAAATCGAAGACCGATCAGCATGTGTCGGTTTTCACAAGCAGAACATCTCAAACAATGCAAAAGTATTAAAGCTATGATAACCATCACTTACAAGCATATATACTGGAAGCAGCAAGCTATTTTTAGGCGCTGGGTCCTTTTGCAGGTCGTGGGGATATGTAAAGAGCCGTCTCCCTATTATGTTTTTTTTCTGGAATAGCCCAGAGGGAATGAATGCTGATATTGAAACACACAATAAACATACAATTTCAGGCCATGGCAATTTTCCTAACTCGTTCTGTCACTCTTAGCCATTTTATGTGAGTGATATAACATCTATGAATCATTTATAACAGTGCCCGATAGTATCACGATAGTATCGTGATAGTATGCCGCGATAGTGATAGTATCGTGATAGTAGTTTCCACGATAGCAATACTATCACGATAGTCAAAATTGGCATCGATAGTCAGCCCTACTAAAAAGGCAAAAATATAACAGAAATTTCTTGTTCTCAGGGTATATGATTTCTTTTATATATAGTTATAAATCGTGATGTATGTTGTGCCATGTTTGGTTAACCCTTATCTTGCTGAATATTCATTTAAGCCACACCCATTTCTGTCTATCAACCAATCAAATTACTTGATGTAATTTATTGCTACAAAATCATAAATGAAATGTCAAACAGTGTAGATCATGATCAGATGGCTTCTTCAGAAGCCATCTGATCTGGATCTGCACTGTTTGCAAAGATAGGGGTTGTCATGAACAGCAAGATAAGGGTTAATAAAATGGTATACTTCATAAAATATGCTGTAGAAACAGAAACAAAAGCTTTCAAACAGGCCCTTTTTGCTTTCATTTTGAAGGCCAATAACTATTTCCTTACAGAATCTCATCACATGTACCGTAAACCCTTTTACCCAATTAATTTTCTACAGGATTTGTTCACATATACACCGGTAATAAGTAACACTGGACATTGGGAATGGTGGCAGGGGTAGGCCCATAAAAATAAAGTATTTGGCTGGTTGGCATTTATTATTTAGGCCAAAACAAAATATATGTGTGGTTCCGGTTACCCGACCGTGCCTAGCTTTTTCCCGCCGACCCTAATTATTTTTTTTATCATGAATATTCCAAACATTTTATGTGCAAAAACGGTCTTTCAATTTTTCATGGTTCATTAAAAAGCGCTTTCATTAAACGACAATCTGGTCATATTTACGCATGAAAATGGTGTGCGTCTGCCAAAAAACATCCGTGTTTGTCTCTAAATAACTGTGAGCCTATAACAAAAATGCATATCGTAAGCATCGCTATTTAAAAGCTGTTTTTTTTTTTATCAATTGCCGCGAGCTGTCAGTTAACGGTAAGTGGCCTGTGCTAATCAATAACATTTAGCCAGTTACAGTTCAAATGGGTCAGCGATATGGCACGTGGCTACTTCTGAAGAAGCTGACGCTTTGAAGTAACCCATAATTATAATCCAAAATCTCCAGTACTTAGCACATTCAAGACCGTTCATGCAAGCCAATAGAACCACCACCGGAAACAAAATAAATAAGAAAAAAATACTACCAGAGGGTAAAACGTCTGTTGTCTCCTGTGATCAACAGGTATTTTCCATGGACCGGTAAGAGAGGCAAAATTAGGAAGCGGTCGGAACCCACAAATTTTGAATGCAATTTGTTTTCGGAAGCGCAAAATGCATAAAACCCATGTCTCGGACGCATAAAAAAGGACAATGGCGCACATTTCTTGCGGTATGCAGACCGTGACGGTATGACCCCTCTCAATAATCAGATTACTTTTGTGACAACAAAAATTATCCAAATCATGTTTTACCACCTGTAGCGATAATCAGACAAGTGTGCACGCTTCAACAGACATAAATAATGCAGACAGCTTGTGTAAATTTCTCAAGTATTTTCACTATCTCAATGAACAGAAAGCTAAGCCTCCACAGATGCGCAGGATGATCGTAGTCTTCGCTGGTCACACATATATAGTTTTTGTCATGCCGTGCTTAATTTCCCGCCGTCATTTTGAACGTGCATTTGTTGCAGTCTGAAATTTTCCCACGTTTTTCAATAACCCATCGATAGTCTTGGAAAAAATGACAGTAAACTGTGCGACAGGACAAGTCACAGATCAGCGTGCGCAGTCTTATCAGTCTTTGCTCTTTGTTCAAACCTGTTGTAGTATGGCTTCTGGGATATGCAGAGAGCAGCAAACGAAAAGCTCGATGTGCAGGCTGATCTTACGTTAAAAGAATTTTTTTTTCGTGAGTGCAGGAAGCAGTTTAACCTGTTGTAATATATGTCCGACAAAGACGGTAGTTAATGAGCTAGGATGTCATATGGTGGTGACATCAGAAATGCTTTCATCGAAATGCACTGAATGCATATGCGCACACAGAAAAGACTCAGATCAGCTGGAAGTTCTGCACAGTCTGATCTGAGTTTATTGTTCACAAGTTTTCATTTCTCGGAAAGCTTAGACACTCGCTGATCAGACTGGTCGCATATGCACATGATAACACTGGTCAGGTAACTCTTCACACCTAATCGTTTAATTGGTATCACTTACATGTACACTGGTCATCAAATCTTAAAGTGAGATAATTTGGAACAATAAACAGCGGGATTAGCGGTAAACCATCAAACAGGCAACAATCTATTGCTAAAAAAGTGTCTAAAATATCCATTCTTTAAACAGGCATGACGTTGTTATATTTTGGTCATTTGATTTGAGGTTTAACGTTCCCGTCAACACTGTAAAGGTCATTTTGGAGACGTTGCTTCCAAAGTTGTAGGACTTTTACCCGACATTGAGATGAACAGACTCAATAAAACCGAGACTGCAATTTTCGTTTATTTGGTGTATTCTTTGCTTCCGGAGGATCTAACTATTCAGAACTTATTTATCCCTGCTCACCCTTGCATGCCCTAGTTAAAGGGGAAAGCAGACTTAACTGGGGATATATTTTTTCCCAATCTCTGCTCCAGAACATGCATGTACATTGTGGTTTCTTATTACAACCACCTCAATGGCATGGTTCTATTGAGTTTCCACACCTGTACAAGTTTGGATTGAAGTCATGAAAGAGGCAGTTAGGGAAACATGCAACTATGATGTAGTGCACATGTGTGTAGAAATGTTGTTTATGTTTTTTGTGCAATCAAGATCAGGAACTTAACTTTTCAAAATGAAGGATTTTGGACTCCTGTTTTCAGAATCATTGTGAGCTATCTATCTATCTATCTATCTATCTATCTATCTATCTATCTATCTATCTATCTATCATGTTCAGCTTTAAGACCAAGTAAGACAGATACAATGGCACAAGGACTACGATTTGAAAAGACTATATAAAATAGTTTCTGCTGGTGCTAATTGCTGGATGTTTCATTTGCAGCATTAAGCCGTTATAAGAAACTTTCTGATATCCGTTTACTCTGTCATTTCATCTTGATCTTTTGAACTTTAACATTTATCTTCAATGTATATATGGTACAATAACAGTTACAACAGTATTCAAGATAAAGCAACCTTTAGTTAGAACAGCAAGTCCCAAAGGCTGACCTTTTGTAAAAGGCAAACACATACACAGGATGTCCAATCAAAATACTTTGTTCTGACTGAAGAACACCCTTATTTTTGTAACAATTAGGACAATATGGATGAAAACTAAGCATTATTTATTATAATTTTATTTGTTTACAATGTTTTCAAGTACAATTAAACAACAAAAGCAAAACAATATAACAAAAATAAGTGCAGTGTGTAGCATAGTATAGAAGGTGAGAAAAAAAAAATAAAAATAAAAAATAAAATAATTTTCCTACCTGCCTACCCTATTTCTGAAAACCATGTAATAGGAACCACACATATAGTTTGTTTTGGCCTTAATTAGAAATGCGTCCATAGGACACGGATGCCCCCGCCTGAAAATATCTCGTATTCATCCATAGAAAGTTATTGACCGTGTTTAAGTTTTGGACCTTTTTTCACATTTGAACTCTAAGTATGACCTTGACCTTGGAGGTAAGGACCTTGGCTTTGTGTGAGGCAGATTGTCTCATGATGGCTAACATTTCTGCCAAGTAATTTCAAAATCCATCCAGAGATAAGAAAGTTATGGACTGCGTTTAAGTTTCGGACCCTTTTTTTTTACCTTTGACCTCTAATTTTGACCTTGACCTTGGAGGTACGGACCTGGGTTTTGTACGTGACACATCGTCTCATGATGGTTAACATTTCTACAAAGTAATTTCAAAATCCATCAAGAAATAAGAAAGTTATTGACTGCGTTTAAGTTTCTGACCCTTTTTTTGACCTTTGACCTTTAAGTATGACCTTGACCTTGGAGGTATGGACCTGGGTTTTGCATGTGATACGTCGTCTCATGATGGTTTACATTTCTGCCGAGTAATTTTAAAATTCATCAAGAAATAAGGAAGTTATTGACTGTGTTTAGGTTTCGGACGCACGGATGGACGGACGCACGTCTTTACGGATGTATACTTGTGTGTCTTCATCCCTACAAAGTACCCTTGTGTGTCAAATTTCCAGGAAATTTCTTGGAAAAAAAGACACACAAGTAACTATTTTAGACACACAAAACACTGACAGAATAAATCGCATTGAGTTTAAAGGAAGTGTCCATACTTTTAAACACACAAGTATACATTCCATCCATGAGACAGTCTCATTCCTACGAATGGACGGACGGACGGACAGGGGCAACGCTATATGCCCTTTCCACCATTCTTCGAATGGCGGGGGCATAAAAATATATTGTTTATATCCGTTGAAGGAATGAAATGGCCTGCTGCACAATAAAGTGTCCAATTTGGGAAAAAATGTTGTACAAGGCTGTAATTTCGCCAAATATTGTCTTCAATTCAATTAATTTGTGTTTTTGTTAACATTGCTACCTTAGGCAAGTGTACACCAAGTTTGATAAGAATTGGTTGAAGCAAAAAAAAATTATGTGTCGATTACTGTGCGAAAATGCCCCATATTTGCATGTAACAGGTTAGCATTAACTTTTTTCCTTATTTTCTATTAAAAATACAAAGCTCTTTTTTAAAATGTAGAGGTCTCATTCTTCATTTAATAGATAGAGAATTTCCTAACCTTTATTTTGGTGTATAGGATCAGGCAATTATGTCGAAACTGCGAGTTCTATATAACCGTCAGTGAAAATAGTACTAATGTAACAGACTTTGTATTAGTTATGCCTTTTTCTTTAAAAAGTGTACCCAAAATATTGAATATTACTGTAGAGGAATGATAGAACTGTATTTTACAAGCCATTTGGATATATTTGTTGGCTAGCAGGACCAAAACAGGAAAATTTTAGTATATAGGGATTTTTTTTTCATTTCAGTATGCTTGTTTTCTTTGTGACAAAAAAATTGTAATGTCCGTCCCCCATCATTATTTATCCAAATAACACAAAAAGAGTTCATAAAATACCTTCAAAACATAGGTATATAGGGTCTGTAAATATAGAAAGAGCTAAAATAAGAATATGGTGCTTCTTGTCAGATCTCTGGACATAAAACCCAAAGTTATCTGTAATATCCGTCCCTGTAATGTCCGTCCCACTGACTACCATAATTGCCAAGAAGAATATAAAAGCCTTTTCATTTACAATTTAGATACTAAACGAGCTCTAAACTTGAAGAGGATAATAAAGTTATACTCATAGTCATCAAAACATTGAATATTCTCATATTGAAGAACAGGAAATCAATTTTGGTCTAAATGAAATTTCATTATGAGATTTTATTAACAATTTTCTCTCTCTGCTATCATAAAATATAACTTTAGTTTCAAGAATCTTATTCAAAACCATGAATTGATGTAGAGAAAACAACCACTTAAAACTCACTTGCTCCTGACAAAGAAAACTGTTTTCTAACTGACTGAATAAAAGAAGGGGACGGACATTACAGAAAAGGGATGGACATTACGGGATGCGTATATTTTCATTTCTATGCTGCAAGACATAGACATCATTTTGTTGTTGTTGTTGTTTTTTTCAAGTTTTCGAAAGTTAACACTATGGCAGTTATTGATTTTCCCTTAAATTGTTGAAATTAATTTCATTTGTTTGTTTGATTTGAGGTTTAACGTCCCCGTCAACACTGTAAAGGTCATTTTGGAGACGTTGCTTCCAATTTCGTGGGACTTTTACCCGACATAGAGATGAAATGACATCTCAAGCCCTGTTGCCGAATGAAACCAATAGGGTTTATTAGCATGGACGGTCCGCCTCGCACCGCGGTTCCCGGAAAGGCTTAGATCCTCTAAGCGGTTTACCGGTACTAGTGTGCAGCTCGGATTCAGCTCTGCGTGGAAGCATCATGCAGCCCATATATTTCTTCAAGCCCCTATGGGCGGGGGCAAAAATTAATTTCATATACACCACATAAGAGCAAAGTAGTCATCCTGTTTATTGGCAAGTTGTGTCATACCAATGATATTTGCATAACCAGTGTGACACTTTTGTATCTTTTTGATGACTCTTCATTTACACTGTATTGGCACTTGATGGTTTTTGTTTGTTTGATTTCAGGTTTAACGTCCCCGTCAACACTGTAATGTATATGTCATTTTGGAGACGTTGCTTCCAATTTTGTGGGACTTTTACCCCAGACTGAGATGAAATGACATCTCAAGCCCTGTTGCCCAATTAAAACAATAGGGTTTATAAGCATGGACGGTCCGACTCACAACACATTGCCTGGGCAGGCTTAGATCCTCTAAACGGTTACCAGTACTCATGTGTGGTAGGATTCAGCTCTGCATGGAAGCATCGTGCAGCCCATCCATTTCTTCAAGCCCCGATTGGCGGGGGGCGGGACACTTGATGGCCTATTCAGTAATTCTGATGACATTTTCTCACTTTCCAGATGACGGGGGATGGGGGGGGGGGCTTAAGCATTCATCGTAAACAGTTAAGTAGCCTAGTAGCCATCAAGTTGGCAACTAATAGGTCACGTGTGTTACTTTGCTAAAATGAAAGCCGTTGACAATGAGGAATATGTGTCGAGTACCTGGAGAATTGTGGGTCCCAGTACTTCAAGTATACAACCAATAGCCATGACTACTTGCAGAACATTTCCGATATAGTGTGCTTATTACAAGAGCAAGAAATAGTAATCAGTGGCTCTGGAATATTTTCTGTCTTTAACATAAATGAACAGACAAAAACATCACTAGAGAAATACAAGTGTCACTAAAACTGAATGAACACAGCTCAGGATAACAGGGGAGTATCCACATATTTCTTCACAGCAAATTATGTTGTGGATATGTATTAAAAATTCCTGAGGCACTTTTAATGAGTACCTACAACATACGTTTCTT
This sequence comes from Lucinisca nassula, assembly GCA_963580285.1. Classification (NCBI taxonomy): domain Eukaryota; kingdom Metazoa; phylum Mollusca; class Bivalvia; order Lucinida; family Lucinidae; genus Lucinisca; species Lucinisca nassula. The sequence goes on along the minus strand of OY757018.1, from coordinate 130,267,022 downwards.
GTAGAGAAACAAGGAAAATATCAGTACTTTTCTGTCAAACAAAGCACCCTATCTATAACTACATGTAGTGTTGTGAATCGGACAGAAAAGTTACAATCGATTATCGGTAAAGTAAAACCGATTGATTATCGATTGTACAATCGGATATCCCATCATTTGCTTCAACAATATATAACTGTATCAAACGCTTTTCAGAGCCTCCATTTATACTTTCCAACCAAATTACAGAGCGTAATTTGTTCCAGAAAACAGCTCATAGTTAATGAGGCAGTGGGCTCTAGTTTTGCCTGGTGTCCCACAAGGGACTGTTCTTGGTCTCCTGTTATTCTCCCTGTACATTAATGATATTTCCTCTGACATTGATTCAGAAATAAGTCTGTTCGCAGACGATTGTGTTTGCTACAGGGAAACAAGAAATAATAGAGGACTCAGTGAAACTTCAGAATGACATAGACACGTGATGATAAGGATGTTCGGCACGAAAATGGGGCATGGAATTTCAGCCCGTTAATGCAGTATTATGCAGATAACTAGGAAGAGACCCAATGAAATTAAGTGAACGGTGATTCCATTAAATACCTTGGTGTGACAATCACACACGATTTGAGCTTCATAACACCTAATTAAAGATATATACAGTTATACAAACTTAATTACTTTGACACGTGTGATAAAACATGGCATGCAATCAACTCAAAACTGTCAGCTTAGCGAGAAAGAGATCGCCGTTAAAGAAAGCAGTTTAATTAACAATTTAATATTCAGGCTATAAAATGAGCCCAAACTTTCATACCCGCCTTTATGGGCAAGACCAATGCGAATATAAAAGTTTTCTGCAACCAACATCATTGAAAAATCAATTGTCTATCGTTTTTTTTTTCTGTTGGCGATCGGTAAATGACGTCATCTGATTGTAGCAAATATACATGCATTGAATCTTATTGTTTTATTTTAATAGGGCGTTTTTTTCTTCATAAAAAAAAAAAATATAAATTGGAACCGATAAAATATGTTCTCAATAACTAAACGGTTGTGTTTTGAGAAATGCGCCTTGTATTATGCAAATTTTATTTTTGAAAGTCCTATCGTATTTACCAATAGCAGACTACCCCATAATGAGGTCGTTTTTGTGTGTTTTTTCGCGCCAAGCATGCGCTTTTTCCCGCGAAAAAAAAAACAAAACAAAAAAAAAAAAACTAGCGTTCACGAGACAGTAGAAAAGTCTGTTTTAATTTTGCAATCATCCAACTTAAGATGTTGCTAATCGCCGTAGGAGGATTTTCACACTTGTTGATTGAGTTTCATGATTAAGAGATACACCCAAATAAGAGTCATAACTTCACCTTATTTTCACACCTAGTCACACGGAACATTCATTATACGCTTATCAGTATGACCGAAGACTTGTGTTTGCATTGTAATAGTAGAATAGTAGCGTGAATAATACGGTCGGCGATCATAACCCGTTTCGGTTAACTGAGTTGTTGGTTTGGATCCGGATTTCCGGGACATAGCGAGGTTGATGTGTATTACAAATCCGCTTTATATCGCAAATTGGTAGCAATTACACACTCTAAAACTTACAACGAATTCATTTTGGAAGAATTGATATGGATAAACGCACTTAAACATATTCCATTTTGACTTCTCGAACGTTATTTATTTATGTTGATATTGAAAGGAATACCGAGCTCACATTTGACCACGTCTCTGTTACCGTCAAAAGCGATAAGATCATACTTTTACACAACGGTATTTATAATCAACACCAAAGGCACTAATTATGGTCGCTGAAGTGTGGACAGTCAACAGGTGTCACATGCTAAAAACGTGTTTACATAACGGTATTTATAATCAGTGCCAAAGGCACTAATAACGGTATTTATAATCAGTGCCAAAGGCACTAATTATGGTCGCTAAAGCGTGGAGAGTCACAGGTGTCAGGTGCTAAAACACGTGCCGGGTTAATTTAAAGAGTATGAAAATAATGCCGATAAATAGACTTCAAAGGAAAGAAACCTCATCAAGATGGCATGATGAATTTTTTTTCTACGATAAAAAGAGTGCGCACAGCAGGCTTCATTTACAATCGATAGTGACAAAAGTGCTATCGATTGTCGCCGACGTTGCTCAGAACGATTAGTTTTCGATGTTCAGCGACAATCGGAACAACACTACCGGTCACATACGTCACACGTAGCGGCCTGGCGTCGGCTATTTACTTCCTTGTCACATGAGATGCACAATTCAGTCATTTTGAAATTTACTTCAACAATCGTTAAAAGCGATTTCAAAGATAAGTCATTAAGTGATGAGGTGGTGTCTTGGAGCACCTTATATACATTGGTTGCCGACATTTAATCAAATTTTAAAGCATATCAGTCTTAACATATTTGTTTTTTTATTATTTTTTTTTTTTTATTTATTTATTTTGTTTGTAAATTTACAGAACCGCTATTTCCCGACAAACTCAAAAGGCTACTAATTAAGGAAGCTCGCATTTAACATGTGTTTTCAAACTGTTATGTTAACGCCACATAGTTGATCACTTATAAATTAAAATAAGGGGATTAGCTAACTCCATCAAAAGTGATTCACGGGTGATTGATTAACGGGCCATTTAAAGCATCGCAAAAAAAAAACTAATTGCAATTGAGTGCTTAAAAAACCTCCAACGTCTCCAGCGGAATGACAGGGCATTATGATCAGACAGATCTGCAATGTCAATTTAAGCCACAGGACACTGTCACCATCAGGTCCAGTGAGTTACTTGAGTGTCTTGGCATTGAGGACCTGGACCTCATCCTGAAAGAGAGAAGGCTCCACTGGTATGGACATGTGGAACGCTCCAACGGTGCAGTCAAGACTGCCTGTGACATACAGGTAGGTGGAAAGCGGCAGCCTGGAAGGCCCAAGATGACCTGGAAGCAGCTGACAGAAAGAGATTGAAGAGAATGGAAGCTCCCTGCTATCGATCCTTATTATAGACAGGCTTGGAGATCTGGTGTAAGATCTGCCAGCGTGCAAAGCCAGCTACCTGGAAGGGGGCCACTTATGTGGACGTTGCCCCTGTACCTGCACGTTAATCAAAAATCCGTTGATGATGATGAAAAATCCTAAAAACAATACGGATCTTGATGACTTGCAGTTGTACTCCTAAGATTTTAACAAATTTGTTAAATTGCAATCCAGCAATGAGTCCAAAAGGTGCAGATGGAATAGCAAACAGTGTAGGCCCTGTGTCAGAAGCAGTCTGATCTGGGACTGCATTGTTTGCTGAAGCCTATCTCTCCCAATACATAGGATCATTACGGTAACTGCTCGTCTCATCATGTTTCGGATACATTGAAAGAGTCATTCCCTATATGTGTGCCCTGCTAACAAGATAATTTCCCCCAATTAATATTTCTTTGTATCTGTTGAACTGATTGGTTAAATAAATATGCTTGACAACAAATTTAATTTGAACATGTTGAATGATCTATCACTATTTAATAACAAGGTCAACATCGCACATACATTTTCAGATTTTAATAATGAAAATTATGATACAGATAGAAATAATAACATTGACAATTAAAGAATAAAATAATAATTAATAGGAAGTGTCTGCTGACAGCCGGCTGGCACCAGACTTTTAGGTCTAGTGACAGCCGGCTGTCACCAGACCTAAAAGTCTGCTGACAGCCGACTATAATATTTACTCAATAATAAGCATATTCTTTTTAACTATATAACTTATCCTGTTTCATGAGCTACCATACCGCTTACAGAACTTTGTTGAACAGTGAAGGATGCAATAATTTCTAATGGGGACTTGTATTTTTGTTCAAACTTTGTGTAACAATGCTGGTATTATTGCAGCTTAGTTCTAAATCATAAATTTATCATAAGGTTATTTCTAGGCATACCATCAGCAGAACTTACATGTACAAACTTGAGAAGAGTGGTGGGCACACGCTTCATCTGGGTTTGAACAGCACGGACAGAACTAGAAATGTGTCAATACGACACAGATGCCCCCATCTAGGGGCTCACCTCACTCCAAAAAAGTCATGTAACAACAGTTGTCATCAGTCAGCATATCTCGCCTGGAATAGTGTCTGTGAGGTTATTGGCATAGGTGTTTGTGTGGTGGTGGGGTGTATAGCTGATTAAACTTTATAAAAATAACTATGATCGTTCCAAATATGGACCTGTACCCGCCCATCGGGGCTTGGAGAAATAAATTGGGCTGCATAGTGCTTCCACGCAGAGCTGAAACTGACCACACATGAGTACTGGTAAACCGCTTCGAAGGACTAAGCCTGCCAAGGTAAAGTGGAATGAGTCAGACTGTCCAATGCATATAAGCCTTTTGGTTTCATTGGGCGGCAGGGCTTGAGATGTCATTTCATCTCAATGTCAGGTAAAAGTCCCACAAAATTGGAAGCAACGTCTCCAAAATGACCTAAATAAGTGTTGACATGGATGTTAAACCTCAATTCAAACAAACACATTCCAAATATGGACCCAATCCATCAAATGGTTTGGAAAATATGAGTGCTTAAAAACTAGAGAGTCACGCATACCCCCAGTCAGCGCCACCCTTTGATATATCTTTCAAGCTTTATGTTTTATGAATAAAGAAGTCAAGAAGCTATACATGTAAGAATCTACAAATGTGCTTGTAAAAGCTAAACCAAACATAAAATTTCTAAATGGACCAATGGAGTGAGGGCATCAAAGTTACTGAAGGGTGGGGGGCATCCATGTTACTGAAGCAGCAGGGTGGGGTATACATCAATGAAATCTTTGGACTGGTATGCAACATCGATGCAAGTATCAATTGAATTTGTCTTAGAGTTTAGAAAATACAGGCATCTACATGTATAAACTTTGTCATATAACTTTAACCAAATGTAAAATTTCTGTTACCTTGAGGTCAAGGTCACTGTGGGTGGGGGGAGGGACATACACCACAAAATCTTTGGAGTGGTATGCAACATTGATGCAAGTATCAACTGAGTTTGTCTTAGCGTTTAGCACATACACACATCTATAAACTTTGTCTTAAAACTTTAACCAAATGTAAAATTTCTGAGTCTGTGACCTTGACCTCAAGGTCACTGTGGGGGCGGGACATGCATCAAAGAAATTTTGAGACCAGTATGTAACTGCAATGTAAGTTAAAGTATCAACTATATCTATCAAAGGGTTCAGAAGATAAAATCTCTTAGAAACTTTGACGCAAAACTTTAACCAAGCACCCCCCCACCACCCCCCATCAGGGCCTGGAGAAATAGATTGGGCTGCACGGTGCTTCCCCGCAAAGCTGAAACTGATCGAACTTGAATACTGGTAAACAGCTTAGGTCTATATAAGTCTGCCCAGGAAGTGATGCGAGTCGGACGGCTCCTTAAACCTTAACAGATTTTATGGGTGGTAGGGCTTGAGATATCATTTCATCTCTGAATGTCGGGTAAAAGTCCCACAAAATTGGAAGCAATGTCTCCAAAATTACCTTAATACTGTTGATCAGGGATTTTCCTACCCTTCAGAATCAGGGTCCAGGGGCCACTGGGTTTGGGAAAAACAGCTCGCTAATATTTATAGTTGGGAATTTAATTCAGCTGTAACTTTGTCAATTTTGGTTCAATTTTTCATGAATTATTTTATCAAAATGTAGCACAACATCAGAAATTGGGAAAGTTGTCATAAAATTTGGGAATATCTGTCTCTAAATTGGGAAAAATAGGGGCCGATTACCGGCCCCAAAGTTGCACTAGGAAAATCCCTGTTGATGGGGATGTAAAATCGCAACTCAAACAAAACAAAAACTTTAACCAAAATGTTACCCGATGGACGGACAGATTGACACATGGACGGATGGACAGACAAATGGTCGAATGACAGGCTAAAACTATATACCCCATAGCATACTTCATATGCCAGGGGTATAATTAGTCTAGCTTCTAAGACATCCCAGAATATAATGTCAGTGTAGGTAGAACCAATGCTTTGTTATGACTATCAAGTATGAGCATAATTATGTCCCCCAACAAATAGACTTCATGGCCTAGTGGTTAAAAGCACCAACTGTTAATCATTAGGAGGTTCTGCAAGGGACGGTAATGTGGTTTTTATCCGGGAACTCTGGTTTTTGCCCACCTCTGATTAGCAACCAGCTCAAAATAAGTGAAAATCTTGAAAGGACCATAAACCAAAACAAAAACAAGAGGTCCATAGGCCACTTTGCTCACCAGATCTCAGGTGGTCACTGTCCACTGGCAGCAATATATTTTAACATATGATTTTAATATACCGATTTTAAAGTCTCCCAAACATACCCCCACAATCCGGAGCACCCATGTCGACACTGTATCTGAAATATTTGTTATTTTATGAAGTGGCGGGGATGGGGCATGGACCCAATGAAGCCATGGTTGGTATCCCATATCAAAAGGAACAAGAATATATATGGATTAAGGGTGGGGATCTGTAAGATTCTTGAGATACAAGGCCTTTTCGGCATCGGAGGGGTAGGGGCATGGCCCCGCTGGACACCAGAAAAGCTCTAGATTGTGTTGTCTCTGAATGTGTTTTATCATAAGGACCAAGAATATATATGGTTTAAGGGTGGGGATTTGAACAGTTTTTTAGATATGAGGCCCTTTTGTGAAATGGAGGGGAGAGGACCCCACAAGTTGGTGTGATTTAATATGTCTAATTATAAGGAATAAGAATGCATATGATTATGGGTCTGGGATCTGACTGTCTTCTATGATATATGGCATTTAATGAAGTGGAGGGGCAGGGCATGCCCCCAGCACATTGCTGCAGCACAAAGAGACCCTCAGGTTGGTGTGACTGAATGAGTCTTACCATAAGGAATAAGAAAATATACGGTTTAGGGGCGGGGATCTTGGTGGTTTCTGAAATATATGGCTTTTTATGAAGTGGAGGGGTGGGCCGGCGGACCCAGAACACCCCCTGGGCCCACATGTTGGTATCACTGAATGCGTCTTATCATAAGGAAAAAATTTAATGTGGTTTAGGGATGGGGTAATCTGAACAGTTTCTCAGATATTTCACCTTTTTTGAAGTGGAGGGTCGGGACATGGCACTCAGGCACACCCTGGGAGACCCCTAGGTTGGTATCACTGAATGTGTCTTATAAGGAACTAGAATATATATGGTTTAGGGGTGCAGATTTGAACGGTTTCTGAGATATTGGATTAACTAAGTGGAGGGGGTGGGGCATGGCCCCAGCACAACCAGGGATCCCCAGGTTGGTGTCACTGAGTGTGTCTTATCACAAAGAACAAGAATATATGATTTGGGGTTGGGATCTGAATGGTTTCCAAGATACATGGCCTTTTATGTAATGGAGGGGCTGGGACATGGTCTCGGCACACCCTGGGGGACCCCCAGGTTGGCATAAAAGTATATGGCTGAAAGAAATTTACTGAAGGAACATTGCTATAAATTTTTTGTCAAAGGCTTGGCAGTAAATGCCATTTTTCTATTTTCCCCATAGAAACTCCAAGTTGCCACAGCAACCAAACTAATGAGCCCATTTTCATAAAAAAAAACACTAACTTTCGATCCCCAGCCCGGGGATGCTACAGATTAAGTTTGGGCTGAATGGGCCCAGTGGCTTCTGAGGAGTTGTCATTTAAAAGTCTACATGAATAAGTTCCAAAACAAGGCTTGAAGGCAAGCATGATAACACTGTCTAGTTTGTAATGTCCAAACTGTTTTTAATATTTTGGAAATTAAGAAACCGCCAGAAGATTAAAGATGATTTGCCTCAGTTGTTTTAAAAGTTTGTCAAAGCAACAGATATTGTGGGTATTTGTTGATAATTGAAGGATATTAAACTAGTCCTCCATATAATATAAAAAGCTTCAGTAAGACAGTTCTAATGAAAAATGATATTTATAGAGTGTCATAGGTTTTCATGATTTTTTAATTGTTTACACGCTGTATACTTAGATATAGTTGATTTGCTGTAACTAGAGTGGTACTGAAAAAAGTAATGTTTAAATAGAAAACACCACCCATTTGAAAGGCAAGAAATGCCTTCACATATTTTGTAATGTCCGTCCCTTTTCGACATTTTCCAAATTGAAGAGACAGTAAACCTGGTGTAATGCAGATATTAATTCTTTATTTGGTTTGCCTGATATGTCTGAAGTCAGATATATGCAGATAATATACTAAAGTATCCGGAGGCAGTCAATAAAAATTTGATTTTTCTGTAAACTTAGAACGCAAATGCACAGGGCCCATATTTCAAAATAAAAAAGACAAAATTGGTAAGATTTCTGCATTTTGTATGCTTGAATACACTTGGTTTTCATAAAATTAAGGGAGTTTTATGCAAGGCAAAGTGTTTAAATAGAAAGTATCAAACATTTAAAAGTCCTGTAATGTCTGTCACCAGTTTTGTAATGTCCGTCCTTTTTTGACATTTTCAAAATAAGGAGAAATCAAAATTTCTGTGCTACCAGTAGGATACTTATTTTTATTTTAGATGTTTTATATAGTTTGTTAGATATAATAAAGGACAAATATAACTTGTAGGTAATCTTAGTATATAGGGGCAATGAATGAAAAATTGTGACTAAAAAAATTCAACACCACAAAAAGGTATATAGTTATTATTAGAAAAATAAAACAAGCCAAAACTTCATTTTTTTCCATGTTGCATGATTAGATATAGTTGTTTAAATAAAATAAAGTAAAAAATCTTTGAATGTGACATATTTTCCTCTCCTGGTTATGCTTCAAACACTGGCCTGTAATGTCCGTCCCTTAACTTGACTGACCATCATAAATCGGGGAAAAAAATTTCAGTGGCCTAAAACTTATCATTTCTTTGGCTGTTTCTGATAGGTAAAGCATTACTCTATTGAATAATACTTAAGTTAAGCAGAAAATACAAACTTTATTTTTTCATGTTAATGCTAACCCAATTGGACACTTTACTGTGCAGCAGGCCAAATAAAAGTTGATCTGGACACACTTTATCTGAATAATTTGAATAGTTTGTTTTATATACTGACTTGAACACTTAATACACCGGTAATTAGTAACACCAGTATAAAATTTATTTAGAATTTTGATTTTAGCCTCCAAACCTCCCAAGACACCCATATTTCAATCAGTATATAGAGGAAAGCAGAGCATCTTTTATTTCAGATCTGGATGTGGAATATCTCATAGCATGTTTATTATCAGCTTTCACTATAGTCCTGTATAAATGTAAGGTTTAGAATAAAACTTCCAAAGTTTTGAAATATATTAAGGCCAAAAAAAAAATACCTGTGTTTCCTATTACACGGAAAGACTAGAAATGCGTCCATAGGACACGGATGCCCCCGCCTTAAAATATGTCTATGTTCGTATTCATCCATAGAAAGATATTGACTGTGTTTAAGTTTTGGACCCTTTTTTCGCATTTAACCTCTAAGTATGACCTTGACCTTGGAGGTAAGGACCTTGGTTTTGTGCGAGACAGATTGTCTCATGATGGCCAAAATTTCTGCAAAGTAATTTCAAAATCCATCCAGAGATAAGGAAGTTATTGACTGTGTTTAAGTTTCTGACCATTTTTTTTACCTTTCACCTCTAAGTATGACCTTGACCTTGGAGGTACGGACCTGAGTTTTGCACCTGACACATCGTCTCATGATGGTTAACATTTCTACAAAGTAATTTCAAAATCCATCCAGAAATAAGAAAGTTATTGACTGTGTTTAAGTTCCTGACCCTTTTTTTGACCTTTGACCTCTAAGTATGACCTTGACCTTGGAGGTACAGACCTGGTTTTTGCATGTGACACTTCTTCTAATGATGGTTAACAAATCCATCAAGAAATAAGGAAGTTATTGACCGTGTTTAAGTTTCAGACGCACTGATGGACGGAAATGCAGGTAATACACGCCCGAATACGGAGACGAATCGCCGTTTTATATTATATGTCATATTTGCCAGCACCAACGTCCGGTACTACGACGAATCGGAAAACGGCCAGTCAAATATTTTTCGGGATTGAAAAGTGCCGGAAAAAAAAAAAAGGGTTGTGGTTAATTTCTAGGTAGGGTCGGGATACCAGAAACAAACAATATATTTTTGGGCCTAAGTCTTTTTAATTTGCGAAAAAGGCAAATCTGTTGTTGTGACAAATGAGCCTTCTATTGCTTCTGTGATATTAACGGAATGAGCGAAGATAGCAGTAGCACAGGCTGATCTCTGATATGCAAAATTACAATGCAATGCTTTGAAATCGTTAGCAAAAAATCCGGCCGAAATGACCCACCAATTTGGCCGAAATGACCTACCCCCATAATTGGGCCGAAACAACTCAGGCCGAAACGACCCGGCCGAACGACCCAAAGTCCGAAAAACCCCGCGACCACTTGAAGGCCGAAAGCCCTGTGTTACAGACTTTTAAAGGCCGAATACGTCAACAAAGATCTAATCGAATTTAATTTGGATTGACAAATAATACAATACCTCTAGTACGTTGCCTTTATTCTTAATCACACCTCCAGCTTGCCCAAGCAGCGCAACAAGTATTTCATGAAGCATACTTTGCAAAACTAATCAAAACTTGCATTTGTTTACCGTGGTTTCGCGCCGGACGGAAATTTACCACCGCCCGACCGCATTGGAATAAGCCGATCCGAAACGGTACGTTTACTAACCGGAATGGACCCAATAACCGGATCGGACCTGGAATAACCGGAACGGACCTTTTAAATCATTATTTTATCCAATTATCTAATGAATATACTGAATATATTAGGTAGTAGGGAAATTAAGAGTGAGAGGAGGCAATTTTGGATGAAAGATTCTGTATTTTACTCACCCAAAGGCCTTAAAAAATTAAGCCTAGATTAAACCAGGCGTTTTTAAATAGCACCATGAAGCCTATTTAATTTTTTATAGATTTAAAGATATCACTGGTCAATGCTCAGGAGCAAACATCTGGTCTTAATTAGTGAGCACTTGCAGGTATTTACATGCACTATGGTGAACAAGTATCACATGCCATGTCCCGAAAGCGGAAACTCAACAATACAGCAGTTTTATTTATCTTTTAACCACCAACGGATTTATTTATTTATTCATACGATACGTGTACCAATTTATGTATTATGTTCACTGTCACTGCCAAAATACATATCAACAATGTCTCATGCGAGACTGCGCTGTCTTGTATGAGCCTTGCTGTTCATCAATAAGTCGTTATAATTGCAAATGAGCCGGGACACAGCATTTCCTACAATTTACCTGTACAAGTTACCAGAATTTTCCCTTAGCTATCCTTAGAGCGCACAACAAAGACTCTTATCAGACTGCGAGGATGTGCAGGCTGATCTCAGTTCATTTGGGCGCACCGGTAAATTGCAGGACAGTAGCGAATCTCAGAGTCCGGCGTAGGTAGATTTAAAAACATTTTTCTCGTGCCAAAATTCGATGGGACTATAATTCAAAGATGAAAATGCCTGTCGAGTCTGAATTTCATGCTTTTGACACAGCCTGTTTGATAAAATTCACCTTTGAAAAATAGACAGATATGAAACTTTGTGCGCATTTCTTTCCGATGAAATACAAAACAAACACGATTCTCAGCAAAAAGTGTGTATAAAAATGCGGTAAACGTGAAAGAAATCTGGGTCGTTTCAGTGGGTTCAGAAAAGACAAAAATTAAAATATTTAGCAATAAACTGGAAATTTTTCACCGTAATCATTAAATCGGAAATTGAACAATCTGCAACTGAGTTAAATTTCATGAAAATCTATGTCTGACCATTTTTTTATTCCAAAAAAACTGAACTAGTTCCGGTCGTTGAACAGGAACAAAAGCCATCCAACATGGCTGTAAACACAGGAAAATAATGAGACGAAAGGACTAACCCTGAAGTATTTCCCCAGCTACTGATTTGTTTACCCCGCCTGCAGTTCATCAGATTTCAACGGCAAATCTGAACTCCAATACACACACGATGTTTAATTTATTTTTCCATTTAAGTCAAAAATAGCCTCGAAGAGCCTGCCAATATTTGCATTTCCATGCCATAATAGGTGTATTGCCAACAACAACAACAACAACAACATGTGACGTATACAGTTGACTCTCGTTATCTCCTGACCAGATAAAAATTGAGTAATCTTACATGCCTACAATCTAAATGACTTTACTACCAGAATCCCGCAGAGTGCATGCAAGAAAAAGATTCTTTCATTGTCTGGGGACTAGACAGAAAAAAATATGTCCTGCAATACCACTGTCCAGCATCACTGAAGATGTTGGACTGCAACGCTATTGACGGAATTCTCTTTAAAATATCTGTGTGGTATAATGGTACCTCTTATTGGCCCATAACTAACTTTTTTTCAGGCAAATAATTGATTTCCTTTTCTCCGTGGTGTTCGTTAGAACTGTCTCAACAGGTGCGGTTCTAACAAGTATCCACAATCTATGTTTTGTGCCAGAATTCAGAAATTAATATATACCATTGTAAACCCCACTTTTCTCTATATCAAGTGGAATTTACAGTGTTCACATATTCCAGTATTTCTTGAATCCAAGGTATTCGTATCATGGGTATTTGTATGAAAGACAAATGACCAAAAACGAAATGTATAGTAATCTATGTTTATAATTGGTTTGCACAGTTGTCACAATTGAACATTGCCACTTTTACTGATATAATTTAATGGTTTTACTAAGAACATACAAACATATTTACTTTTATTTTAAAAAGACTCTGTGTTGTATTGGGAACGCTACATGTCTCATAAATCAAACAGATTCTAGATGCTCGTTAGAACTGCCCCCACATTGGCGATTCTAACGAGTGCCCACAATCTCTTTTTTTTTTTTTTTTTCAAGAACACAGAAATAATGTATACCACTGTGAACCACACTTTTCTCATTCTAAAGTGTAATGAGTTAATGAGTGTTTCAGCTTTACGTCTCACCAACAGCTAAGGTCATATGGAGACGGGATCTCGGTTTAAAGACTCATCCGAAGTCATATAAAGCGTAATTTACAGGTTTTTAATAAGAACATAAAACATATTTACATTTATTTAAAAAGCCTCTGTGGTGTATTGGCAAGGCTACTCGTCTCATAAACCAAACATAATTGTGGATGCTCGTTAGAACCGCCCCCACATTGGAGATTCTAACGAGTGCCCACAATCTTTTTTTTTTTTCAAGAACACAGAAATAATGTATACCACTGTGAACCACATTTTTCTCATTCTAAAGTGTAACTAGAGCTGCCGCCTAACGGGCGCCAATTATACCCCCGCATGCGTTGTCAGACAAATTTTTCAAGTATTTGACCTTGAGGAAGGTCAACGTAAAGGACAAGGTCAGGTTTGTGTATATCAATCTTAAGTACTAGTGGCAAGGTGTGTGGTGTGTGAATATTAAAGAAATCGGTCAAAGAATAAGGAAGTTATGAGCAATGTTAAAGTTTTTTGTAACGGACCGACGACGACGACAGACGACAAGCTGACTCCTATATACCCCCTTCAAACTTCGTTTGCGGGGGTATAATGAGTTAATGAGTGTTTCAGCTTTACGTCTCACCAACAGCTAAGGTCATGCGGAGACGGGACCTCGGTTTAAAGACTCATCCGAAAGTGTTGAGAAGTCATTTAGAGTGTAATTTACAGGTTTTAATAAGAACATATTTACATTTAATTAAGAAGCCTCTGTGGTGTATTGGCAAAGCTACTCGTCTCATAAACCAAACAGATTGCGGGTACTCGTGTGCTGGTCGGTTTCCGCTCTGCGTGGAAGCATCATGCAGCCACAACCTATGTTTGCAGTATAAATAAGAAAAATATCACGTTTTTTTTTTTCTGGACATTGACGTAAAGCGGCTAGCATACTTCTAAAGTCAACCTACACTTAATAGCAGAATAAATATGACCAAAGACATATAATTCTCTAACTTATGACTAAAATAAAGGTCCGTTCCGGTTATTCCAGGTCCATTCCGGTTATTGGGTCCATTCCGGTTAGTAAACGTACCCGATCCGAAATGATAATACGCGCATACTGATCTACGGCATTTCTGGTATCCATGTCGCGGTATCGTAAGGAGTACATGCTTCTGGCATGCCATAGAATCATAATTCCTTGATCTATCTATCTGTCTATCTATCTATCTCTGAGTCGGTCATATTTGGCCATTACCTCAGTTGATTGGGTGGCTAAATTTAGAATTTAGCTGAAAAGAAGAGAGGCACTGGGTGCGTCCTTAAAACTATTTACAATCTACATAACAGAGGTATCCTAAAACGCATACCTCTGAGTCTCAATCTTACACTGTACGGGCTTTAAACTCTTCTGCGGACTTGGCATTCACCGCAGAGGAGGGAAGACTATTCCATTGGGGAATAGTTATAGGAAAGAAAGAGTTCCTCAAGGCATCACTATCTATCTATCTATCTTCTGATACTGCGTCGGTCATATGTGACCATTTCCGCAGGTGTATATGACATACACTCCAGGTTTTGCAGGATGGAAACCTACACAGTAATCATGTAATTACGGTAGGGATCTTTAACCTGCACAAGGGATGGTTCTCCCTGCACACGGGGCCTCCAGTTAACGTCCCGATCCGAAGGACGGTGCACTTTATGACATTCATCCCTGCAAATGATGCCAATGGAGCGTGTTCGGACACCGAAATTTTATCGCAGCTGCCGGGGATCGAACCCGGGACCTCTAGCATCAGAGGCGAGTGCACTAACCACTGAGCTATCACGCTCCACTATAGGACTGGTAGCTGCGATATGGTGAGTCGTTTACTTTTGATGCCCTTGTTTGGGTCGACACTGTTACAGGGGTCAAGTACCTATCTTTATTAATAGACACTGAATCAGAGTGTATCTTGTAGAAGAAGGTTAAAGAGGACTGCTCACGACGGGCTTCCAGGGATGGCCACTCTAGCTCATTAAGCATGTCACTGACGCTAATTCTATTTCGTCATCGCCTACAGGTCCATCGAGCAGCTGTCCTCTGCACCTTCTCCGCCTGCTGAGTCTGAGTTTTAACATAGGGATGCCAAATGGGTGATGCATATTCAAGTTGAGGGAGAATCAATGTTTTATATGCAACATCCTTTGTCTGCCTAGGTGCCAAAGCCAAGTTCCGTCTAAGGAATCCTAAAGTCCTAGTTGCTTTTGATGTAATCTCAGAGATATGGTAACCCCAATCAAGATCGTCAGTGATGGTGATACCAAGATATTTGGCGGATTGGACATGCTCCAAAATTTATAAGTATGGTCTCATTTTGAAGGAAACACTTTGTTCTATAATGTGAATCATTTATTCTGACTCCTCATATGCCTTTCATGGAACTGGAAAACGACACCGAATCGGTCTGGGTTAAGATTTTTGCAAATAAAACTTCTCAATTCGTAGCAAGTTGGTAAAGACCACCAAATGTACGGTCAAAAACTTCTAGTTGTTTAAAGATCAGCTGGATTGCATTAAGTAACAGCACAAGGGTAAAAAACTCTTGGCTGTACATGTTTTAGGTGACCTCAACTTCAGAGACATTGTTTGGCACGACAGGCACGACGGGCTAAGCAAACAAAGCACAATGTTGAGTCCGTCTGAAGGACAAATATTAAAGTGACATTATGAACGACCATGGCCCGGAACAAATTGTGAACTACCCCACTCGTGATAAGAACACATTGGATCTGATTCTTACAACTTTGCCAGGACATTTTGAAGGCATTCAGTCTCCAGACAAACTAAGTGATCATGATATTGTTTCCGGATATTTAAAAATTCATATTCCACCAATACAGAAACCCTTGAGGAGGGTGAACGTATATCAGAAAGGTGACTGTGAAACTATGAGGAAGGATGCACTCAGATTTACAAAGGAGAAATACTTTAATTGTCATTTTGATGCTCGGTCTGTCCAGGCGCACTTTGATTTGATAACTTCTTTCACCCATACTTCGGCTGAAAATCATATTCCCTCAAAAACTAGTAGATCTGTATCTTCGATTCCCCGGATCACACCAGAGATAAGAAGAAAAATTCGCAGAAGAAATAAGAAGAGGCGCTTATAATGAGCACACGACAAAACACAAGAAAACAATCTAAATATATGGATATCTGGGGATGCCGAAAGAAATGAAAGGGATAACGAAAAACTACCCCAACAACCAGGACACAATCCCGAAATTTCTCGGACAAATTTACTTCAAAAACTTCTAAAATGGTAAAATGAAATATATATTTTAAATCAACAAACAAACAAACAATTATGATAATGAACAACAACCCCAACATCCAGAAAACAATCCGGGAATTTCCCGGGCAGATTAACTTCAAAAAATGACCCCTAAAATGTTAAAAATTCATAATAATTTTAATAGTCATTTAGAATGGAGCTTACGATTTTATTTGATGCTAACTTTATTAATTTCTGGCCACTCGAAATGGAGATATTAAGGATAACGCACCACTACCCCAACATCCAGGACGCACACAATCCGGGAATTTCCCGGACAAATTAAATTCAAAAATGGACCCTAAAATGTTAAAACTGAAAATCATTTTATTCTAATCATTTTGAATGGAGCTTAAAATTTTATTTGATACTAATTTCATTAATTTCTGTCCACCCGAAGTGGGGATATTAGGGATAACGCACCACTACTCGCATTTTCCCGTACATTTACATGACAATTCCCGGACATTAGAATAGAATAGAATAGAATAGAATAGAATAGAATAGAATTTATTGCACTGCTGTACCCACTAGTGGGTTAATGGCAAACAATACATATAATACAATTTGAACAACAATAAGAAACATTATCTTTCTCTCACATAACACTCTCACAAACATGCAATGAAATGCAGTGTGCACCGTTGCTAAGCTTACCTCTTGAGAGCAAGGGACTTACTTCCCATCACAGGTCCTGGTGTATGAATGCCATTTGACACACCAGTAACAATTCTGATCCTGAATGGCTAGAGTGCCGGTACCGGAACTTTAGCCACCGAGTCTAGAGTACCGGCACCGGAGGAGATGGAACACTATGAGTGTTTACCACATAAGCAAACTACAGTGTACATGTACATTTATTGACATTTATTTCAGATTACCATATGGACCATGTATTAGGAAACCTGATTTGTCATTTGTAAACAACAATGTGCAGATCAGCCCCACATATCCTTGCAGTCTGGTCAGAACCGTTTTTTTGTCTCTCTCTATGTGTATATTGTGCACTTTGAATTGTGTTTTTGTTAAAATAAGTCATCCAAAGTACCGCAATAATTCTAACTATTGGGACAGATAGGCCTAAGGAAACATTGCAGACCCAGATCAGACTACTGCTGAAGGAGCAGTCTGATCAGGGTCTTTACTGTTTGCCATTCCGTCTACACTTCCCTTGCTCGATCATGAAACGAATTCTCGCGGTATCTGTTTTTTTTTTTTTTTGTTGTTGTTGTTTTTTAGGATTTTTACGGTATAAGAGACTGTACATTGAAATATGAATATTTTCCAGCTTGGCAATACTCATTTGTGAAATTTAAATTTTACACGAATCCTTCTCAAATAGTAAATAAATGAAAAATGGAAGTGAAAGCAATGATCAGGAATCGATACAACCAACCCACAGCTCCCGTCTGAGACATCAAAGGGAAAGAAACACAAACATGAAACAACAGACCTAATGGAAACACCAGTTGCGGAAAGCCAAAAGGACAGTTACTTTCCCACAAAATGGCCAATAGGCTATCCAAAATAAAATAATATAAGCATCACAAACACCCTAAGACAAACCATAACAAAAATAAACCGCGACAGAAGAACCGCCTTGGAACGGTCAGTGGAAACGAATTCCACTGGGGGGCTTAAATCGATTTTACTTGGCCACAATCCTTGCCCTTACTTCTGTCGCGACTTAGACAAATAATTTGTTCAGTCCGCATGAAGGCCTCCTAACTCATCAGTGCAACATCCCCGTGAACACAAATAATCAAACAACCACAGAGATGAAACAACGGTGAGGACTCAACAGCAAGAAACCACTGAAATGCTGGAGCAAAAGAAAACCAACAGTTAGACTCCGATGGGTCCGACCAGAGATAGAGCATCTGGCACCAGCCAACATTACCTTGAATTAGATCTCTCTAATTCTAAATAAGCCTTTATACTGGAACCGTCATAAAATCTGAGGCCTTACCCACCGGCGTGCAATTAAAGAAAGATCCCGAAAGATCATATATTAAGACCAAATCTTAAGTTATTACTTATATTTTTACGGACTGATAATCGATTATCGATTACAGTTCCGACTAGCCATTCTTGCAATTCTTTCCTGATTTGCCAACATTTACACTACAATTCCTCACAATCTTATAAAAGAAAACCTAATGGTTTTATTGAATGGATATTTCATTGGGAAGACTCCCTCTATAATTGGTGTAATGTAAGAAATGCTTTTTTCACTTATGAAGAGCATAAAAATTATACTTTGTGGGCATGTAAGAAAGTGTGTGAAGCTCTCACCTTTCTACTTGACAATATTTACATAAGATTTGGTACTAAGTTATTTAGACAAGTTGTGGGTATTCCGATGGGTACAAATTGCGCATCCCTTGTGACTGATCTGTTCTTGTTTTGTTATGAAAGAGACTTCATTATGTCCCTTTCCGTTGAAAACCAATCTGAAATCATTGAAGCCTTTAGCTCTACAACAAGGTCTATCGGAACCCGAATTTTATGGTGACTTAGTATATAAATTCAGAAAAAATATATAAATGCAATTACTTCAGCAGCCAATTTCGTAAAATCATTCTTCGATATAAAAAGATAGGGTACAACATAAATAATATACATGTACGACAGACTGAATGCATCGTAGTTAATCCAATCACGGTTGACAACTTTGCTTCTCTCTTTAATAGCACGCCCGTGGGTCGGGCCTCAGATTCTATGACGGTTCCAGCGTAAAGGCTTACTGAGAATTAGAGAGAATTGAATTTTATGTAATGTTGATTAGTACCTGATGCTTTGTCTCTGGTCGGGCCCATCGTAGTCTAACCGTTGGTCTTCTTTTGCTCCAGCATTTCAGTGGTTTCTTGCTGTCGAGTCCTCAGCGTTGTTTCATCTCTGTGGTTGTTTGATTTTTGTGTTCACTGATGAGTTAGGAAAGTTGAAGTAAAACAAAGATCAGGAATCGATACAATTAACTTACTCCACCCATCAAAGACACCAAAGGGAAAGAAACACAAACATTAAGCGACCAGACCATAATGGAAACCTAAACAAAGAAAGGCCATAAGGACAGTTACTTTCCCTCAAAATGGCCATATGGCCATCCAAAATAAAAAGACACAAGTGATACACACAGTAAGTAACAAACAACAACATAAATAAATCGCCACAGAAGAACCGCCTTGGAACGGTCAGTGGAAAGATTACCACTGGGGGGGGGGGGGGGGGGGGGCTTAAATCGATTTTACGTGGCTTGAAGGAAGCCTTCAAGCGGACTGAACATATTATTTGTCTATATCGCAGCGGAAGTAAGGGCGAGGATTGTGGCCACGTAAAATCGATTTAAGCCCCCCCCCCCCCCCCCCCCAGTGGAATTCGTTTCGCTGACCGTTCCAAGGCGGTTCTTCTGTCGCGGTTTATTTTTGTTATGGTTTGTCTTTTAGTGTGTGTATCGCTTATATGATTTTATTTTGGATAGCCAATGGGCCATTTTGTGGGAAAGTAACTGTCCTTTTGGCTTTCCGCTGTTGATGTTTCCATTGGGGTCTGGTTGTTTCGTGTTTGTGTTTCTTTCCCTTTGGTGTCTCTGAGGGGAGCTGTGGGTTAATTGTATCGATTCCTGATCATTGCCTTCACTTCTATTTAGGGGACTTAAGCTTAGTTATGAAGGGTTTAGTACAGATAAAAGATAAAGCACATCTGATATATACGGTGAGGCATGGACTACTTGGCTCACAGCATGGCTGAACTGTAACACAGTAGGTAAAACGGGGATGTTGGGTGGGAGGGCATTCCAGTGAATTATTGTACGTGGGATATATATGAGCCTTTAGCTGTAGAGAGGGCTTTAGTTGATGACCACATTTGTCATTCAGCCACCAAGTTTGCTGTCTCTGTTACAGAAGACCAAGACAGGCTTCCTACGTTATATTGGTTACCTAAACTTCATAAAAGACCATACAAAGCACAGTTTACTGCAAATTCAAATTCTTGTACCACGACTGAACTAGAAGCCTCAGTGGTGCAGTGGTTATGCTACTCGCCTTGTAAAGGGGTCGCAGGATCGATCCCGGGCTTCTCCAGACTTTCGGAGGAGTATTTAAACCGAGGTCCCGTCTCCGTATGACCTTAACTGTTGGTGGGACGTAAAACTCAAACACCGAACCGCCGCTGAACTCTTCAAATTATTAACTTCATGTTTTACTGCCATAAAAAAACATGTGATAAAATATTGCGACAAAGTCTTCGAAAGATCAGGTAGAAATCTGTTTTGGTCTATAAAAACACCACTTGTAACT
Organism: Lucinisca nassula; assembly: GCA_963580285.1. Classification (NCBI taxonomy): domain Eukaryota; kingdom Metazoa; phylum Mollusca; class Bivalvia; order Lucinida; family Lucinidae; genus Lucinisca; species Lucinisca nassula. The sequence goes on along the minus strand of OY757018.1, from coordinate 130,246,450 downwards.
GATCTGTTTTTGTTTTGTTATGAGAGATACTTCATGGTGTCCCTTTCTGCTGAAACCCGTCTGAAATCATTGAAGCTTTTAGCTCCACTTCTAGATATTTGGATGATTTATTAAATACTGATAATACCTATTTCGATGGTTTGATCAGTCAAATTTAGAGAACTTCAGTTAAATAAAGCCAATTCTTCTGATACCGATGCCCTGTTCTTGGATTTACATCTATCTATTGTAGATGGGCTTGTTTCTTGCAAAATTTATGATAAGCGCGATGATTTTGACTTGGAGATTGTAAATTTTCCTTTTTTGGATGTCGATGTTTCTCGTGCGCCATCCTATGGCGTTTATATTTTGCAATTAATTCGTTTTGCAAGAGTGTGTAGTCATTTAACTGACTTCAACACTTGTAATAAATTGTTAACGGCTAAACTTCTTAATCAGGGTTATTGGTACCATAAACTACGCAAAGCCTTTTGAAAATTTTATAGACGTCATTCTGATTTAATTTTAAAAATTCAGTATTGGACTTATATGTTTGCCAATGGAAAGCCATAGGAAGACTTCCAAAATCTCGGACATACCCTTCCCGGCATTTACACCATTTCTTCGTTCGGGTCGATGGGCATGGTGGGCGAAGCTTGCTTACCAAGTAATGCTTACTATCCGCGGACGCCTGATTACACTGTTCTAGAGTCCATGTCTGTTGATCCGAACATTGATATTTGCCATTTTGTTTATGGATTAACGATTTTGGATTTACGCTTTGGTACTACGACCTAAACTACTTAAATCTCTTCTGCAACAAGGTCTATCGGAACCCGAATTTTATGGTGACTTAGTATATAAATTCAGAAGAATATATAACGCAATGACTTCAGCGCCCAATTTCGTAAATTCATTCTTCGATATAAAAAGATTGGGTACAACATAAATGTTATACGACAGACTGCATGCATAGTAGTTAACCCAATCACGGTTGACAACTTCTTTAATTGCACGCCGGTGGGTCAGGCCTCAGATTCTATGACGGTTCCAACGTAAAGGGTTATTCAGAATTAGAGAGATCTAGTTCAAGGTAATGTTGGTTGGTGCCTGATGCTCTGTCTCTGGTCGGCCCCATGGTTTTCTTTTGCTCCAGCATTTCAGTGGTTTCTTGCTGTGAGTCCTCACCGTTGTTTCATCTCTGTGGTTGTTTGATTATTTGTGTTCACGGAAATGTTGCACTGATGAGTTAGGAGGCCTTCATGCGGACTAAACAAATTATTTGTCTAAATCGCGACAGCAGTAACGGCGAGGATTGTGGCCACGTAAAATCGATTTAAGCCCCCCCCCCCCCCCCCCCCCCCCCAGTGGAATTCGTTTCCGCTGATCGTTCCAATGCGGTTCTTCTGTCGCGGTTTATTTTTGTTATGGTTTGTCTTTGGGTGTTTGTGTCGCTTATATTATTTTATTTTGGATAGCCTATTGGCCATTTTGTGGGAAAGTAATTGTCCTTTTGGCTTTCCGCTATTGATGTTTCAATTGGGGTCTGTTGTTTCATGTTTGTGTTTCTTTCCCTTTGGTGTCTCTGATGGGAGCTTTGGGTTGATTGTATCGATTCCTGATCATTGCCTCCACTTTTATTAAGCTCGTCGGGGCGAGCTGCTTTGTGGGGGATCAGGGTTTTAAGCAGTTTTTCAATGCCAGTCACAGAGATTCGTATTTAAGGCATTGGTCTATGGGGCTTGATTGGAAGTGTAAGTTACATCTCTGATCATTAAGTTCTTGAATAGCTTAGCTAGGGAACACAAGCGTTCCGGGGATTATGGGCTGAACACAGACTGGAATTGTTTAGGACATTAGATTTGTCATGATCATCAGAGAGGGTCCTTCCATCCACTTCAATGGGGCTACACCACTGGAATCTTGTTTTGAGTGTTTTAATAATGAGTTCAGTCTTTTTATTAACCTTAGGGGCATTTTCCTCATGTCCAGTGGTGTTTATTCCTAATATATGACCAAGGTAACGCTCATAAGCTAGGTATGAGACCCCTGCGTACCAGGTGCTTCAGCTCAAGGAATTTCTTTGAGTCATTTGGTCTGCCTGACGGTTTGGTGCGCTTGTATAATTTATCCCTTCTTCTCATTAACCTACGAATTTCCTCAGTTATCCATGGAAAGCCATCACGTGTGCCAGCTTTTCTTGAAGGCACAGATTTATTGATGCCTTGCTTAATATGTTCTAGAAAAGGATTATCCTTTGGAAGCAAGGAATACACCACAGAACTGAAAAATAAAGTGTACATATTTTCTGGGCCAGACTAGCTAGTTTCGGCCAATTAGGCCTCACCAGTGACCCTCAGATATTTTCAAAATTCCACAATGGAATCAATGATCCCAAAGGACAAGAAAATATAATCTACACTATGATGTAGGGCAGGGAGACGTTTTACCGCCGCCACACATTCCCACACACCAGCTGTAGTGAAGTTTAATATGTTCTATAAAAGGATTATCCTTTGGAAGCAAGGAATACACCACAGCACTGAAAAATATAGAGTGTACATGTTTTCTCGGCCAGACTAGCTAGTTTCGGCCAATTAGGCCTCATCAGTGACCCTCAGATATTTTCAAAATTCCACAATGGAATCAATGATCCCAAAGGACAAGAAAATATAATCTACATTATGATGTAGGGCAGGGAGGCGTTTTACCGCCGCCACACATTCCCACACACTAGGTGGCAAACTTATTCCACATTTCTTGAACATCTGCAGTAGCAAGGTCAACTGTGAGGAGCTCAGACTGAAAATCTATCAAACTTAGCTTGAGCTGGTCCCAATCTGCTTTTTGTAGAGGGGGGAAGTACGTGGGACCTGCTTAGTCTGGCTCGGTTAATGTTCAGATTTAATGTTACGTCTGGGAGCTGTGGGTTAATTGTGTCTATTCCTGATTATTGCCTCCACTTCTATTTTACCTCGGACCCAATATTGAGTCCGTGGTCATAATGTAGAAATCCGGGTGACTTTTTTGCATCGGCTTCTACCCGGTTTTAACTGAGCTTACTAGAGATATCCAACCCGAAGTACCTGACACTACTGACGGCCTCCAGGACCTGTCCGTGAAGTGTATAATGTACATGTGTGTCAAGTATGGTTCTGGCTGAAGTCACCTTGATGACCTTGCCGTTACTCTCGGCTTTTATACTTTCCCAGGTCCCTAACCAATTTGGTCCAAAACAAAATCGGCCCATGACAAAATCGGCCCACATACAAAATCATAGCGATGTCGAACCACAATTTGAATTATGGTATGATTACTATGTTTGCATATAATAAGTTTGCTTGCACGACCAAATCAGTGAACATGACAGTGAAAAATGTGTTCAGTTTGATAAATTTATATTCTTTCCTGAAATGATAAAACACTCACATCATGTTTACAAGTCCGAGAAAATAATACCGCCCTTAACCCCACTTTATATAGGGAAATTAGGGTTTAATTGGGTATATCTTATTATGCTTATTTCTGATCTAAAACATATGCTGTGGGTACCTTAGAACCCCAACCGTATGCTAGGAGTATAATTAAGACAAATATCACACTTTTTTGTCCGAAAAGTAGTCACTTTGGAGAAAATGAAAGACTGCACTATGGCACACGGGTGTGTTTTCGTAATGGATATATAAGAAAGAAATTTTGAAAATGCTAAAGAGTTTCTGAGAATTAGAGAGATCTAATTCAAGGTAATCTTGGTTGGTGCCTGATGCTCTGTCTCTGGTCGGGCCCATCGAAGTCTAACTGTTGGTTTTGTTTTGCTCCAGCATTTCAGTGGTTTCTTGCTGTCGAGTCCTCACCGTTGTTTCAGCTCTGTGGTTGTTTGATTATTTGTGTTCACGGAGATGTTGCATTCATGAGTTAGGAGGCCTTCATGCGGACTGAACAAATTATTTGTCTAAATCGCGACGGAGGTAAGGCGAGGATTGTGGCCACGTAAAATTGATTTAAGCCCACCCCCAGTAGAATTCGTTTCCGCTGACCGTTCCAAGGCGGTTCTTCTGTCGCGGTTTATTTTTATTTTGGTTTGTCTTTGGGTGTTTGTGTCGCTTATGTCATTTTATTTTGGATAGACTAATGGCCATTTTGTGGGAAAGTAACTGTCCTTTTGGCTTTCCGCTGTTGATGTTTCCATTGGGGTCTGTTGTTTCGTGTTTGTGTTTCTTTCCCTTTGGTGTCTCTGATGGGAGCGGTGGGTTGATTGAATCGATTCCTGATCATTGCCCCTCCACTTCTATATTATGATATTTGATTGTTTTCACTGCAGGCAATGGTTAGAAAACTGACATCAAGCGCTATTCACAGTCACATTGGACTTATATAATCATTAAGGGTTTCGTTGTGTGCATTGTTGTTCCTAGTTCTGCTTTTCAACACTCCCATTTACGCAATGTAATACGTTATGATTGAGCCTTTTTGTACCAAATGGAATCTTCCTCCTTCTAAATAGCAGCTAGCTAGCTAGGAGTTCATTTCAAAATTTAGGGGGTGTTATGTTGTGTTTTCGTCAAAATTGATTTGGAAAATGACTGAACTTTTAAGCAAACAGTGGAGGCCCTGATCAGACGCCGAGTTCTGATCTGGGCCTGCACTGTTTGCCAGGGTACCCGTTTTGGGGTTTCTGGTACTAAATGGGTTAAGAGGCGCATTGATTAGTTTTCAAGAGAAAATCTTCAATTTTATTACAGGAATCACCCATAGATTTTCGTGCATTAGCATTTACCGGGACCCGAGGAAGCCGTTCGAACATTAGGCCGATTGAAACACATAGTAAATAAGTAAGCATGCAAGAGCCCAGCAATTTCTACCATTCGCCCAACATACACAGACCCGCTTGCTCTGTCGTACATATGGTCATGATCGCTGGAGGTGTGATGAAACTTTGGCAACTTCCCGGGCCCAGCATACGCAGCTCTATTTGCTCAGCCGCAAAGTATGTTCATGATCGCTGGAGGCACGAGGAAGCTTTGACTACTATATGATTCATAGTTACACACAAGTCAGACTGTGCGGATGCACAGGCATATGTGAGTTTTCGTTGGGTCCCGGCGCTAGGCCCACATATAGCTATCGATGCGCCCCTGCCCAATAACATTCATGAAACGAAACCGAAAGCAAGAAACAAAGAAAGAATTAAAGACACGCATTAGGGGACATAAACTTATGGCTGATTGGCACGTGCCCCAATAATGACTGAGGTTTGAGTAATGTGATAATCGTTCTGTTTGTTACTTTAAGGCACGTGTCGATAAAGGTAACAAAGTAAAGTGATAATTGATCATTTTGCATACCGATACGTGCCAACAATGTAAACAAATAAACAATGGCCCCAGAGTTACAATTTCCAAATTCATAAATATACAATTTTTTTTCTAAATATTCACGCACTCTTTTATATTATTTTTATTTCTTATTTTCCATTACAATGTTTGCATTGCGAGAAGACTCACATTTAAGGGAGGTAATTATTGAAGATAATGAAAAGGGGTGAAAATAAATTGTATACACATGTATTTTATCATAATTAACTATATTTTTTATTTTTTTTTTCAATTTGGGATGATAATTGACCCCTATAACAACCTTGAAATCATTTACGGGCCGAAATTACTAGGGGCCGATTTTTACATGGGCCGATTTTGTTATGGGCCGAAATTACCCGGAACCCAGGTATATACGTATTCCAGTACCGGATTATTTGCGCAGGGCGCAAAACTTCCAGCCTAGGAATTTTTGCGCCTATCGATCACAGAAATCCGAAAATGGATTTTTTGCGTACGTGCGCAGATTCATTATCGAACAGTGGATTTTTTCTGCGTACGTCCGCAAAAATTCCAGACTCTAATCTGTGATAGACTGGGGGAAAAATCAAGCTTAGGATTTTTTGCGCCTATCGATCACAGTAATCCTTTAACGGATTTTTTGCGTACATACGCAAATTCTTTATGGAAGAGTGGATTTTTCTGCGTACGGCCGCAGAAAGGACGCCAAAATTCCAGACTCTCACATATGTTAGACTGGGAAAAATCCAGCTTAGGAATTTTTGCGCCTATCGATCACAGTTATCCTAACATGGATTTTTTGCGTACATACGCAAATTCATTACGAAAGATTGGATTTTTCTGCGTACGTCCGCAGAAAGGACGCAAAAAATCCAGACTCTCATATGTGTTAGACTGGAAAATTAACTTTATTGCTAAGAACCCTATGTCGAACATTTTGAATTTTCTAGAGCCGTGATTTTTTTTCTGCGTACATGTACGTCCGCAGAAGGTCCTCAATATGAGGTGCAAAACAGAAGTGAAGCCAAATCATAAAATGATATGGGAATATCACCGCCACTGCTTTTAATCATATTTTGGACTTTTGGCAGGGCGCAAAAGCTTTCGGCCTGCGCATTTTTGCGACTATCGATCAAAGTAACCCTATGATGGATTTTTTTGCGTACATACGTTAATTATTTGTAAAGGCTGTAATTTTCTGCGTTTGTCCGCAGAAAGGACGCAAACTTTCCAGAATTTCATTTTATAGAGCCGTGGATTTTTGTTCCCTTCTTATTTTTTTTTGCGTACGTCCGCAGACAATTCTTCAAACGAGGCTCAAAACAGACGTGAAGGTATTCATAAAATGAATATCACCGTGAATGCTTATTATACTAGCAGGGCACAAAAGCTTCGGTCTGCGATTTTTTGCGCCTATCGTAAAGGCGTTATGTGCAACACTATGATGGATTTTTTTTTTTGCGTTCCTACGCTCATTCTTTAGAAAGGACGAAATTTTTCCAGAATGTGTACGCATATCATTTACAGAACCATGGATGTTTCTGCACAGAAAGTCCTGAAAGCGAACATGTTGGTTTGGGAATATCACCGGCAGAGTGATAATAACTTTTGGCTTACATCCACTTCGGAGTTCTCCAAGTGAGACGCAAAATTTCATATGTTGGATTGGAAACGCCACTAGCTAGGCTAATAATCCTATAATGGGCTTTTTGCATACATACGCATATTATTTATACAGTGTCGTGGAAACTTGCGTGCGTCCGCTTAAAACCATTTAACGTGACACACACTTCGCGTTAGCCGGATGCTCATAGTCCCAGCGGGGTGGGAGTTGTTGGGGTGGGGGAGGGGGGGGGGGGGAGGGTGAATTGCCTGCTACGTAGGCTGGGACCTAGCAACCAAAAATACGAAGGTTGACAAAATATATACGGGAACTTCAAAAGTTTGAGGAGTCAGGATGTTATCAAAAAGGGAGATAAAAACGAAACAAGAGGGCCCAATGGCCCTATATCGCTCACCCGTGTATCAGAACATCATTAGTGTAGGAGACCACTTGATATTGCTACATACTAAATATCTAAGCTCAGGCAAAGCAGTGTCCATGCTTATGAACCCTATTGGTTTCATTGGGCGACAGGGCTTGAGATGTAATTTCATCTCAATGTTTGGTAAAAGTCCCACAAATTGGAAGAGACACCTCCAAAATGACCTATACAGTGTTGACAGGGATGTAAAACCTCAAATCAAACAAAATCTGTGCCTTATGGTTTTGGAAAAGAAGATTTTTTTTTTAAGTTTTTTTTTCAGTATAAGTCTATAGAAGCTAATGAGCCCTGGGGCTTGGCCAATTTTGACCCAAAGGGCTAGTTGGCAGGATTTATGTAGGCGACCCTTTTGTGTTGCTATATACTTAATATCTAAGGTCTGTATTTCATGGTTTCAAAGAAGATGCTTGAAGCTTTTTTCCATTATAAGTTTTTTGGAGTTAAGTTGCCACAGGATTTGGCCAATTTGGACTAAATATCTAAGTTCTGTGCTTCACAGTTTCTGAGAAGAAGATTTTTTAAGCTTTCTTCCATTATGAGTCTATGGGAGCTAAGGGGCACCGGGGCGTGGCCCATTTGGACATGATTAGCAGGAAATATGTAGGTGATCACTTGCCGCTGCTACATGCTAAATATCTAAGCTCTGGGCCCTGTGGTTTCAGAGAAGAAGATTTTTGAAGCTTTTTTCCATTATGAGTCTAGGGGAGCTAAGGGGCCCCGGGGCGTGGCCCATTTGGACCCCAGGGGCATGATTGGCAGGATTTATGTAGGTGACCACTTGCCATTGCTACATGCTAATTATCTAAGCTCTGGGCCCTGTGGTTTCAGAGAAAAAGATTTTTGAAGCTTTTTTCCATTATGAGTCAATGGGAGATAAGGGGCCCCAGGGCGTGGCCAATTTGGACTCCAGGGGCATGATTTGCAGGAATTATGTAGGTGACCACTTGCCGTTGCTACATGCTAAATACCTAAGCTCTGGGCCCTGCGGTTTCAGAGGAGAAGATTTTTGAAGCTTTTTTCCATTTTGAGTCTATGGGAGCGAAGGGGCCCCAGGGCGTGGCCCATTTGGAACCCAGGGGCATGATAAGCAGGAATTATGTAGGTGACCACTTGCAGTTGCTATTGGTAAATATCTAAGCTCTGGGCCCTGTGGTTTCCGAGAAGAAGTTTTTTGAAGCTTATTTTCCATTATGAGTCTATAGGAGCTAAGGGGCCCCAGGGCGTGGCCCGTTTGGACCCCAGGGGCATGATTGGCAGGAATTATGTAGGTGACCACTTGCAGTTGCTTCATGCTAAATTTCTAAGCTCTGGGCTCTGTGGTTTCAGAGAAGAAGACTTTTGAACCTTCTTTTCCATTATGAGACTATGGGAGCTAAGGGGCCCCGGCGCGTGGCCCATTTGGAACCCAGGGGCATTATTGGCAGAAATTATGTAGGTGACCACTTGCCATTGCTACATGCTAAATATCTAAGATCTGAGCCCTGTGGTTTCAGAGAAGAAGATTTTTGAACCTTCTTTTCCATTATGAGTATATAGGAGCTAAGGGACCCCGGGTGTTGCCAATTTGGACCCCAGGGGCATGATTGGCAGGAATTATATAGGTTACCACTTGTCATTGCTACATGCTAAATATCTAAGCTCTGGGCCCTGTGGTTTCAGAGAAGAAGATTTTTGAAGCTTTTTTCCATTATGAGTCTATGGGAGCGAAGGGGCCCTGGGGCACGGCCCATTTGGAACCCAGGGGCATGATTGGCAGGAATTATGTAGTTGACCACTTGCCCTTCCTACATGCTAAATATCTAAGCTCTGGGCCCTACGGTTTCAGAGAAGAAGATTTTTGAAGCTTTTTTCCATTATGAGTCTATGGGATCCAAGGGGCCCCGGGGCATGGCCCATTTGGACCCCAGGTGCATAATTGGCAGGAATTATGTAGGTGACCAATTTCCCTTCCTACATGCTAAATATCTAAGCTCTGGGCCCTGTGGTTTCAGAGAAGAAGATTTTTGAAGCTTTTTTCTATTATGAGTCTATGGGAGCAAAGGGGCCCCGGGGCTTGGCCCATTTGGAACCCAGGAGCATGATTGGCAGGAATTATGTAGGTGACCACTTTCCATTGCTACATGATAAATATCTAAGCTCTGGGCCCTGTGGTTTCAGAGAAGAAGATTTTTGAAGCTTTTTTTCCATTATGAGTCTATGGGAGCGAAGGGGCACCGGGGCGTGGCCCATTTGGAACCAAGGGGCATGATTGGCAAGAATTATGAAGGTGACCACTTGCCATTTGATACATGCTAAATATCTAAGCTCTGGGCCCTGTGGTTTCAGAGAAGAAGACTTTTGAAGCTTTTTTCCATTATGAGTCTACAGGAGCTAAGGGGCCCCGGGGCGTGGTCCGTTCGGACCCCAGGGGCATGATTGGCAGGAATTATGTAGGTGACCACTTGCCCTTGCTACATGCTAAATATCTAAGCTCTTGGCCCTGTGGTTTCAGAGAAGAAGATTTTTGAAGCTTTTTTCCATTATGAGTCTATAGGAGCTAATGGGCCCCGGGGCGTGGTCTGTTTTGACCCAAGGGGCATGATTGGCAGGAAATATGTAGGTGACCACTTGCCGTTACTACATGCTAAATATATAAGCTCTGGGCCCTGTGGTTTCAGAGAAGAAGATTTTTGAAGCTTTTTTTTCCATTATGAGTCTATGGGAGCGAAGGGGCCCCGGGGCGTGGCCCATTTGGAACCCAGGGGCATGATTGGCAGAATTATGTAGGTGACCACCTGCCATTGCTACATGCTAAATATATAAGCTCTGGGCCCTGTGGTTTCAGAGAAGAAGATTTTTTTAACCTTTTTTTCCATTATGAGTCTATGGGAGCGAAGGGGCCCCGGGGCATGGCCATTTTTGAACCCAGGGGTATGATTGGCAGGAATTATGTAGGTGACCACTTTCCATTGCTACATGCTAAATATCTAAGCTCTGGGCCCTGTGGTTTCAGAGAAGAAGATTTTTGAAGCTTTTTTTCCATTATGAGTCTATAGGAGCGAAGGGGCCCCGGGGCGTGGCCCATTTTGCACCCAGGGGCATGTTTGGTAGGAATTATGTAGTTGACCTCTTGCCCTTGCTACATGCTAAATATCTAAGCTCTGGGCCCTGTGGTTGCAGAGAAGATTTTTAAATTTTTTCCCTTTATAAGTCCATAGGAGCTATATGTTGCCATGGCAACCAGAATTCCGATCTGATCAGCCCAAAAACCTTATGCAGCCTTTCCCCCTACCTGATGATGCTTCACATGAATTTTGATCAAGATTGGCCACGGGGTATTAGAGATATACTAATTTGAAATTGTTTACGGACGCACGGACGGACGGACGGACGCACGGACGCACGCACGACGGACGACGGACAAAACGTGATCCCAAAAGCTCACCTGTCACTACGTGACAGGTGAGCTAAAAAGTTTAATGTCGTTGTCAAAAGGTAACAACTCTTATAAGGTGCAAAATCTTTCTTTGAAGAGTAGTATTGAAAAATGTCTGATGTACTTAATGGACACGCCTATAATCATAGAAAAAATGGAGAGGATAAATTTAGGCCATGCCTACATCCAATCCAATGACATATCGATATGTACATATAGAATATATTTATGTGTCATGAAATTCTAATAAATAGATAAAATGCGAACATGGAATTTTAAACAATTGGGCAATGCATATTTAATCTAAACTGCATACAAGACCTGTTTTGGTTATATTACAATAGCACACCCATTGTGTGAAGTACTGCGTCATTCGTAGCCGTAAAACTAGCGTTTTTCCCGGTAAAGTTTTGATAGTTTCCTTACTTCTGTTCCAAACATAGATGGTGAGTGCTCTTTAGAGCCACCTCATTGGGGCGGTTCTAACGAGTACCCACAACATATACATGTATGTTGTCTCGCAAAAGTTAGAGAAAATCATGTATATCCATGCATGTAAAACTACCCTTCTCTATAAAATGGGGTTTGCAGGGATGTTTTTCCAATATTACGGACTTGTGAACGTGATCATACACCGCCCCGCCCATCGGGGCTTGAAGAAATAGATGGGCTGCACGATGCTACCACGCAGAGCTGACACCGTCCGCACACTATAGTACTGGTAAACCGTTTTGAGGATCTAAGCCTGTCCAGGCACCGCGGTGCGAGTTGGACCGTCCATGCTTATAAACTCTATTGGTTTCATTGGGCGACAGGGCTTGAGATGTCATTTCATCTCAATGTCGGGTAAAAGTCCCACAAAACTGGAAGCAACGTCTCCAAAATGACCTATACTGTGTTGACGGGGACATTAAGCCTCAAATCGAACAAAACGTGATCATACAGATGTTATCAGATACTTGAAAGTTTAATAATTGGAATGACCTTTTTTTGTCAGACTTGCCATAGCGGAGTTATTCTCCTTTTAGCTCGCCTAGACAAAGTCCCAAAAGAACTATTGTCGGCGTCGGTCTTGACGTTAGCGTTGGAGTCGGCGTCGGCATTCATTTAAAGTTTTTAAAGAGACCCATACGATGGATTTGGTTTATGTTTGGCATGATTATAGATATAGGTCCAAAGTTTTATTCACGCCCGTACCTATTGTCTCACCTATGGCCCCAAGGTCAAGGTCATGGACATTAGAATTTTTATGTTAAAGTTTTTTCGACTTTTATGCAAAAGTTTTTTAACTGCTCATATTTTCCAAACCATAAGAACAATTTGGTATAATGATTGAAAAAGGTCCAAAGTTTCATTCAGCGATACCCAAGATCATGCCTATGACCTCAAGGTCAAGGTCACAGACTTTAAAGTTTTAATGTTAAAGTTTTTAATAGCTCATATTTTCATATTTGATATGATGATAGATATAGGTCAAAATTTTTATTCAGCTATACTTATACTAAAGGTCAAGGTTATGTACTTAGAATCTTTATGTTAGGGTTTTTTAACAGGCCATATTTTCCAAACAATATGATGGATTTGGTTCTAGTTGGAATGTTGATAGATATACACATATAGGTCCAAACTTTACTTCAGCAATACGGTCACCCTTTATGTAAAGGTGACGGTCACAGAATAAGAAATATTTTATGTTAACAATTTTAAGTGCTCTTGTTTTTTCAAACAATATGATGGATTTGGTTAATATTTGGTATCATGATGATAATTCAGCGATTTCCTGTACTTGCCCATGAACTCAAGGTCAAGGTCACAGACTAAGGAATTTTATGTTAAAGATTTTATGACTTATATTTTCCTAACTATGCGATGGATTTGGCTCGAATTTGGTATGATGATAGTTCTAAGTCCGTCGGTTTATCAGGCAATACTCCCACACATGCCCATGGCCTCAAACACCATGCCATAAACAAGTTGCGGAGAATATTGTTATACCCGCCCAATTTTTGTGTATCCGTCCGACCGTCCACTTGTGAGCTTTCTGTAACTTGAAAATAATTTCAGATTATTTTTTTTTGAAGTCTTGCAATTGTTTGTGTGCTTGAGTTGAGGTTATAGTCCCCGTCAACACTGCTTGGGTCATTTTGGAAATGACCTTTACAGTGTTGACGGGGACGTAAAATCTCAAACAAACCAAAACAATTACGAGGCGTCTGCTTAGCCGGCTGTTCAGGGTCTACACTGTTTGCTTAAAGGTATAAGTATCAGCTGTCAAGTTGTTCATTATTTCTTTTCTATAATCGAAAGGGTGTATGGTAATTTGAAATGACAGCTCAAGCCCTGTCGCCCAATGAAACCAATAGTGTTTATAATCATGGACGGTCCGACTCGCACCACTGCTTTGACTGGGCAGGCTTAGATCCTCTAAGCGGTTAACCAGTATTCGTGTGCGGTCGGTTTCAGCTCATGCAGCCCATATAATTTTTTCAAGCCCCGATGGACGGGGGCCGCTCTATCTAATGTCACTTTGAAGTAAATTTGCAACGACTCCTAATCATAAGGCCTCTCGCTGCTGTGGTTCGAGCCTGGATCGGGTCACATGTGAGACGCCAAATTCTGCAACGGAAGGTGAGGTGGTTTTTCTCCGGATACTCGGGTTTTCGCCTACCTCTGATTGACGATCGACTCGATATTGTTTGTTTGATTTGAGGTTTAACGTCCCCGTCAACACTGTAAAGATCATTTTGGAGACGTTGCTTCCAATATTGACATCTCAAGCCCTGCCACTCAATGAAACCAATAAGGCTTTTTAGCATTGGCGGTCCGACTCGCACCGCATTGCCTTTGCAGGCTTAGATCCTCAAAGCGGTTTACTAGTACTCGTGTGCGGGTCGGTTTCAGCTCTGCATGGAAGCATCATCTTTCTACAAACCCCGATGGGCGGGGGCTGCATCGGCTCGATATAATTGAAAGGGCCGTAAAACAAAATAAATATTAGCACTGGTCTTTGTAACATACAATTTTCGTTTAAAATGACTTTATAATCAGAATTCCATTAAACTATATATATAATTGCAGCGTTCTACAAAAGAATTATGTGATTCTCTGCATGATTAAATCTTAGCGATAAAAAACTGAAGCGTATACCTCCATGACGGGTGCTGGGATCTGCTTGATCGCCCCTAACCATTATTTTCCTATTCATAGCTCCAACAAGCCTGTGTAATATAGACCCCTACCCAGCAGACACATGACGTTATTTGACGTCACATCAACGTCGGTGCGTCGTCATGAAGTGTATGCGACGTTGATTTGACGTTGCCCTAGCGGCGTTTGCCTGCATTGTTACGAACTCCATATTTGTATAGATAACTTAGGGTTTTCAATCCTACTTTAAATTACACATTGTTGGTATTGGTTAGAACCACCTCGGCGAGGCTGTTCACTAGTTTTTGTTTGTTTGTTTGTAATGTTTGATTTGAGGTTTGACATCCCCGTCAACACTAGTAGGTTAATTTGGAGACGTTATTTTCGAGAAGTTGCTTTTAATGTTGTGTGACTTTTACTTTCAATGAAACGCAACAGGATTTATATACATGGACGGTCCCACTCGCACTACTTTATTACTATTATTATTTGGTTTTATTTTTATTTATTTATTTTTTTTTTTTTTTGCATAAAAGTCTGTCAAGTCTGCGAATAATTTCGTAATCATGGATTCTATTCGAAACGCTGATCACACTGCATGGATGTGCAGTGTAGTATGCGCTTTTGCTGTTCGCATTATAGATAACCCGCAGATTCCAGTCGCGGAACTTGGGCCGGGCGTAAATGCGATTTCAATTAGAGTAAGGGTGTGAATTGGTGGTTTTAGTATGGCTCATAAAACCATTTAATAAGATAATCAGCATTGCTTTTGATCGGACTGTTAAATACAGTGCCGACATTAAAGCCATATGGACTTCCAGCATATACAACCTCAAACTTTTATGTATTCCTTTATTTATTTATTTATTTATTGTTTTTTATTTATTTATTTTTTTAATGAACAAAGCATCAGCTACATTTTTAGATTTTACTGAACCGCTTTCAATAAATACATTTTAACATCACGTGAACAAGTCCGTGAAATGAACACCCCCTAAACCCCAGTTTATATAGAGAATACTGGGGTTTACGGGGTATACATTATTTTTTCCTATTTCTGCTCCAATACATAGGTTGTTGATACTCGTTAGAACCGCCATTGAGGCGGTTCTAACGAGCACCCACAACCTATGTTTTAGGTATAAATAAGAAATATATCACAGATGTTCATCAGAAAAGTAGCCATTTTGGAGATGTGAGAAAATACACTACGTTGCATGGGTGTGTTGTCGTCATGAAGTGGTTCCTAAAATCAGGAATTTCTCCCAATATCATATTCCTTATAACAAAATGACGAGCGAAGTGTGTGATATGAGCAGATAACCACAACTTTGGTTTTCATACTTTTGAGTGATAGGCCTCAACCCATTGAATCCATTGAACATAACCATTTCTGGCGTGCACTCGTGTCCGCTCAGTAACTCTTGTGCCATTTGAGATATTTTTTCACGAAACACCATACGAAAAATTATAACTGTGGAATATCTGCTTCCATACGCAAAATATCCAAGGATCTAACAAAAAAAAAGGAAGAGCACAAAAACTCCTTTCTGGAATATTCCAAAGACAGAGTTTCTGCGTAGGATAGAGAGACAATATAGTGTGTTCCAGGTCTGTGTTCATATAAATTTACACATGAGCGCAGAAAATGCTTCCGAGGAATATATTTGCGTCTGAGCGCAAATAATCCTTTCATGGAATATCTGCGTAGGTACGGCAAAAATATCCTGGTCTCTAACAGAATTTTGCGTCTGGACCCAAATATTCCAATTGTGAAATATCTGCTTTCGTACGCAAAATCGTAAGAGCGCAAAAGCTCCTTTCTGGAATATTTCAAAGACCGAGTTTCTGCGTAGGACGATGTAATTCCAATTCAGTGACAATATAGTGTAGTGATATGCAAAAAATCCAATGCAGGATTATTTGCGCCCAAATTTACATCTGAGCGCAGATAATGCTTCCGAGGAATATATTTGATTCTGAGCGCAAATAATCCTTTCATGGAATATCTGCGTAGGTACGCCAAAAATATCCTCGTCTGTAATAGAATTTTGCGTCTGGACGCAAATATTCCAATTGTAAATATCTGCTTCCGTACGCAAAATCGTAAGAGCGCAAAAACTCCTTTCTGAAATATTCCAAAGACAGAGTTTCTGCGTAGGATGATGTAATTCCGATTCAGTCCGTCTGGACGCAAATATTCCAATTGTTAATATCTGCTTCCGTACGCAAAATCGTAAGAGCGCAAAAACTCCTTTCTGAAATATTCCAAAGACAGAGTTTCTGCGTAGGATGATGTAATTCCGATTCAGTGACAATACAGCGTATTCATATGCAAAAACTCAAATGCAGGATTATTTGCGCCCGGCGCAAAAACTCCAAATCTGGATCGATATATACCTCCGGAACCCTTTCCCGTCAGCAATCAGTAACCATGCCAGTCATCATGCAATACGCATGCGCCGACGGGAGTGCTGGCTCCAGGTTTTGCATTTCCGGCCTGATTTCCTACTTTCGATTTACTGACGGCCTTTATTGACACCGAGTAATTTGTTCACATGAGAATATTTGGGTAATAATTAATTATCAGAATCCTCACACACTAGAATAAGATTGTGTCATATGTCAATTCTTGCATATGGTATAATTGGGGCCATAATTTGTATTCATACAGCCTCTGTCAATCTGTCAATTGAATTGTCCGCTGGAGAGAAAATTGTCCATAAATTCGTCATGGGCCTAGTACGGCAAATGTAACTGGGAAGCTCCGTGGTGACTGGTTTTTGTTTGATTTGAGGTTTAACGTCCCAGTCAACACTGTAAAGGTCATTTTTGAGACGTTGCTTCCAATTTTGTGGGACTTTTACCCGACATTGAGATGAAATGACATCTCAAGCCGTGTCACCCAATGAAACCAATAGGGTTTATTAGCATGGCAGTCCGCCTCGCACTGCGGTTCCTGGACAGGCTTAGATCCTCTAAGCGGTTTACCAGTACTAGTGTGCGGGCCGGATTCAGCTCTGCCTGGAAGCATCATGCAGCCCATATATGTCTTCAAGCCCCTATGGGCGGGTGCTGCCGTGGTGACTGGGAAGTATGGCAAGCCATTTTACTATTTATTATGGAATGTAGATATCTAATTTATTATGTAAGATATATATTATATTAGATATCTTATTTTTTATATAAGATATCTTATATAGCATATAAGATATCTTATATAATATATGAGATATCTTTATATATAAGATATCTGATATCTTATATAAGATATCGTATATGCTTTATTAGATATCTTATTTATTATATAAGACATCTTATATAGGATATGAGATATCTAATATAGGATATAAGATATCTTATTTACCAAAATATATAAGATAGCTTATATAATAAATTAGATATCTAAAATAGCATGAGATATCTTGTATAGCATATCAGATATCTTATATATTATATAAGATATCTTATTTATTATATAAGATATCTTATCTATTATACAAGATATATTATTTTAAGATGGAAATAAGATATCTTATATGATACATAAGATATCTGATATATTATATAAGATATCTAATATGTTATATTAGATATCTTATTTGGAATATTAGATATCTTATTGAGCTTATCAGATATCTCATATATTCCAGTGAATAAGACATCATATCCTATATCAGATATCTTATTTGATATATTAGATATCTTATACAACTTATAAGATATCTTATATAATATATAAGATATCTTATTTACCTAAATATATAAGATATCTTATTATTAGATATCTTATACAACTTATAAGATATCTTATATAATATATAAGATATCTTATTTACCTAAATATATAAGATATCTTATTTGACAAATAAGATATCTAATATATTTTACCAAAAAACATAATGAAGTCTACCCCGAACTGCCAAAAGCATATCTGGAAATGACTACCCCCATTTATGCCTAACATTCCATAACCCATTTTGTGCCAGAACCCCTTGCAAATAGTGCAGGCCCAGATCAGATCAGTGTCTACACTATTTGCAAAACGTTCAACTATTTTCAGATTACACAACCTGTCATACCTAATTTTCAAAATGGACTCCTGCCATATATAAGGAGGAAGATTCCATTTGGTAAAAAAGGGATAAAAGGGACAAAGAAATATTGAACTCATTATGCGAAAAGTAGAGGCAGAAACCATGCTGAATATATGCACAGTCTGGTGAGAGGCTTTGTTTTTTTTTTGTCAAAATACATGCAGCGAGCAGCGCTTGGCATAACTCAGAGTTTGAAGTTCAATTAAGACTTCTACTATCTGAAGAATTTTTGTAAGGGAGGATTATTAAATTATACAAACAAAAGCAAGCTGGATTTATTATCTATATTTCTCTCTCTCTCTCTCTCTCTCTCTCTCTCTCTCTCTCTCTCTCTAAAAAAACACACTTCAAAAAAGCATTTATAATCAATTTTTTCCAGTCCTCTGTCTGTGTAGCAGTCTTATGTGCATATAGATACAAGAGGGAGCGACTATTATTTGTTATTTCTTACGAATTTACATAAGATATCTTATATGTTGATTAAGATATCTTATTTATCAAATGTATATAAGATATAATTTGTTAAATAAGATATCTTATATGCTATATAAGATATCTTATATGTTCAATAAGATATCTGATATGCCAATTAAGATATCTTATATACCAATATAAATAAGATATCTTATATAATATATAAGATATCTGATATGTTATATAAGATATCTTATATGCTATATTAGATATCTTATTTAGTATATTAGATATCTTATATAGCATATAAGATATCTTATATGTTTTAGTAAATAAGACAATCAGATATCTTATTTAACATAAAAGATATATTCTATGTTATATACGATATCTTAATTAAGATATAAGATAACTAATATACCATATCAGATATCTGAATTGCTGAATTAAATAACTTATATCATATAGGATATAAGATATCTACTTTAGGATATTAGGTATCTTATATCCTATATGAGATATCTTATATAATAAATAAGATATCTTATATAATAAATAAGATATCTATATGCCATAATAAATAGTAAAATGGCTTGCCATAGGGAAGCAACGTTGCATTCATAAGCTGTTTGCGACAAACAAAATATCCTTCAACAAATAATTACCTGCCTTCATTTATGAGGTGCCGTTTTACTATTTAATTGAATTTCAAGATTTAGTTTATTTGCTTGTATTGGAGTTTAATGGCCCAGGCATCACTATTTAGGTCATTTTTGAATCGGTCAGTTAACTTATCCACACTTTTCCCGGGTAAGCTTATACCTAAGCGGTTAACCAATACAGTGCACATTCTTTCACAGAAACTGACAACTGCCCTTCTTGAATCAGCAGAAGGGAGAAAATGACCATAGAAAAGAAAGGAAGGAATGTTGCCGACTCCAACAGGAATCGAACTCGTGTCCTCCTGATCACCAGTCAGACCTGCATCTGACTGACCTACCGAAATATCTTTAAGTCAAATTATAGATAACTATAATTAACATTTTTTATACCTGTAATTATCGATATTTTTGATATCATAAAAGGTAACCAATGATATGTAAAATATATTTCTTGATATCTATAAATTTATTTTATGATATCAATTATTCCATTGCATATATAAATATTCAAAAAATCCAATTATAGATATCATTTCAAAGGCTGAAATAAAGATATCACAATTTTCAGTAATTGATACCAGAAAATATATTTTGGATATCAATAAATGTAATTATCGATATCCAAAAATGTTCTTCAATATTTGATATCTATATATCGAATAAAAGTTATCTATAACTGAATTATAGATATGTCTTAACATATTTTAGATATCATAAAATATATAATAGATATCTTAATATTATTTTTAGATATGAATGTCAGAGAATATATTATGGATATCAATAAATGATATTTATGATATCCTAAAATGTTCTTCTATATTTGCTATCTATATATAGAATAATAGATATCTATAATTTGAATTATAGATATCCTTTAACATATTTTCAATATCATAAAATAAATAATAAACATCTAATATTATTTATAGATAGTTAAAAATAATTATTGATATCCTATATTTAATTACAGATATCTATAAATCAAATTATAAATATCAATAAACCAAATTAAAGATATGTACAATTAACACTATTGATATCTATTATTATCTGTATTTTTTGATATAATAAAATGAAGTCCAGGATACGTTATATATATTTCTTGATATTAATAGATTTGTTTTATGATATCAATTATTTCTTTACATATATAAATATCTAAATTCAAATTATAGAAATCATTTAAAAGGCTGAATTATGGATATCACAATTTTCATTAATGGATAACATAAAATACATTATTTACATCAATAATTGAAAATATTGATATCCTCAAATGCTCTTCAATCTTTGATATCTATATATCAAGTAAAAGATAACTACAATTGGAATTATTGATAACCCTTTACATATTATAGATATCATGAAATAAATAATAAATATCCAATATCAATAATGTTAATTATAAATGTCTATTATTTGATTTATAGATATCTATAATTTGATTTATAAATATCTACAAATTGATATATAGTTGTCTGTAATAAAAATATAGAATATCAACAAATATTATTATATATCTATGAATAATATTAGATATGTATTATTTATTTCATTTTATCCATAATGTGTTAAGGGATATCTATAATTCAAGTTATAGATATATTTTATTCAATACATAGATATCAAATATGGATGAACATATCAGGATATCAATAATTACATGTATTGATATCCATAATATATTTTCTGATATCCATTATTCAAATTTGTGATATCTATTATCCAGCCTTTAAATGGTATCTATAATTGGATTTTAGATATCGTTATATGTAAAGGAATAATGGATATCATTAAACAAATTTATAGACATCAAGAAATATATATTGCATATCATTGATTACATTTTATGATACCAAAATATTGATAATAATGTTAATTATAGATATCTATAATTTGATTTATAGATATCTATAATTTGATATATAGATACCTAGAGTAAAATTATAGATATCTCCCAATTGTATTAAATAGTAATTCGGCACCCCATATTCATTTATCTTCCTAGGACTAACCCTGATAATGCAAGAGTCCTGTTATTTTATATATATATTGTGTGTGCCATGTATGCTTTGCAATGTATGGTACCACTGATATTGTAAAGTAGAAGTAAAACAAAGATCAGGAATCAATACAATTAACTTACTCCACCCATCAAAGACACCAAAGGGAAAGAAACACAAACATGAAGCGACCAGACAAAATTGGAAACCTAAACAAAGGAAGGCCATAAGGACAGTTACTTTCACACAAAATGGCCAAATGGCCATCGAAAAAATAAAAAGACACAAGTGATACACACAGTAAGTAACAAACAACAACATAAATAAACCGCCACAGAAGAACCGCCTTGGAACGGTCAGTGAAAAGAATTCCACTAGGGGCTTAAACCGATTTTACCGATTTCCACCGACCGTGACTCACATCAACATGACTCACACAGCTAATACCTCCATTCCTACAGCTCTAACAATGAATCTCACAGCTATCACAATGGCTCATATAACTGTCATCATGATTCACGCATCTCTAAGCGTGATTCCTACAGCTATCACCTTGACGAAAGCAGCTGTCACCATGGAACATACATCTGTCTCCGTGATTCATACAACCATCTGTATGTCTCATACAGCTATAAGCATGACTCATACAGCTGTCGTCATGGGTCATTGAGCATTCACCGTGACACCTACAGCTGTCTCCAAGGTCCATACAGCTGTAAACATGACTCATACAGTTGTAACCATGGCTCATACAACTGTCTCCATGACTCATACAACTATCATCATGACTCGATTTGCTGCCAGCGTGACTGATAAAGCCGTCATCATCACTCATACAGCTATCGCCATGACGTATGCTGACAACACTATCATAGTGCTGCCAGCATAAGTCATATAGCTATTATTATGGCTCTTCCAGCTGTCTCTGTGGTTCTTACAGCAATCACCACGACTCATATTGCTGTCACCATTACTAATACAGCGATTGTCATGGCCTATTCAGCTATCACCATGAATACAGCAAACATCTACCACCCTGTACCGGCCCCGATAGCTCAGTTGGTAGAGTGTCCGCTCCGGGGAACGGGAGGTCTCGGGTTCGATCCCGGGCCGCGACATACCAAAGTCGTTAAAAATGGTACTAGCTGCTCCTCGTTTGGCACTTAGATTTACGGGGCAGAGCTAGGACTGGTCGATCCAGTGTCAGGATAATGTGACTGGGTGTGGTATCATGTAATGTGTCTGGGACATGATACTTCAGTGAGGCAGCACTATAAACGTATGCATTGAGCTCCCTGTCGCAACCAGACACCGTCGTGATATGACTGAAAAAATGTTGAAAGCGACGTTAAACCCGAATTCACACACACACTACCACCATGTATCCTGTAGCTATTGCATTGACTCATACAGCAATTTGATAACTCACACAGCTGTCACCATAACTCAAACAGCTATCAGCACGACATCTACAGCTATCACCAGGAATCATACGGCGCCCACAATGACTCGGATATCTTAATTTCAAATACAACTGCCACCAAGATATATTCCGTTAGCAACAGTCATATATCCTATAGCTCTCAGCATGAATTATGCGACTGTAACCATTGTTTATATACCTGTCACGACGACTCATAGGACTGTCACGATGTCTTTCAGCTGTCACCATAACTCAGTTAACATGGCACACACAGCAGTCACCATGATCCGTACAGCTTTAACCATGACTCATATACAGATATCAACATGCTTCATACAGCTATCGGTATATATCATGGCTCGAACAGCTGTCGCGATGACTCATACAGCTGCATGACATGATGGCTAATACATCTGTCACAAATCACGATTCATATGCAGCCATGACCATAACTACCACTACCATGATGCATACAGCTATCACCATGACTGATTTAGCTGTCACCGTGAAACATACAGGTATCACCATGCCCCATACACATGTCATGCTGACTCATACGGCTGTCACTAACACTAACACACACAACTGTCATTATGACTCATACACCTGTCATCATGACTCTAGCACATGTCACTCCCTGTCACTTTGACTCGTTTACCCCTGCTATGACTCACACAACTGTCACACTGACCAATGCAGCTGTCACGATGACTCGTACTTCTGTAACCATGACTCAACATGTTGTCACGAGTTGCAGACATCATGGCTCCTACAGCTGTGACAACGCCTCAAACAGTTGTCAGCAAAACCCTTGAAGCTAATGACTACTACTGCTGTCACCATGAATTATACGACACCGTAAATCAAACAGCAGTCATCTTAGCTCTTACGGCTGTCACGATGATGCATTCAGCTGGCACCATGGATTATACAGTTGACACAATGACTCATAAAGCTTTCACAATTACTTATGATATAGCTATAACCGTGACTAATACAGCTATCACATCGACTAATACAGCTGTAACGAAGACTCATATCATTACTTATACAGCTATCATGATGGCTCATACAGCTGACTCATGCAGCTGTCACCATGATCTACATAGCTATAACCATACATCTGTCACCATGACGCCTATATCTATCAGCACGACTTCTGTAGCTTTTACTAAGGCTCTTATTGCTACTGTCATGACTTGTACAGCTGTAAATGACTCCTATAACTAAGGCTCTTATTGCTACTGTCATGACCTATACAGCTGTCATCATGACCAATATAGCTGTTAATATCACTTTTACACCTGTCATCATGACTCAAACAGCTATCATCATGACTCCTACAGCTGCAACCATGACTACTACAACTGTCATCATGACTGCAACAGCTGTCAGCATGACTCATACATGTATGACGATGACTAATAAAGCTATCACTAGGATTCATATAGGTTTTATTTTAAATATACTCAGAGGGAATAAAAAGTAAACAGTTTTTGATTTGGAGTACCGGATCTTATATTGCTGTCTGTCATAAAATATGCCTATGTCTGTTTTTCCCAAACGTCTAAGTTTGTAGTAGTCCAATTCTTTTCCTGTTGCAGTCATCATTGATGGAGTTATTGCCCTTAATTGATAATCAATATTTCCAGCTGTTAACACCACTCATATAGCTGTCACCATGACTCACTAATCTATCATCATGACTACTGCTGTTGTCAGTATAACTACTACAGCTATCGATATGACTAATGCATCTTTAAAAATGGCTTATACGACCGTCAGCATGGCTTATACAGCTATCGCCAATGCTTACAGCTTTCACAGAGACTCTTACAACTGTCACTAAAATTCATGCAGCTCTAATCGTGATCCCGACAGCTATCACCATGACGAATATAGCTGTCACCACAGCTCGTACAGCTTTCTCCGTGACTCATACAGCCATCATTCTGTGCTCTTACAGCTTAAAGCATCGCACATATTGCTGTCGACAGGGTTCATACTGCAAACACTATGTCTAATACAGCTGTAACAATGAACCAGATGACTACGTCTAAAGCTGTCTTCATGCCTCATACAGCTATCAGGATGACTCGAACAGCTATCACAATCACTCATTCAGTGACCACCATGAGCCATATAGCTATCACCATCACCAATACAGCAAGCTCCAGCCCATCGGGACTTGGAGAATTAAATTAAGATGCAAAGTGTTTCCACGCATAGCTGAAACCGACCGCACACGAGTACTAGTATACAGCTTAGGTCTAAGCCTGTTCAGGCAAAGTGATGCGAGTAGGACGTTCATGCATATAAACCTTTTGGTTTCATAGGGCGGCAGGGCATGCGATTTCATTTCATCTCACTGTCGGGTAAAGGTCCACAAAATTGAAAGCAACGTTTCGAAAATGACCTAAATAGTGTTGACGGGAACGTTAAACCTCTATTCAAACAAACAAACAAAAAACTAATACAGCTATCTCAATCACTCATACAGCTATCACCATGAGGGTTGTAGCTATTACCGTAACTCCTACAGCTATTAAGATGACTCATACAGCTGTCTCTAGGACACACACAGCTATCACCACGACATCTTTGACTATCACAATGAATCATATAGCTACCACCATGATTCATACAGATATCTTAATTCACATACAACTGTCACCACGACCCATAGCGCTTTCATCAGCCATATCTCCAGTACTGTCATTATAAACCATTGCTCATACAGCTGTCCATATCAATATGACTCACACAGCTTTCCTCACGACTCCTACAGCTGCCACCATGACTTCTTCAGATGTCATCATGTCTCATACAGCGGTCGCCATGACACATACAGCTGTTATCATGACTCATACAGCTATCAGCACGACTTCTACACGAATCATACGGCGCCCAAAATGACTCGGATATCTTAATTTCGTATATAGCTGCCATCAAAACTTATTCCGTTTTCAACAATCATATCTCCTGTAGCTATTAGCATAAATTATGCAGCTGTAACCATTGTTCATGTAGCTATCAACATCGCTTATAAGCCTGTCAACATGACTCACACCGCTTTCTTTTCGACTTCTACAGCTGTCACTGTGACTACTTCAGGTGTCACCATGACTCTTACAATGGTATCCATGACACATATAGCTGTCACCATGACTCATACAGCTATCACCATTGCTCGCATCCCTCTCACCAAGACTAATATAGCTTTTTATAGTGTCTAATACAGCGATCACTATAACTAATACAGCTGCCACGATGAGTCATATAATGACTAATACAGCCATCACGATGACTCATACAGCTGTCAAACTGACTCATACAGTTGCCACCACGACACATACAGCTATTACCGTTACTCATACAGCTTTTACCATGACTCTGATATCTATCAGCACGCCTTTTTAATCTTTCACTAAGATACATATATATACCGCTATTAAACATTCAGATGTCACCTTGACTTTTAAAGCTATTGCCATGACCAATACAGCTGTCACCATTACCAATTCAGCTGTTAACATCTATCATACCATGACTCACACATCTGTCATCATGGCAAATGCTGCCTTCAGTATGACAACTACAGCTGTCAATATAATTAATACATCTTTCAAAATGGCTCATACGGCTGTCAGCATGGCTTACACAGCTATCACCATGACAACAGATTTCACCGTGACGCTTACAACTGTCACCATAATTCATACAGCTCTAACCGTTATCACTACAGCTATCACCATTATGAATACAACTGTCATCTTGGTTCATGCAGCTATCTCCGTTACTCATACAGCCACCACTCCGTGCTCATACAGCTATAAGCATCGCTTATATTTCGCCAGGGGCCATAAAGCTTACACTATGCCTGATGCATTGAATAACATGATTGAATAACATGAGTATGCATAAAGCTGTCTTCACGCCTCATACAGCTATCAGCATGAATCAAATAGCTGTCACAATGACTCATTTTGTGACCACCATGACCAATATAGCTATCACCATAACTAATACAGCAAGCCCCGTAAACCTCTATTCAGCTCAACAAAGGAAAGACTAATACAGCTATCGCAGTCACGCATACATCTATCGCCATGATTCTTGTAGCTATTACCATAACTCATACAGCTATTAAGATGACTCATGCAGCTGTAACCGTGACTCACGCAGCTATCACCACGACTTCTCCAACCATCACCATGATTCATACAGTTACCAGCATGACTCATAACGATATCTTAATTTCAAATACAGCTATCACCAAGACCCATAACGCTTTCATTAGCCATTTTATCTCATGTACTGTCACTATGATTCGTGCAGCTGTAACCATTGGTCATACTGCTGTCCATATCAACATGACGCACACAGCTGCTGTCCTCACGACTCATACAACTGTCACCATGACTACTTCAGGTGTCATCATGTCTCACACAGCGGTCGCCATGACACATACAGCTGTCATCATGACGCATACAGCTATCAGCATGACTCGCATAGCTCTCACCATTGCTCATACAACTGTCCCCATGACTAATACAGCTAGCCCCATGACTTACAATGCTATCACCATGACTCATTCAGCTGTCACCACCATTAAAAGTAGAAGTAAAACAAAGATCAGGAATTGATACAATTAACTTACTCCATCCATAAAAGACACCAAAGGGAAAGAAATACAAACATAAAGCGACCAGACCATAATGGAAACCTAAACAAAGGAAGGCCATATGGACAGTTACTTTCCCACAAAATGGCCATATGGCCATCCAAAATTAAAAGACACAAGTGATACACACAGTAAGTAACAAACAACAACATAAATAAATCGCCACAGAAGAGCCGCCTTGGAACGGTCAGTGGAATATTTCCACTGGGGGGCTTAAATCGATTTTACGTGGCCACAATCCTCGCCCTTACTTCCGTCGCGATTTAGACAAATAATTTGTTCAGTCCGCATGAAGGCCTCCTAACTCATCAGTGCAACATCTCAGTGAACACAGAAATCAAAGAACCACAGAGGTGAGACAACGGTGAGGACTCGACAGCAAGAAACCACTGAAATGCTGGAGCAAAAGAAAACCAACAGTTAGACTCCGATGAGCCCGACCAGAGACAGAGCATCAGGCACCAACCAACATTATCTCTTTAATTTTCAATAAGCCTTTACGTTGGAGCCGTCATAGAATCTGAGGCCTGACCCACCGGCGTGCAATTAAAGAGGGAAGCAAAGTTGCCAACCGTGATTGGGTTAACTACCATGCATGCAGTCTGTCGTATAATATCCATGTTGTACCCAATCTTTTTATATCGAAGAATGATTTTACGAAATTGGGTGCTGAAGTCACTGCGGTTATATATTTTTCTGAATTTATATACTAAGTCACCATAAAATTCGGGTTCCGATAGACCTTGTTGCAGAAGAGATTTAAGTCCAATATTGAATTTTGAAATTAAATCAGAATGGCGTCTATAAAATTTTGAAAAGGCTTTGCGTAGTTTATGGTACCGATAACCCTGATTAAGAAGTTTAGCCGTTAATAATTTATTACGAGTGTTGAAGTCAGTTACATGACTACACACTCTAGCAAATCGAATTAATTGCGAATTAAAGCCTCCGCGGGTGTAGCGGTTAAGCTACTCGTCTTAGAAACCAGGTATCTTGAGTTCGATTTGGGCAGATTATATTTTCTTAGTGCAGATTATATTTCCTTTTCCTTTGGGATCATACGCTTTGCAAACTACATTGCTGTTTCTGAAGGTACTCAATAAAACCGAGTCTCCGATTTTCGTTCTTTTATTTGTTTTTTGTTTCCAAAGGCAACCCTTACCTCACTGCAGCTGGTCTTAAGTGCCGTGTGGTGGCCGTAGAAAGTCTCCCCGTCCTTCATCATAGTGCAGATTATATTTTCTTTTCCTCTGGGGTTATTGAGTTTGAAAATCGAATGTCGCTTAAGCCGGTGGTAGGAGGCGTATGCAGCCTTGCAAACTATATTGCTGTGTATGAAGAGACTCAATAAAACCGAGTCTCCGATTTTCGTTCTTGTATGTGCTCTTTATTTCCAAAGGCAACCATTCTGCTTTTTATTCTCCAGACTTTCGGATAAATCTTTAAACCGAGGTCCCGTTTCTATATGATCTTAGCTGTTGGTGGGACGAAACACGCCCCAGCACGCACGCACGCACGCACGCACACACGCACGCACACACACAGAGCTGTCACCATGACTTAAACTGCTGCCACCGTGCCGACTACAGCTATCACTACGACTGGTACATGTACGTATCACTACCACAGGGACACATTCATTTATTGTCATCGCTCTGGTAGCTATTACCAGGACTTAAACAGCTTCCACCATGACTCCTATAGCTATTCCCATTACTCATTATGGTATTAATATGACTAATACAGCCATCACCACAACTCACACAGCTAGCACATTGACTCCTAAAGTTATCACCATGGCTCATACAGCTGCCACTATGATTCATACAGCTGTCCCTATGACGTATAAAGCTGTCACAAGACCAATACAGTTGTCACAATGACTATCACAAGAATCACATAGCCCAGATAACCCTGTACACTATGATTTTCTGTTCCGTGTTGTAGTCCTTGCTTCCAAAGGATTATGATATATGACTTCACCACAGCTTGTATTTAGGGAATGTGTGGCGGTCGTCAAACGTCTCCCTGCCCTTGATCATAGTGTGGGTTATATTTTCAAGTCATTTTGGATCATTGATTCCACTGCGAAAATTTGAGAATAGTTGAGGGTCACTGGCTAGGCCTAATTGTGGAAACTAGCTAGTCTGTCCCAGAAAAAAACTTGTACACTACGGGTTTCGGTCCGTATTGTAGCCCTTGCTGCCAAAGGATTGCCCATTATATAGAACATCGTACAGTTATAACCATGTATCAAATGGCTATCAAGATGTCACCCCCAGCTACCTTCATAACTCATACACATATCATCATGATTCATTTAGCTGTCATCATGACTCATTCAGCTATCCCCACGAATCATATTGCTATCACGGTTACGCCTGTATTACCTTTGTACATACAGCTATCACCATGACTCATACAACTGTCAACATGACTCATGCAGTTACCACAAATGCTCATGCAGCTGTCAAGATTAATCATCAAACTCTCACTATAACTCAAAAAGCCATCACCATGACTAATACAGCTTTCACCATGAATCATATTTTAGTCTTTCTCTTATAATTACTCTTATAGCTATCACCATTTGTTAAACAGCTATCACCACGATTCGTACTGATGTAATTGTGTGTCATACAGCTGTCCCCATGATTCATATACCGTAGCTACCATCATGAATCATATAACTACTCTTATAGCTGCCATCTTGGCTTATACAGATATCAGCATAGCCCATGCAACTGTCAACAAGGCCATGAATCTGTAAACATGACTTATTCAAGGCGGTTCTTCTGTCGTGGTTTATTTTCGTTATGGTTTGTCTTTGGGTGTTTGTGTCGCTTATATCATTTTATTTTGGATAGCCTATTGGCCATTTTGTGTGAAAGTAACTGTCCTTTTGCCTTGCCGCTATTGATGCTTCCATTAGGGTCTGTTGTTTCATGTTTGCGTTTCTTTCCCTTTGGTGTCTCTGATGGGAGTTGTAGGTTAATTGTATCGATTCCTGATCATTGCCTCCACTTCTACATTATTATGACCAGCTAGTGTACTACAGGTATCTAACAATCTTCAAGCCGAATATGCATGTTGGTGAGGTATAGATAAACACATAGTAGTTTTTCATCACTTTTAGAATATAAAAATATGCAAGTATATAGGTATGACTTTAGCTCTATTGTGATGAATGTTACAAATTTTAAAATTTCTGTAAAATGTATAGATCTGTCCATGTTCATTATGGCCCCAACTTCAAAGAAGTTGGAAGGGCATATTGCTTCTGCTTCGTTCGTCCGTCTGTCCGTCCGTCCGTTACGCTTTTTATGCATAACATAACCTAAGAACCTATATGCTAGGGTTTTGAAATTTCATATATGGATACCTCATGGAAAATAAGGTGACGCGTATTATTTTCTCATCCCTATCAAGAGTAATTGCCCTTTGAATTTTTCTATTTGATAAAATCTTGTCAGCAGAATATCTCAAAACCTAGAAGAGTTAGAGGCCTTGAAAATTTGTGAATAATTTGGTGGTGATGACTTGATGACTTCATTAACTTTTGACTAAATTCCGAAAAATACTTCATGAGTTATGGCCCTTTGTTACTTTGGGTATTTGTACATTGTATGCTTTGTGATGCATAGCGTAACTTAAGAACCATGTATGCTAGGGCTTTGAAATGTAATATATGGATTCCTCATGGAAAGTTAGGAGACGCGATTTTTTTCTCATTCGGATTATGCCCCTTTCAAGAGTTATTGCCTTGATTTTTATTTTGATAAAATTTTGTCAGCAAAATATCTCAAAATCCATTGAAATTGAAGCTAGAGCCTAAAGTTGGTGAATAGATTTGTGGTAATGAGTTATGACCCGTTGTCACTTTGGACATTTGTACATTGTACCTCTGTATTTTTTGTGATGCATAGCATAACTTATGAACCGTGTATGCTAGGGTTTTGAAATTTCATATATGATCTTCTCATGGAAAATTAGCAGACACGTGTTTTTTTCTCCTTATCCGGATTATGCCCTTTTCAAGTGTTATTGCCCTTTGTTTTTTTTTGTTTGTTTTTTTTTTATAAAATCTTGTCAGCAAAATATCTCAAAAACTATAAGAGCTAGAGCCTTGAAAGTTGGTAAATAGATTGGTTGTGATGAGTAGATGACCTGATGAACTTTTGACTAAATTCCGAAAAAATAATTCATGAGTTATGGCCTTTTGTCACTTTGGGTATTTGTACATTGTATGTTTTGTGATGCATAGCATAGCGTAAGAAACGTGTGCCAGTGGAGTCGATAGAGTGCTGGACTACGAATCAGATGGTCGATTAAGAATCAGAGGGTCGTGAGTTCAAACGCCGGTGGAGGAATGGAAATGTGTTCTTTTTTTTTTCTTCTTTTCTTTTTTTCTTCATAAACACACATAAACAGTTATCATCTCCCTCGCACAACCAAGCTGTTAGGGGTGGGGATATTGCATTTATACATGCATACCTGTGTGTGCGTGTGCATGCATCAAGCATGTGTGCATGTATGCGTGCCTGCATGTGTGAGTGCATACATGCATGTATGTGTGCATGCTTGCATGAGTGTGTGTATGCATGCTTGCAAGAGTGTATGTGTGCATGCATGTGTGCTTGCATGCATGCTTGCGTGAGTGTATGCACACTCATGTACATGATGTATGTATGTGTGCATGCAAGAGTGCATGCATGCATTTGTGTGTGCGCATGCAAGCGTGTGTGTACATGCATATGTGTTTGTGCATACATGCATGTTTGTGTGCATGTGTGTGTGTATGCGTACATGTATGCATGTGTACATGTGTGCACGTTTGCATGACTCGCACCCCTCTCAAAAATGACCATAAGTATCTGTCAATCTTTTATATTTAAATTGTGATGGAATTTATCCTTGTGTTTCAGAATCAACATCGAGGGGAAGAAGAAAAGTAAAAGACGTTAAAGGCTGGAAGCAGTGAAATGAATTATAATTAAGAAATAAATGAAATATTGTCTGGCAACGAAATTCAGTTGTTTTCTTGCTTACTTTCAGTTTTTTTTTGTCATGCCTGCTTTTAACATGGCACGACTTAGGGACCTATTTTTCTGTCCATTTGTTTGTTCATCCACCAGCACACAAAATAGATGTGAAGGCAATGATCAGGAATCGACAAATAAACCCACAAAATTGGAAGCAACGTCTCCAAAATAATCTTTTCAGTGTTGACGGGGACGTTAAACCTCAAATCAAACAAACAGCTCATAATTTCTCTGAGGGACTTACAAATTAAATTTTGCAAGTCCCAAGACTCACCATTATTTCGAAATACTTAGGAAAACTGTGTTTTGTTCAAATAATTTTGCAGTGAAACTTATAGATTGGGACATAGCGAGTTCACAGGACTCATTAGAAAAATGTGAATAGATCACCAATATGTTTATAACCAGTGCAAGTATAGTGAACATTCGTCTTTTAGAAACTGACGACGGTCCTTAGATAAGCAGAAGAGGGCGAGATGCTATAGAACATAGTTCGTGATCAAGATCACTTGCAAGAAACATCCTCAGCCTAGAGATGATCAATCCCACGAGCTGATCATTAGTAACTTGCGCATTCAACTGAGCCACTGAGATACTTTATGGTCACAAAGCTGCTGTTGAAATAAATTATGCCCATACTGTTAAAACAAACTAACAAGTCCGGGAAATGCATATCCATTTAGACACCACTTCTTACAGATGAAAGTAGGGTTGGCAAGGGCATACATTTTTACTATATTCTTACCCACAGCATAGACGTACTATGTACTCATTATACCCCCGGTATACGAGGTATGCTATGGGGTATAATGCTTTCGTCCTGCCGTTCGTCCGTCCGTCTTTCCGTCTGTCAGCACCAACAAATGGATAGTTAGGTGGCTATGTAAATGGACAGAATCAATGTAAGTCAATGGGATTTATTCCGTTAGACACCGAAAATACTTCTTTTCTGTGGCTAAAAGTAGCCACTTAAGTATCGATACTGCCAAAAATAGCCACATAACTATCCATTTGTGAGAACGTCCGTCCGTCCATCTGTCCGCCCGATGTCCGTCCATCCTTCTTCCTTCCGTTAACATTGTGGTTAAAGTTTTGCGTCATAGTTTCTAAGTGATTATATCTTCTGAACCCTTTGATAGATTTAGTTGATTATTACACTGAAGTTATATACTGGTCTAAAGATATCATTGATGCATGTCCCAGCCCCACAGTGACCTTGAGGTCAAGGTCAAAGACTTAAAAAGTTTGCATTTGGTTAAAGTTTTATGACAAAGTTTATAGATGCCTGTATGTTCTAAACTCTAACACAAATTCAGTAGATACTTGCATCATAGTTGCAAACCAGTCCAAAGATTTCGTTATGTTTGTCCCTTCCCCCACCCAAGGTGATCTCAAGGTCACAGACTTAGAAATTTTACATTTGTTTAAAGTTTTATGACAAAGTTTATAGATGCCTGTATGTTCTATACTCTAAGATAAATTCAATATATACTTGCATCGAGTTTGCTTACCAGAACAAAGATTTTATTGATGCATATCCCACCCTGCTGCTTCAGTAACATTGATGCCCCCAACCCTTCAGTAATTTTGATGCCCTCACTCGGTGGTCCATTTAGAATTTTTATGTTTGGTTAGCTTTTACAAGCACATATATAGATTCTTATAGCTTCTTGACTTCTTCATTCATATTACATACAAGCTCAAAAGCTATATTAGAGGGTGGCGCTGGCCTGGGGTATACGTGACCCACTGGTCGTTTTCTCTAACTGCTTCGAAGAGTCTGTTCTAATGAACACCATTTATCTAAATTTGAACCAGAAGTAAGAAAAGTGTCACAAACTTCCATAGATGGAGAAAAATTGACAGAAAGCAGTGTAAGATGTGTGTGTTTTCATAATGGGTCCCATTGACAGAAGTACTGAATTGAAGAGCTACTACTTTTTCCAATGTTTTATAATGTTATTAAAATTGTGATTAAAGCATCAAAACTAGATGGCGCAGTCGATGGTATACCATCGCACATACCCGATTTTTCTGTGAATAACACTAAAGATATGGCAATGTCATACTTTTTTACCTTTGACCCTGGGGCCATGTTGAGGTCGAGGTCACACGAAAAGTATTCCAATATGTTCTACATTCCAAGGGCTATCCAATAATCAATTTTCGGCAGTGCAATCCCAACAGGTTAGAAGATATGATACAGTCCTACTTTTTGACCTTTGACCCAGGGGCCATGTTGGGGTCAAGGTCACACGAAAAGTATTCCAATATGTTCTACATTCCAAGGGCTATCCAATAATCAAGTTTCGGAAGTGCAATCCCAACAGTTTAGAAGATATGATAATGTCTTGCTTTATGACCTTTGCCCTTGGGGGCCATGTTGGGGTCAAGGTCATAAAAATGTAGCCCACTGCCATCTACATACCATGTACTATCCACATGCAAAGTTTCAAAAGTGTAACTTCAGTGGTTGCAGAGGAGATCCATTTACAAGAAACGTGACGGACGGACAGACAGACGGACGGACAGACGCTCACTCAACTCTGGTACGAAAACAATATACCAGATTTTTCTTCGAAAAAGCGGGTATAATATCATTGATGAAATCATTCGCAAATGTAAGCAGAGAAACGTTTGATAATTAAGGCGTAACTATACCTAATTTAGTGACACAGAGGCCTTTCTGATATTTAATCTTCATCAGTGTGTCTCAACCCCAAAGTTCTGAAACCGAAACGGATGATGGACAGGACCCGGCAAACACAGCACATCCCCTCCGAGCACACACCGACCGACGTAGCTCGTGAGACAGGTCAACTTGAGGCATCAGGCAAGAGACGCCCTTGATAAATGACGTTTTTGAAACATTGCCGAAATATTCGCACAATAAAATGACGTCTGTAAACGTGTTAGAAACGTTAATGGAATCCAACTGAAGGCAATGATCAGGAATCGATGCAATTACGGCTTACCGCTTAGAAGATCTAAACCTTTCCAGGAAAAGTGGTGCGAGACGGACCGTCTTTTAAACCTTTGCGGTTTCTTTGGGCGCTAGGCCTTTAGATGTCAGTTTATCTCAGTGTCAGGTAAAATCCCTCAAAATAGAAAGCAACCCCTAAATCTCCTAAATGGTGTTGCCTGGGACGTAAAAACCAAAGACAAACAAATCTCAGCTATTGCCACAGTTAATATGGCTATGATCTTAGTCGCACAGCTATCATCACAGGAAGAATGACTGTCAACTGAGTCATATACATATATGTCTACACGGTTGAGTTTCACAGCTATCACCACAGGTAATGAGGCTGTTCCCTGAGTTATACGGCTGTCACCACAGGTTGAATTGCCAGGTAGAATGGCTATCACAACTGATGCCGTACACAGCTTTTACCATTAATATTTTGGCTTGTATGGCTTTGAACTTATTCTCACAGATATCACCGCATGAAATATGGCTAGCAACTGAGTTTCACAGCTATCACCACAGGTGATATGACTTGAACCCCAGTTTCACTGCTATCACCACAGGTTATATGACTAACTCTTCAGCTTTACAAATGTCACCACAGGTTATTAATCAATGGCCTCTGTCTCACAAAAGTCGCAATGGGTAGTATGGTTCCTAGAGTTTCACAACTATCAACAAAGTCAATATTGCTATCACCCGAGTTTTTCAGGGATCACCACAACACGGCAGGTAATATGGCTATCACCTCAGTTCCACAACTGTCACCTTGTATATTATAGCAATAACTTCAGTTTCACCGCTGTCACTAGAGGTATTTTGATTATCACCTTAGTTTCACAACTATCACCACAAGTAATATGACTAACACCTGGCTTTCTCAGCTTTCCTTCACAGCAGGTAGTATGGCTATCACCAGAATATTCATATATATCGCCAAAGGTTATTTCGCTATCACCTCAGTTTACAGCTGTCACCATAGGTAATAATTATAGCAATCAATTATGTTTCACCTTTTCACAACAGGCAGTATGGTTATCGGACGAATTTCAAAGCTACCACTGCAGGTAACATGGCTATCACCTAAGTTTAACAGCTGTCACCACAGTTCATATTGTTTTCACCAGAGTTTCACAGCTATCACCATAGGTAATATGGCTATAACCTCCGTTTCATAGCTGTCATCTCAGGAAATATGGCTATCGCCTGAGCTTCACAACAAGAAATATGACTATCGCCTGATTTTCACAGCTATCATCGCAGGTAATACGGTTATCGCCTGTGTTTTACAGCTGTCAACAAAGGTAATATAGCAATCGCATCTGTTCATAGCTGTCACTAAATTGAGTATGGATATCACCTGAGTTTCCCAGCTGTCACCACAGGTAGTAAGGCTATTACACCTGAGCAGGTAATATGGCTTTAATAGCTGCCACAACGGGTAATATGGCTGTCACCTCAGTTTCATATCTTTCACCTCGGGTAATATGGCTGTCACCTGTATTACACAAGAAGTAGCAGGACTATCACCTGAATTTTACACCTGTCATTAACGGTAATATACATATCACCTCGGTTTGGCAGCTGTCACCACCAGTAGTGCAGCAGTCACCTCTATCACCGCAGGCTATATATGGCCGCTACCTGAATAACAGTCACCACTATATATAATATGGCTATCACCGCAGTTTCACAGCTGTCACCCAAGGTAGTAAGGCTTTCAGATTAGTCTTACAGATATCACCACAGGTTTCCAGTTTCACAGCTGTCATCAAATGTGATGTGACCTAATGCGGACTTACGATTATTTGTCTAAACCATAAAAGAACCAAAGCCATGTACAATCGATTTAAGCCCCCGAGTGGAAGACTTTTGCTGACCGTTCCAAGGCGGTTCTTCTGTTGTGGTTTATTTTTGTTATATTGCGTCTTTGCATGTATGTATTGCTTATGTCTTTTTATTATTTACAGCTGTGTGGCGATTTTGTGTGAAAGAAAATGTGATTTTGGCTATCCGCTTGTGATGTTTTCATTAGGGTTTAGCTATTTTATATTCGTATTTCTTTCCCATTGGTTTCTCTGTTAGGAGATTTTGGGTAATTGAATTCGTTCCTGATCATTGCCTTCACCTCTATTTTTAAACCAAATTTCACAGCTACCACCAAAGGTGGTATGACAAACACCTCAGTTTTACAACTGTCACCACAGATTATTAAGCAATGACCTCCGTTTCACAAATGTCAGAACAGGGAGTGTGGTTATCGCAGGTAGTATGGTTATCACCTGGCCGTATCGCTATCACATCAGACTGATAGCTATCACCAAAGATAATATAGCAATCCACTGTGTTTCACACTTGTCACAACATGTAGAATGGTTATCACCTGAGTTTCACAGCTATCACTACAGGTAACATGGCTGTTACCTCAGTTTAACAGTTGTAACCACAGGTTATATTGCTGTCAACTGAGTTTCACAGCTATCACCAGAGGTAATATGGATATCACCTCCATTTCACAGCTGTCACGACAGGAACTATGATTATCATCTGAGCTTCCTACAAAAAATAAGAATCACCTGAATTTCAGAGCTATCGTTACAGGCAATACGGCTATCATCTCGGTTGACATCTGTCACAACAGGTAATACAACAATCACCTCTGTTTCACAACTGTCACTTCAACTAGGATGGTTTACACCTGATTTACCCCGCTGTCACAACAGGTAGTAATTAATGCTATCACAGAAGTTCACAGGTTTTTGTTTGCATTCGAGTTTAATGGCCAAATCAACACTATTTTGTCATTTTTGAGCCAGTCAGGTTACCTATCCAGACTTTTTCTGGAAAGAATGACCGTAGAAAAGATTTCATGATCAATCTCCACGATAGAATACTGCCAACCCCTGCAAGTATCGAACTCGCGTACTTCTGATCACCAGTCAGACGCATCACCGCCGGTAATATGGCTATAACCTCCGTTTTACTGCTACCACCACAGGTTATAAGACTGTCACCTCAGTTTCGCATCTTACACCTCAGGTAATATGGCTATCACCTGAATTTCACAAGAAGCAGTATGACTATCATCTGAGTTGCACAGCTAGCATTACAGGTTATATGCCTGTCACCTCATTTGGACAGCTTCCACCACAGGTAATACAGCAGTCAAGTCTGTTTCACAGCTATTCCCATAGCTTGTTTGGCTATCCCCTTAGCTTGACAGCTATTCCCAGAGGCTATATGGCCATCATCTGAGTAGCAGTTACACAAATGTCGCCATAGGTGGTTAGGCTTTCAAATAAGTCTCACAGATATCACCACAGGTAATATGGCTATCACGTGATTTTTCAAGTTTCACAGCTGTCATCACAGGTAATATGGCTATGACCCCAGGTAGTATGGTTATCGCCAGAGTTTAACAGCCATCGCAGAATTATAAATAACCTGTGGTGATAGCCATCACCTCAATTTCTTAGCTTTCATCACATCACCACAGGTTATATGGCTATCACTTAAGTTTCACAGCTGTCGACACATATTATGTAGCAATAATTTCAGTTTCACCGCTGTCACTATAGGTAGTATGGCTATCATTTTAGTTTTCAGCTATCACAGCAAGTTATATGGCTATCACCTGACTTTCTCAGCTTTCCTTCACAAAAGTAAGATCGCTATCACCTCAGTTTGACAGTCGTCACCACAGGTAATACAGCAGTCAACTATGATTAATAATTGTCACAACAGTTAGTATGGTTATCACCCGAGTTTCAGAGTTGTCCCTACAGGTAACAACGATATCACCTCAGGTTATATTGCTATCATCTGAGTCCCATAGCCATAAATGTATGTAATATGGCTATCACCTCAATTTCACATTGTCACCTCAGGAAATATGGCTTTCACTAGAGCTTCACAACACGAAATGTGAAATTGTGCTGAAATCAACATAACATATTGAAAAGCTGTTAAACTGTGGTGATGCTGAGTTACCTGTTGTGATGCCGAGTTGACACTATAACCTGCGGTGATAATCTGTGAAACAGCGGTGATGGACATTTGGACAGCTGTGAAACGGTGCTGAATTATAAATAACCCGTGGTGGTAGCTGTAAGACAGTGGTCATAGCCACATAACCTTCGGTTACAGCTGTGAAATTGTGCTGAAATCTGATTAATCTGTGGTGATACCTGCCAAAATTTGGTGAGAGCCAAGTATCTGTGTTACAGCTGTGAAAAAGTGCTGAAATCTTTAATCTGTGGTGACAGCTGTGAAACTGTGGTGACAGCTATGTTATCTGTTGTGAAACTGTGCTGAAATAAAAAAAAAACATTTTGTGAAAGCTATAAACCTGTGGTGATACCGAGTTATCTGTTGTGATTGCGAGTTTTCCGTTGTGACAGTTATAAAACTATACTGAAGACTAAATAACCTGTGGTGATATCTGTGAAACAGCGGTGATGGCAATTTAACCTGTGGTGACAGCTATGAAACGATTCAGAATTATAAATAACCTGTGGTGATAGCTGTGAAACTGTGGTGATAGTCGCGTAGCATGTGATGGCAGCTGTGGAACTGCTGAATTCAAAAACACCAACCGGAAATGTTCTATCCTTTGGAAGCAAGAAATAAACAACAGATCCGAAAAGCATAGAATGCACAAGTTTTCTGGCCCAGAACAGCTAGTTTCGGCCCATTAGGCCTCATCAGTGGCCCTGAAATAATTTCAAAATTCCACAGTAAACAAATGATCCCGAAGGACAAGAACATATAAACTACCTATGACGAAAGGCGGGGATACATTTTACGGCCCCCACACACTCCCTTTACGCCAGCTATAGTCACATCAAATATGTTCTATGAAATGCATAAAGTATACATGTATTCCTTGGCAAAACTAACTTGTTTCGTCCAATGACCCTCATCAGAACCCTGAAATAGTACAAAAAAAAAAAACTGTGAAACTGTTGTGATGGCCAGGCGACCGGTGGTGACAGTTTTGACCTGTGCTAAAATCTAAATAATCTGGGGTGACAGCTGTGAAATTGTATTGAAATCTAAATAGCCCGTGGTGATTGATGGCAAACTGTGGGGATAGCCACATATTAACCGGTGGTGACTGCTGTGAAACTGTGCTGAAATCTGAATAACCTGAGGTGATACCTGCGAAAGTTTGGTGATAGCAAAGTATCTGTGTGACAGCTGTGAAAATGTAATGAAATCTGTATAATTTGTGGTCATAGCTGTGAAACTATGTTGACAGCTATGTTATCTGTTCTGAAGCTGTAAAACTGTGCTGAAATCAAAATAACACACAGAGAAAGCTCTGATACCGATTTTCCTGTTGTGATGCTGAGTTGTCTGTTGTGACAGCTATAAAACTATACTGAAAACTAAATAACCTGTGGTGATATCTGTGAAACAACGGTGATGGCCATTTAACCAATGGTGGCAGCTGTGAAAAGAGGCAGAATTATCAATACCTGTGGTGATAGCTATGATAGTGGGTGTTAGTTACGTAGCTTGTGGTGACAGGTGTGAAACTGCTGAATTCAAACTGCTGTCCATATGGCCTTCCTTTGTTTAGGTTTCCATTATGGTCTGGTCGCTTAATGTTTGTATTTCTTTCCCTTTGGTGTCTTTTATGGATGGAGTAAGTTAATTGTATCAATTCCTGATCTTTGTTTTACTTCTACTTTTCAAATAGCCTACTGTGAAATATGTTCTATAAAGAAGTTATTCTTTGGAAGCAAGGCGTAAACAACAGATCAGAAAAGCATGGAGTGCACAAGTTTTCTGGACCAGAGCAGCTGGTTTCGGCCAATTCAGCTTCATCATTGACCCTGAAATATTTTAAGAATTCCACAATAAACCAATGATCCCGAAGGACAAGAGATTATAGACAACATAATGACGAAAGGCGGAGAGACATTTTACGGCAGCCAAAAACTCCCTTAACGCCAGCTATATTCACAGCAAATATGTTCTATGAAAGGTTTATCATTTGTAAGCAAGGAATATACAACAGCGCCTAAAAGCATGGAATATACAAGTCCGTGGTGATTGATGGCAAACTGTGGTGAAAGCCACTTAACCTGTGGTGACAGCTGTGAAACTGTGCTGAAATCGGAATAACCTGCGGTGATACCTGCGAAAGTTTGGTGATAACCAAGTATCCGTGTGACAGCTGTGGAAATGTACTGAAATCTGTATAATTTGTGGTGACAGATGTGAAACTGTGGTTGAAGCTATGTTATCAGATGTGAAGCTGTAAAACTGTGTTGAAATCAAAATAACATATTGAGAAAGCTGTGAAACTGTGGTGATGCCGATTTACCTGTTGTGATGCCGAGTTGTCTGTTGTGACAGCTATAAAACTATACTGAAAACTAAATGACCTGTGGTGATATCTGTGAAACAGCGATGATGGCCATTTAACCTATGGTGACAGCTATGAAGCGATGCTGAATTATAAGTAACCCGTGATGATAGCTGTGAAACAGTGGTGCTAGTCACGTAGCCTGTGGTGACAGCAGTGAAACTGCTGAATTCAAAATAACCTACTGTGAAATATGTTCCATAAAAGAGTTATCACTTAGAAGCAAGGAATAAATAACAGATCCGTAAAGCATGGAGTGCACAAGTTTTCTGGGCCAGAGCAGCTTGTTTCGGCCAAATAGGTCTCATCAGTGGCCCTGAAATATTTTCAAAATTCCACCAATGATTCCGAAGGACAAGAAAATATAAACTACATGGTGACGAAAGGCGGAGAGACAGTTAACGGCCGCCACACACTCCATTAACGCCAGCTATAGTCAAAGCAAATATGTTCTATGAAAGGCTTATCATTTGGAAGCAGGGAATATACAACAGAGCCTAAAAGCATGGAATGTACAATTAAAAATCAAAAATGAGTTCCTTTAAGAACAATGAAAACATTCATAAGAAAGAAAATGGGTCATACTACGTAGTTTCGGCTAATAAAGCCTCATCAGTTACCCTGTAATGATGCGGCAAAGAAAGCCAGAGAAAACATACTGCAATTTTACGAATTTCGAATAGGCAGTCGATTCAAAGACTGGTATAAATCAAAATGGGGTCAAAATAATTAAAAACCTGTGTAGAATATGAATCTAAACCAATAATGTATTTCTGATTTCTCAGAATATTCACGCTGATCTCAAAGGACCAAAAGTAAAATATAAACTGCACTATGGTTGATGTACGGGGAGACTTTTTACGGCCGCCACACGGCACAACACCAGCTGCAGTGAAGGCAAATAAAAATCAAAAATGAGTTCCTTTAAGAACAATGAAAACATTCATAAGAAAGAAGATGGGTCATACTACGTAGTTTTGGCTAATAAAGCCTCATCAGTGACCCTGTAATGATGCGGCAAAGAAAGCCAGAGAAAACATACTGCAATTTTGCGAATTTCGAATAGGCAGTCGATTCAAAGACTGGTATAAATCAAAATGGGGTCAAAATAATTAAAAACCTGTCTAGAATATGAATCTAAACCAATAATGTATTGCTGATTTCTCAGAATATTCACGCTGATCTCAAAGGACCAAAAATAAAATATAAACTGCACTATGGTTGATGTACGGGGAGACTTTTTACGGCCGCCACACGGCACAACACCAGCTGCAGTGAAGGCAAATAAAAATCAAAAATGAGTTCCTTTAAGAACAATGAAGTCCGTGGTGATTGATGGCACACTGTGGGGATAGCCACTAAACTTGTGGTGACAGCTGTGAATCTGTGCTGAAATCTGAATAACCTGTGGTGATACCTGCCAAAGTTTGGTGATAGCCAAGTATCTGTGTGACAGCTGTGAAAATGTACTGAAATCTGTATAATTTGTGGTGACAGCTGTGAAACTGTGGTGACAGCTATGTTATCTGATGTGAAGCTGTAAAACTGTGTTGACAGCTATGTTATCTGTTGTGAAGCTGTAAACTGTGCTGAAATCTGTATAATTTGTGGTGATAGCTGTGAAACTATGTTGACAGCTATGTTATCTGTTGTTAAGTAGAAGTAAAACAAAGATCAGGAATTGATACAATTAACTTACTCCACCCATAAAAGACACCAAAGGGAAAGAAATACAAACATTAAGCGACCAGACCATAATGGAAACCTAAACAAAGGAAGGCCATAAGGACAGTTACTTTCCCACAAAATGGCCATATGGCCATCAAAAATTAAAAGACACAAGTGATACACACAGTAAGTAACAAACAACAACATAAATAAATCGCCACAGAAGAGCCGCCTTGGAACGGTCAGTGGAAGATTTCCACTGGGGGGCTTAAATCGATTTTACGTGGCCACAATCCTCGCCCTTACTTAAGCTGTAAAACTGTGCTGAAAACAAAATAACACATTGAGAAAGCTGTGATACCGAGTTTCCTATTGTTATGCTGAGTTGACTGTTGTGACAGCTATAAAACTATACTGAAAACTAAATAACCTGTGGTGATATCTGTGAAACAGCGGTGATGGCCATTTAACCTATGGTGACAGCTGTGAAATGAGTCAGAATTATGAATACCTGTGGTGATAGCTATGATAGTGGGTGTTAGTTACCTATCTTGTGGCGACAGCTGTGAAACTGCTGAATTCAAATAGCCTACTGTGAAATATGTTCTATAAAGGAGTTATCCTTTGGAAGCAAGGCATAAACAACAGATCAGAAAAGCATGGAGTGCACAAGTTTTCTGGACCAGAGCAGCTGGTTTCGGCCAATTCAGCCCCATCATTGGCCCTGACATATTTTAAAAATTACACAATAAACCAATGATCCCGAAGGACAAAAAATTATAGACAAGATTATGACGAAAGGCGGAGAGACATTTTACGGCAGCCAAAGACTCCCTTAACGCCAGCTATATTCACATCAAATATGTTTTATGAAAGGTTTATCATTTGTAAGCATGGAATATACAACAGAGCCTAAAAGAATGGAATGTACAAGTCCGTGGTGATTGATGGCAAACTGTGGTGATAGCCACTTAACCTGTGGTGACAGCTGTGAAACTGTGTTGAAATCGGAATAACCTGTGGTGATACCTGCGAAAGTTTGGTGATAACCAAGTTTCTGTGTGACAGCTGTGGAAATGTACTGAAATCTGTATAATTTGTGGGGACAGCTGTGGAACTGTGGCGGAAGCTATGTTATCTGATGTGAAGCTGTAAAACTGTGTTGAAATCAAAATAACATATTGAGAAATAAAAATCAAAAATGAGTTCCATTAAGAGCAATGAAAACATTCATAAGAAAGAACATGGGTGATACTACGTAGTTTCGGCTAAAAAAGCCTCATCAGTGACCCTGTAATGATCCGGGTACGAAAGCCAGAGGAAACATACTGCATTTTTTCGAATTTCGAATAGGCAGTCGATTCAAAGACTGATATAAATCAAAATGGGGTCAAAATAATTAAAAACCTGTCTAGAATATGAGTCTAAACCAATAATTATACATGATTTTCCAGAATATTTACGCTGATCTCAAAGGACAAAAAGTAAAATATAAACTGCACTACGGTTGATGTACGGGGAGACGTTTTACGGCCGCCACACGGCACAACAGCAGCTGCAGTGAAGGCAAATAAAAATCAAAAATGAGTTCCTATAAGAGCAATGAAAACATTCATAAGAAAGAAGATGGGTCATACTACGTAGTTTCGGCTAATAAAGCCTCATCAGTGACCCTGTAATGATCCGGCAACGAAAGCCAGAGGAAACATACTGAAATTTTTCGAAT
Source organism: Lucinisca nassula (assembly GCA_963580285.1). NCBI lineage: Eukaryota > Metazoa > Mollusca > Bivalvia > Lucinida > Lucinidae > Lucinisca > Lucinisca nassula. Next base: position 130,201,462 of record OY757018.1, on the reverse strand, counting down.
TTCGAATAGGCAGTCGATTCAAAGACTGATATAAATCAAAATGGGGTCCAAATAATTAAAAATCTGTCTAGAATATGAGTCTAAACCAATAATTATATATGATTTCCAGAATATTTACGCTGAAACTGTGGTGATGCCGATTTACCTGTTGTGATGCCGAGTTGTCTGTTGTGACAGCTATAAAACTATACTGAAAACTAAATGACCTGTGGTGATATCTGTGAAACAGCGATGATGGCCATTTAACCTATGGTGACAGCTATGAAGTGATGCTGAATTATTAATAACCTGTGATGATAGCTCTGAAACAGTGGTGCTAGTCACGTAGCCTGTGGTGACAGCAGTGAAACTGCTGAATTCAAAATAACTTACTATGAAATATGTTCCAAAAAAGAGTTATCCTTTGGAAGCAAGGAATAAACAACAGATCCGTGAAGCATGGAGTGCACAAGTTTTCTGGGCCAGAACAGCTAGTTTCGGTCAAATAGGTCTCATCAGTGGCCCTGAAATATTTTCAAAATTCCACCAATGATCCCGAAGGACAAGAAAATATAAACTACATGGTGACGAAAGGCGGGGAGACAGTTTACGGCCGCCACACACTCCATTAACGCCAGCTATAGTCACAGCAAATATGTTCTATGAAAGGCTTATCATTTGGAAACAGGGAATATACAACAGAACCTAAAAGCATTGAATGTACAAGTCCGTGGTGATTGATGGCAAACCGTGGGGATAATCACTTAACCTGTGGTGACAGCTGTGAAACTGTGCAGAAATCTGAATAACCTGTGGTGATACCTGCCAAAGTTTGGTGATAGCCAAGTATCTGTGTGACAGCTGTGAAAATGTACCGAAATCTGTATAATTTGTGGTGACAGCTGTGAAACTATGTATACAGCTATGTTATCTGTTGTAAAACTGTGCTGAAATCAAATTAACACATTGAGAAAGCTGTGATACCGAGTTTCCTGTTGTGATGCTGAGTTGTCTGTTGTGACAGCTATAAAACTATACTGAAAACTAAATAACCTGTGGTGATATCTGTAAGCAAGGAATATACAACAGAGCCTAAAAGCATGGAATGTACAAGTCCGTGTTGATTGATGGCAAACTGTGGTGATAGCCACTTAACCTGTGGTGACAGCTATGAAACTGTGCTGAAATCGGAATAACCTGCGGTGATACCTGCGAAAGTTTGTTGATAACCAAGTTTCTGTGTGACAGCTGTGGAAATGTACTGAAATCTGTATAATTTGTGGTGCCAGCTATGCAACTGTGGTGGAAGCTATGTTATCTTATGTGAAGCTGTAAAACTGTGTTGAAATCAAAATAGCATATTGAGAAAGCTGCGAAACTGTGGTGATGCCGATTTACCTGTTGTGATGCCGAGTTGTCTGTTGTGACAGCTATAAAACTATACTGAAAATTAAATGACTTGTGGTGATATCTGTGAAACAGCGATGATGGCCATTTAACCTATGGTGACAGCTATGAAGTGATGCTGAATTATAAATAACCTGTGATGATAGCTGTGAAACAGTGGTGCTAGTCACGTAGCCTGTGGTGACAGCAGTGAAACTGCTGAATTCAAAATAACTTGCATTGAAATATGTTCCATGAAAGAGTTATTATTTGGAAGCAAGGAATAAATAACAGATCCGTAAAGCATGGAATGCACAAGTATTCTGGGCCAGAACAGCTAGTTTCGGCCAAATAGGTTTCATCAGTGGCCCTGAAATATTTTCAAAATTCCACCAATGATCCCGAAGGACAAGAAAATTTAAATTACATTGTGTCGAAAGGCGGGGAGACAGTTTACGGTCGCCACACACTCCATTAACGCCAGCTTCTATGAAAGGCTTATCATTTGGAAGCAGGGAATATACAACAGAGCCTAAAAGCATGGAATATACAAGTCCGTGGTGATTGATGGCAAACTGTGGGGATAGCCACTTAACCTGTGGTGACAGCTGTGAAACTGTGCTGAAATCTGAATAACCTGTGGTGATACCTGCCAAAGTTTGGTGATGGCCAAGTATCTGTGTGACAGCTGTGAAAATGTACTGAAATCTGTATAATTTGTGGTGACAGCTATTAAACTGTGGTGACAGCTATGTTATCTGATGAAAAGCTGTAAAACTGTGTTGACCTGTAAAACTGTGCTGAAATCTGTATAATTTGTGGTGATAGCTGTGAAACTATGTTGACAGCTATGTTATCTGTTCTGAAGCTGTAAAACTGTGCTGAAATTAAAATAACACATTGAGAAAGCTCTGATACCGAGTTTCCTGTTGTGATGCTGAGTTGTCGGTTGTGACAGCTATAAAACTATACTGAAAACTAAATAACCTGTGGTTATATCTGTGAAACAGCGGTGATGGACATTTAACCTATGGTGACAGCTGTGAAATGAGGCAGAATTATGCATACCTTTGGTGATAGCTATGAGAGTGGGTGTTAGTTACGTAGCTTATGGTGACAACTGTGAAACTGCTGAATTCAAATAGCCTACTGTGAAATATGTTCTATAAAGGAGTTATTCTCTGGAAGCAAGGCATAAACAACAGGTCAGAAAAGCATGGAGTGCACAAGTTTTCTGGACCAGAGCAGCTGGTTTCGGCCAATTCAGCCTCATCATTGACCCTGAAATATTTTGAAAATTCCAAAATAAACCAATGATCCCGAAGGACAAGAAATTATTGAAAACATGATAACGTGAGGCGGAGAGACATTTTACGGCAGCCAAAGACCCCCTTAACGCCAGCTATATTCACATCAAATGTGTTCTATGAAAGGGTTATCATTTGTAAGCAAGGAATATACAACAGAGGCTAAAAGCATGAAATGTACAAGTCCGTGGTGATTGATGGCAAACTGTGGTGATAGCCACTTAACCTGTGGTGACAGCTGTGAAACTGCGCTGAAATCGGAATAACCTGTGGTGATACCTGCAGAAGTTTGGTGATAGCCAAGTATCTGTGTGACAGCTGTGGAAATTTACTGAAATCTGTATAATTTTGTGGTGACAGCTGTGAAACTGTGATGGAAGCTATGTTATCTGATGTGAAGCTGTAAAACTGTGTTGAAATCAAAATAACATATTGAGAAAGCTGTGAAACTGTGGTGATGCCGATTTACCTGTTGTAATGCCGAGTTGTCTGTTGTGACAGCTATAAAACTATACTGAAAACTAAATGACCTGTGGTGATATCTGTGAAACAGCGATGATGGCCATTTAACCTATGGTGACAGCTATGAAGCGATGCTGAATTATAAATAACCTGTGATGATAGCTGTGAAACAGTGGTGCTAGTCACGTATCTTGTGGTGACAGGAGTGAAACTGCTGAATTCAAAATAACTTATTGTGAAATATGTTCCATAAAAGAGTTATCCTTTGAAAGCAAGGAATTAACACTAATCCGTAAAGCATGGAATACACAAGTTTTCTGGGCCAGAACAGCTAGTTTCGGCCAAATAGCTCTCATCAGTGGCCCTGAAATATTTTCAAAAGTCCACCAATGATCCCGTAGGACAAGAAAATATAAGATACATTGTGACGAAAGGCGGGGAGACAGATTTCGACCGCCACACACTCCATTAACGCCAGCTATAGTCACAGCAAATATGCTCTATGAAAGGCTTATTTGGAAGCAGAGAATATACAACAGAGCCTAAAAGCATGGAATGTACAAGTCCGTGGTGATTGGTAGCACACTGTGGGGATAGCCACTTAACCTGTGGTGACAGCTGTGAAACTGTGCTGAAATCTGAATAACCTGTGGTGATACCTACCAAAGTTTGGTGATAGCCAAGTATCTGTGGGACAGCTGTGAAAATGTACTGAAATCTGTATAATTTGTGGTGACAGCTGTGAAACTGTGGTGACAGCTATGTTATCTGATGTGAAGCTGTAAAACTGTGTTGAAATCAAAATAACATATTGAGAAAGCTGTGAAACTGTGGTAATGCCGATTTAACTGTTGTGATGCCGAGTTGTCTGTTGTAACAGCTATAAAACTATACTGAAAACTAAATGACCTGTGGTGATATATGTGAAACAGCGATGCTGGCCATTTAACCTATGGTGACAGCTATGAAGCGATGCTGAATTATAAATAACCTGTGATGATAGCTGTGAAACAGTGGTGCTAGTCACATAGCCTGTGGTGGCAGCAGTGAAACTGCTGAATTCAAAATAACTTACTGTGATAGATGTTCCATAAAATAGTTATCCTTTGGAAGCAAGGAATAAACAACAGATCCGTAAAGCATGGAGTGCACAAGTTTTCTGGGCCAGAGCAGCTAGTTTCGGCCAAATAGGTCTCATCAGTGGCCCTGAAATATTTTCAAAATTCCACCAATGATCCCGAAGGACAAGAAAATATAAACTACATTGTGACGAAAGACGGGGAGACAGTTTACGGCCGCCACACACTCCATTAACGCTAGCTATAGTCACAGCAAATATGCTCTATGAAAGGCTTATTTGGAAGCAGAGAATATACAACAGAGCCTAAAAGCATGGAATGTACAAGTCCGTGGTGATTGGTAGCACACTGTGGGGATAGCCACTTAACCTGTGGTGACAGCTGTGAAACTGTGCTGAAATCTGAATAACCTGTGGTGATACCTGCCAAAGTTTGGTGATAGCCAAGTATCTGTGGGACAGCTGTGAAAATGTACTGAAATCTGTATAATTTGTGGTGACAGCTGTGAAACTGTGGTGACAGCTATGTTATCTGATGTGAAGCTGTAAAACTGTGTTGAAATCAAAATAACATATTGAGAAAGCTGTGAAACTGTGGTAATGCCGATTTAACTGTTGTGATGCCGAGTTGTCTGTTGTAACAGCTATAAAACTATACTGAAAACTAAATGACCTGTGGTGATATATGTGAAACAGCGATGCTGGCCATTTAACCTATGGTGACAGCTATGAAGCGATGCTGAATTATAAATAACCTGTGATGATAGCTGTGAAACAGTGGTGCTAGTCACATAGCCTGTGGTGGCAGCAGTGAAACTGCTGAATTCAAAATAACTTACTGTGATAGATATTCCATAAAATAGTTATCCTTTGGAAGCAAGGAATAAACAACAGATCCGTAAAGCATGGAGTGCACAAGTTTTCTGGGCCAGAGCAGCTAGTTTCGGCCAAATAGGTCTCATCAGTGGCCCTGAAATATTTTCAAAATTCCACCAATGATCCCGAAGGACAAGAAAATATAAACTACATTGTGACGAAAGACGGGGAGACAGTTTACGGCCGCCACACACTCCATTAACGCTAGCTATAGTCACAGCAAATATGTTCTATGAAAGGCTTATCATTTGGAAGCAAGGAATATACAACAGAGCTGAAAAGCATGGAGGGTACAAGTTTTCTTGGGCAAAACTAACTAGTTTCGTCCAATGAGCCTCATCATGATCCTTACATAGTAAAACAAACAGTGAAACTGTTGCGATGGCCAGGCAACCAGTGGTGACAGCTGTGACCTGTACTAAAATCTAAATAACATGGGCGACAGCTGTGAAACTGCACTGAAATCTAAAAGCCTGTAGTAATTGATGGCAAACTGTGGTGATAACCACATAACCTGTGGAGACAGATGAAACTGTGATGAAATCGGAATAACCTGTGGTGATACCTGCGAAAGTTTGGTGATAGCCAAGTATCTGTGTGACAGCTGTGTCAATCTACGGAAATCTGTATAATTTATGGTGACAGCTGTGAAACTGTGGTGACAGCTATGTTATTTGTTCTGAAGCTGTGAAACTGTGCTGAAATCAAAATAACATATTGAGAAAGCTGTGAAACTGTGGTGATGCCGAGTTACCTGTTGTGATGCCGAGTTGTCTGTCGTGACAGCTAAAAACTATACTGAAAACTAAATGACCTGTGGTGATATCTATGAAACAGCGGTGATGGCTATTTTACACTATGGTGACAGCTGTGAAACAGTGCTAAATTATAAATAACCAGTGGTCATAACTGTGAAACTGTGGTGATAGTCACGTACCCTGTGGTGACAGCTGTGAAACTGCTGAATTCAAAATAGTATGTTCTATAAGAGTTATCCTTTGGTAGCAAGGCATAAATAATAGACCCGAAAAGCTTTGAGTACAAATGTTTACTGGGCCAGAGCAGCTAGTTTTGGTCAATAAGGCCTGAACTATTTTCAAAATACCACAATAAACCAATGATCCCGAAGGACAAGAAAATATAAAACTACATTATGACGAAAGGTGGGGAGACAATTTACGCCCGCCACACACCCCATTAACGCCAGCTATAGTAACATTCGAACTGAAAAGCATGGAGTGTAAATGTTTTGGTCAAACTTTCTAGTTTCGACCAATTATCACATCAGGACTCAGAAATATTATATAAAAACTGTGATCCTGGCGATGGTCACGTAACAACTGGTGACAGCTGTGATCTTGCTAAATAACCTGGTGTAAGAGTTGTGAAACTCTACAGAAATCTAAATCACCTGTGGTGATAGATGGGAAATTGTGGTTTTAGCTCTGCAGCTGTTGCGATAGCCACGTAATATGTGGTGACAGCTGAACCACATAGCCTGTGGTGACAGATGTGAAACTGTGCTGAATTCTGAATAACCTGTGGTGATACCTGCGAAACTGTGGTGATAACCACATAACCTGTGGTGACAGATGTAAAACTGTGATGAAATCAGAATAACCTGTGGTGATACCTGCGAAAGTTTGTTGACAGCCAAGTATCTGTGTTACAGCTGTGAACATATACTGAAATCTGTATAATTTATAGTGACAGCTGTGAAACTGTGGTGACAACTATGTTATTTGTTGTGAAGCTGTGAAACTGTGCTGAAATCAAAATAACATATTGTGAAAGCTGTGAAACTCTTGTGATGCCGAGTTGCCTGTTGTGACTGCGAGTTTTCTGTTGGGACAGCTATAAAACTATACTGAAGACTAAATAACCTGTGGTGATATCTGTGAAACATCGGTGATGGCAATTTGACCTATGATGGCAGCTATGAAACGATGCTGAATTATAAATAACCTGTGGTGATAGCTGTGAAACTGTGGTGCTAGTCATGTAGTCTATGGTGACGGCTGTGGAACTGTTGATTTCAAAATAACCTACAGTGAAATATGTTCTATAAAAGAGTTATCCTTTGAAAGCAAGGAATAAACAATAAATCCGAAAAGCATGGAGCGCAAAAGGTTACTTGGCCAGAGCAGCTAGTTTCGGCCAATAAGGCCGCATCAGTGGCCCTGAAGTATTTTCAAAATTCCACAATACACCAATGATCCCGAAGGACAAGAAAATATAAACTACATTATGACGAAAGGCGGGGAGACATTTTACGACCGCCACACACTCCCTTAACGCCTGCTATAGTCACATCAAATATGTTTTATGAAAGGTTTATCATTTGGAAGAGCAAAATAACAGAAGTGAAAAGCATGGAAAGTACACGTTTTGGCCAAACTTTCTAGTTTCGACCAATTATTGCATCAGGATTCTGAAATATTGTAATAAAAACTGTGAAACTGGCGATGGTCACGTAATCAGTGGTGACAGCTGTGATCTGTGCTAAATAACCTGGCGTTAGAGCTGTGAAACTGTACTGAAATCTAGATAACCTGTGGTGATAGATGGAAAACTGTGGTTATAGCTCTGCAGCTGGTGTGATAGCCACGTAATCTGCGATGACAAGTGTGAAACTGTGCTGTAATCTCAAAATATGTGGTGATAGCTGTGAAAATGTGGTGATGACCCCGTACCCTGTGATGACAGCTATGGAACTATGCTTGAAACTAAACCTGTGGTGACAGCTGTGAAACTGCAGTGATTATTATGTTGCCTGTGGTGACAGCTGTGAAACTATGCAGAAATCTAAATATCATGTGGCAAGTGGCACATAATACTAGAGCTGTTAACTCTTCAGCCTGCCATTTCCGGAAAACTGATCTGATTGGTTAGGTTCAAACAGAAAAGTTCAAATCTGATCTTTAGTTATCATAACATTGTGGTGAGACTTTAATGTCAGAAGTCATATTTCTGTTAACGAGCTTTAACATTTGAAACCGAGATGCATATAGGCTATGCTTTCTTGAATTTACACAGTCTTTATTCTTGTTGATAGCTAAGGATGTCTTCAAATTAAAGGAAAAGTTGAAATGTCTTGGCACAAAAATACAGCAACAAAAAAAAAACTTAAGGAGTAAAAACATTTTGAAAATTAATTAAAGCAACCGGCCTTATCTGGAACATTGTCCCTACAAGGGACATTTTCCTTTTTCCATTGAGTATTTGTTGAAAGGGATAATTGTCCTTGTTTCCCATGCACTCTTTAGAATCGCCTTCGCGATTATAATGAATATCCAAGTATGGAGAAAATTATCCTTTACTTAATTATCCTTTAATCGTATAATCAAATACCCTCTTATCTATGTCAATGTTTACTTCAAACTGAAGTCGCATCAGGTAAAAACTTACCGCCAGTGCATTTAATAAAATACGATTCATTCCTTGAAAAAAAAAACACATATATATAAATGAAGAACTGACCATTAACTGCATAACACTAAAGCACTTTTAAATAAACTGATCATCAATACATTTCAAATACATTGTCTGATTCACTGGCTGTGATATAAACTCCAGATTACTGGGTAATAAAACGCTTTGTGGTTTCAGCATCTGACACTTTTGGCCCTTGGCAGAAACTGGCTGCCTTTTAAACAAGCAGATACAAATCCACGGAAACAACTGTCCATATGTAGTTAATAGAGGGGTTTGGTGCTCTCCTCTAATAAGCTCTTCACTGTGGTCATAGCTGTGACACTGTCGTAAATAAACATATAATATGTGGCGACAACAGTTGTGAAACTATAGTTATAGCCAAATAAACTTTGAGAGTTGCGAAAGCTATGACAGTGTGCTGAAATCTATATTATCTATGATGGGAGCTGTGAAACTATGAGGTGATTACAGCTGTGAATCTGTGCTGAAATATAATTTACCTGTGGTGATAGCTGTGACCCTGTCGTAAAAGTCATGTAATCTATGGTGACAACAGCTGTGAAACTATTGTTATAGCCAAATAACCTTTGCGAGTGGTGACAGCTGTGAAAGTGTGCTGAAACCAATATTATTTGTGGTGGGGGCTGTGAAACTGTGCTGAAATATAAATTACCTGTGGTGAAAGCTGTAAAACTGCCGCGATAGCCACGTAACCTGTGGTGACTACCGTGAAGCTGTTCTGAAATCCAAATAACCTGTGATAATGAGGTTAAACTGTGCTGAAATCGAGATAACCTATGGTGATAGCTGTTAAACTGTGGTGATAGCCACGTAACGTGAAGTGACAGCTATGAACTGCGCTGAAATCTATAAATAACCCGTGGTAATAGCTGTGAAGCTTTGGCGATATACACATTACCTGTGCACACGTGACAGCTATGAAACTGCTGAAATCTATATAATCTGTGGTGAAAGCTGTGGAATTGTGGTGATAGCCATGTGACCGATGGTGACAGCTGTGAAATTGTGCTGCTAAAACCTATATAATCTGTAGTCATAGCTGTTAAACGGTGATGACACCCGCGTAACGTGTTATGACAGCTATGAATCTGAGCTAAAAACTCAACAACGTGTGAGGAAAGCTTTGCTCTGTGCTGATTATTACGTTACCTTTGGTAAAAGCTCTGAAACTGTGCTGAAATCTATAAAAGCTTTTGGTGTCAGCTGTGAAACTGTGCTGAAATCTTTAAATTCTGTGGTGATATCTGTGAAACTGTGATGATGGCCATGTAACCCGTGATGTCAGCTTTGGAACTGTGCTAAAACCTTAATGAACCGTGGTACTGCAGGGATTATCACATTACCAATAGTGACAGCTGTCAAACTATGATGAATTCTAAATAATATGTAGTGATAGCTGTAACACTGTGGTGATACCAACGTAACCTACGTCGACAGCTATGAAACTGTGGTGATAGCCAAATAAACTTTATGGGCTGCGACATCCATGTAAATGTGCTCAATAGAAGTGAAGGCATTGACCAGGAATCGATACAATTAACTCACAGCTCCCATTAGAGACACCAAAGGGAAAGAAACACAAACAAATCTATATATTTTGCGGTGATAACTGTGAAACTGTGATGACAGCTGTGAAATTGTGCTAAAATCTAAATTACATATGGTGTTATCTGTAAAACTGCGGTGATAGCCACATAACCTTCGGTGGCAGCTGTGAAGCTGTGCTGAAATCCATATAACCTGTGGTCATAGCTTCGAATTTGTGGTTATAGCGACGCAACCTATGGTAAAGGTGTAAGTGTAATGAAATTTAAATAGCCCAATGGTGACAGCTGCTGTAAAAAGGTGCTGAAACCTAATAAACATGTGCTGATATTTGTTAAACTGTGGCGAAAGCCACGTATGAGACTGTGTTTAAATCTAAATAACCGTTTGATTTTAGCTGTGATATTGGCGTGATAACCATATAACGGGTGGTGAAAGAACAAAACATAGCAATATAGTGTCGGGGATAACCGTGAAGCTGCTGTAATAGCCATGTAATCTGTCGTGAGCGCTGTGATAGTGTCGTTATTTATTACCTATGGTTATAGCCGTGAAACTGTTGTGAAAGTTTTATTACACATGTGACCTGTGGTGATAGTCATGGAAACTGTGCTGATTATCAAAATAACCAGTGGTGACAGCGCTGAAACTGTGTAAATAGCTATATAGCCTATGTTGATATGGCGACAACTGAAACGGTGGCGACACGTTTATAAGCTGCGATCCCTGGTTTATGAGACGGGTAGCAAAACCACTACACTATGTGGAGACAGTTATGAAGCTGTGGTAATAGATATTTAGTGTATGGTGATAGTAGTGAATGTGTTGCGAAAGTCATATAAAATGTGGTTGCATATGAGAAACTGCAGTGATAGTAATATAACATGTAGTGACAGATTAGAAATTATGGTATTTTTAACCTGAGATTGTGCTGTAAAGCTGTGATGATAACCTTAAACAGTTTTGTAATCGAGTTAATTTCATATTCCCGATGTGACTGCCTTGAAACAGTTATAACAGCCATATCTCTTAAGGTGACCGCTGGACATAGTAGTGATAGTAAAGTAAACATGTCGTGTTATAGCCAAATATCTTGTGGTGGCAGCTGTGAAGTAAGTGTTGGCCACATAACTTGTCGTGACAGATTACATATAGCTGCAAAATAGGGGGGGGGGGGGGGGGTTGGATGAGGCGAAGGTGTTGCATCAACTGGGCGCCAACTGATATTGGCTTACAATTAGGCAAGGCTTGCTGGCCTAGCAGCAATTAAGGATAGAAGGTAACGTTGGTATTTCTTCTATTTCTTCACTTTCATTTATTTAGCGCTGTCTCTGCCCACTCTCATTCACCTCCTCTACTTCTTCTTTCTCTTTTCTCCTTTTTATCTGGGAGACGACACAAAATGACCCAAAGGGTTGACATGTCGTTAAACCCCAACATAACCAATCAATAGCTGCGAAATTGTAGTGGCATCCACATAGTATGTGGTGATAGCTGTGAAACTGTACATAGGCATATAACCTGTGGTGATATTTGGTAAACTGTGTTGATAACCATAATTCATGAAAAAACAGCTGCAAAACATTCGATAGCCATGTAAAATAGAAGTGGAGGCAATGATCAGGAATCATTACTTCCGTCGCGATTAAGACAAATAGTTTGTTCAGTCCGCATGAAGGCCTCCTAACTCATCAGTGCAACATCTCCGTGAACACAAATAATCAAACAAGCACAGAGATGAAACAACGCTGAGGACTCGACAGCTTTAAACCACTGAAATGCCTGAGCAAAAGAAAACCAACAGTTAGACTCGATTTCACCCTCCAGTTAAAATACTGACCGTTCCAAGGCGATTCTTCTGTTGTGGTTTATTATTGTTACAGTATCTTTTTAATTTGGACAGACATTTTGTGGTAAAGTAATTGCCCTTTGGGCTTTCCGATTGTGGCGTTTTTATTGTGGTGAAGTTGTTTTATGATTATGTTTCTTTCTCTTTGGTGTCTTGGATGGGAGGTGTGAGATAATTGTATCGATTCCTGATGATTGCCTTCACTTCTATTTTGTGGTGACAGCTGTGAAATTGTGGTGATACCCAGCTAACAGTTGTGTTTTATAAAAGTTTTCATAACGTCGGAAGGGACGTCATGTAACTTTCGCTTGTATATATGCTGCAGCGTTAAACTAAAGATCAATTTTAATGTTTAACCGCCAGCTGTGAAACTGAGGTGATAGCGATATAACCTTTGGTGATAGCTGAGAAATTCAGGTGACATATGTGAAACAGAGATGTTTGCTATATAACCTGTTGGGACAGCTGTGAAAATGAGGTGATAGCCGTATGCCCTTTGGTGAAAGGCTGTAAAAGTAAGGTGTATCTATACTTCCTGTGTTGAAAGCTGTTAGACTGGGGTGAAAGCCAAAAGACCTGTTGCGACAGCTGCAAGTCTGATGTGATATCCGCACTACCTGTGATTACAAATGTAAAAATAATGTCATAGCCATATTTCCTATAGTGTATATCCCAGGTGATAACCATATTATTTGTGGTGACAGCTAAACTGAGGAGAAACCATGTAACCTGTTATGATTGCTGTTTAACTCACGCTATATAATCTGTGGTGAACGCTGTGAAATTCACACGAGGGCCATAACACCTGTGGTGACCGCTGTGAAACCGAGGAGATAGCCATACTAACGGTAGGGAAAGCTCTGAAAGCCATACGATAGCCATATTAGCTATGGTGATAGCTGCGAAACTAATGTGAAAGCCATTTTACCTGTTTTACCTGTTTTGTTTGCTGCGAAACCCATGTGATAGCCATACCACCTATGGTGACAGCTGTGAAACTAATATTACTTCTATATAATCTGTGGTGACCACTTTAAAATCTTAGGGGATAGCCATATTACCCGTGGTGATATCTATCAAACGGATGTGATAGCTATACTACCTGTGGTTATAGCTGAGAAACTCACGTTATAGCCTTATTATCTGAGGATTTTTAATTTATCGTGCTAACAGATTTGAAAGTGAAGTGATTGTCATGTCATATGTGCTGTTAGCTGTGAGACTCAAGTGATGGATAGAAGCCTCCGTGTTGAAGTGGTTACGCTAGTCGCCTTGTAAACCAGGGATCGCAGGATCGATCCCGGGCTTCTCCAGACTTTCTGATGTGTCTTAAACCGAGGTCTCGTCTCCGTATGACCTTAGCTGTTGGTGGGTCGTATAACTCAAACACCCACTCACTCAGTTGATGGACATTCTACCTGTTGCGATAATGGAGAAACACAGGTCACTGCTATATAACATTGATGACACCTGTGAAACTGATGTCCTATGGTGATAGCTGTGACACCGAGGTGATAGCATCTTACATGCAGTGATAAAGTAAAACTCAGATTGTAGTCATATTACCAATGTTGAAAGCCGTGAAACGATGCGATAGCCATTCTACATTTGGTGATAAATGTAATGCTGAGGTGATAGCTGTGAAACTCAAGTGATAGCCATACTACCTCTGGTGAAAAATGTGAAACACAGGTGATTGCTATTCTGTCTCTGGCGACAGCTGTAACTCTGATGTGAAATCCAGCTGTTAAACTAATGTGATAGCTATATTCCCTGTGGTGGTAGCTTTGAAACCCAGGTGATAACCATTCTAAATGTGGTGACAATTGTAAAACACAGGTGAATGCTATATTACATGTGGTGAAAGCTGTTTTCCTGTGGTGATAGCTTTGAATACGATGTGATAGCATATCACCCGAGGTGACAACTGTAAATGTCAGATTATAGCGAGATTACCTTTGGTGACGTCTGTGAAACTGAATCTATAGCCAACTACCTGTGGTAATAAGTGTGATGCTGAGGTGATAGCTGTGAAACTCAAGTAATAGCCATACTACCTCTGGTGACAATGATGAAACACAGGTGATTGCTATATTACCTATGGACGACAGATGTGAAACACAGATGATAGCCATATATCTTGTGGTAACAGCTGTAAGTCTGATGTGATATCTATACCATCTTTGGTGACAGCTGAGAAAGTAATGTGATAGCCATATTACCTGTGAATATCAAACTATCAATTAAGAAAGCTGAGAAACTCAGCTAAAAATGATATAATCTGTGGTAGTAGCTGTAAAACTAAGGCGACAGCCATGTTACCTGATTTGATTGCTATGGAAATCATGTGATAGCCATACTACCTATATTGCCAGCTGTGAAACTGAGGTGATTGTTATATAACCTGTGATGACAGCTGTGCACCTCAGGTGGCAGCCATATTACCTGTTGTGATAGCTGTGACTACTTCTGGTGACAGCTGTAAATAAGAGGTGTTTACTGTTTTACCTTTCTTTTACGACAGTTGTGAAAACTGAGATGATAAGTTTTGTGTGTGAAACTGGGTTGACAGCAAAGTAGAAGTAAAACAAAGATCAGGATTCGATACAATTAACTTACTCCACCCATCAAAGACACCAAAGGGAAAGAAACACAAACATTAAGCGACCAGACCATAATGGAAACCTAAACAAAGGAAGGTCATAAGGACAGTTACTTTCCCACAAAATGGCCATATGGCCATCCAAAATAAAAAGACACAATTGATACACACAGTAAGTAACAAACAACAACAACATAAATCGCCATAGAAGAACCGCCTTGGAACACGGTCAGTGGAAAGATTTCCACTTGGGGGGGGGGGGGGGGGGGGGGGCTTAAATCGATTTTACGTGGCCACAATCCTCGCCCTTACTTCCGTCGCGATTTAGACAATTATTTGTTCAGTCCGCATGAAGGCCTCCTAACTCATCAGTGCAACATCTCCGTGAACACAAATAATCATAGAACCTCAGAGGTGATACAACGGTGAGGACTCGACAGCAAGAAACCACTGAAATGCTGGAGCAAAAGAAAACCAAAAGTTAGACTCCGATGGGCCCGACCAGAGACAGAGCATCAGGCACCAACCAACATTACCTTGAATTAGATCTCTCTAACTCTCAATAAGCCTTTACGTTGGAACCGTCATAGAATCTGAGGCCTGATCCACCGGCGTGCAATTAAGAGGGAAGCAAAGTTGCCAACTGTGATTGGGTTGACTACCATGCATGCAGTCTGTCGTATAATATCCATGTTGTACCCTATCTTTTTATATCGAAGAATGATTTTACGAAATTGGGTGCTAAATACTATCTTTAGCGACAGCTGTGAAAATTTAAAAGAAAGACCCAGGGAGCGCCACAGTCACAAGACACAGCCCACTCACGACAGGAAGAGGAAACATACACAAAACAAGAAAAATACGAGTGTTTATGAAACGGAACAATCAGCCCTCTCTTCCCCACACGGGGTGATCAGACCATTAGAAAACACTAAACAACAACTTACAACAAGTTAGCAGATATGCGATGATAGCCATACTACCCGTGGTGATAGCGATATTACCTGTGGTGATAGCTATAAAATGTAGGTGAAAGACTGTGGTGACAGCTGTCAAATTAAGGTGATAGCCATAATACCTTTGGAGATAGTTGTGAAATTCAGGTGATAGACTGTGAAACTTAGTTGATAGCTTTATTACATATTTGGGCAACTGTTACTCAAGTAATGGCCATATAAACTGTGGCGATAAATGGAAACTATGGGGATAGCCATACTAACTCTGGTAACAGCTGTGAAACAGAGGTGACAGCTGTACTACCGGTGGTGACAGATGTCAAGCCGAAGCGATAGGCATATTACCTATAATGATAGTTGTGGAATTCAGATGATAGTTATACTAAGCATAGTGAAACTCAGGCGAAATATGTGAAGCTGAGGTGACAGCCATATTACCTGTGGTGGTAGCTGTAAAATTGAGGTTATAGCCACATTACCTTCTGTGATAGCAATGAAGCCAGGTGATAACCATACTAGTTGTAGCGACAGTTGTAAAACAGATGTGATTTCTGCAAATACCTCTTGTGACAGCTGTCAGCCGATGTCATAACCGTTTTACTTGTGATTATAGCTGCGAAATTCAAGTCATAGTCCTATTTCTTGTTGTGAAGCTCAAGTGATAGCCATATTTCCTGAGGTGACAGCTGTGAAATGGAGGTGATAGCCATATTACATACTTTTATAGCTATGGAACCCAGATGATAGCAATATAACCTGAGGGGATATCGTTGTTACCTGTAGGGATAACTCTGAAACTCGGGTGATAACCATACTAACTGTTTGACAAGTATGTATCATAGTTGACTGCTATATTATCTGTGGTAACGACTGTCAAACTGAGGTGATAGCAATCTAACTTTTGTGAAGGAAAGCCGAGAAAGTCAGGTGATAGCCATATTACTTGTGATAGCTGTGAAACTAAAATGATAGCCATACTACCTATAGTTAAACGATTGCTATATAATATATGGTGACAGCTGTAAAACTGAGGTGATGGCGATATTACCTTTGGCGATGGCTGTTAAACTCTGGTGATTACCATACTACTCAGGTGATGGCCATATAGCCTGTAGTGATAGCTGTCAAGCTAAGGGGATAGCCAAACAAGCTATGGGAATATCTGTGAAACAGACTTGATTGCTGTATTACCTGTGGCAGCTGTCAAACCGAGGTGACAGGCATATTACAGATGATAGTCATACTGCTTCTTGTGAAACTCAGGTGATAACCATATGATCTGAGGTGTAAAATGCGAAACTGAGGTGACAACCATATTACCTGTGGTGGTAGCTGTAAAACTGAGGTTATAGCCATATTACCGGCGGTGATGCGTCTGACTGGTGATCAGAAGTACGCAGATTCAATACTTGCCGGGGTTGGCAGTATTTTTTCGTGGAGATTGATCATGAAATCGTTTCTATCATCATTCTTTCCCTTCCGCTGATTCAAGAAGGGCAGTTGTCAGTTTCTGGCGAAAGAATGTACACTGTACTGGTTAACCACTTATGTACAAGACAGCCCAGGAAACGTGTGGATAGGTAAACTGACAAGCTCAAAAAATACATAGTGTTGACTGGGCCATTAAACTGCAATCAATGAAAGCAAAAACCTGTGTACTCATGTGATAGCATTACTACCTGTGGTGACAGCTGGGAAAAAATGGCCTTAACCGTACGAGTTTTAGTGACTGTTGTGAAACAGAGGTGATTGTTGTATTACCTGTTGTGACAGCTGTCAACCAAGATGACAGCCGTATTATCTGTAATGATAGCTCTGAAATTCAGGTGATTATGTTTTGTGGGAAGCTCAGATGATAGCTATACTTCCTGTGGTGACAGCTGTGAAATGGAGGTGATATCCATATTAGCTCTGGTGATAGCTGTGAAACTCAGTTGATAGCAATATAACCTGTGGTTACAGCTGTCACACTGAGGTGACAGCCATGTTACCTGTAGTAATAGCTGTGAAACTCAGTTGCTAACCATTCTACCTGTTGTGACAAGTGTGAAACATAGTGGATTGCTGTATTACTTGTGGTGACAGCTGTCAATCTGAGGTGATAGCGATATGATCTTTGGTGACAGATGTTAAAGTCAGGTGATAACCATACTACCTGCTGTGAATGAAAGCTGAGAAATTCGGATGATACCATATTGCTTGTGGTGATAGCTGGTGATAGCTGTGAAACTAAGACGACAGCCATACTACCATATATGGTAAAATGATTTTATTACCTGTGGTGATGTTATGATAGCTAAGAAACTGAGGTAATGGCGATATTACCTGCTGAAAGCTGTGAAACTCTGGTGATAAACAAACTACCTGTTCTGACATTTGTGAAACGGAGGTCATTGCTTAATAACCTGAGGTGACAGTTGTGAAACTGAGGTGTTTGTCAGACCACCTTTGGTGATAGCTGTGAAACAGGGTTTAAAAACAGAGGTGAAGACAATGATCAGGAATGGATTCAATTACCCCTAATCTCCTAACAGAGACAACAATGGGAAAAAATACGAAATTGAAATAACTAAACCCTAATGAAAACACCACAAGCGGATAGCCAAAAGGACATTTACTTTCCACAAAAATGGCCAAACAGCGATCGAAAATAAAAAGACAGAAGCAATACATACATGCAAAGACGCACTGTAACAATAATAAACCACAACACAAGAACCGCCTTGCTTCCCTCTTTAATTGCACGCCGGTGGGTCAGGCCTCAGATTCTGTGACGGCTCCAACGTAAAGGCTTATTGAAAATTAAAGAGATAATGTTGGTTGGTGCCTGATGCTCTGTCTCTGGTCGGGCTCATCGGAGTCTAACTGTTGGTTTTCTTTTGCTCCAGCATTTTAGTGGTTTCTTGCTGTCGAGTCCTCACCGTTGTCTCACCTCTGTGGTTCTTTGATTTCTGTGTTCACGGAGATGTTGCACTGATGAGTTAGGAGGCCTTCATGCGGACTGAACAAATTATTTGTCTAAATCGCGACGGAAGTAAGGGCGAGGATTGTGGCCACGTAAAATCGATTTAAGCCCCCCAGTGGAAATCTTCCACTGACCGTTCCAAGGCGGCTCTTCTGTGGCGATTTATTTATGTTGTTGTTTGTTACTTACTGTGTGTATCACTTGTGTCTTTTAATTTTGGATGGCCATATGGCCATTTTGTGGGAAAGTAACTATCCATATGGCCTTCCTTTGTTTAGGTTTCCATTATGGTCTGGTCGCTTAATGTTTGTATTTCTTTCCCTTTGGTGTCTTTTATGGATGGAGTAAGTTAATTGTATCAATTCCTGATCTTTGTTTTACTTCTACTTGGAATGGTCAGCAAAAAGTATTCCACTCGGGGGCTTAAATCGATTTTACATGGCCTCAATCCTCGTCCTTGGTTCTTTTATGGTTTAGACAGATTATTGTTTAAGTCCGCATAAAGTCACATCACATGTGTTGACAGCTGTAAAACTGAAAACTCAGGAGATAGCCATATTACCCGTGGCGATATCTATAAGACTAATTTGAAAGCCTTACCCCGGAGTCTAACTGTTGGTTTTCTTTTGCTCCGGCATTTCATTGGTTTATTGCTTTCGAGTCCTCACCGTTGTTTCATCTCAATGGTTGTTTGAGTTTTTGTGTTCACAGAGATGTTGCACTGATGAGTAAGGAGGCCTTCACGCGGGCCGAACAAATTATTTGTGTAAATCGCGACGGAAGTAATCGCGAGGATTGTGGCCGTGTAAAATCGATTTAAGCCCCCCCCCCCCACACACACACACACACACACCCAAGTGGAATTCGTTTCCGCTGACCTTTCCAATTCTTCTGTCGCGGTTTATTTTTGTTATGAACTGTTTTTGGGTGTTTGCGTCGCTCATATTATTTTATTTTGGATAGCCTATTGGCCATTTTGTGGGAAAGTATCCGTCCTTTTGGTTTTCCGCTGTTGATGTTTCCATTGGGGTCTGTTGTTTCATGTTTGTGTTTCTTTCTCTTTGGTGTCTCTGATGGGAGCTGTGGGTTAATTGTATCGATTCCTGATCATTGCCTCCACTTCTGCTTTATTACCTGGACTGGCAGCTGTGAAACTGAGGTGATAGCCATATTATATATAGTGGCAACTGTTATTCAGGTGGTGGCCCTATATAGCCTGCGGTGATAGAGGTGACTGCTGCATTACCTGTGGTGACAGCTGCTAAACCGAGATGATATGTATATTACCTATAATGGCAGGTGTAAAAATCAGATGATAGTCATACTACTTCTTGTGAAATACAGGTGACAGCCATATTGCCTGAGGTGAAAGATATGAAACTGAGGTGGCAGCCATATTACCTGTGGTGGTAGCTGTTAAAGTCATATTACCTGCTCAGATGATAGCCTTACTACCTGTGGTGACAGCTGAGAAACTCAGGTGATATCCATACTCAATTTAGTAATAGCTATGAAACAGAGGCGATTGCTGTATTGTTGACAGCTGTAAAATACAGGCAAGAACCGTATTACCTGCGATGATAGCTGTGAAAATCAGGTGATAGTCATATTTCTTGTTGTGAAGCTCGGGCGATAGCCATATTTCCTGAGATGACCGCTATGAAACGGAGGTGATAGCCATATTACCTATGGTGATAGCTGTGAAACTCTGTTGAAAACAATATTAACTGTGGTGACAGCTGTCAAACTGAGGTGATAGCCATGTTACCTGCAGTGATAGCTTTGAAACTCGTCCGATAATCATA
Source organism: Lucinisca nassula (assembly GCA_963580285.1). Taxonomy (NCBI): domain Eukaryota; kingdom Metazoa; phylum Mollusca; class Bivalvia; order Lucinida; family Lucinidae; genus Lucinisca; species Lucinisca nassula. The sequence goes on along the minus strand of OY757018.1, from coordinate 130,181,196 downwards.
CTGCCTGTTGTGACAATTGTGAAGCATAGTTGATTGCTATAATTATTACCTATGGTGACAGATGTAAACCTGAGGTGATAGCGAAATAACCTTTGGTGTTATATGTGAATATTCTGGTGATAGCCATATTACCTGCTGTGAAGGAAAGCTGAGAAAGTCGGGTGTTAGCCATATTGTGGTGATAGCTGTGAAACTAAGGTGATAATCATAATACCTATAGTGACAGCGGTGAAACTGAAGTGATTGCTAAAATATATGTGGTGACAGCTGTGAAACTGAGGTGATTGCCATATTAACTGCGGTGTTGTGGTGATAGCTGAAAAATTCGGGTGATACCAATATTGACCTTGTTGATAGTTGTGAAACTCTTGTAACCATACTACTTATTGTGACTTTTGTGAGACAGAGGTCATTGATTAACAACCCGTGGTGACAGTTGTAAAACTTAAGAGTTAGCCATACTACATGTGGTGATAGCAGTGAAACTTAGGTGATCGCCATATTACCTGTGGTGATATCTGTGAGAATAAGTTCAAAGCCATACAAGCCAAAATATTAAGGGTAAAAGCTGTGTGCGGCATCAGTTGTGATAGCCATTCTACCTGGCAATTCAACCTGTGGTGACAGTCGTATGACTCAGGTAACAGCCTCATTACCTGTGGTGATAGGTGTGAAACTTACCCGTGTAGACATATATGACTCAGTTGACAGTCGTTCTTCCTGTGATGATAGCTGTGCTACTAAGATGACAGCCATATTAACTGTGGTGATAGCTAAGATTTGTTTGTCAATAGTTTTTACTTCCCAGGCAATACCATTTAGGATAGTTGGAGGTTGCTTTCGATTTTGAGGGACTTTTACCCGACACTGAGATAAACTGACATCTCAAGGCCTACCACCAAAAGAAACCGCAAGGGTTTAACCAAGAGGACCATGATGGTCCTATATCGCTCACCTGAGCTAAGAGATTAACATGTAGGCCCCAGGGCGGTGCAATTTTTGGACCCAGGTCTACAATTTGGACAACCTAAGCAGAGATCCACTGAATGAAGCTAAACATCGAATATAAACGGCATCGGCCTTCTGGTTTTGAACAATAAGATTTTTCAAAAGTTTTCTCTTTATAATAAAATTAAAAAAAGAGTTCCTTTAGAGCAATGAAAATATTCATAAGAAAGAAGATGGGTCATACTACGTAGTTTCGGCTAATAAAGCCTCATCAGTGACCCTGTAATGATCCGGCAACGAAAGCCAGAGGAAGCATACTGCAATTTAGCGAATTTCGAATAAGCAGTCGATTCAAAGACTGATATAAATAAAAAAAAATGAGGTCCAAATAATTAAAAACCTGTCTAGAATTTGAGTCTAAACTAATAATTTATTTGATTTCTCAGAATATTCACGCTGATCTCAAAGGACCAAAAGTAAAATATAAACTGCACTATGGTTGTACGGCGAGACGTTTTACGGCCGCCACACGGCACAACACCAGCTGCAGTGAAGGCAAATAAAATTAAAAAAATAGTTCCTTTAAGAGCAATGAAAATATTCATAAGAAAGAAGATGGGTCATACTTCATAGTTTCGGCTAATAAAGCCTCATCAGTGACCATGTAATGATCCAGCAGAAAGCCAGAGGAAGCATACTGCAATTTAGCGAATTTCGAATAAGCAGTCGATTCAAAGACTGATATAAATAAAAAAATGAGGTCCAAATAATTAAAAAACTGTCTAGAATTTGAGTCTTAACTAATAATTTATTTCTGATTTCTCAGAATATTCACGCTGATCTCAAAGGACCAAAAGTAAAATATAAACTCCACTATGGTTGATGTACGGGGAGACGTTTTACGGCCGCCACACGGCACAACACCAGCTGCAGTGACGGCAAATAAAATTAAAAAAAGAGTTCCTTTAAGAGCAATGAAAATATTCATAAGAAAGAAGATGGGTCATACTACGTAGTTTCGGCTAATAAAGCCTCATCAGTCACCCTGTTATTATCCGGCAACGAAAGCCAGAGGAATAGCGAATTTCGAATAGGCAGTCGATTCAAAGACTGATATAAATAAAAAAATGAGGTCCAAATAATAAAAAACCTGTCTAGAATTTGAGTCTAAACTAATAATTTATTTTTGATTTCTCAGAATATTCACGCTGATCTCAAAGGACCAAAAGTAAAATATAAACTGCACTATAGTTGAAGTCTCTGTAAAACCAGTGGACCCAAGGGCGGGGCCATTTTTGGCCCCCATGCTATGATTGGAACGATCATGGTTGAGGTCCATTAGATGAAGCTTCAAACCAAATATCAAAGACCTGGGCCTTCTGGTTTCACACAAGAAGATTTTTAAAGGTTTTCCCTCTATTAGGCTATGTAAAACCAGTGGGCCCCGGCGCGGGAGCATTTTTGGCCACAGGGCTATAATTTGAACAATCTTGGAAGAGGTCCACTAAATGAAGCTTCATACCAAGTATCAAAAGACCTGAGCTTTCTGGTTTCAGACAATAAGATTTTGTAAAGGTTTTCCTAATATAAGCTTATGTAAAACCAGTGAACACCAGCGAGGGGGCATTTTTAGCCCCAGGGCTATAATTTGAACAATCGTGGTACAGGTTCTCTAGATGAAGCTTCATACTAAATACCAAAGACCTGGACCAGCTGGTTTCACAGAAGAAGATTTTTATATGTTTTCCCTATATTAGCCTATGTTAAACCAGTGGGCCCCGGCATGGGGGCGTGATTGGCCTCAGGGTATTAATTTGAACAATCTTGGTAGAGAATTACTAGATGAAGCTTCATACCAAATATCAAAGACCTGGGCCTTCTGGTTTCAGGCAAGAAAATTTTTAAAGGTTTTCCCTTATAAGCCTAGGTAAAACAAGTGGGCCCCGGCGCAGGGGCATTATTTGCCCCAGGTCTATAATTTGGACAATCTTGGTATAGGTCCATTTGATGATGCTTCATACCAATTATCTAAGACCTGGGCCTTCTGGTTTCAGAGAAGAAGATTTTTTATAGGTTTTCCCTATATAAGCCTATGTAAAACCAGTTGGCCACGGGGCAGGGTCGTTTTTGGCCCCAGGGCTATAATTTGAACAATCTAGGTAGAGGTCCACTAGATAGAGCTTCATACCAAATATCAAAGACTTTGGCCTTCTGATTTCAGAGAAGATTTTTAAAATGTTCCCTATATAAGCATATATAAAACCAGTGGACCCGGCGCGGGGGGCGTTTTTGGCCTCAGGGCTATAATTTAAAAATCATGGTAGAGGTTCACTAGATGAAGCTTCTTACTAAATATCAAAGACCTGGACCTTCTGGTTTCAGACAAGAAGATTTTTATATGTTTTCCCTAAATAAGCCTATGTAAAACGAGTGGGCCCCGGTGCGAGGGCGTTTTTGGCCACAGGGCTATAATTTGAACAATTTGTGGTAGAGGTTCACTAGATGAAGCTTCTTACTAAATATCAAAGACCTCGACCTTCTGGTTTCAGACAAGAAGATTTTTATATGTTTTCCCTATATAAGCATATGTGAAACGAGTGGGCTCCGGTGCGGGGGCGTTTTTGGCCCCAGGGCTATAATTTGAACAATCTTGGCAGAGGTTCACTAGATGAAGCTTCATACCAAATATCAAAGACCTGGGCCTTCTGGTTTCAGACAAAAAGATTTTATATGTTTTCCCTAAATCAGCCTTTATAAAACCAGTGGGCCCCGGCGCGGGGGGTTCCAGGGCTATTATTTGAACAATCTTGGTAGAGGTTCAGTACCTGGGCCTTCTGGTTTCAGACAAGAAGATTTTTATATCAGCCTTTATAAAACCAGTGTGCCCCGGGACGGGGCCACTTTTGGTCCCAGGGCTATAATTTGAACAATCTTGGTAGAGGTCCACTAGATGAAGCTTCATACCAAATATCAAAGACCTGGGCTTTTGGGTTTCAGATAAGAAGGTTTTTAAAGGTTTTCCTTATATAAGCCTATGTAAAAACAGTGGGCCACGGCATGGAGGCATTTTTGGCCCAAGGGCTATAATTTGAACAATCTTGGTAGAGGTCCACTAGATGAAGCTTCATACCAAATATCAAAGACCTAGGCCTTCTGGTTTCAGAGAAGAAGATTTTTAAAGATTTTTTTTCTTATTTTCCTTTTTCCGTTGCCATGGAAACCAGAGTTCTGCATGGAATTGAATTCTTTGAACAACTTTGAGAGAGGACCACATAAGGATCATTTCTGCCAAGTTTGGTCAGAATCTGTTCAGTGGTTTAGGAGGAGATGATGTTTAAAGAAATTGTAAACGGACGGACGGACGACGACGCCGACGTCGTCGGACGGTGAATGATCACAATAGCCCAACCTGATCCATTGGCTCAGGTGAACTAAAAACGGTTCGTCTCGCACCACTTTTCCTGGGAAGGCTTAGATCTTATAAGCTGTAAGCCGTAATTGTATCGATTCCTGATCGTTTACAGACGTCATTTATTGTGCGAATATTTTGGCAATGCATTTAACAAACGTTTCTCTGCTTACATTTCCGAATACGTTCATCAATGTTATTTTTGATGCTTTAATCACCATGTTAATTACATTGTAAAACATTGGAAAATGTATAAGCTCTTCAATTCAGTACTTCTGTCAATGGGACCCATTATAACACACACATCTTACACTGCTTTCTGTCAGTTTTTATTCATCTATTGAAGTTTGTGGCACTTTTCCTATTTCTGGTTCAAATTTAGATTGTTAGTGCTCATTATAACAGACTGTTCGAAGCAATTTTAATGAGTATATACGTCTATGCTGTGGGTAAGAATATGGTAAAAAGTATACCCTTGCCAACCCTTTGTTTGTTTGATTTGAGGTTTAACGTCCCCGTCAACACTGTAAAGGTCATTTTGGAGGCTTTGCTTCCAATTTTGTGGGACTTCTACCCGACATTGAGATGAAACGACATCCCAAGCCCTGTCGCCAAATGAAACCAATAGGGTTTATTAGCATTGGCTGTCCGCCTCGCACCGCGGTTCCTGGACAGGCTTAGATCCTCTAAGCGGTTTACCAGTACTAGTGTGCGGGCCGGATTAAGCTCTGCGTGGAAGCATCATGCAGCCCATATATTTCTTCAAGCCCCTATGGGCGGGGGCAGCCTTGCCAACCCTACTTTCATATGTATGAAGTGGGGTCTAAATGGGTATGTATTTTCCGGACTTGTTAATTTGTTTTAACAGTATAGGCATAATTTATTTCAACAGCAGCTTTGTGTCCATAAAGTATCCCAGTGGCTCAATTGAATGCGCAAGCTCGAGGGATTGATCATCTCTAGACTGAGGATATTTCTTGCGAGTGAGAATGATCACGGACTATATTCTATGGTATTTCGCCCTCTTCTGCCTGTCCGTTTCTAAAAGCTGAATGCGCACTATACTTGCACTGGTTATCAGCATATTGGTGATCTATTTACATTTTTTTTCTTATGAGTCCTGTGAACTCGCTATGTCCCAATTCTATAAGAAAGTTCCACTGCAAAATTATTTGTACAAAACACAGTTTAAACCCCCAGTGGAATTCGTTTCGCTGACCGTTCCAAGGCGGTTGTTCTGTCGCGGTTTATTTTATTATGGCTTGTCTTTGAGTGTTTGTGTCGCTTATATTATTTTATTTTGGATAGCCAATTGGCCATTCTGTGTTAATTGATGTTTCAATTAGGGTCTAGTTGTTTCATGTTTGTGTTTCGTTCCCTTTGGTGTCTCTAGATAGTGGGAGCTGTGGTTTTATTTATCGATTCCTGATCATTGACAGAAAAATAGGTCCCTACGTCGTACCATGTTAAAAGCAAGCATGTAAAAAAAAAACACAAAACAAAAACTGATAGTAAGCAAGAAAACAACTGAATTTTGTTGGCAGACAGTATTTCATTTAATTTTTATTTATAATTCATTTCACTTCTTCCTGCTTTTAGCGTCTGTAACTGTTCTTCTTCCCCTCCATGTTGATTCTGAAACACAAGGAAAAGTTCATCACAATTTAAATATAAAAGATTGACAGATACTTATGGACATTTTTAGAGGGATGCGAGTCATACAAACATGCACACATGTACACATGCAGACATGCACATATGCATGCACACTCACAAACATGCATGCATGTACATACACATGCATGCACATACAAGTTTGCATGTGCACACACACATGTATGCCATCATGCATGCACACATACATACATGAATGCATATGCGTGTGCACACACGCAAGCATGCATGCAAGCACACATGCATGCACACACACTCATGCAAGCATGCACACACACACTAATGTAGACTTGCATGCACACATACATGCATGCATGCACTCACACATGCATGCATACATGCACACACATATGCATGCATGCACACACACACACACTCATGCATGCATGTATAAATCCAATATCCCCATCCCCTAACAACTTGGCCATCAGAATGTAACTGTTGGTTTTCTTTTGCTCCAGCATTTCAGTGGTTTCTTGCTGTGAGTCCTCACCGTTGTTTCATCTCTGTGGTTGTTTGATTTTTTTGTGTTCACGGAGATGTTGCACTGATAAGTTAGGAGGCCTTCATGCGGACTGAACAAATTATGTCTTAATCGCGACGGGAGTAAGGGCGAGGATTGTTGCCACGTAAAATCGATTTAATCCTCCCACCCCCCACCAGTGGAATTCGTTTCCGCTGAACGTTCCAAGGCAGTTCTTCTGTCGCGGTTTATTTTTGTTATGGTTTGTCTTTGGGTGTTTGTGCCGCTTATACTATTTTATTTTGGATAGCCTATTGCCCATGTTGCGGGAAAGTAACTGTCCTTTTGGCTTTCCGCTATTGATGTTTCTATCGGGATCTGTTGTTGTATGTTTGTGTTTCTTTCCCATCGGTGTCTCTGATGGGAGCTATGGGTTGATTTAATCGATTCCTGATCATTGCCTCCACTTCTAATTTGGTTGTGCGAGGGAGAGAGATTGGATCGATCCCGGGCTTTCGGATGAGTCTTTAAACCGAGGTCCCGTCTCAGTATGACCTAAGCTGTTGGTGAGACGTAAAACCCAAACACTCACTCACTGTGCGAGGGAGATGATAACTGTTAATGTGTATATATGAAGAAAAAAGAAAATAAGAACAAAAGAGAACAAATTTCCATTCCTCCACTGGCATTTGAACTCTTGAACATTTGAACCCTCTGATTCATAATCGACAATCTGATTCGTAGTCCAGCACTCTATCCACTACACTGGCACACGATTCTTAAGTTATGCCATGCATCACAAAACATACAATGTACAAATACCCAAAGTGACAAAAGGCCATAACTCATGAAGTATTTTTCGGAATTTAATCAAAAGTTTATCAGGTCATCTACTCATCACAACCAATCTATTTACCATCTTTCAAGGCTCTAGCCCCTATAGTCTTTGAGATATTTTGCTGACAAGATTTTATAAGAAAATATTCAAAGGGCAATAACTCCTGAAAAGGTATATACTCCGGATAAGATCATATATGAAATTTCAAAACCCTACCACACGCGGTTCTTAAATTATGCTTTGCATCACAAAACATACAGAGGTACAATGTACAAATACCCAAAGTGACAAAGGGTCATAACTCATCACCACAAATCTATTCACTAACTTTCAAGGTTCTAGCTCCAATGAATTTTGAGATATTCTGCTGACAAGATTTTATCCCCCCCCCCCCCACCACAAAAAAAAAATCAAGTGGCAATAACTCTCGAAAGGGGATGAGAAAAAAAATCGCGTCACCTAATTGTCCATGAGGAATCCATATATAAAATTTCAAAACGCTAGCATACGCGGTTCTTATGATATGTTACGCATCAAAACGGACAGGCAGACGGACGACCAAAGCAGAAGCAATATGCCCCTCCAACTTCTTTAGTGAACATGGACAGATATGTACATTTTGCAGACATTTTAAAAATTGTAACATTTAGCACAAGAGAGAGAGAGAGAGAGAGAGAGAGAGAGAGAGAGAGAGAGAGAGAGAAATAAACTATTCCGATGTCCAAAAACACTATAATTGATTTGCTTCTACCGCGGTTTCACTGCTTTGCAGATTTTCAAGAAGACATTGAATAACCTAGCAACGAACGTCACGTCATAAGTAACGTTTCCGCCTGATGTTAAAGACGTTTCCGGTAGTTGAATAACATAAATGAGATTCAATGTATAACCATATATCTGCCCGTGTGTATATGAACATACATTGTTTTTATGTAATTATATCTTTAGAAACTGTTTTAACTTCAAGCTACGATTTCAAAATACATGCATAACAAAATATAAATGCATACAAAATTGAATACCCTGATGGCATCATATCTATCTAAATTATCAAATTCCTTTAAATACTAACTAGCCCTGTTTAATTTGGGTTTTAAACTGTTGATGAATGCGTTTTCCTTAGCCCGTCGCAGTGTTGTACTTTCTGAGTACACCTTATAAAAGGGGAAGATGTAGTATTTAGGGTTCAAGTCGCCAGCGCATTCATCGATGTGCCCACTGACTTGCAGCATTCTGGTACGGGGGTCTCTAATCTGCTGGTTATGGATAGTGACTCGCGTACGCAGAAAATTGCCTGTTTCCCCAATGTATTCCTCCCCACAGCCCCTGCACATCATCACGTAGATAACGTTTTTGACTTCGCAGGTCATGTTTTCATGCACCGTGAAGTCAATTCCACAGTTAAATTTGAATGAACTTCCTTCCACAAGATGAATGCAGAGGCCGCAGTTATATATATATATATATATATATATATATATATACTTGCATATTTATCACCACGTTTTTAAAAAAAGTGGGGATATTGTTATCGCCTCCGTCCGTCCGTCTGTCCATCTGTCTGTCCGGCTATCTCCTCCTAAACCGTTAGCCGGAATTCAATCAAATTTGGTATGCGAGTTGCTTACATGAATGGCTTGTGCAAGAGCACATTTTTTTTGGTCCCCGCCCCCAGGGGCCCTAAGGAGGGGTCAAAAGGTCAAATATCAATAAAATTCCATTACAAAGTCAATTTTGAAGATTTTGATGCCAAACTTTGCACATGTACTTAGTTATGAAAAAAGTAAAACATATTGAACGGGATTTTGGCTGTGACCCCTAGGTCACGCCCTGTGGGTCGGACTTGGGGGCGGGGTCGGGGGTCAAAATTAAAGTTTTTCAGAACATAGTCATGTTGCATATCTATGCGAAGGGGATAATGGGTAGAATAAACTACAAGTAAAATTTTGACCCTGGGGTCAGATTGGGGCCCTGGGAGAGGGGTCAAAGGGTCAAAATTTAAGTTTTTTGGAACATAGTCATGTGGCATATGAAATTGAAGGGCATGATTAGTAGAATATAATACAGGTAATATTTTGACCATGGAGTCAAATTAGGGCCCAGGGTGAGGGGTTTTCGGTACTTGGCCCCTCTGTAGAAAACGTGGGGATTTGCGATGGCGCGCCATCGACAGTATTCTAGTTTTATATTCTTATAGTGATGAAAAACGAGGAGTTTATCTGTACCTCTCCAACATGCATTTTTGGCTTGAAGATTGTTAGATACATGTAGTACACTAACTGGTCATAGTAATAGCTGTATAAGTCAATTTTTACAGTTTAATGGCCTTGTTGACAATTGCATGGGTCACTCTGATATCTGTATAAGCCAAGATGGCAGCTGTAAGAGTAGTTATATGATTCATGATGGTAGCTACGGTATATGAATCATGGGGACAGCTGTATGGCACATAATAACAGCAGTACGAATCATGGTGATAGCTGTATAACAAATGGTGATAGCTATAAGAGTAATTATTCTAAAATATGATTCATGGTGAAAGCTGTGTGATAGCTGTGTGAGCTATAGTGAGAGCTCGATGATTTATCTTGACAGCTGCATGAGTAGTTGTGGTAGCTGTATTAGTCGTGCTGATAGCTGTATAAGTCATGGTGATTGCTGTATGGGCCAAGGTAATACAGGCGTATCCGAGATAGCTATATGATTCGTGGGGCTAGCTGTATGTGTCATGATGACAGCTGTTTAACTCATGGTGACAGTTCCATGAGTCATGATGACAGCTAACTGAATCATGATGAAAGCTGTATGAGTCATGAAGACAGCTGCGGTTGACATGGTGATAGCAACGTAGTGTACAAGTCTTTCTGGGACAGACTAGCTAGTTTCCGCAATTAGGCCTAGCCAGTGACCCTCAAATATTCTCAAACATTCGCAGTGGAATCCATGATCCAAAAGGACTAGAAAATATAACCCACACTATGATGAAGGCCAGGGAGACGTTTTACGACCGCCACACATTTCCTTAACACCAGCTGTGGTGAAGTTAAAATAGCATATATAAGGGATAATCATTTGGAAGCAAGGACTACAACACGGAACCGAAAATCGTAGTGTGTGTGTGATTTCGGGTTTGCCGTCGCTTTCAACAATTTTTCAGTCATATCACGACGGTGTCTGGTTGCGAGAGGGAGCTCAATTCTCACTTTTTATAGTGCTGCCACACTGAAGTATCATGTCCCAGACACATTACATGATACCACACCCAGTCACATTATCCTGACAATGGGTCGACCAGTCCTAGCTCTACCCCGTAAATCTGAGTGCCAAGCGAGGAGCAGCTAGTATCATTTTAACGACTTTGGTATGTCGCGGCCCGGGATCGAACCCGTGACCTCCCGTTCCCCGGAGCGGACACTCTACCAACAGAGCTATCGGGCCGGTTGTAGTAGTGTACAGGATTTTCTGGGCTATGTGATTCTTAGGGATAGTCATAGTGATAGTTGCATGACCTATGGGGAAAGCTATATGAGCCATGCTTATTGCTGTGTGAGTCAGGATGAAAGCTGTGTGAATCAGGATGATAGTTTATTAGCCATGGTGACAGCTTAAGGCGACATGATGATAGCTCTATGAGTTATGGTGATTGCTTTATGAACCATAGTGACATATGCACGAGACATGGTGATATGAGCCAGAGTGGCCGATGAAGGAGTCATGGTGACAGATGTAGTGTAGACATAGCGATAGCAGCAACCTTTGAATTATGACAGCAGCTTTAAGAGTCATTGTTACAACGGTATGGGTCTTGTGGCAGCTTTATACGTCATAGGGACAGCTGTATGAATCATGGCAGCTGTAGGAGTCATGGTGATAACTTTAGGAGTCAATGTGCTAGCTGTGTGAGTCGTGGTGATTGCTGTATTAGTCATAGTAATACCAGTATGAGTAATGGTAATAGCCTTAAGAGTCATGGTGGAAGCTGTTTAAGTCCTCTGGTAATAGTATAAGATCCATGGTAATAAATGAATGTGTCCCTGTATGAGTGATACGTACATGTATCAGTCGTCCGTCGTCCGTTCACATGTTCAACAAAGTATATCTTTAAAGCCAGTCGGCCAATCATGATTAAATTTCAATTAGGTTGGGGGAAAAGATGCAGTATGTTTTGGGGCAGATCAGATGGGAACTCTTGTTGGCATGGCAACATATAGCTCCCATAGACTTACAATGGGAAAAAACTTCTTCTCTGAAACCACTAGGCCCAGAACTTACATATGAAGCATGTAGCAATGTCAAGTGGTCCCCTACATAAATTGTGCCAATCATGCTCCTGGGTTCGAAACTGGCCACGTCCCGGGGTCCCTAAGCCCCCATAGACTTATAATAAAAAAAAAGCTTAAAAATCTTCATCTCTGAAACCGCTAGGCACAGAGCTTACATTTAAGCATGTAGCAATGTCAAGTGGTCCTCTACATAAATTGTGCCAATCTTGCCCCTGGGGTCTAAATTGGCCACGGCCCGGGTCCCCTTAGCCCCCATAGACTTATAGTGGAAAAAAAGCTTAAAACATCTTCTACTCTGAAACCACTAGGCCCAGAGCTTACATATTAAGCATGTAGCAATGTCAAGTGGTCCCCTACATACATTGTGCCAATCATGCCCCTGGGGTCTAAACTGGCCACACCGGGGTCCCTCAACCCCCATAGACTTATAATGAAAAAAAGCTTAAAAAATCTTCTTCTCTGAAACCGCTAGGCACAGAGCTTACATATAAGCATGTAGCATTGTCAAGTGGTATCTACATAAATTGTGCAAATCATGCACCTGGGATCTAAACTGGCCACACCGTGGTCCCCTCCATAAATTGTGCCAATCATGGCCACACCCTGGTGCCCCTTAGCCCACATAGACTTATAATGGAAAGAAAGGCTTAAAAAATAATCTTCTCTGTAACCGCTAGTATTATTAGCTCACCTGAGCCAAGGGCTCATGTTAGGTATTAGTATGCTAATGGTCCGGCGTCCGTTCATATTTTCAAATAAGTATATCTTTAAATCCACTTGGCCAATCATGATTAAATTTCATGGGAAGCATTATCCGATTGGGGGAAAAGATGCAGTATGTTTTGGGGCAATTCAGATTGAAACTGGTGTTGCCATTGCAACATATAGCTCCCTTAGACTTACAATGGGAAAAACTTAAAAAAATCTTCTCCTCTGAAACCACTAGGCCCAGAGCTTACATATAAAGCATGTAGCAATGTGAAGTGGTCGCCTACATAAAATGTGCCAATCATGCCCCTGGGGTCTAAACTGATCACCAGTTAGATGCGCATCTGACTGAGCTACGGAGGTTGGAATTTCTTCTCTGAAACCAAAGGTCAAAAGCTTAAATATTTAGTATTTTGCAGGATTAACTGGTCACCTACATTAATCCTACAAAAACATGCCCCTAGGGTCCAAACTGACAATGCCGTGTCCCATAAGGAAGAACTTCAAAAAAAAATATGCTCAAAGACCATGAGACAAACAGCTAACTAAAACGTTCCTCAGGTAAGTGGTTAGGCTCATTGAACTTCTTGTATCAAGTACTTTTATTGGTTGATGGTCAAAAATGGGTGTGGCATTATTTATTCAGCAAGACAAGGATAAAAGGTGGGGGAAAAGATGAATTATGTTTTGGGGCAGATCAGATGGAAACTATTGTTGCCATGGCAACATATAGCTCCCATAGACTTACAATGGGAAAAATTTATGAAATCTTCTTCTCTGAAACCACTAGGCTCAGAGCTTACATATGAAGCATGTAGCAATGTCAAGTGGTCCCCTACATAATAATTATGCCAATCATGCCCCTGGGTTCTAAACTGGCCACGCCCGGGGTCCCTTATCCCCCATAGACTTATAATAAAAAATGCTTAAAAGATCTTCCTCTCTGAAACTGCTAGGCACAGAGCTTACATATTAAGCATGTAGCAATGTCAAGTGGTCCTCTACATAAATTGTGCCAATCATGCCCCTGGGGGTCTAAACTGGCCACGCCGTGGGGCCCCTTAGCCCTAATAGACTTATAACGGAAAAAAGCTTAAAATAATCTTCTCTGAAACCGTTAGGCACAGAGCTTACATATAAAGCATGTAGCAATGTCAAGTGGTCCTTTACATACATTTAACCAATCATGCCCCTGGGATCTAAACTGGCCACGCCCCGGGGCCCCTTAGCCCCCATAGACTTAAAATGGAAATAAAAATAAAAAAAAATCTTCTTCTCTGAAACCACTAGGCCCAGAGCTTACATATTAAGCATGTAGCAATGTCAAGTGGTCCCCTACATAAATTTTGCCAAACATGCCCCTGGGATCTAAACTGGCCACGCCGTGGGGCCCCTTAGCCCCCATAGACTTATAATGGAAAAAAGCTTAAAAACTCTTCTTCTATGAAACCGCTAGGCACGGAGCTTACATATTAAGCATGTAGCAATGTCAAGTGGTTCCCCTTCATAAATTGTGCCAATCATGCCCCTGGGGCCTAAACTGGCCAGGCCCCGGGGCCCCTTAGCCCCCATAGATTTATAATGGAAAGGAAGCTTAAAAAATCTTCTTCTCTGAAACCACTAGGCCCAGAACTTACATATTAAGCATGTAGCTATGTTAAGTACTCCCCTACATAAATTGTGCCATTCATGCCTCTGGGGTGTAAACTGGCCACTCTCCGGGCCCCTTAGCCCCCATAGACTTATAATGAAAAAAAAGCTTAAAAATTCTTCTTCTCTGAAACCACTAGGCCCAGAGCATATATATTATGCATGTAGCAATGTCAAGTGGTCCCCTACATAAATTGTGCCAGTCATGCCCCTGGGGTCTAAACTGACCAAGCCCCAGGGCCCCTTAGCCCCCATATATTTATAATGGAAAAAAAGCTTTAAAAATCTTCTTCTCTGAAACCACTAAGCCCAGAGCTTACATATTAAGCATGTAGCTATGTCAAGTGGTCCCCTATATAAATTGTGCCATTCATGCCTCTGGGGTCTAAACTGGCCACTCCCCGGGCCCCTTAGCCCTCATAGACTTATAATGGAAAAAAAGCTTAAAAATTCTTCTTCTCTGAAACCACTAGGCGCAGAGCATATATATTAAGCATGTAGCAATGTCAAGTGGTCCCCGTACATAAATTGTGCCAATCATGTCCCTTGGGTCTAAACTGGCCACATCCCGGGGCCCCTTTCAAGAATGACTTTTCATTAAAAGCATGTACTTGATGTACTTTCACATAATACCAATATAGGTATGAGATGTTGCACTGATGAGTTAGAAAGCCTTCATGCGGACTGAACAAATTATTTGTCTAAATCGCGACGGAAGTAATCGCGAGGATTGTGGCCGTGAAAAATTGATTTAAGCCCCTCTCCCTCCCCCAGCGGAGCGGAGTTCATTTTACTGACCGTTCCAAGGTGGTTCTTCTGTCGCAGTTTATTTTTGTTATGGTTTGTCTCAAGTGTTTGTGTCGCGTATATTATTTTGTTTTGGATAGCCAGTTGGCACTTTTGTGAGAAAGTAACTGTCCGTTTTGGCTTTCCGCAGTTGATGTTTCCATTAGGATCTGTTGTTTCATGTTTGTGTTTCTTTCCCTTTGGTGTCTCTGATGGGAGCTGTGGGTTGATTGCATCTATTCCTGATCATTGCCTTCACTTATATTTTGGCAGTCAGTACCAGTTTTCAATTTTCCACATTACAAGTCTATTGAACTTCTAAGTTGACATAACAACCAAACTAAAGAGCCGAATTTCATAAAATATATCAAACATGATATGGCAAATTCTGTAAATATTTCCATAAAGTCTCAGTCCCATATGGTTTCTGAGAAGATGTTTTTTTTTTTTTTTAAGTATTTTTTTCTGGCATTTCGGTTTCCATGGCAGCCAAGCAACAAATAAAAGTGATCATTAGGCCTAGAATCAGATAGATGACAGCATAAAGGATATTAATATGAAAGTTTTGTCAAAATATCTGCAAGACTCGGCAGTAAATACCATTCTTCTATTTTCACCATTATAAGGCTATGTAACCTCTAAGATGCCATAGCAACCAAAATAATGAGCAGAATTTCATGAAAAATAAAAACAAAAGAAAAACACTAAACCTGTAAGGGAAAATATGGTGAATATGTCCATTGAGCATCAGCCTCATAGAGCATATAGTTTCTGGGGAGATGATTTTTTTAGTTGTTCTTTTGGGCATTTTGGTTTGGCAAAAAAATAACAAGAGCTGTCACATGACAGCATAGCTCGCCTGTTTCGCGCCTTCAAGATATAAGGTAAAATTGCTGAACCATGAAATATAGGTCACACTCACCTAGATATATTCTGAGATCAATAACTGGGATACATGGAACATAATTCCAGATATTACATTTCCAATTAAATTGTGTCTGATTATAAGGCAAAATCATTGAACCATGAAAATAGCTCACAATGACCTACATATATTTCTAAGTCAATCATCTGGTCACATGGAACCAATAATCCAGGTGAGACATTTCTCGATCAAATCGTATTCAAGATAATAGGCAAAATCACTGAACCATGAAACACAGGTCACACTTACCTAGATATAATTCAAGCTCAATTATGGGGTCACATGGAAGATAATAGACAAAATCACTGAACCATGAAATATAGGTCACACTGACCTGGATATATTTTGCGGTCAATTATCGGGTCACATGGAAATAATAATCCAGGTATGACATTTCTCCATCAAAAAGTATTCAAGATAATAGGCAAAATCACTGAACCATGAAATATAGGTCACACTGACCTAGATATATTTGCGGTCAATAATGGGGTCACATGGAACTAATAACCCAGGTTGGACATTTCTCCATCAAATAATATTAAAAGTAATAGGCAAAATCACTGGACCATGAAATGTATGTCACCATGACCTAGATATATTTTGCGGTCAATTATCGGGTCACATGGAACTAATAATCCACGTATGACATTTCTCCATCAGATAGTATTAAAGATAATAGGCAAAATCACTGAACCATGACATATAGGTCACACTGAGGTCAATCAGCAGGTCACTTGGAACTAATAACCCAGGTAAGACATTTTTACATCAAATAGTATTCGAGATAATAGGCAAAATCGCTGAACCATTAAATATATAGGTCACAGTGGCCTAGATATATTTTGAGGTCAATCATGGAGTCACATGGAACTAATATCCCAGGTTTGACATTTCTCCTACTAAAAGTCTTCAAGGTATGAGGCAAAATTACTGGACCCTGAAATGTAGGTCATCATCTCCCTCACCCTTTTACACGTGAACCAATGTCACTTGATTGGTTGATGTATAACCAATTGTGTCTAAAACTTGTTAGCATAATAGAAACGTATACAACAAATTACAAAGGTGTCCTAGATTTTGACCCCTAGCCCCACCCCATCCCCATTTCCAGGCATGAACACAGGGGTGTGTTGTCTTGGAATCTCAGAAGACACTCCCAGGTGTTCAAGTTGTAAGTATGAATGTTTTGTGATGAGTGACTATTGAGATATAAGCATTTCAAAAACTTTAAACATAGAATTACATTGGTGTTCTAGATTTTGACCCCTAGGCCCACTCAGGGGCATAAACCCAGCGATCTGTTCTCTTTGAACATCAGAAGACCCTCCAATGTACTTAAGCTCCAAATATGAGTGGCTGTTGAGATTTAAGCATTTGAATAACTTTAACGCAGTGTGACGGGAAGGATCCCACAAATACAAATGCAAACGCGCACGTAGATGACCGAGGTGACAACAATAGCTCTCCATGTACTTAGTACAAGCGAGCTAAAAAGGAGCATTATGCCAAAAGTCAGTTGGCACATGCTAGACTACACGAGGAACATAAGTTTTGTCAAAATATCTGCAAAAGCTTGGCAGTTAATGCAATTTTTCAATTTTCCCCATCAGAAGTCTAGGGAAACTCAAAGTTGCTATAGCAACCACACTTATTTCATAAAAAACATAAACTTTAAATCCTACAACCAAAGGATGCTACAGATACAATCTGATCTCAATCGGACCAGTGGCTTCAGAAGGGATGTTGTCTGTAAGTGTTGACGCCAGATATACTACGCAGACGACGGACAACTGCCTATCCATAAGATCTGCCACAGCCTTCGGCTCTGGTGAGCAAAAAGTCTTTAGTCTGATTTTATACCTGTATTTAACGATTTAGTATAATCATGTAATTACAAGTACATGATACATGGAACATCACTTTCTTGTCAATGATGGAAGGTGTGAGGTAATTGTATCGATTCCAGATCAATGACTTCACTTTTATTTTATAGCATAGGTCTAAAGCTTCACCTAAAATATGTAACGGCTGAACCAATCCTATTTTGGCATATTTTCTGGTCAAGCCCTATTAACTTTAACTGGCATTTAAATGGAATCATCTAAACAACTCCTATCAATTGGATAGCATAACACATTTGAGACTACAACAATTAATGGCACACGTCTAATTGTCAAACTGTAATCATAAGTCAACTCACTCAAAGCTTTCCTAATTTCGTGTAAAAAATGTTCTTACAAAATTCCTTTGGTTTCTCAAATATTGTACTGTACCTTCCTCATGGCAGCGATCTTTAGTCTCCAGCTTCACTATATCATGCCTTAATGTAGAAATTATACAAATTAGATCAAAAAGGCATGCTGTATGAAAACAATCAAAATGTATACAGGCCCCAACACATGGGGGCTTGAAGAAATAGACTGGGCTTCATGATTCTTACACACAGAGCTGAAACAGACCGCACATGAGTACTGGTAAACTGCTTAGAGGTTCTAAGCCTGACCAGGAAAAAGTGGTGCGAGTTGGGCCCGTCATACATATAAACTATATTGGTTTCATTGGGTGGCAGGGCCTGAGATGTCATTTCATCTCAATGTCTGGTAAAAGTCCCACAAAACTAGAAGCAACATCTCCAACAATGACCTTTACAATGTTGATGGGGATGATAAACCTCAAATAAAAAAGTACAGTATGCCATTAGAAAAATAAAAGCAATGCATTATGCCTTGCCACTAATTTTCATCAAGCAAGTGCCATAACACTTTGTGTTTGATCTGAGGTTAAGCATCCCCGTCAACACTGTATAGGTCATTCTCGAGAAGTTGCTTCCAATTCTGTGGGACTTTTACCCAAAACTGAAATGAAATGACTTCTCAATGAAACCCATAGGGTTTATAACCTTGGATGGGTCCACTCGCCCCGCCTTGCCTGGGCAGGCTTAGATCCTCTAAGCGGTTTACAAGTACTCATGTGTGGTCGATTTCAGCTCTGGAAGCATCATGCAGCCCATCTATTTCTTCAAGCCCCGATGGGCGGCCATAAACACTGTCAAAATGAATTCAAAGTGAAGGTGCATTAGTCTTTCCCTTAATAAAGTTGACATTAATACATGAATAAGGTGACTATTTTCAATGTTCAAAGGGCCATATCTCCGAAAGGAAGTAAACCAGAATTACAAAAAAAATCCTATTTTCTGTAGACCCACTCATGGTGCGTGACATTTATGCGAAGTTTACGGTAAATATCTACTGTTTACAGAGTAGATAAAAGTATATCACAATTCGCTCATGTGTAAGGGCGCTGGTAAGCCATTTCTGACCTAAAATTTACAGTTTTGGAGGGCCTGTGACCTTGAAAAAAAGGTCAAGGTCACCAAAAGCAAACCAAATCTTTGGTAGGTTACAATGACATATTGTACAAATAATGTTCTAGAAAGTCTGGCCAAATGTCAGCTATTCATTCAAGACACCGGTGCAGATAAGCCAAAATTGACAGTTTTCGGGACCTTTGACCTTAGAAATAAGGTCAAGGTCATCAAAAACTAATCAAATCTAAGGTCGGTCACAATGATATATTGTCCCAAGTTTGAACAAATTTCACTGATTCATTCATGAGACAGAATGTGAATCATTGATGAATAATCTTGACAGCTGCAGGAGTATGTGTGGTAGCTGTATTAGTCATGGTGACAGCTGTATGAGTCATGGTGATAGTTGTATGTGCCAAGGTAATACAGGCGTAACAGTGATAGCAATATGATTTCTGGGGATAGCTGAATGAGTCATGATGACAGCTAAATGAATCATGATGATAGCTGTATGAGTCAGGAAGTCAGCTGCGGGTGACATGGTGATAGCCATTTGATACATGGTTAATAACTGTATGATGTTTTATATAATGGGTAATCCTTTGAAAGCAACCAAGGGCTCAATACGGAACCGAAAGCAGTAGTGTACAAGTTTTATGGGACGGACTAGCTAGTTTCCGCATTTAGGCCTAGCCAGTGACCCTCAAATATTCTAAAATTTAAGCAGTGGAATCAATGATCGAAAAGGACTAGAACATATAACCCAAACTATGCCGAAGGGCATAGAAAATTGACAGCCGCCACACATTCCCTAAACACCAGCTGTGGTGAAGTTAAAATGTCATATATAAGGGATAATCTTTTGGAAGCAATTACTACAACATGGAACAGAAGATCGTAGTGTGCAGGATTATCTGGGCTGTGTGATTCTTGGGGATAGTCATAGTGATAGTTGTATGACCTATGGTGAAAGCTATATGAGCCATGCTTATAACTGTGTGAGTCATGATGAAAGGTGTGTGAATCAGGATGATAGTTTATTAGCCATGGTGACAGCTTAAGGCGACATGATGATAGCTCTATGAGTCTATGATAGCTTTATGAACCATAGTGCCATCTGCAAGTGTCATGGTGATATGAGCCAGTGTTGCCGATGAAGGAGGCATGGTGACAACTATAGTGTAGACATAGCGATAGCAGCAACCTCTGAATTATGACAGCAGCTGTAAGTTTGTTTCTTTGATTTGAGGTTCAACGTCCCCGTCAACACTCTAAAGGTCATTTTGGAGACGTAGCTTCCAATTTTGTGGGACTTTTACCCGACACTGAGATGAAATGACATCTCAAGCCCTGTCGCCCAATTAAACCAAAAGGGTTTATAAGCATGGACGGTCCGCCTCGCACCGCGGTTCCTGGACAGGCTTAGATCCTCTAAGCGGTTTACCAGTACTAGTGTGCGGGCCGGATTCAGCTCTGCGTGGAAGCATCATGCAGCCCATATATTTCTCCAAGCCCCTATGGGCGGGGCTTAGCAGCTGTAAGAGTCATTGTGACAATTGTATGGGTCTTGTGGCAGCTTTATACGCCATAGGGACAGCAGTATGAATCATGGTGATATGAGCCAGAGTGGCCGATGAAGGAGTCATGGTGACAGCTATAGTGTAGTCATAGTGATAGCAGCAACCTCTGAATTATGACAGCAGCTGTAAGAGTCATTGTGACAACTGTATAGGTCTTGTGGCAGCTTTATACGTCATAGGGACAGCTGTATGAGCCATGGTGGTATAGGCCAGACTGACCCATGAAGGAGTCATGGTGACAGCAGTAGTATAGTCATAACAATAGCACCAACCTCTGAATTGTGACAGGAGCTGAAAGAGTCATTGTGACAACTGTATTGGTCTTCTGGCAGCTTTATACGTCATAGGGACAGTTGTATGAATCATAATGGCAGCTGTATGAATCATGGTGATAACTTTAGTCGTCACTGCGCTAGCAGTGTGAGTCGTGGTGATTGCTGTATTAGTCACAGTAGTATCAGTATGAGTAATGGTAATAGCTTTAGGAGTCATGGTGGAAGCTGTTTAAGTCCTAGTAATAGCTATAAGAGCCATGGTAATAAATGAATGTGTCCCTGTGGTAGTGATACGTACATTTATCAGTCGTAGTGATAGCTGTAGTCGTCATGGTGGAAGCAGTATACATGTAAGTCATGGTGACAGCTTTGTGTGCGTGTTTGTGTGTGTGCGTGCATGCGTGCTGGGGCATGTTTCGTCCCACCAACAACTAAGATCATATAGAAAGTGGACCTCAGTTTAAAGACTTATCCAAAAGTCTGGAGAATAAAAAGCTAAACGATTGCCTTTGGAAACAAAGAACACATACAAGAACGAAAATTGGAGACTCGGTTTTATTGAGGCTCTTCATACACAGCAATATAGTTTGCAAGGCTGCATATGCCTAACACCGACTTAAGCGATATTCGATTTTCAAAGTAAACAAAATAGGCTCAATGATCCCAGAGGAAAAGAAAATATAATCTGCCCTATAATGAAGCACAGGGAGACTTTTACGGCCGCCACACGGCACTTAACAACAGCTGCAGTGAGGTAAAGGTTGCCTTTGGAAACAAAGAACACATAAAGAACGAAAATCGGAGACTCGGTTTTATTGAGTATCTTCATACACAGCAATATAGTTTGCAAGGCGTATAGCATAAAGGAAAGGAAAATATAATCTGCACTACGATAACATTATCTGCTCAAATCGAACCCCCAAGATACATGGTTTCAAAGACGAGTAGTTTAACCACTACACCCGCGGAGGCTTTAATGGTGGTCACAGTTCAATGAATCATGATGATAGCATTGTAAGTCATGGGGCTAGCTGTATTAGTCATGTTGACAGTTGTGTATGCAACTGTGAAGACTTATGCGAGTCATGTTGATAGCTGTATGCGTCATGATGACAGCTGTATATGCCATGGCAACCGCTGTGTGAGACATAATGGCATCTGAAGCAGTTATGGTGACAGCTGTAGGAGACGTGAGGACAGCTGTGTGAGTCATGTTGATATGGACAGCTGTATGAACAATGGTTGCAGCTGCAACAAATCATAGTGACAGTACATTAGATAATGTGGCTGATGAAAGTGTTATGGGTCTTGGTGACAGCTGTGTTTGAAATTAAGATATCTGTATGAGTCATGTTGGTAGCTGTATGAATCATGGTGATAGTGATAGAAGTCGTGGTGATAGCTGTGTGAGTCACGGTGAAAGCTGTATGAGTCATCTTAATAGCTGTATGCGTTATGGAAATAGCTACAAGAATCAAAGTGATATATGTACGAGTAATTGTGATAGCTGTATTTGTCTTCCCTTTGTTTATTTGAATAGAGGTTTACGGGGCTTGCTGTATTAGTCATAGTGATAGCTATATTGGTCATAGTGGTCACTAAATGAGTCACTGCGACTGCTGTTTGATTCATGCTGATAGCTGTATGAGGCATGAAGACAGCTTTAGGCATAGTCATGTGGTTCATTGTTACAGCTGTGTAAGCTTTATGGCCCCTGACGAAAGTAATATGAGCGATTCTCATAGCTGTATGAGCACGGAGTGATGGCTGTATGAGTAACGGAGATAGCTGCATGAACTAAGATGGCAGCTGTATTCATCATGGTGACAGCTGTAGTGATCAAGATGAGAGCTGCATGAATTATAGTAACAGTTCTAAGTGTCACGGTGAAAGCTGTTGTTATGTGATAGCTGTAAAAGCCATG
This sequence comes from Lucinisca nassula, assembly GCA_963580285.1. Classification (NCBI taxonomy): domain Eukaryota; kingdom Metazoa; phylum Mollusca; class Bivalvia; order Lucinida; family Lucinidae; genus Lucinisca; species Lucinisca nassula. The sequence goes on along the minus strand of OY757018.1, from coordinate 130,158,426 downwards.
ATGGCAGCCGTATGAGCCATTTTGAAGATGTATTGACAGCTGTAGTAGTCATACTGAAAGCAGCAGTTGCCATGATGACAGATTTGTGAGTCATGGTATGTGTGATGTTAACAGCTGAATTGGTAATGGGTCATAACAATAGCTATACAAGTCAAGGTGACATCTGAATGTGTAATTGCGATATCTGTATGTGTCTTGGTGAAAGCTTAAAAGGCGTGCTAATAGATATCGGAGTCATGGTAAAAGCTGTATGAGTTATGGTAATAGCTGCATGTGTCGTGGTGGCGTGTTCACAGCTGTATGGGTCATCGTGATGGCTGTATTAGTCATGATATGACTCGTCGTGCCAGCTGTATAAGTTATAGTGATCGCTGAATTAGACACGATAAAAGCTATATCAGTCTTAGTGAGAGGGATGCGAGCAACGTTGACAGCTGTTTGAGTCATGGCGACAGCTATAGGTGTCATGGGTACCATTGTTAGAGTCATGGTGACAACTGAAGTAGTCATAGTGTCAGCTGTAGTCATAAAGGAAGCCGTGTGAGTCATGTTGACAGCCTTATAAGCGATGTTGATAGCTACATGAACAATGGTTACAGCTGCATAATTTATAGCTACAGGAGATACAACTGTAGAAAAGGAATAAGTCTTTATGGCAGCTGTATATGAAATTAAGATATCCGAGTCATTTTGGGCGCCGTATGATTCGTGTAGAAGTCGTGCCGGCAGCTGTATGCGTCATGATGGCAGCTGAATGTGTCATGGGGACCGCTGTATGAGACATGATGACATCTGAAGAAGTCATGGTGACAGCTGTAGGAGTCGTGAGGAAAGCTGTGTGAGTCATGTTGATATGGACAGCTGTATGAGCGATTGGTTTCAGCTGCATGGTTCTTTGTGACAGTTTTGGAGATATGGCTATTGAAAGCGCTGTGTGTCGTGGTGACAGCTGTTTGTGAATAAATATATCTGTATGAATTATGGCGGTAGCTGTATAATTCATGGTGAGCGTTATAGAAGTTGTGGTGATAGCTATGTGAGTCCTGGTGACAGCTGTATGAGTCATCTTAATTGCTGTATGAGTTATGGTAATAGCTACAACCCTCATGGTGATAGCTGTTTGAGTGATTGAGATAGCTCTATTAGTCTTTTGTTTGTTTGTTTGTTTGAATAGAGGTTTAAAGTCCCTGTCAACACTATTAAGGTCATTTTCGAAACGTTGCTGTATGAGGCATGAAGAAAGCTTTAGGCGTAGTCATCTGGTTCATTGTTACAGCTGTATTAGACATAGTGTTTGCTGTATGAACCCTGCCGACAGCAATAGTTGCGATGCTTTAAGCTGTATGAGCACAGACTGGTGGCTCTATGAGTCATGGAGATAGCTATATGAGCTGTGGTGACAGCTGCATTCGCCATGGTGATAGCTGTTGGGATCACGTTTAGAGCTGCATGAATTATGGTGACAGTTGTAAGAGTCACTGTGGAAGCTGTAAGCATTGGCGATAGCTATATAAGCCATGATGACGATCGTATGAGCCATTTTTAAAGATGCATTAGTCATATTGATAGCTGTAGTAGTCATACTGACACTCGTAGCAGTAGTCATGATGATAGATAAGTGAGTCATGGTGACAGCTGTATATGTGATGTTAACAGCTGTATTGGTAATGGTTACAGCCGTATAGGTGTTTGTGATAGCTAAAAAGTCAAAGTAACACCTGAATGAGTAAAGGTGGTAGCTATAGGTGTCCTGGTGAAAGCTTTAAAGGTCGTGCTGAGAGATATCCGAGTCATGGAAATAGCTCTATGCGTTATTGTAATAGCTGTTTGTGTCGTGTTGATAGCTGTACGAGTTATCGTGATTGCCGTATGAGTTATGCTATGAGTCGTCGTGACAGCTGTATTAGTTATAGTGATTGCTGTATTAGATACGATGAAAGCTATATAAGTCTTAGTGGAAGGGATGCGAGTCATGGTGGTAACTGTATGAGTCATGGTGACAAGGTGTCATGGTTACTTTCGTAAGATTCATGCTGACACCTGGAGTAGTGATTGTACGAGCTATAGAAATCGTAAAGAAAGCTGTTTCAGTCATTGTGACAGCCTTTAAGGTGATGTATGACCAATGGATACAGCTGCATATTCCATGCTGATGGCTAGAGAAGCTATAACTGTTGAAAACAGAATAAGTATTGGTGGCAGCTGTATGTGAAATTAAGATATCCAAGACATTGTGTTAGTCATGGTAACAGCTGAATGGGGCATGATAATTACTTTACTGTAGAAATAGCGACAGCAGTATGAGTCATGGTGATTGTTGTAAGAACCACAGAGACAGCTGTATGATCCATGATGACAGCTCCATGTGTTATGCTTACAGCACTAGGACAGTGTTGTCAGCATCGTCACGGCGATAGCTGTATGGGTGACGATGACGACTTTATCAGTCATGCTGGCAGCAGAACGAGTCATGATGATAGTTGTATGAGTCATGGTGATAGTTGTATGAGCCATGGTTACAACTGTATCAGTCATGATGACAGCAGTATGAGAGTCATTGTGACAGCTGTTTGGGTCATTATGATAGCTGCATGAGCCTTGGAGACAGCTGTAAGTGTCAAAGTGAAAGCTCAATGATTCCTGATGACAGCAATATGAGTCTGGCATACAGCTGTATGAGACATACTTATGGCTGTAAGAGTCACGGAGACAGAAGTATATGCAATGGTGACAGCTGCTTTCATCACGGTGAAAGCTGTAGGAATCACGCTTAGAGATGCATGAATCATGATGACAGTTATATGAGTCATTGTGATGGCTATCGTAGTCATGGTAAAAGCTGTATGAATGAAGGTATTAGCAGTGTTAGTCAGCTTGATATTTCTGTTATTTATAAATGAAATACTGAAAACAATATCAGTAGTATCATACACTGCAAAGCATACAAGGGATACACAATATATAAGAAATAATAAAATAGTAAATCAGTGACATGTGTATGTGCAACCAATTAGCACAGAAAGACTATTTTAAATACAATGGGCCAAAGTAGCACAATGTTGTAAATATTATATGTAAATAGTAATGAAGATATTTCTAACATTCTAATTACAAATAGTACTGTTGCTCTTCATGGACATATTTATATTTTATAAAAATATTTAAAATAATAGCTATATGAGTCCTATTTACAGCTTTATTAGTCATTGTCATAGATGTATAAGTCATACGGACAGCTGTTGCAGTCATGGTGAAAGTTGTAGTAGTCATGGTGACAGCTGAAGGAGTCATGGTGATAGCTGTGTGAGTCATGTTGACAAGTGTATAAGTGATGTTAACAGCCACATTGGTACTGATGACAGCTGTATAGGTCATGGCGGTAGTTATAGGAGTCATGTTTACAGCTGTCATGACAGTAGCATTAAGAGCCTTGGTGAAAGCTACATAATTCGTGCTGATAGATATAGGCGTCATGGTCACAGCTGTATGGTTATAGCTATGTGCGTCATGGTGACAGCTACATGAGTCAGCCATCTTTACAGCTGTATTTGTAATGATATGGGTCACCGAGAGAGCTGTATTTGTCAATGTGATAGCTGTATTAGTCACGGTTAAAGCTATATAAGTCATTATGATAGCTCTATGAATCATTGTGTCAGCTGTAAAATACATGGTGCCAGCCGTATGAGTCAAGATGACTGCTGTTTGATTTACGGTGTCGTTCATTTCATGGTGACAGCAGTGTTAGTCATTAGCTTCATGGGTTTTGCTGACAACTGTGAGGCGTTGTCACAGCTGTAGGAGCCATGCTGTATGCAACTCGTGGCAACGTGATGAGTCATGGTTACAAACGTACGAGTCATCATGACAGCCGTATGGGGCAATTTGACAGTTGTGTAGGTCATAGCAATAGTAAACGAGTCAAAGTGACAGGGAGTGACATGTGTTTGAGTCATGATGACAGGTGTATGAATCATAATGACAGCTGTGTGAGTCATAATGACAGACGTATGAGTCATCATGACAAGTGTATGAGGCATGATGAGACCTGTATGATCCCCGCTGACAGCTGAATCAGTCATTGTGATAGCTGTATGCATCATGGTAGTGGCAGTCATAGTCATGACTGTATATGAGTCATGATTTGTGACAGATGCATGAGCCATCATGGCATGCAGCTGTATGTGTCATCGTGACATCTGTTCACGACATGCCGATAGCTGTATGAAACATGTTGATATCTGTATATACTCAGTGATAAGAGTTGTACGGATCATGGTGACAGCTGTATGTGACATGTCGACTGTTCTATGAGTCATTGTTACAGCTGAAAGACATCGTGACAGTCATATAAGTCGTCGTGACAGCTGTATGAACAATGGCTACGAATGCATAGTTCATGCTGATAGCTATAGGAGATACAATAAATCTCGGTGGCAGTTGTATGTGAAATTAAGATATCTGCGTCATTGTGTGCGCTGTATGATTCCTGGTGATAGCTGTAGAAGTCGTGCTGATGGCTGTATGAGTTATGGTAACAGCTGTGTGAGTGATCTAATTGTTCTATGAGTCATTGCAATATCTACAGTAGATATGGAGATAGATGTTTGCTGTATTCATGGTGATAGCTGAATAGGTCCTGACAATCGCTGAATTAGTAATGGTGACAGCGGTATGAGTCATGGTGATTGCTGTAAGAACCACAGAGACAGCTGGAAGAGCCATGATAACAGCTATGAAAGTGCTGTCCGCATACCTCATGGCGATAGCTGTATGAGTGATGATGACAGCTTTATCAGTCATGGTGGCAGCAGTACGAGTCATGATGATAGTTGAATGAGTCATGGTGATAGTTGTATGAGCCATGTAGACAGCTGTATGAGCCATTGTTACATATGCATGAGTCATTGTGACAGCAGTATGAGAGTCATTAAGACAGCTATATGGGTCATTGTGATAGCTGTATGAACCTTGGAGACAGCTGTGGGTGTCACTGACCCCTGGCGACAGCTATATGAGTCATGCTTATAGCTGGATGAGACATACTGATGGCTGTATGAATCACGGAGACAGATGTATGTGCCATGGTGACAGCTGCTTTCATCAAGGGGATAGTTTTAGGAATCTCGCTTGGAGATGCACGAATCATGATGACAGTTATATGAGTCATTCAGATAGCTTTGGGATTCATGGTGAAAGCTGTCGGAATGAATGTTTTTTGCTATGTGAGTCCTGTTGAAAGTTCTTTTTTATATTTATGAAATACTGATTACAATATCAGTGGAATCATACATTGCAAAGTATACATGACATACACAATATATATGAAAAATAACATAGTAAATCAGTTTACATGTGTATATGAAACCAATTAGAACAGAAAGTGTTAACATCACTTATACACCTGTCAACATGACTCACATCATGATTCCTACAGCTGCCACCGTGCTACTACAACTGTCACCATGTCTACAACAGCTGTCAATATGACTCATACATGTTTTACGATGACTTATAAAGCTACGACTAGGACTCATATAGCTATTATTTGAACTCTTTTTTTTTAATATAATTGTTTGTGAAGAGCAACGGTACTATTTTTAATTAGATTGTTAAAACATAACTGTGGTAATGTTAATATTTACTGCTTTGTGCTTCCGGTCACGGTTATAGCTATATAAGTCATTGTGACAGCTCTATGAGTAATGGTGTCAGCTGTACAAGCCATGATGCCAGATGCATGCATCACTGACAGCTGTATGAGTCAAGATGACAGCTGTTTGATTTATTGTGAAGTATGATTCATGGTGATAGCAGTATTAGTCATTAGCTTTATAAGTTATGCTGACAAGTGTTTAAGTAGTCGTGACAGCTGTATGATCCATGCTGTATGCAACTCGTGACAGCATTATAAGTCATGGTTACAGACGTATGAGTCACCGTGACAGCTGTATGGGTCAATGTGAGTCATAGCAAGAGCTAAACGGGTCAAAGTGATAGAGAGTGGCATGTGTTTGAGTCAGGACGAAAGGTGTATGAGTCATCATGGCAGCTTTGCGAGTCATAGTGACAGCGGTATGAGTCATCATGACAAGTGTATGAGGCATGATGTGATATTACTATTTAATACAATTCAGAGAAATCTGTAATTGTATTTTAGATATTTATAAATCAAATTATAGATATCTATAAATCAAATTATAGATATGTATGATTAACATTATTTATCAATATTTTGACATCATAAAATGTAATCAATGATGTGTAATATATATTTCTTGATATCTATAAATTTGTCTAATGATATTCATGATTCCTTTACATATATAGATATCATAAAATCAAATTACAGATACCATTTCAAGGCTGGATAATAGATATCAAAGTTTTCAATAATGGATATCAGAAAATATATGAAGGATATCAATAAATGTAATTCTTGATATCCTGAAATGTTCATCAATATTTGATATCTCTATATCGAATAAAAGATATCTATAATTGGAACTATAGATATCCCTTAACACATTATGGATATAATGAAATAAATAATACATATCTAATATTATTTAAAGACATGTAATTATATTTATTGATATCCTATATCTTTGTTATAGACATCTATAAATCAATTTGTAGATATCTATAAATCAAATTATAGATAATTAACATTATTGATATTAGATATTTATTATTTATTTCATGATATCCATAATAAGTAAAGGGTTATCAATAATTTCAATAGTAGATATCTATTATTTTGATATATGGATAACAAATATTGAAGAGCATTTTAAAATATCAATAGTTTCATGTATTCATGACCATAATATATTTTATGATATCTATTATTGAAAATTGTGATATCTATAATTCAGCCTTTTAAATGATCTCTTTAATTTGATTTTTAGATATTTATATATGCAAAGAAATTATTGATATCAGGAAACAAATCTATTGGTATCAAGACATATATATTACATATCACGGATTTCATTTTATGAAAGCAAATAATACATATAATTTTAGATATCAATAATGTTAATTATACATATCTATAATTTGATTAACTGATATCTATAATTTGATTTATGGTTATCTGAACTAAACTACAGTTTATCAATAATTATTGTCAGATATCGATAAATAATATCTATAATAATGACATCTATAAATCAGTTTAAAGATATCTATAAATCAAATTATAGATAATTAACATTACTGATATTAGATATTTATCATTTTTTTCATGATATCCATAGCAAGTAAATGGTTATCAATTATTTCAATAGTAGATATCTTTTATTTTGATATATGGATACCAAATATTGGAGAGCATTATAAAATATCAATAGTTTCATTTATTCATGACCAAAATGTATTTTATGATATCCATTATTGAAAATTGTGTTATCTATGATTCAGCCTTTTAAATGATCTCTATAATTTGATTTTTAGATATTTATATATGCAAAGAAATTATTGATATCAGATAACAAATCTATTGATATCAAGAAATATATATAACATATCATGAATTTCATTTTATGATAGCAAAAAATACAGATAATTATAGATATCAATAACGTTAATTGTTCATATCTATAATTTGATTTATTGATAATTATAATTTGATTTATAGATATCTGTAATAAACTATAGTATATCAATAATTATTGTTAGATATCAATAAATAATATCTATAATAATGATATCTATAAATAATATCTATAATAATGATATCTATAAATAATATCTATAATAATGATATCTAATATATGTTCAAATTATAGATATCTATTTTTCAATTTATAGATATATACATATATAATTCCTTTGCATATATAGATATCTAAAAATCAAATTATGGCTATCATTTAAAAGGCTGAATTATAGATGTCACAATTTTCAATAATGAATAAAAGAAACTATATTATTGATATCAATAAATGTAATTATATTTTCTTAAATATTTAACATCTTTCCATCGAATAACAGATATCTATAATTCGAATTATAGATGTCCCTAAATGTATTATGTATATCATAAAATAGATAATAGATATCTAATATTATTTATACATATCTAATAATATTTATTGCAATCCAATAGTTTTATTATAGATATCAGAAATTTTATCAATAACTATCTTGAAATTCAAGCTGACCCCGGTAGCTCAGTGAGATGTAGGTCTGACTGGTGATCAAGAGGACACGTGTCCGAGTCCTGTCCGTGTCGGCAACATTCTTTCCTGGACATGGATCATGAAATCTTTTTTACAGTCATTTTCTCCATTCTGCTGATTCAAGAAGGGCAGTTGTCCGTTTCTGTGAAAGAATGTGCACTGTACTAATCATGAAACGCGTCTATAAAGCTTTTGACCCTCTTGAACCCCACTTTATATAGTAAAACTTGGGTTGGCAGGGGTAAACCTCTTTTTTCTTATTTCTGCTCCAAAATATAGATTGTGGGTAATCGTTAGAACTGCCTCGGTGAAGCGGTTTTAACGTGTAACCAGAATCTCTATTTTAAGCAGAAATAAGAAAAATATCACAATTTTTCATCTTTAAAGTTTCCTTTTTGTGGCGATAAACTTTACGATGTATTTGTATAGGCAGTGTTTTCGAAATGTGGTTAACAGCTTACGTATAAGCTTGCCCACGAAAAGTATGGAATGGTAAACTGACCAGCTTAAAAATGACCTAAATAGTTAGGACTGGGCCGTTAAACTCCAAAACAAACAAAATATCCAAAACAAACAAAATCTTGAATTTCAATTAAATAGTAAAATGGCACCTCATAAATGAAGGTAGGTAAGGATTTGTTAAAGGATACTTTGTTTGATGCAAAGAAATTATGAATGCAACGTTTCTTCCCTATGGCAAGCAATTTTACTATTTATTAGGGAATGTAGATATCTGATATATTATATCAGATATCTTATATAGGATATAAGATATCTTATATAGGATATCTGATATAACAATTAAGATATCTTATATCCTAAAGTAGATATCTTATATCCTATATGAGATATCTTATTTAATTCTGCAATTCAGATATCTGATATGATTTATAAGATATCTTATATGTTAAATAAGATATCTTATATAACATATAAGATATCTTGTTTACTAAAACATATAAGATATCTTATATGCTGTATAAGATATCTAATATACTATATAAGATATCTTATATAGCATATAAATATCTTATATAACATATCAGATATCTGATATATTATATCAGATATCTTATTTATATTTGTATATAAGATATCTTAATCGGCATATCAGATATCTTATTTAACATATAAGATATCTTATATATGTTTGATAAATAAGATATCTTAATTAACATATAAGATATCTCATATAAATTGGAAATAAATGACAAATAATAGTCACTACCTCTCTCCATTAGACTGCTGCAGAGGACTGGAGAAATTCTAATTATTAATTATAAACTGTAATTGTACATATGTGTTTATAAATAAAACGGGGTTCCCAAACAGGTGCGATCAGATAAAGGCTACATCTTTTTCTTTTTTTTTTTTTTTTGATAGAGAGAATAAATCCAGCTTGCTTTTGTTTGTTTAATTTAATAACCCTCCCTTACAAGATAGTGGAAGTATTAATTAACTTCAAACTTGAGTTATGCCAAGCACTGCTCGTTGCATGTATTTTGACAGAAACAAAAAACAAAGACTCTCACCAGACTGTCCATATATTCAGCCTGGTATCTGCCTCTACTTTTCGCATAATTAGTTCAATTTTTCTTTGTCCCTTTTATCTTTTTTTTTTTACCAAATGGAATCTTCCTGCTTATTTATGACCGGAGCCCATTTCGAAAATTACGTATGACACATGATGAGAGGTTGTGTAATCTGAATATAGCGAACATTTTATTAATAGTGTAGGCCCCGATCTGATCTGGGCCTGCACTGTTTGCCAGGGTTTCTGGTACAAAATGGGTTATGGAATGTTAGGCATAAATGGGGGTAGTCATTCGTTGGCAGTTTCGGGGAGACTTCATTATTTTTTTGGTAAAATATATTAGATATCTTATTTGTCATATAAGATATCTTAAATAGTTAGGTAAATAAGATATCTTTTATATTATATAAGATATCTATTATGCTATATAAGATATCTAATATATTAAATAAGACATCTGATATAGGATATAAGATATCTTATTTACTGGAATATATATCTGATATGCTAAATTACATATAAGATATCTTATATAATATATGAGATATCTTATATATCATATAAGTTGTCTTATTTCCATTATTACATAACATATCTTATATATTACATAAGATATCTTATATAATATATAAGATATCTGATATGTTATATAAGATATCTTATATGCTATATTAGATATCTTATTAAGCATATCAGATAGCTTATATATTTTGGTAAATAAGACATCTTATATATCATACTAGATATCTTATATCCTATATTAGATATCTTATATCCTATATAAGATATCTAATATAGCATATAAGATATCTTATATAACATCAGATATCTTATATGCTATATAAGATATCTTATTTATTATATTATATATATATATATATATATATATATAAGATATCTTACATAATAAATAAGATATCTTATATAATATATAAGATATCTTATATAATAAATAAGATATCTACAATCCATAATAAATAGACCGGCCCCGATAGCTCAGTTGGTAGAGTGTCCGCTCCGGGGAACGGTAGGTCACAGGTTCGATCCCGGGCCGCGACATACCAAAGTCGTTAAGAATGGTACTAGCTGCTCCTCGCTCGGCACTCAGATTTACGGGGTAGAGCTAGGACTGGTCGACCCAGTGTCAGGCTAATGTGACTGGGTGTGGTATCATGTAATGTGTCTGGGACATGATACTTCAGTGAGGCAGCACTATAAAAGTGAGCATTGAGCTCCCTGTCGAAACCAGACACCGTCGTGATATGACTGAAAAATTGTTGAAAGGGACATTAAACCCGAATTCACACACACACACTCCATAATAAATACTAAAATGGCTTGCCATACTTCCCAGTCACCACGGGATACAATACCCTACCTTCATAGTGACATTTGCCGTACTAGGACCATGACGAATTTATTGACAATTTTCTCTCCAGCGGACAATTCAGCTGATAGAGGATGTACGATTACAAATACCATGTGTAAGAATTAACATATGACACAGTCTTATTTCTAGTGTGTGTGGATCATGAGAATTAATTATTACATTGATAAACCTAAGACTTCGTATTCTCAGGTGAACAGGTTGTCAGTCAGTTGGTCGTAAATAATAAATCGAAAGTAGGAAATCAGGCCGGAAATGCAAAACGTGGAGCCAGCACTCCAGTCGGCGCATGCGTATTGCATGGTGACTGGCATGGTTACTGGTTCCATAAACCATCTCCGTACATACCTCTTTCGCCGGATCGTTTCGCCCTGATTTCGGGGTGGGTTTTTTTTTCGTCCTTATGAGGTGAGTCGTTTCGCCCGTGGGTCGTTTCGTCGCAATCATATTTTTAAGGGAGTGACAAACGGAAAGGATAAACAAACGAAGATACGGTCAAATGAATGTATGAATGAAGTGGTGCTTGTTGCATGGGTAGATGGACGGACGGACGAACGGAAGGGTGGTGTACGGATGAACTAGATAGATAGATAGATAGATAGATAGATAGATAGATAGATAGATAGATAGATAGCTATACGTCACAAATCCGTGAAATGAACACCCCTCTTAACCCTAATTTATACAGAGAAAACTGGGGTTTGCGGGGGTATACATTATTTTCTTTATTTTTTTTTTAGTTTGTGGGTACGTGTTAGAACCATCTCAACGATGCGATGCTAACAAGCACCTACAACCTATATTCACAGTATAAACAAGAAAACTAACACGGATTTTCATGAGAAAGGTAGCCATTTTGGAGATGTGAAAAAAGCACTATATATGTCACATGGGTTTGTTATCGTAATGAGTGGGTTTTCACATATACATTATTTTTCTTATTTCTGTTTCTAAAACATAGACCATAAGACCGTTCTAACCCACAATCTATGTTCTGAGCAGAAAAGAGAAAAATGCTACATTTGTACATCTACACAGCCATAAAAAGTAGAAGTAAAACAAAGATCAGGAATTGATACAATTAACTTACTCCACCCATAAAAGACACCAAAGGGAAAGAAATACAAACATTAAGCGACCAGACCATAATGGAAACCTAAACAAAGGAAGGCCATAAGGACAGTTACTTTCCCACAAAATGGCCATATGGTCATCCGAAACTAAAAGACACAAGTGATACACACAGTAAGTAACAAACAACAACATAAAATAAATCGCCACAGAAGAGCCGCCCTGGAACGGCCAGTGGAAGACCTCCACTGGGGGGCTCAAATCGATTTTACGTGGCCACAATCCTCGCCCTTACTTCCGCCGCGATTTAGACAAATAATTTGTTCAGTCCGCATGAAGGCCTCCTAACTCATCAGTGCAACATCTCCGTGAACACAAAAATCAAAGAACTACAGAGGTGAGACAACGGTGAGGACTCGACAGCAAGAAACCACTGAAATGCTGGAGCAAAAGAAAACCAACAGTTAGACTCCGATGAGCCCGACCAGAGACAGAGCATCAGGCACCAACCAACATTACCTTGAATTAGATCTCTCTAATTCTCAATAAGCCTTTACGTTGGAGCCGTCATAGAATCTGAGGCCTGACCCACCGGCGTGCAATTAAAGAGGGAAGCAAAGTTGCCAACCGTGATTGGGTTAACTACCATGCATGCAGTCTGTCGTATAATATCCATGTTGTACCCAATCTTTTTATATCGAAGAATGATTTTACGAAATTGGGTACTGAAGTCATTGCGGTTATATATTTTTCTGAATTTAAATACTAAGTCACCATAAAATTCGGGTTCCGATAGACCTTGTTGCAGAAGAGATTTAAGTCCAATATTGAATTTTGAAATTAAATCAGAATGGCGTCTATAAAATTTTGAAAAGGCTTTGCGTAGTTTATGGTACCGATAACCCTGATTAAGGAGTTTAGCCGTTAATAATTTATTACGAGTGTTGAAGTCAGTTACATGACTACACACTCTAGCAAATCGAATTAATTGCGAAATATAAACGCCATAGGATGGCGCACGAGGAACATCACCATCCAAAAAAGGAAAATTTACAATCTCAAAATCAAAGTCATCGCGTTTATCATAAATTTTGCACGAAACAAATCCATCTACAATAGATAGATGTAAATCCAAAAACGGGGCCTCGGTATCAGAAGAATTTGCTTTATTTAACTGAAGTTCTAGGGGGTAAATCTGACTGATCAAACCATCAAAATAGGTATTATCAATATTTAATAAATCATCTAAATATCTAGAAGTAGAGCTAAAAGCTTCAATAATTTCAGATTGGTTATCAATGGAAAGCGACAAAATGAAGTCTCTTTCATAACAATACAAGAACAGATCAGCCACAAGAGGTGCGCAATTAGTACCCATCGGAATACCCACAATTTGTCTAAATAACTTAGTACCGAATCTAATATAAATATTGTCAAGTAGAAAGGTGAGGGCATCACACACTTTCTGACATGACCAAAGTGTATAATTCTTATGCTCTTTAGAAGTGAAAAATGCATTTCTGACATTACATGCAAGATAGAGAGAATCTTCTCTGTGAAAAGCCCATTCAATTAAATCATTAAGCTTTTCTTTTATAAAATTATGAGGAAGTGTAGTGTAAAGAGTGGAAAAATCGTAGGTAGACAGACTAGAAGCACGAAACTGTCTAGATTTCAATTTATTTAAAACATCATTCGAATTTTTTATAGACCAAAACAGATTTCTTCCTGATCTTTCAAAGACTTTATCACAATATTTAATTACATGCGTTTTAATAGCAGTAAGACAGGAAGTTAATAATTTAGAAAGTTCAGTGGTAGTGCAAGAGCTAGAATTTGCAATAAACCGTGCTTTGTAAGGTTTTTTATGAAGTTTTGGTAACCAGTATAGCGTAGGAAGCTTGTCTTGGCCTTCGTTAACACACACAGCAAACTTGGTGGCTGAAAGACAAACATGTTTATCTACTATAGCTCTCTCTTCAGCTAAAGGCTGAAGTTCATAGGCCTTAGTACCACCAAGCTCCTGCTTAAGCGTGTTAACATAGTGGAGCCGTCACACAACGACGACGTTGTTAGCGGCCTTGTCTGCAGGGGCCAAAACAAACTTCTTATGAAATTCTTGAATACCTAGTTTAAGATGACGCGAAGACGTCTTGGGCTTAGGAGGTAATAAGTTAGTATTTTGAGAATAGAAAGAAATGCGTTTATTCACTAGTTTTAAAATGCTAAGTTTCCAGTCCTTAAGGGCTTTATGCTCAACATACTCTCGCTTACACCATCGATTACCGAATTCATTCAATGAAGCAGCGATTTCATCTCTACATTTACTGAAATCAATTTTAGAAGGAAACCGATATTTCGGTCCTTTAGAAATTATATTCCTTATCCTTGAATCAGGAATAATTTTCAAATTGCCAGTAATTACATGACCAGCAGCAGAATAGCAATACTTTGAGTTTTTACAATCACATGAATCAGGAGTATTAGTATCAATATCAAGATCTGAAACAAGTTTATTGAAATTAAAAATGATAGATCTAACAGGTTTGTTATATTTATAGCAAATTATAGGTGTTTCAGTATTTTGAAAATAAGCAGGAATGGAAGAAAGTACGGATCTCTCACGGAAGATACTAGGCAAATCTATAAAATCCATACCCTTATTGATGAAGGATATTTTGAAGAAATGGCGTTTATGATTAATTTCAGAATCAATGTAAGGACGGAGAGTATGCTGAGTATAGCCTCTAGTTAATAGAGCCGCATCATATAACTGATGAGAACTATCGTAGAATTTATTCGCCTCGGTGTCCAGAAGACGTAAGACAGAAACGGGTAATGAACTTAAAAATGAAAGCATAGAGTGGCGTCCATGATTTAATAATATAATAGACAGTCACTTCAGTCTAGTATTGTTTCGTTTAAACGCACGTGATTTACGTTTAAAGTTACCATTTTTCCTGGTGCCGTGAGATCTAGTTCTGCGTTTACGACATTCCAGGAGTGAGAAAATATCAAAGTCCGGCATTCTGGAAATATTACCCTCATGATAAATGTTGTCATTAAATCCCAGTGGAAAAGGGGTCTGTAAAAATTTAATCCATTTCAGTTCAGCTTCATGTCTTTTGATGATTTTGAATCTAGTTGTAGAATTTGCATCGTAATAAAATCACATTATATTGCATAGACTTGTTAACGTAATGTGAGCTCCGATATCTTTCTGAAAATGACCTTCCGCCAGGTCCACACTTACAAGAATTTTTACAAATACTCTTTCTTCCCCCCCAGGCTATTGTCCAATGGAATGCTCTCCCAGAATCAGTTGTATGTTTGCCAACCCTTGAGGCTTTCACGGGTGAAGTTGGTAAACTGCACCACTCCCGCCCCTAGTTCCCGGAAGTGATGTTTTTAATTTTGATTTTAACTTCTCTATCTCACCAACTGTTTTTAAACCGTATCATTTTTATCCTCTCACTATCCCCTCTTAACTTTGGTGTATATTTTACTTCTTGTTTCAGCACGACAGCGCACACCTGCCTAGAATGCCCGCGAGGGCGCGAGGCAGTATATAGAGAAAGAGAAAGAAAGAAAGATGGTGGCTCAGTTGCCCAAACTAACATACAAATATGTTCCATAAAAGGGTTATCCTTTGAAAGCAAGGAATACACCACAGAAGTGAAAAATATGGAGTGTACATGTTTTCTGGGCCAGACTAGCTAGTTTCGACGAATTAGGCCTCATCAGTGACCCTCAGATATTTTCAAAATTCCTCAATGGAATCAATGATCCCAAAGGACAAGAAAATATAATCTACACTATGATGTAGGGCAGGGAGACGTTTTACCGCCGCCACACATTCCCACACACCAGCTGTAGTGAAGTTAAATATGTTCCATAAAAGGGTTATCTTTACAAGTCGTCTGTAGGTCGTCCAGCTTCACCAAACGAGGATTTACAATATCTTTCGGGATTCCCCATACCCTCGACTCCTAGCTTTTTATACCAAAAAAACATACCTTACCTCCATCCATAAAGCTTGAAAAAAAAAAAATATGGGCGAAACGACGCATGGGCGAAACGACCCACGGGCGAAACGACCCACGGGCGAAACGACTCACAGGCGAAACGACTCACGGCCGTCTTGTCGGTCCCGTGGTTTATTACAGACAGTGTCGGGGAATAGGCAGCTGTCAAATTTTGCCAACATGTCAAGCGAAAGTAAAAGTGTGTATCTTTTGTTTTCTTGCTAACTATGGAACGAATTTAATGTCACTTAGTTGAAGAATACTCAGTCTATCCTGTTAATGCTGCGTGTCGCAATTGTTCGACTTGTGCACCCAACGACAATCCTGTGATGCAGTATTTCGACGGTCCATGGAAACAACAAAACACCAAAACGCACCTGTATTTACCAGAATGTTCTGCCAATATTGTATTTTTCTATGTGTGGTAGAGTGAATTCAGCGGTTGTTCAAAGGTGCATTAGACACTGTCGCAGGTTGTTTTGGCCCGAGTCGTTTTGGCCCAAATCTCGGGTGGGTCGTTTTGGTCCGAAATTTTTCTCACCATTTCAAAGCATCAGTTGCTTTGTAATATAGCATATCAGAGCTCTGCTTGTGCTCTTGATATATGCTCGCTCCATTCAGATTCAGAACTAGTTGACACTGGCCATTATATGGCAGAAGCAGAATATTACTGGTAACACGTCAAATGACATTCATACACCGTAGCCTTAGAGGGCTCCTTTGAACAGTGAATACTTTGATCACAACGACAGGTGCAGGCTGATAATATAAAATTGCTGGAGCAGATTTGCCTTTTCGGAAATTACAAAGCTTCTGAAAATGGGGTAATCAGTCAGCACATATTCAACACATTGCATGATTCATCGTTTGATAAGTTACTACGTGCTGTGAATCGATCAGCAGCTGAATGCAGTCTCAGGGCTACACAGATAATGTTTAGCATGCTGTTCTGAAACTTGGCATGCCATTGTGATACTAGGGAATACTAATCAGCTTGCAATCTACATTGTTTACAAATTCTCCATCCCCAGTAAGCCGAGTTAAGGGGATGCCCCCGATTGGCAAAGCTGATCATGACATAGTCCTTGTTGAGTATGATATAAAAGCTAAACGAATCAGACAAGTCCCGTGTAAAGTTTTTCTCTACAAACGTGCGGATATGGATGGTCTGTGAGACCATATGGCGCGATTTAAGGATTCGTTCCTTTCCTCTGACCTCTCGCACATGTCAGTTAATGACTTGTGGGTCAGTTTTAAGTCCGAATTAACCACGGCAATGGAAAGGTTTATACCAACGAAAATGACCAAAACAAAATATAGGGCACCATGGATCGATAACACGATCAAGCATCTCATCAGAAGACGGAATAGAATGTATTTTCGTGCTCGCAAGTCTACTAGCCCTGATGTTAAGAACCATTACAAACGGTTCAGAGCACATGTGCAAAAGGTTATAAGAGATGTATATTGGAAGCATGTTTCCAGCATCTTTACCTTTGAAGATGACAACATAGATCCCGATAGTCCCCAAAAGAATGGTAAAGTTAAAAAGTTTTGGTCATTCGTAAAGTCCCTGAA
The DNA here is from genome assembly GCA_963580285.1 of Lucinisca nassula. NCBI lineage: Eukaryota > Metazoa > Mollusca > Bivalvia > Lucinida > Lucinidae > Lucinisca > Lucinisca nassula. The sequence goes on along the minus strand of OY757018.1, from coordinate 130,140,645 downwards.
AAAGGATGCGTTTGGGATCACTTCGCTAAGGGAAAATGGAATTCTAAAAACAGATGCGCGCGATAAGGCTAATATTTGCAATAAACAGTTTCAATCAGCATTTACGTGTGAAACTGATGGTGAGCTACCATCTAAAGGTGCAAGTCCGTTCCCCTCTATGGGGGACATAACAGTTGACCCCAATGGGGTCGCTAAACTGTTAGGTAGGCTCAAGATACATAAGGCATCTGGGCCCGATGACCTGAATGCCAGGGTACTTAAGGAATGTAGTGCTGAAATATCTCCTGTGTTGGCCTTTATCTTCAATCAATCACTTGCCCAGGGCACTGTACCAGATGACTGGCGACAAGCAAATGTAAGGCCAAAATTAAAAAGGTGTTGGTTTGCTGTTTACCGACCGACCCGAAATTTTCGTGCGACCCAAACTTTTTTTTTGCCGTCAAAAAAAAAAAAAAAATTTTTTCCGACTCGTTCCGGTAACGTCCGGATTTTATTCCCAACGTTTCTTTTTCCATATTTGAGTTCGTGTCGCATCATTGTAACGCGTGCGTGATCCGCCTCAGCTGACCGCTTTAACTTTCATTCAATTGTCAATACCGTATTCGGGTGTGTATTACCCGTATTTCCGTACTACCCGCACCCCCTTTTTTTTGCCAAAATCTGGGGAAAAACTGTTATACTGTTGTATTACCCGCATGGAACATTTGCTGAAATTTTGGTGGATGCGTAAGTGAGAAAAAGTAAGAATTTGGCCAGTTTTTGTAGCACACAACAGAACACGCGATCGTCTTCAAAAGGCGGGAAAATGCACGTGCGTGCGAGTATCACCAGAAAGCATGTATTTTGATTAAAATGTTGAAAAAACTTTACCTGTTCACCAGTGTTCTTTATTTATTAACCCACATAATAATATTATGCCCGCGGCCCTTTTTTTGGACATCGGCAAACAGTGCAGTCCCAGATCAGACGCCTCAGAAAGACGCCGCAGACGTTTCTTTTTTGGGACATCGGCAAACAGTGCAGTCCCAGATCAGACACCTCAGAAAGACGCTGCAGATGTCTGATTTGGATTTACACTGTTTATTGATTTATAACGGTTCAATTATGACACTATTGTTAACCCCTGTCATATAATTGCCACCCTGCGGTGCGTGTTGATAAGGTGTGAAAATATGGTCAAGTTATGTCTCTAATTTGCGTTTATTCCCCAATCATAAAATTTAATCCGCAATCAGTGTGAAAATTATTTAATTGCTCCTAAGACGAGTTGCTACGACTATTCTGCTATCTCGTGAATGGATTATGTTTTGGCGCCAAATAGCAGACGCTTGGCGAGAAAAGTAGAACTGTTTGTGTTAACACATCTGTATTCTGTTGTTGGTTATTGACACGGAGCTTACGGAAAGCGCTGTTTTGCTAGCGAGAATACTTTTACCGTTTCCAAACATTTTTTATGAGACAGATATGCCCCATTAAGCTAAAACAATAGACACGTGTGGGGTTGCTGGGGTACGATGACGTCATTTACCTATCGCGTGCAGAAAAAAACTAGCGTTTCGATGACAGCAGATCGTCTCTAGAAAATGGCCGCAAAGGCAATTACAAATATCAGAAAGAACTTCTTGCTCTTAAGTTTCACTTTTTGGCAGCAAGACCTGGAAAATAATGATGCAGTTGCTAGCAAGTTTATATTTTAAGCAAGTTAAAAGATATCAAGAACAGAAACATGCATCAAAGTTATGCAAATCATATGCTTTGTCTATTTCGGTTAAAAAAAAAACGAGGGAAAAAAAAAAAAGCCGACCGACCGACCCACTTTTACAAGAGAAAAAAAAAAAAATAGCCGACCGACCGACCCACCTAAAATTTTCTGGGTCGGTAAACAGCAAACCAACAATTTTTTAAGGTTGGCCTAACCCCGGTCTATAAAAAAGGGGGAAAATATGATGCAGCAAATTATAGACCAGTGTCGCTCACATGCATCTGTTGCAAAACCCTGGAGCATATATTAGTAAGCAACATCAACAAGCACTTAGCCTTTGAGAGCATTCTTGCTGACTGTCAACATGGTTTCCGGAGTCAAAGGTCTTGCGAGACGCAGCTTGTTCAATTTTACCATGACATTGTGAGCAATCTGGATGGGGCCATAAACCGTGGCCACAAACAGACTGACTTGATCATCATGGACTTTGCTAAGGCCTTTGACAAGGTACCTCACAGAAGGCTACTACATAAACTGGATTACTATGGGATAAGAGGATCCACACATAGGTGGATTAGCTCATGGCTCTCTGGGCGCTCACAACAAGTTGTACTTGATGGCCAAGCGTCTGATCCAGTCCCTGTTTTATCTGGAGTCCCCCAAGGTTCGGTCCTTGGACCGGTCCTTTTCTTGGTTTTCATTAATGATCTCCCCGATAATATCAGGTCATCGGTCCGTTTGTTTGCTGATGATTGTGTTCTGTATAGGAACATATATTCTCCTTCTGACTGTCTTATTTTACAAGATGACCTGGATCAACTTGCACAGTGGGAGGCCGATTGGCAAATGAAGTTCAATGTGGCCAAATGTCACTCAATGAGAGTGTCACGACACCCTCCGGACAAGCAAATTAAGTTTGACTATACTCTTCACCAGCAAGTTTTGGAGCATGTTCAATCCGCCAAATATCTTGGTATCACCATTACTGACGATCTTGATTGGGGTCAACATATCTCAGAGATTACATCTAAAGCAACTAGGACCTTGGGATTCCTTAGACGGAACTTGGCTTTTGCACCTAGGCAGACAAAGGATGTTGCATATAAAACATTGGTTCGCCCTCAACTTGAATATGCATCACCCATTTGGCATCCCTATGTTAAAACTCAGACTCAGCAGGTGGAGAAGGTGCAGAGGACTGCTGCTCGATGGACCTGTAGGCGATGGCGAAATAGAAGTAGCATCGGTGACATGCTTAATGAGCTAGAGTGGCCGTCCCTGGAGGCCCGTCGTGAGCAGTCCTCTTTAACCTTCTTCTACAAGATACACTCTGATTCAGTGTCTATTGATAAAGATAGGTACTTGACCCCTGTAACAGTGTCGACCCAAACAAGGACATCAAAAGTAAACGACTCACAATATCGTAGATTACCAGTCCTATAGTGATGCCCTGAAGAACTCGTTCTTTCCTAGAACTATTCCCCAATGGAATAGTCTTCCCTCCTCTGCGGTGAATGCCAAGTCCGCAGAAGAGTTCAAAGCCCGCACAGTGTGAGATTGGGACTCAGAGGTGTGCGTTTTAGGATACCTCTGTTATGCAGATTGTAAATAGTTTTAAGGACGCATCCAGTGCCTCTCTTTTTTTTCTTTTTTTTTCAGCTAAATTCTAAATTTAGCCACCCAATCAACTGAGGTAATGGCCAGATATGAGCGACTCAGTATAAGAAGATAGATAGATAGATAGATGCAACGTCATGATGTCGTAACGTTGATTTGACTTTGTCCTAGCGCCGTGTGCCTGCTGTGTGATTGTTATCTGATATACTGTTTTATATATAATTGTAGTAAAGTTGTTTTCAGGCAATTATCAGATCCTAGTCACAACACCTTGTTGGTGTTAACTGGACTTATGGCTATGAAAAAAACTTTTAAATTCTTTTAATCAGGCTATCATAAACATGGCTAACGTGAAAGGCCAAGTAAAAATATTCAAAAATTCAACAGGTACTCTGCTGAAAAAAATCTAATAAAATCTGGACTGAATGACTCACCGAAATAGGCTGAAATGACCCAAGTCCAAATTTAGGCCGAAACGACTCAGGACCGAAACGTCCCGGATTCTTAGACACTTAGGAAGAAAATATATCAATTCAAATTTGAGCCGGGCACAGCATTTCCTACAATTAACATGTGTGTCATGGAAGTATCAGATCAGCTTGCGCATCTTTATAGTTTGACCAGACGAGCTTGGGTGTAATATGAATGAAGAAGTCAAGAAGCTATTAGAATCTATAAATATGCTTGTAAAATCTTAACCGAATAGGGCTGTAATGATACAGTCAATCCACGATACTTGCCTCACGATACAATACATATCACGATACTACTTTCTTTCTTAAATCACAGCTGGAAAATTTTCAAACGGGCTCAAAACCATCTCAGAGTTCATTCTTGTGTAACAAAGCCTCTGTAAGGTGCCCATATTTGTCATAGAAGTGATCAATGTATCTCAGTAACAAGATCTTTGTAATCTGTTATCAAAATGCTCTTGAAATATGTTAAAGCTGTCCTTTTCTTTGGTAATTGTACTTTTTGGCGTATCGTCAGGTATCGCGATATTAGCCTCATGATACGATATGCGTATCGTCAGCAAAAGTATCATGATACGATATGATTTCAATGAATCGTTTCACCCCTAAAACCAAACATAAAATTTCTAAATGGACCAAGGGAGTGAGGACAGGGGTGGGTGCATCAATGTTACTGAAGTAGCTTGGTAGGGTGTGCATCATTGAAATCTTTGGACTGGTATGCAACATGGATGCAAGTATCAATTGAATTGGGTGCATAGAATTACCTGAAAGCACCAAAATACTGGAAAGCACATAGAAATACCACAAACCACTTTGTAATTGGGGTATTTCATAAGAAAAGTAGCTATTTTGGAGATGTGCAAAAAATGCACTTTGTCGCATGTGTGTGTTATCTTAATGTCTATTGGTAAGAAAGTCTCACTGAAGCAGTTATAACCAGTACTCACAAGAAATTTTAGAACGAAAAAGGGAAAAATAATGAATATTTGCTTTTATGACTGGCTTGATCTTATTTCTCTCATTAAATACATTTAACACATATATTTGGGTCAATGTTAAACATATATATTGCGCCGGCCTCCGTAGCTCAGTCGGATGCGCGTCTTGACTGGTGATCAGGAGGACGCAGGTTAGATACCTGCTGGGGTCGGCAACATTCTTTCGTGGAGATTGATCATGAAATCTTTTCTACAGTCATTCTCTCCCTTCCGCTGATTCAAGAAGAGCAATTGTCAGTTTCTGGCGAAAGAATATGCACTGTATAACCGCTTACGTGTAAGCCTGCTCACGAAAAGTGTGGGTAGGTAAATTGGCCGGCTCAAAATGACCTAATTAGTGTTGACTGGGCCGTTAAACTCCAATACAAACAAACAAACATCCGAAGATATGTTGAAAGTGATGTCAGCGAATGTTTTTGTTATTAAGCATTGTCCACTGTTGTGAAAAGGTACTAATGTTTTGAAAATGAATGGTAAATAGGAGATACCATTTTTCATGGTAAAAGGCAAAACAGATAATGACTACCGTTATGCTAGTTTGTTTGCCGTGCTGGATGTATGTTCGACGCTAAGGAAAGTGGTCCAAGATTGTACTCCCTGTATTCGTGGCAAACACTGACAATATATATTAGCCTTGTCCCAAAAAACCTGCCTTCGGGTATATGTGACCATATAAGTCTATACACATACCTGCTCAGTGTCAGAAGCATTTCGGATGCATAAATTGTGGGTTGCTGTAGATTTGGTTACTATTTAGTAATGCTAGTACCAAAGCACCAAAAGACAAATGCCATGGTTACTTGTCAGCTGGTCTGGACCTTTGTTACTTAATAACGGTGTTCAAAATCCTACAGAATAGTAACTACGGCAAGTAGCATTACAGAGCTCTCACTAGGATTTTGAAAACAGGATTCCAAGAATCCTTCCTTGTAAAAAGTTGGATTCACAGATAAAAAGTTGGATTCACAGATAAAAAGTTGGAGTTCTGATCTTGATCGCGCATAGAACATAGACAAAAACTTCTTATTATCAGGCTACACATCCATATGAAAAACTGTATACTTTCATGGCTCCCAAACTCTTTTTTTCTGATAAATGCATTTAATAACTTCGTTCCAAACATGTAGATTGTGGGTACTAGTTAGAAATATTTCACTGATGTGTCTATTCCACCCCCCCCCCCCCCCCCCCCCCCCCCAATGCAGTTGCTCAGATTTATTCTCACACTTGTAGTCAAATAATGCCACATAAAAAGAATGTAGTATTAGGATAACAGCAGATATAATGTAAACCCAGATCAGAAAAGCAGCTTTCTATTTAGCTATATATGTGCTTTCAAATTTGGACGTATAGGAGCTTTTTTCGTGACGTACTTCCGGTTCTAAAAATAGAACGGGAAAAGCCCTGGCCGTCATCTATCGTATTGTTTCAAAGGAAGTGGGACAGATAAAGTGTTAATAACAGCGTAAAACAGTGGAATTCTTTTAAACTTTTGGGGAATTCTAATGTAAGATAATTGGAGAAACACCGATATGCTGCCAGATGTGAAACTTCGCATTACGAAAATGATATATTGTACATACGATATCTCTCTCTCTCTCTCTCTTTCTCTCTCTCTCTCTCTCTTAGCGCACCAACAATTAGCGAGCGCAGGCAAATGTAACTTACAGTTTGTCGTTAAATGATGCTACGTCAACCGACATGTAGCGTGTCGACAACGTCGTGTCTACATCAAACCAACTTCAAAGCGATGTATTGAATTTGACATTGCAACGTCGTTGAAACGTCACAACGTTTCGTTGGCGATAATACGGCGTTGCTTAATAAAATGTCATTTGCCCAGTGCTCGGACCCATCAAGACTCAGTAGGATTGGAACATTGAATTCAAAACAAACGTAGAACACCCTTTCAGAGCATAAGAATGTTAAACACTCCTTCGCAAGTGCAAGAATATACAGCAAAATCTGGTAGATTTGTAGATTGGTTCTACTTGCCCAGCCCTTAGGTCTACATTAACCCATTTGGTACCGGAAACCACAAAAGGGGTGAGTGACAAACAGTGCAGGCGCTGATCAGACGCCGCAGAACGCGGCGTCTGATCAGGGCCTACACTGTTTGCAAAAAGTTCGGCCATTTTCCAAAAAAAAATTTGAAGAAAACACAACCTGACACCCCTAAATTTTGAACATGACTCCTACTATATATAAGGAGGAAGATTCCATTTGGTACAAAAAGGGTTATGGGCTTCTTGGATACAGGGATCAGTCAAACCATCTCAACGGTCACGTGCCATTGAAGTGAGTTGGAGTGGTTGTCGACGGCATGACGTCGAGTCAACGTTGACTCGACGCCAGTCTGTAAGTCCACTCATTGGTTGTTGTTGTTTTTTTCGACTGGCAGTATATTTATGTGTCTGTCTAACAGTCCGTCCGTTCGTTTGTTAGTCAGTCAGTCGGTCTGTGTGTCGTCTGTCTGTCTACTGTCAGTCAAACCCCTCTCTCTCTCTGTCTCTCTCTCATGCCAACGGTCATGTGGCAATGAAGTGAGCTGGAATGGGTGTCGACGGCATGACGTCGAACCAACATTGACTCAACGCCCCTCCGTCAGCCCACCCATTAGTTTATTTCGACTGTCAGTATGGACATTTAAATTGCACATGTAGACAGATCGTTGGACAGATTTCTCAAGATAGATAGATATATAGATAGATAGATAGATAGATAGATAGATAATAGATAGATAGATAGATAGATAGATAGATAGATAGATAGATAGATAGATACGAAAGTTACGTAAAAACTTATTTTGTGAATAACGGTATCTCAAGCCATTGACATGGGTCGTTCACGAAAAGATTTTCGTCAATTAAAAACGGATTTAGGATAAATGAATTTCGGTAATGAAAGTAAAATAGCATTCCTTCCTTCTCGAGGCATTATTTCAATGAAAACAGGTATATTTTCTCTCATAATGTCTGAAAATTGTTAGCATTTTAAGTTCCGCCAATACATTTGAATAGCGATGGCCGTTTCAATTGACGGCCAGTACTTTGCGCATGCGCAAGAATGACGTCATAAACGGAATTCCTAAAACCTCCTATATGCACGTGACAGTAGCTCTATTATTTTTAATTGGTGTAAACAAATACGTAGGGGAAGCATCCTAACCACGTCTGACTTCCTGTAATTGTTAAAAATGATTGTATTTTGAAGAACTACATACATTTTTGTCACCAGTAAATGTCGAAACACACCTTGACGGAGCGATAAAAAGTATGATCGTGTAGTCGCGAAAATACATAACTTTGGTAATTCGTCAATTATATCGTCTTCGCCGTAACCCTGGTTTAATTAAACGTGATATTTTACCGACTCATGCTAATCCGTTGATGATATGAGCTTACATCAATTAGTAAACTAATTGTAATCCCTAATAACACGGGGATTAGCGCGGCGAGATTAAACAGGTACAATCATTTTTAACACGTGCCGCAAATCGACCACTTTCCAATATCGTCTCTCCCACTGACAGGTGCAAAAATACCTGTCAATATAGGTCACGCCTACTGATTTGTGGCACGTGCGCTTTCAACATAAAAAGCTGCGCCGCATTTGATCTTTTATTGGTATTGCATAAGCGGCCTAAATTAGCTTCTGAATTAACCGCTTCTGTAATTTTGGACGCGTGTCGCAATAAAAACATGCGTACACAAGAATCGCCGGTTGTGAATTTTACGCGTACAATGGCAAAAGTTGGCGTAAAATACGCAGAATTCTGCGTTTCGAGAGCTCTGGCATTATCTACAAACTGGATGAGTCCATTTTTAGGTCACCTGTCACGTAGTGACGAGGTGAGCTTTTGGGATCCCTTTTTGTCTGTTGTGTGTGCATGTGTAAACTTTTTCTTCAAGGCAGTGGCTAGCCGTCCGGTACCGGACGACCAGCCTACAAGTCTGCCCGTCCGGTACCGGACGACCAGCCAACGAGTCTGCTTGTCCGGTACCGGACGGCTAGCCAACACACGTAGGAAAGGCTAGCCGTCCGGTAGTAAATTTTAGTCTCTCATTTCATATAGGGTACGGATGCTGAATAGCACTTTTATCATTTTTTGGAGTACTGGATGCTAAATACTTCCTACTTTGAGACTGTGCAAATGTCATTGAGATCATTTAAAAGATAAACACAGCCGTATCGGTAATGCATGATTTTCGTAACAAATTATGCCTGTGAAAATAAAAGCTGTAGTCGTGTCTACTTATTTCTAATACTATTACTACCAAAAATATATTTATAAATAACTACCAATCGGTAATTTAACTCAATATTTTTTATAAGTTTATATATTTTCCATTTCGTTTATTTATGTAAATGAGTAAAACGTATGATCCAATCGTCGCGAAAAACAACTAATAGCAATTGAGCAGTACCGTAAATCCTAAGAAATTATAAGGAGCTTGATGACTTGCAATTATTCTCATAATTTTTTTAACAAATTTGTTTCACGATCGAGCAAAGAGTCCAAAAGGTGCAGATGAAATGACAAACACTGTAGACTCTGCTTCAGGAGCAGTCTGATCCGGGACTGCATTGTTTGCCGAAGCCTACCTGTCCCAATACATAGACTCATTATGGTAATTGCTCTACCCATGGAGTTTCGGATCGTTGCCTTTATGTGTGCCCTGCTAACAAGATAATTACACCTAATTGATATTTCTTTGTACCTACCATGTTGAACTGATAGGTTGAATAAATATGCTTCCCAAATTTAATGTTAATCTATCACGATTAAGACCAAGCTCAACATCGGACAAGCATTTGTAGATTTAAATAATAACAATAATAATATAAAAAATGGAAATTATAACATTGACATAATAATAATGATAATAATAATAACTGTCACAGTGCGCGGACAAGGCTTTGAGTACAACAGTCTATTGCATCAGGGTCAATTACAATTATGTCACCTTACTGAAATTTAGTGAAAAAAAATTGTCGCTCCTGGCGACAAACAGGTGATAAGAATACAGTTAGAGTAAATTAGAAATATTTTTTATTACACCATAGAGTGGATAAAATTGTTTGGAACGCATACACTATATAAACTGATAGACCTAAATTTACTACCCGACGGCTAGCCATTCCTACGTGGGTCGGCTAGCCGTCCGGTACCGGACGAGCAGATTCGTTGGCTGGTCGTCCGGTACCGGACGGGCAGACTCGTAGGCTGGTCGTCCGGTACCGGACGTCTAGCCACTACCTTTCTTCAAACCACATCTCCTAAACCACAAATCGGATTTTGACCAAACTTCACAGGAATGTTCCTTTGGTTGTCCCCTTTCAAAGTTGTTCAAATGGTTCCAGTCCATTGCACATCTAGGTCACAGAAGGCAAAAATATATTTTTTTACTGAAAACTTAAAAAATCTTCTCTGAAACCGTATGGCCCAAGTCTTTGATATTTGGCATGAAGCTTTATCTAATGGACCTCTACCAAGATTGTTCAAATTATAGCCCTGGGGCTAAAGATGCCCCCGCCCCAGGGCCCTTTGGTTTTACACAGACTTCATCTAGTGGACCTCTATCGAGATTGTTCAAATGATAGCCCTGGGGTCAAAAAGTCCCCCGGCCCAGGGCCCTTTGGTTTTACACAGACTTATATTGGGAAAATCTTTAAAAATCTTCTCCTCTGAAACCAGAAGGCTCAGGTCTTTGATATTTGATATGAAGCTTCGTCTAGTGGACCTCTATCAAGATTGTTCAAATTATAGCCCTGGGGCCAAAAATTCTCCCTCCCGGGGACCCACTGGTTTTACATAGACTTATACAGGGAAAACTCAAGGCTCAGTTATGAAGCTTCATCTGGTGGACTTCAACCAAGATTGTTCAAATTATAGTCCTGGACCAAAATGGCTCAGCCCGGGGCCAGACTTAAATAGGGAGAACTTTTAAAAATCTTCTTGCCTGAAACCAGACAGCTCAGGTCTTTGATATTTGGTATGAAGCCACATTCTGCAGTGTCGCATCTTGGTCTACACTGTTTGTTCAGGCCTATCTGTCCGATTGATTTGAGGTTTAACGTCCCCATCAACACTGTAAGGGTCATTTTGGAGACGTTCCTTCCAATTTTGTTGGACTTTTACCAAACATTGAGATAAAATGACATCTCAAGCCCTGTTGCCCAATGAAACCAGTACAGTTGATAAGCATGGACAGTCAGACTCTCACCGCTTTGCCTGGGCAGGCATAGATCCCCTAAGCAGTTTGCCAGTACTCATGTGCGGTCGGTTTCAGCTCTGCGTGGAAGCATCATGCAGTCCATCTTTTTCTTCAAGCCCCGATCGGCGGGGCCGACCTATCTGTCCGAATACATATAGTAAATATTGTACATCCTGAGGACCGAAATAAAGATTTTGTCTAATGCATTGCTTTCAAACCTTTGCAGGCCTTCCAGTGTCAGAGATGGACACAAATTTATTATTTGAAAAGTTTACCATTGATGAGATAAGGAATATAGAAAAGAGAACAAGGTAAGTCATAGCAACAGATAAGGTTCATATTTTGTGATAATTGTCTATTAATTGAAGGATAGTTTTTGTCAGTTCTCCATTAAAACATTTGATGTGGGTTTTCATTAGAACCGCCTCAGCGACGTTACGATAACGCACCCGTGCAACATAGTGCATTTTTCACATCTCCAAAATGGCTACTTTTTTATGAAAATCCTTGATATTTTTGTTATAAATGTTCAAAACATAGGTTGAGGGTGCTTGTTAGAACCGCCTCACTGGGGCGGTTCTAATGAGTAACCACAACCTATGTATTAGAGCAGAAATAAGAAAAATAATGTATACCCCAGTAAACCCCAGTTTTCTCTATATAAAGTGGGGTTTAGGGGGTGTTAATTGTATGGGCTTGTTCATGTGATGGAGGCGGTTCGAATGAATACCATCAAAAGGGTTTATATGGGAAAATAATGAAACCTATGATTCAGTCATCACAAAATACCCACCTTATCTGTTTCTATGGTAAGTACACGTAAAGGATTTTAGTTTAATATCCATACATTACAAAAATACATTCATGTGACACAGTGCATTCCTACATATATCCAAAATAGTTACGGTATTTTTCTGAAGAAAATTGGTGATATATTTCTTATTTATACTCCAGACATAAGTTGTGGGCAGGCTTGGGGTAATCATAATCTGTAATCGTAATCAGCTGTAATCGATTACATATTTTCAAGTAATCACATGTAATCAGTAATCAGACATTTTTTCTGATTACAAGTAATTTAATTTAATCAATTACTTCCATATTTTTGCCTGTAATCATGATTATTTTCTGATTACAATTTGATTACATTTCTGTTACTATACATGTATAAATTGTGAATTTGTGCCAAAATATCAGGATTCTGGACATCAGACCAATTCTTTACATCATCATAATGTTAGTAATTCCTAACAAACTGCAGTTAGACATGTTCAAACTGTTACCTTTCATAAAAGTTAATGGATGTGCTCAATGTTTTTCAAATCAGTTTAAGGTCTGCACAAGTTAAATAAAGTCAATCATATACATGTAGTTGTCTCCCTTTAAACTGTGTAAGGTATGAATAAAACAGAGAATAGGGTAAAGCAATGGAGTCAGAGTATTTTCATCAACTACCATAATGATCCTAAGGTATTGGACAGAGAGGCCTGGTCAAACAGTGCATACTCAGATAAGATTGTCCAGAAGAGCGGTCTGATCAGGGGACACACTGTTTGCCTTTTAATTTGCATCTTTTGGTAGAAAAGGTATCTTTTTGAAAATTTCTAGGTGATTATAACAAACTTTTCAGATGTCATTTTTTATACATATTTTACAGTTCTTTTCAGAGGTAAATTGTATGGCATCTATAATTTTCTATTGTTCTGTTGAGTAACCATCTGCATTCAGGTGTGAAAAACTGCATGACTCTTTGTCTTTATTTGTCATGTAACTGTGAAAAATAATATCAACTCTAAATTTTGTCTATAGGTTTGTGTTTATAAATTCAGTTTTAATCACATATTGACCATTGAGACTGATTTACTTACTGAAATGCTAACACTTCAAACAGTTCATCTGAAAATATTGATTGCATTTTATCAATTTGTGTCCAAATTATGTAGACAGGTTCAGCAAAAAGTCTGTACAGTGATCAAACTGCTCCTACATGTACATGAAGACTGCTCCTCCATGAGCAGCCTGATATTGGTCTTCACTTTTTTGTCCTGTCTGCTGTCTGTCTGTCTGTGTAGACCGGAAAGATACAACTTTTGAAAAACTGATGGTGATAAGTGAAATTCGGATAGCTGATTTTGGCTTTGGTTATGACAACTTGTGCATTGTTCACAATGGATGCATTTAATATATCAACTCGAAAGTACTGGTAGAACTTTACTAAAGCTAAAAGAGAGTTTACATAAATTTAGTTCTGAATTAAGTTTGTTTGAGATTGTGCTTCTTTTAAACATGTAGTTTAAATGAACATCTATTAATTATTAGTATTAGTATTTGTTTAACCTGAGTTAAAGTGCCATGCCTGTAGTACTTCTAAATAATACATTGCTAAAGTAATTGTAATTTAATCAATTACATTGTAAAAGTAATTGTAATTTAATCAATTACATTCATATGATGTTGTAATTGTAATTTAATCAATTACATTTTTAGGGCTAAGTAATTGTAATTTAATCAATTACTTTCAAATGTAATTGGCCCCAAGCCTGGTTGTGGGTGCTTGTTAGGACGGCCTCTTTAATCAGTTCTAACGAGTAAATACAGCCTACGGTATGTCTTGGAACAGAAATAAGAAAGATTATTCAAGTTTTCCCTGTGCAAAGTAGGGTTTAGAGGGGTGTTCTTTACACATGCTGCATCAGAAATCAAGATTAATTGATTGCACCTTTCAGGATTTCATGCTCTTTTGAAATTGCAGTTTAACCCATTTTGTACTGAATGGAATGTTCCGTCTTAGATTTAGAAGCCTCCATGGTGTAGTGGTTAGGCTACTCGCCTTGTAATTTACTAAACCAGGGGTTGCGGGCTTCTCCAGACTTTCAGACAAGTCTTTAAACTGAGGTCATGTTTCCGTTTGACCTTAGCTGTAGTAAAACTCAAACACTTACCGGTACTCACTCACTCTTAGATTTAGCGCTGTAAGTTCTGTCAGTTATTTTTAAAAAAAAATTTAAGAAAATGATTGAACTTTCTGTGAACAGTGAAGGTCCTGATCGGACACTGCATTCTGTGGCTTCTGATCTGGGCCGCCACTGTTTGCCGATGACCTGTTTTGGGGTTTCCTGCAAACAAAGGGGTAGGCACATGCATCATGGATCAGTAATTTTTGGTTTTAATCACAACAATTGTCTTCTGCTTTGTTGTCATAACTTTAATAAAAGTAATTTTTGCAAACAGTGTGGAACCAGATCAGACTGCTCAGGGAAACAGTTTGAAACCAGATCAGACCAGTCTGATCAGGTCCCATACTATTTGTCTATATGCAAATATATATTGGAAAAGTTTGCAAAAAATTGTGACAGATGACATAAGCCGACAACATTTTGATAAAAAAATTCTGATATATTTCATGTTTTTGCCCAAAACATAGATTGTGGGTACTTTTTAGAACCGCCACGGTCTATGTTTTTGAGCAAAAATAAGAAAAATACTGTATACCCCTTCAAACACTGTTTATACCCCTGGTATATGAAGTATACTATGGGGGTATATAGTTTTCATCCTGCCGTTCGTCCGTCCGTCCATCTTTACGTCTGTCCGCACCAACGAAACAACATTTAGGGGGCAAAAAATTTGGACAGTTTGACACTTAAGTATATATTCGTGAGTCCAAATGGGGTTTATTCCGTTATTTTGGTACTTAAGTGGCAAAAATTCGCCCTTAGGTGGCTTGCCGCTTAAGAGAATTTGCCGCTTAAGTAGTCAATATGCCGACGCCTAGCCACTTAAGTATCCGTTCGTGAGAACGTCCGTCCGTCCATCCGTCCGTGTTTACGAATGGACACTTATTGGGTATTTTGTAAGTTCAATGGGCACTTGATGGGTAGTTTCGCTTGTTGGGTATACCCAACAGTCAGATCTATCTAAACGTGTTCAATGATACCATATTGGTTATTTGGTACAAGGTACCCAACAAATATTTGGACACTGAAGTCCGTAAAATCTGTCCATTAGATGGACAGCCCGTTACCTGTTGGGTATACCCAATACTTTTGGATATTCACATGTTGGGTATACCCAATAGTCCTTGCGGATGGACATACAATGGACTATTGGGTATACCCAACAGGGATCAGATGGTTGTTAGGTAGAAAGTATGCACATAAGGCATAAGTTGGAGATACGAAATACTGAAGGTACCTGCTGGGTATACCCAATACTGTTGGGTATTCACCTGTTGGGTATACCCAATAGTCCATGCGGACAGACATACAATGGACTATTGGGTATACCCAACAGGGATCAGATGGTTATTGGGTAGAAAGTATGCAAAGAAGGCACATATTGGGTACTTATTTACTGTTGGGTAAGAAGGCAGCAATATGTAATGAGATATTGTGGACCTGGAAATTCATTACCTAACGGACCACCCGTAAACCAGTTAGATGCCATTTGTATGGAGCATGATTATTGCTATGCTCAAAATGTGAATGAATATGATTGTGACATTCAAATGTTGAGAAACTTAAGGGCTCATTCAGGACTTACTTTGATGGAAAGACTTACCAAGCAATTCTTAATCAGACCACTGATCAGTCTAAAGGCAGCCACTAGGATTCGTTTGTATTAAGGGGACAACCGGTTGGACTCCGAGAACACCCCCAGGGGCGTTCCCGGAGCCCAATCGATTGCCCCCCTTGTTGTATATAGTTGTTATTATTGGTTATAGTTGTAGTTGACACTTTAGCTCAGTTGGTAGAGCACCGGTCTGATAAGCCGGAGGTCAGAGGTTCGATTCCTCTTCGTGTCATATATTTTTTTTTATAAAAGAGCTCTTTTATAAGACAACAAAGAAAACAAGTAACTGTTTCTTAATTTTATTGAACATGTAACTGTTTCTAACTTTAATTTTATTGAACATGTAACTGTTTCTAACTTTAAGTGTTACTTTCAACCTTTAATTAAAATGCATCATGTGCAATCATGCCATTTTCTGCCTCATTATTGATCTCCATCACTAGCCAACGGTCAGCAGACAGGAGGCTTCTGTCTGGCAATGAATTTGAAAAGATTAGAACAATAGGTGAGGTAAAGATTTTTTTCTTCACCTCATACTTTGTGGACACAATGTATCCATTTTTTAGATCTTCCACTAAGCGCAAATCGTGTACGTGAGATGACCTGGGGATGTCAAATATGACTACATCTTCACAATTAAACAAAAACGAATTGTTGCGGTAGTCAAAGTCCTGAAATATTATACACTTCCCAAATTCATTGCCATTCATGATCCATTGCGACATGACCGATTTACCATGTCCACCTTCCTCATCTACTACCCATATCACTCTCCGTGAATCTCCACGTATCTGGGTCATGGCATTTTTTAACGTATTCTGCCAAGGCAACAATGTTAAATTACCCACTCTGTTCTGAATGACTTTGGCTTCTGTTAACATAGCCTCTTCGCTGACAGCAGATTCGAAAATCTTCCGGTCAACCGCAGCTACATTACTGGGAAGGTAATCGCTGTAGTGAACCTTGGCAGATTCCCTTTCCCGGTAATACAGGTTGGCCTTGTACCCAACTGACGCAAATTTAACCGGAACATTCACTAAGACGGCCTGTTTGTCCTCCTTAGTGATGTACCGGATACATTCACGAAAGTTTATGGGTCTCAGAATATCATTTACTTTGTAGTTGAAATATTTCTTGAATTTGGTCTTCATTTGTTTGAAGGTTAGCTTTTCCGCAGTCTCTATGTAAATATGACTATGGCTATGCTTTAACAAATCACTGCCAAATTCATTACAAATAGCAGCTTTTGCAACTAGAGATTTTTGTCTCTGTAATTTCAACTTCTTCTTTTCTTTTCTAATGACAGACTTCCACCTCAATTGAGGATGCCTTTCATAAATTTTCCTTATTATCTCACCATGTGTGGTATCACCAATTGGTTTAGCCAAAAATCTCTTTTTGCTTTTAACTCTCTTTCTTTTTTCAATATGCTCCTTGCTTCTCAAATGTCTCCGCTTTAACCCAGCACTCCTGAATGGCTTCAGACATGTTGTACATGTGTATGCAATCCTGCACAGTCTGTTCGCCACTTTATATTTGATGGGACGTTGGATTTCAATAAGGAATTGTTTACCCGGACGACTTGTTTTCACGCCATTTGCACTTTGCCTTGTGAAAGATAATTCTGTCAGTTCTCCAGATCCTGAAACAGTCTCGTCATCGACAGCGACTGTATCCTGCACATGCTTTTTGTGCCGACCGGACTTTAAATGTGGCTTCACATTTCTTTTGTATTGCAATGTCATATCACAGATTTTACATCTGTAAACATTGCCATCAAAAGAAATCTGATCCCCAAAAGCATGTGCTGGCTCCGATCCTGTTTCAACATCTGGTGAACTATCAGTTTTGGGCCTTTTATTCGGTGGTTCACTTCCATCCGTTTGTATTTCTTTCCTTTTTCTGAATGGAATGTTAGGTTTCTGTTTCTGTTTGTCTCCGACGTTTACTTTATGTTTATAGCCAGTAATGTGCCGTTCAAAGTATTCCCTCGATAATCCCTTCTTTCCACAAGGTTCACAGTCGAAGGAATCTTGAATACTTGGCGCATTTAGAGCCTTTTGTTGTTCTAAATGGGCCAAGTATTCACAATCATCCTGAATGTCATAGGTGCGGATATCGTGGAATGGATATATTATCACTAATTTGTTGTGTCTTACTCGTTCAAGACATGTACGACACTCCTCTTGCATATGGGGTGCCACATCTTTATGGCCAAACCAACAGAAACCTAACATTCTGATCCTGTATTTGTACTTTATCTGATGGAAATAGCTACGCACATGTTCAGGCCAATTGCCAATAAACACTTTCACCTCACAGACGTTACAATGACGTAGTTCAAAATCAGGATGATCTTTATCATCCTGAGGTTCAACCACGCAATTGTCCCCCAATCCAAGTTTTAGCCATTTTTTAAGTCCACTGGACATGACTAAGTACTCATCTTGCAGAATTTTTGTTTTTAAATTCTGCTGGACTTCCGAAAAGTCACGCCCACTTTTGTGATAGTCGCCTTGGCAATTGGGCTGCACTTGTTCGTGACTATTTCCTGGAGACTGCTCTTGTTTGCTTTTCATATTGTCTGTCAACTTAATTACTACTTTCTCAGCATCAGTTAAGGGACTCTCGTCCCCTTTTTTCAGTTTGTTTACCCTATTGTGAACATTCACCATAGCACTTAAACTGTTAAGCCGATTTTGTTTCATCATGTCAGTCTTGGTTGGGTCTTGTAAATACTTCATGGCATTTTCCTTCCTCAGAGGGAAGAACTTCTTAAATGGTTGGCATATTTTAGTTTCAGTTGGTTTCATGTCATGGAGTTTCTTGTCAAACATTTCAGCGTACTCCTCCTTCTTTCTGTCGTACTCGTACACTTCTGGTTGGTCATCCGAAAAAGTCACCTTACGCCTCTTTGGCGATGGTGGCATTAGGTCGCTATCATCATCAGAAACTGACACATGACTCTCACACTCTGAAGATATAGATATCACATCTACTTCATCGTCTTCTTCTTCTCTCTGTCGTTTCTGCAATTAAAATGGCATAAAATTAAGTACATACCCTGCTTAATATCCTCTCGATCACTGGCTGCAATGACTCTGGTGGTTCCTTTTCATCAAGGTATGGGTTGGGAGGGGGGTGTGTATCATCCGAATCCACAGAATCGTCAATGAAATTCTCATTATAATCATTCAAATCTTCCTCCCATTCATCCTCAGAATCATAATCTTCATCTTTAGATTCAAAGTTTATAAATTCTGCCATAATTATCAAAAGATGTCTGCAGAGCACTAAACATATGTGTGTGGCACGATGGTCCGATCACATATGCACACGGACCTTAAATTACTGGTTCTCGTCCCTTGCTGCGATTGCTGCGGCAGGTATACTAGCTTTGCTTGTACCTGCCGCGCAGCACGCAGCACAGCAAGTACAGTAGCTCAGAAAAGCCGGGAACCAATATTGATCTTGTGACGTCATATGTGACGTCGTATAAAAAAAGTACCCAAGAAAAATTTGACTTGGGCGGGAAAAATATAGATTTTGTGACGTCATCATGTATGTGACGTAGTTTAAAAAGTACCCAAGAAAAAATTGGACTTGTTTCTGTCCGTAAATATGTTGGGTAGTTTAAAAAGTACCCAAGAAAAAATTGGACTTGTTTCTGTCCGTAAATATGTTGGGTAGTTTAAAAACTATCGATTTTTTTGCACACGGTTCAATCACGAGATATTATGACGTCATCAGAATTTTAGCGCGAAGTTATGACGTCATAATATCTCGTGACTTTCCGGAGCCAATCGGATTACGGAAATATCCGGAAATAACCGGTTCATTCCGGGAATTCCAACGGACAAGAAAAGACACGTAAGTTACTTTCTCAATGGAAAATATTTGTGAAAGCATTAAATTGTGCTGTTCTTGTGGATCGGAGGAAGAACATAAGGAATTAGTTAGCCGTAGGAACTTTGAGGATAACTTTATGAAAAGGTACTTTGAAAATAATACACTTTCTATCGGCATTCAGTTAGACGGCCATCTTAAAGATCATCCGGCCTTATTCTATCTGATTCAAAAGAGAATTGACGAGGCATTTGATGTGTTACCATGTCGGCGGGACACTGTAGAACAATCGAATTGATAGCAGAGATCCGAGAAGTTTCAAACTACGCAGTAAAAGTGGCACTACAGGCGAAAAACGATCTTGGCAATGCGTATCACATCCTTGACAGACACGATACAGAACTTCATGAATACTGCACAGAGTTGGAAGGGGTGTTACGTGAATATAAATCGACAATAAATTATTTGAAAGACACTCTAATCCAATATGGTTACAGGTTAGACAAATTGGAAACCAAAGTACACAAACTTTACATGCAAAATGGTGAGGACGAAGCAAATGGTGAGGACGAAGCAAGTATCGAAGAAGGGGGCAGTTAAATTTCCAACACCGCTAAAAACATACGGCAGAGCAGCATTTCAACTACCATCGGACTATGACAAACTATTAGCACACAAGCGAGAACCATCGGACTCTGACAAACTATTAGCACGCAAGCGAGAAGCTGCCAGAATTGAACGCCATTCAAAGAGACGGTTCCGGCCAGGAACTGTTGCTCTTAGACAAATAAGACAGTATCAAAGAAGTACTGAACTATTGATACCTAAAATGTCTTTCAGACGGTTGGTAAGATCAATCGCTAGTGACATTGACAATCAAAAGAGATTTCAAGAAAGTGCATTGCTAGCCTTACAAGAAGCTTCGGAAGCCTACCTGGTATCTGTTCTAGAGGATTCCAATCTGTGTGCAATACATGCCAAACGGATAACAATTCAACCCAAAGATATTCAGTTGGCAAAAAGACTAAGAGGATAAGTTCACAGAGGCAGACAAAGAAAATTCAGACCTGTGCAGCACCAAAATGGAAAACAGCAACAACATAATTATCAAATCAACAACAGCTAGATTTTGGGTGGAAACCATATTTTTATTTATAGTCTTGGTCTTTTCAATGGTTCAGTTAGTCAGAAGTGCAGATGATAGACCAGTATATTTTACATTGATCTCTGGAATCTGTGGCAAAATAGCTAAACTGAAAGTCAAGAGAATAGGAGGACCTTCTGTTGCTAAGAGAGAAAACGGAATATCTATAGTTGCTGATGATGATATGTTCGATGAAGTAGATGGTCCACACCGTATTCATCGCCGCCAAACAGAAGAACGAGAATGTGTCAATATAAACCCGCTCAACAGAGATATTCCATAAATATTTTTCAGTTTAACCAGTTCAACAGCAAAACAAAAAAACTCTCATGCCAAAAAGACGACAACAAAGAGTCAAGACAACAACTCAAAAAAAATTGAGACTGTCAGACTATCAACACGAGTCTAAAACAACCGAACAACCTCAACCTACCTCGACAACTTCTACCTGTCAACGGAAACAACCTAAATACAGGTCAGAAGACATACTTTTCCTTTTCATTTGCATTTTTACATTCGTTCAAGCATGGCATCAGTTGGATTTATAGAAGGTATTCAGGCGATCATAGACGCTATGGTGGAAAATCTGGCAGTTACGGAAGAAATTGTTGGGGCCAGCGAAATGGAAATGACTACATTAACAGAACAAAGTTCAAGTATTCTAGGTGACGAAATCGCAACAACATCATTTTCCACATCTGAAACATATGGACTTGGTGCCCCAGAGGCGGCCACACAGACATCTAATGATTTTCTAACAGCCATTGATACGTCCAGTACAGAATCCATAGCATCTGAAAATCAGGTAGCAGCTGCTCAAATGTTAGCAGAACAACAAAGATTTAGCACTCCTATTATGGAACAGAGAGAGATGGATACCTTCTGGACAGACATTGACATATCTCCAGTTGCAGAAGAAGATGAAGAGGACATCCTGTTTTCCAGACTCTATGACGAAGTTGAAGACTTGCAGTTCAGGCAACCTAGTGACAGCTTAACGTTTCTAAGAAGTTCATTTACAAGAACTCCTACAAATATAACATTATCACCTACATCCACTTCTGTATTAGGAGTTTCACTTGTAGGAGGAGGAGTAGCAGCGTTAGGGGCAACAACACTCTTAGGTTCTTCCACCACCACAGCTGCTGCTGGAAGTATAAGTGTAATGGGAGGAACAGCAACAGCTGTTGGTGGTTTAACCGCTAAGATCCTGGCTGCACTGCCTATTGCAACGGTTGCAGGTGGAACTGCTGCTACAGTAGTATATCAGGTTGTACAAACAGTAGAGAACTTACTTCCTGGTTCAGTAGAATATTTTAACAGCTTAATTGACAAAGGATATACCCAAATAACTGAAGACAATGCTCTCAACTGGGTATCATTACTAATGGAAAATTCGTCTGTACTTGCAAAGCTGAAAACGTCAGGTACAAATGTTGCTCTGTTGTCTAACGGGGATATTGTTAAAGTTGGCTCGGCTATTGCAAAGGCCTTAAAAACAAGCAATCTTGGAGAAAGCGTGTGGCATGGTGCAAAAACGGTTATTCCAAGTTTAACAAAGACATCTCCATTGATCAGAAACCTGAATAGTGATGTTGTTCGACACCAATGGCAAGCATCGACATTACTGTAATTTCTTTCAGAAACTTTTCCATTCAAGAACTCCTATTCAAGTTAGTTCAGGAAGTCAGAAGAACAGACCTACTTCTCACAGGTCATTTCAGTCAACTCAACAACAAGAGAAAGTTTCGAAAATAGCAACACAACAACAACAGTAAGTGTCAAAAACCACCATGACTGACGCTGGGGCAACAGACAGTGACTACCGACGCTACGATGAATTCGGGAATCCACTGTGGAACACATTGGCAATAGATACGGCAGAGCAAAAGCAAAGATTAACAGATATTAGCAGTATCTCCAATATAACATCTACATACATCAAAGCTGCTACAGAAGGTCTGAAGGACAAAACAGGACAAAGTCAAATTATTTCATCACTGTTTTCAGTGAAAGAATTTTTAAAAGACGGTAATGATGAGGATGCTATCCAATCCTACAAAGAAATTAAAGAGGCACTTGAATTGAAACAAAAGTTAGCCAAAGCTGAAGATATGTATGTGAAGAAATTCACAGATGGGTTTTACATCAATCCCAAGAATGGCACAATTCGATACTTTGATCCTACTGATCTAGAATACAAAAACACTAGGAAAGTTAAACCCATTCCAGACACAGAAATGCTGATCTATCCAGTAGAGCACAAGACTGTAGATGGAACATACACAATGTATACCGTTAAACTTCCAGCTCCAGAAATGGAGGAAAAAATTGAAAAAAATGATAAAAGAAATATTGTCTGTCATGAACTTATAGGGTACACTGAGATTCCGCAAATGGGTGTAGGGATAGATGAAATGGATGCTCGGGTAATTGCATTTGGTAGCGGTAAAATACCCCTAGCAAACATTGACCATTATGATACATGGACCTACAAAGCGCAAGAAAGCTTCAACAAAGATGGGACAATTCCGGACTTTAACGACATGGTGTTCCTCATGGAAGACAACGTTACTAACATCAAATATGATCCATACGAAAGTGGTACCTATACACCTTTAATTCCCTGCAAGGGTGTTTATAGTAGACAGGTTGTTAAAAAAAAGCCAAAGTACTCCAGCGAATTCCGCAACGAGTCTGTCTTTGAGACATTCACAGGCACTGGGCAAACATTTAATGTGAAAGATCAACACACAGGCATTGGAATTATCTGCTATGAAGACAGGTTGAACATAATAGGGGCTCATAGGAGCTACAGTCAGGACTCTGACTATTTAGGAAAAGCGAAGCTTACAAAATTATATCTTATTTTGAGACAAGTCAAAGTTGAAAAAGAAGACGACGACATAGACGACGAATGGGCAAACATATGGGACATGGTCATCCGCCAGCAGTTAGAATCCGATGTTATATACTCTGGGTCAATGACCTTAGGTCCAAACTTTAATCCAAGACCTGAAAATGTAGAGATCATCAACATGCCAAAGCCAATAGAAGTAGAACATAGCACAGAGAGAGAGAGGACAGATGCCTACTTTACAGACACTCATACCGAAATGTCAGAGCAAGTTAAAGAACAACATCCACTGTACATGCACTCTGCAAGCGACCTGCCACCTGACCTTAATCCCCAGCAGAGCTCAATAGAACCATTGGGTAATGAAACATGGTCACAATGGGTCCTCAGAAACGGTCATCTGTCAGAAGACGATTCCAGTAAATTAGAAGGCTTCTTTTCAGATGCCCAGAAACTCTTCGCCTCATCCAAATACAGTCCGCTGACAATCAGATCATCTAGACTCATGGATGCAGTCTCTAGAGCAATCGAATCATGCTTAGCCACAAGTAGAAGATCGGAAAGAATGTTCAGCAGCATTTCAAACAATGTCAATGAATATTCTCAAGAACTCAGTGGTATGGGTTATCAACTGGTATTCGATCACAGATTCAGACCATTCGTTGACTGTAAACTTAACACAACTCAAACGTTGTTGACATACACTTCTCAAGGGCTGGATGAGACAGTTCTGCAATCGGTATTGAAATTTGATGAGTTGATGACAACAAAAGTTGGACCTGTCAGTGGAGAAAGGGAAATTAAAGTCTTTCATAGGCAAGGCGACTTATTCAGAACAATGTTTGCAAAAGTTGAAAATGGTAAAACGTTCAAAGATCTCATTTTCATGTTAGGACTCTTCATTGAATTCTACAGTTACAAATTGGCAGAAACAGAGCTATCCTATCCAACCTATGAGCAGCTGATGAACAAATTGGCTCCTGCAAATTGGAGACACAATGACGGGAGAATCTACACACCATCATTCGAAGACAGGCACTTGTCATATTTCTTACATCCTCCACAAGATGTGCGTCGTAGAGCATACGAGAGTCTTCTCACATGGCATGTTGTCACTGCCTTGATTCTTGGTTACATCAAACATGATAAGACAGACCTAGAAGGAACACAGGCATCAGAATTGGCTGATCAGTTCCTAAAGTCTGTAGCAGTAGAGACTGTGACACAATGTAAGGGAACATTGGCTGCAGGTGCAGCCTACTTCGATAAATACTATGACTCCCCATTGCTCTGCCAGTACGGAGAGATCTCTGGATTAGATGCACGATATCAGTCAGGCCATGGTCTTTACTGGATCAGAGAGGAAAATGTCTTTGCTGCCCAAGACGCGTTCGAAGGAGGTATTGTCATCCAGTATTCAAGACAAGAAGAGAGTCGACTAAAAGATCCAGACCAAAAGTTCTGGAGGGATGTGATGGTATTTGATAGAAAGGTATATAGGTACTGGACATTCTTAACCCCGACATGGATGAGGTCTATGAAAAGAACTGATATAGGAAGGAATCTTCAGGAATGGAATGAGGTCTTTAGAGGAGTATCCGTCTATAAAGCTTTCCTCAATGCAGTAGGAAAACATAAATTCACAGACAGTCACAATCGCCATACACAGTCAGAAAGATTGTTGGAAATAGACCAGAACATGGATATTCGGAAAGTTTTGGGATTGAAAAACCCAGGTCCAAGAAAGGAAACAACCTTACAAAAGCTTCTGGCGATGTGGGATGTCCAACATGAGTGCAATTATCAAAACGTAAAGACGGCAGACAAGTCTTCTCCTCTCTTTGATTGGTGGAATTTCTACTACAATATGTTTGCAAAACAAATACTCTGGTCAGGGATGTATTTGTACAATAACTATGTTGCTCCAAACCACGTTCCATGGGAACAGCATCCAGGAGACCAGAAAGACTATAGTCCTATCCCCGATTACGTCTATGGTCAGCTCCAGAAGTATGAAGACGACACCGGTACGCAACACTGGTACTATCCCCAAACTGAAGCATTGTCCTCTATAACTTTCAATAACGCAGACTATGTTCTGACAGGTGGTGATTTCAAACTAAATGGCTCTGGGATGTATTTCATTAATCCAATCATTCCAGAAAGGGATGGAGACTGGCTTAGTAAGCAGAGTGACGACTTCAAAAAGATCTTCAAAATACAAGGCTCTTATGGAAAGAACTACCTGACTGTGCTAAGACCATTTGGAAAGTATCTGTGGGTGAATGACACGGAAGTGGACATTCGACAGTACTTTGGCAGACCGTATTTCAGACTTGGTAATAGGATGTCAATTTCTTCCGTTGCAGAATTGGAAGACTAAAACATCATACTGTGCTTCAAGACACAAAACAAAATGGAAGTTGGGAAGACTGCAAACGAGAAACGTAACATAATCACACTCCTTATGTCATCTGAAGGACAAGAAGCAGTGAAATCGGCATTTGAACTGGCCGGAATAACCATACCCCCTGCATCAAACATTTCACAAATAAAATCTGATATTACATATGCTCTCCTGAATGCAACCGACGCCAAAAATAATATTTTTTCACTTGTGGCTAGAATGGAAGCAATTGAAAAACAAATCGAGACACTTCAGAATACATTTGACACTAGATTCGAGACCTTAGAAAACAAGAACCTGTCATTTCAGACTGCAATAGATGATCTTAACACGAGACTTGAAACTATGTCTCATTCAGGATGACGCCAAAAATTACAATTTGTTCAACCCAATTAAATTTCTGGACTGATACCCAATATATACCCATTCGCAAGAACAGTAAATAAGTACCCAACAATCGAAACCCAATTAAATTTTTGGACAGATACCCAATATATGCCCATTTGTAGGTGCGTCCGTCCTTCCGTCCGTTAACATTTTGGTTAAAGTTTTGCGTCAAAGTTTCTAGGAGATTGTATCTTCTTAACCCTATGATAGATTTAGTTGATACTTACACTGAAGTTACATACTGGTATAAAGATTTCATTGATGCATGTCCCACCCCCAACAGCGACCTTGATGTCAAGGTCACAGACTTAGAAATTTTACATTTGGTTAAAGTTTTGAGTCAAATTTTCTGAGAGATTGTATCTTCTGAACCATTGATAGATTTAGTTGATGCTTACACTGAAGTTACATACTGGTCTTAAGATTTCATTGATGCATGTCCCACCCCCCACAGTGACCTTGAGGTCAAGGACACAGACTTTGAAATTTTACATTTGGTTAAAGTTTTATGACAAAGTTTATAGATGCCTATTATGTTATAAACTCTAAGACAAATTCAGTTGATACTTGCATCAATGTACCAGTCCCAACATTTTGTGATGTATGTCCCTTCCCCCACCCAGTGCGACCTGGACCTCAAGGTCATGGACTTAGAAATTTTTCATTTGGTTAAAGTTTTATGACAAAGTTTATAGATGCCTGTAAGACAAATTTAATTCATACTTGCATCGATGTTGCATACCAGTCCAAAGATTTCATTGATGCATAACCCACTCTGCTGCTTCAGTAACATTGATACCCCAACTCCTTCATTAACTTTGATGCCCTCACTCCCTTGGTCCATTTAGAAATTTTATGTTTAGTTTAGCTGTTACAAGCACATTTATAGATTCTTATAGCTTCTTGACATCTTCATTCATATTACATACAAGCTTGAAAGCTATATCAGAGTATGGCGCTGGCCGGGGGTATATGTGACCCACTGGTCGCTTTCTCTAGTTTACTATATAAAAATGGGGTTTAAGGGGGTGAAAAAAGTTTTTTTCTGATGCTTGGTTATAGGTCATTTTAAATATGGCTCCCAGAATCATATAGTTATATTGGTCATTTTTCTTTATAATATAAACATTTTTGTTTGAATCTAAGATGGTTGCATAACTAAGATAGTTATGGCTTTGAAGCCCAAAAAAGATTGGGATAAACTTGGAAAAGCTTTGACTCAGCTTAGAGAAATACATTGGGCTGCATGGTGCTTCCTTGCAGAGCTAAAACCAAACAAACTTTGGAATACTGGTAAACTGCTTAAAAGATCTGAGCTCGCCCAGAAAATGTAGTGCAAGTTGGACCGTCTCTTAAACCATAGCAGTTTCTTCTGGCAGCAGGGCTTCAGATGTAATTTCGTTGCGGTGTCTGGTAAAAGCCTTACAAAATCAAAAGCAACATCTCCAAAATGACCTAAATAGTGTTGATGGGGATGTAAAACCTATCACAAACACGAACAAAACTTGGAAAAGCTTGATGATGAAACAAAAGAAGATGTGCTTATGTCTGTAAATACAGTACACCACTACGTATTTATAACACTATTGATGGGGGTCCAAGTTAGTTACACAAAGTGTTATATCCAAACAAAAATTTGGGATCCATCTTGAAACTGTGTTATATCCAAAACCATGTTATAATGAACCCTGTTATAACGAGGTTGTGGTGTATCTTTTCTTTTCAGGGCTGACATTGAAAGAAAAAAAGAGGATCTTAGAACTATGGTCGGGTGGGTATTTTGTTCTTTGTACTATACACAACACACTAATATAGTACTGTAGAATTCCACTCCTCTGCTGGCATTGGCAAATGCATTTGAGTGCAGGACAAGTAAAGCTGTCTGAATGTCCCCATATTTTACCGTACTTCATATTTAGCATCTACAAAAATGACATTCAAAGAAATTTTACAACCTTGCAATACACACAAAATGTCATTTCAGTCCTTGTCTTGCTGAATTAATGAATCTGCCATACCCATTCTGACAATAAGCCAATCAATTAGCTTGATACAATGTATTTGTTCACAAACTGAATGATGAACAGTGTAGATCCCGATCAGATGGCTTCTTCAGAAGCCATCAGAAGCCATCTGATCTGGATCTACTCTGTTTGCAAAGATATGGATTGTCATGTTCAATAGGATAAGAGATGACTTGGTTTTTAATGGGCCCCAATGTGGCATAGTGATTAAATAGTGCTTGCTCTTAATTATTATGGGTGAGTTAATACCTTTGTAGGTTCAACTGACACCTGGGTCAAATGTGAGCCACCAAGTTCTGCAACAGAAGGTCAGGTGCACAGTTGAATATTTCCCAAAAATATAAATTATGCCCGTTCTCTATTACCAGAGGCCTAAGTGGGAGCAGTCTTCTCTCATAATCTCAAACTCCAAGGGACTGGAATATTTGGTTTGAGATAACAGTAGTTTGAGATAAAAGGAGTTGATAAAAAAGCATCTAGCAAAGCCAACATACCGGTAACAGTGCACAAAATTTAGTTTGACTTGAACCATTGTTTTGAGATATCAGAGTTAGAGATAATGAGAGTCTACTGTATTAACTCAACACCTCCCAGAAAGATGTTTTTTTTACCGTAGATTTTCTTTCTTGTGTGTGATATTTTCTTATGGCTATGCCACTGCAATTTTAACACATTGTATGCGGAAACCTTGGCAAACAGTGCAGGCCAAGATCAGACGGCACAGAACGCTGTGTCTAATCAGGGCCTGCACTGTTTGCTAACAGAATCTTCCATCAAAAGTAGAATTAAACGAGAAAATAGTCCTACCACCCCTTATATGACAAATGGACCTGTCCAACTTATAGCAATGGAAGAGTTTAATTGAGGATTAACAACCCCGTCCACTATTTAGGTCATTTTGGAGACATTACTTCCAGTTTTGTGGGACTTTACCCGACACTGAGATGGATCTGCCTGAAACTTGTGTATAAGTAGAATGGGGATAAAAGCTTGGATTAGTTTGAAAACTGGCTACATCCCTTTGATTGCAGAAAAAACACCTGATTATATCATCATCATAACTCCTTCAGTTTTGATTAGATCTTCCTAAAACTAAGATATTAACACGTTGGGAATAAAAGCCTGAATGAGTTTGAAAACTGGAGAAGTCTGCTTATCAGTTATAGAGTTATGTCTCCTTGGCTGCAGAAAATGTGTATTCTGACGTTTTCATTAGCATAACCACAACAACTAAATAATGAACCAGTCTTCTGAATTTAAGAAGTGATGCATCCTGCTCTATAAGTTTGTTACACATGTGCATCTAAGGAAAATAAAATCAGAGAATTCTAAGGGCTCATTTCTCATGGGTCTTAAAGCTTACAAAGATCGATTTTGTTTGGGACAAAGGTCCTATGTCAACACACACTTTAGAAGAAGCTAAGACTGAATGATGCCCAAGTGTATTTTGTGATAACTGAGTGATAAGTTTTCTTATTTCTCCATACATGTATAAACCTATGTTGTGGGTATTCATTAGAACCGCCTCATCGGTTTTTATGAAAAATTGACAAAACTTACCTTCCAGTTTTTCACCAAACAGCCATTTTATCTGTTTTGGTGGATATTTAAAATGGATAAATACATGTACATGTATGTTGTATTTGCCTTTCAGAGAACGGTATAGGGACCTTATTGAAGCTGCTGACACCATTACAGAGATGAAAAATAGTGCCCAAAATGTGAGTACTGTAAAAATTGGGATGGGGAACAGACTTCTTGATCAGGAATTGACATACTTTCGGATGAGTCTTTAAATCCAAGGTTTTTGTCTCTTAGTTGTTGGTGGGACGTGAAAGTCAAAAACACACATACACACACATAATCACACACATACACACACAAACACACATATAATCAGTAATTGTAGTATGGTTTTGTTAATTGACAGGCTTGATATTACTTTGATAGTGTTGACTGGGCTGAAAACTTTGTTCTGCTGAATGGATGAATTTTGCCACACCCATTTTTGACTGTCAGCCAGTTGTTGTGCATAAGAATTTATTTTTCTGATCCCCACTTTCACCCCACTGGGTGACCTAATAGTGCTATTAAAAGTTTCTAGAAAAATGAGTCACAGATTAATTCATTTTTGTAAACAGCTTGTTTACAAGGAAAAGTACTTTGGAATCTTCCAGAATGTTCGGGGTTGCATTATTTTTTAAAAATTACCTTATCTTTTTCCACAGCCGTCTGGAACGTTCTAGAGAAATCTTAGGGTCTATAAAAGAGCTTGATTTTTCTCCTTGAGTCAGACTTTGGAGTTTAAAGTTTGGGTTTATAAGAAAAGTTATTTCTGAATTCTGTGTTGGATTGTCAAAGGATATTGTATTTCATTTCGGACTGTGAATTCTGTGGGATCAAGAAAAACAGATTCATTCAAGGATATTTCATAACATAGCTAAGTACATTTAATTTTCTTACTTCTACAGGTTAAAGAAGTTTGCAAATAAATTTTGTTAATTTTTTCTGTAAGGCTTGTTTGCTTTTTCTTTCTGCTACGCCTGGCTCGTTACACAGTCAAATTACTTGATATAATTTATTCCGAAAATTCACTAGTTGATTGACAAACAGTGAAGGTCCAGATCAGATGGCTTCTCCATCTGATCTGGATCTTCACTATTTGCAATGGTAGAGACATTCTTGTAGAGACATTCAGGTCAAGGGTTAAACTCCATATCAAACAAAACACTAAAAACAATTAATAAAATTTTAACAAATTTGCTTCATGGTCCAGCAAGGAGTCCAAAAGGTGCAGATGGAATGGAAAACAGTGAAGACCCTGATCAGACTGCTCCTTCTGGGTCTGCACTATTTGCTTTATATGACTATATGTCCTAATATTTAGGATTATTAAGGTATGTTCAGCCATCACCTACAGAAAAGCCTTAAAGTGGTTGCCTTGAGATGTCACGTGACTACAGGGGGCTCCCGTTATTACAACAATTCTTTTTCCTAACATTTGAACATTATAAAGAATTTGCGGGTATAATGAAACCGAAGAAATAGCAGTTTAATATACAGCAAATGAACTTTTCCTTTTAATTAGTCCAAGAAAAATGTTTCATGGACTTTTGTTAGAATCAGCAGCATTTTTGTAAAAGAATACAATATTCTTGAATATCACTATCAACCCTTAACTTGCTGTTCAAGACAACCCTTATCTTTGCAAACAGTGTAGATCCTGATCAGGATCTACACTGTTTGGCATTCAGTTTATGAATTTGTAGCAATAAATTACATCAAGTAATTTGATTGGTTGATAGACAGAAATGAGTGTGGCTTAAATGAATATTCAGCAAGATGAGGGTTAATTTGTCTCCTCTTGAGCTAATGATTTGTTCCATTGACAGTGTCATTATAGTGTGTTTTGTTTTGTTATATACCGTACTGGTCCTAAGTATTTGTACAGATAAGCCTGAGCAAACAGTGCAGACCCCGATCTCCTGAAGGAGCAGTCTTTTACTCCTGAATGAGCAGTCTGATCTTTTTGCCATTCCATTCGCACCTTTTCGACTCCACACCATGAACAAACTTGAAATTTTAGAAGAATTGCAGCGAATCCACGGGGTGTCGGACTTTTTAGGAATTTTACGGTAGTATAACGGTACATATTTCAACTAAGTAGCTTTTAACCCATTTGTACCAGAAACCCCCGCCGGCCTCGGTAGCTCAGTTGGATACGCGTCTGACTGGCGATCAGAAGGATGCGGGTTCGTTACCTGCTGGCGTCGGCAACATTCTTTCGTGGAGATTGATCATGAAATCTTTTCTACGGTCATTCTCTCCCTTCCACTGATTCAAGAAAGGCAGTTGTCAGCTTCTGGCGAAAGAATGTGCATTGTACTGGTTTATAATCGCTTACATATAAGCCTGCCCAGGAAAAGTGTGAATAGGTAAACTTACCGGCTCAAAAATAACCTAAAATTGTGTTGACTTGGCCATTAAACTCTAATACAAACAAACAAACAAAACCGGAAACCCCCAAACGGGTACCCTGGCAAACAGTGCAGGCCCAGATCAGACGCCGCAGAAAGAGGCATCTGATCAGGGCCTACACTATTTGCAAAAAGTTCAGTTTCCAAATAAATTTTAAAGATAACCCCTAAAATTGGAAATGGACTCCTTTCATATATAAGGAGGAAGATTCCATTTGGTACAAAAAGGGTTAATGATACTTGGTACAAACTTGCATCTAGGGCTGGCAACTTTAATGCAAGTATCCATGTATGACCTTGGCCTACATTTCATGGTTTTGGGACTTAGCGCCCCACAGACGCATCATAGCCTTCAGTGGAATTTTTGTATATAAAGAGGGTTGACTATTTCTACTTAGTTGTTTTTAAGGGGAATGGGAACACCTTCAGGGGAGGCAACTTCTGCTAAAGTATTTTGTCTCCCATGTCAATAGGGCCAACTCTTAAAGGAAAGAATTTGCTCCTGAGGAGTTATTTCTTTC
This sequence comes from Lucinisca nassula, assembly GCA_963580285.1. NCBI lineage: Eukaryota > Metazoa > Mollusca > Bivalvia > Lucinida > Lucinidae > Lucinisca > Lucinisca nassula. The sequence goes on along the minus strand of OY757018.1, from coordinate 130,107,899 downwards.
CTTTAAGAGTAGACTCTTTTTTCAGTGGGACAGGGCTTATAGGAAAGTGAACAGGAAGTCCAGGAAGTTGTCTCCCTTTGAAAAATGGTGGAGAAATCTGCCAGGTGTTCCAATTCCCCATAACCCATTCATCCCTCGGTATCTGAAGTGGCCTCTTTCAGCTTTGATGTAGTATCGAGTCTTATTTTCTTTGAAAAGTAAGAAAGATATTCTAAAATGACATCTGCAAATGTCTTAATTGGCAGTTTAGTGGTAAAAATATTATATTTTGTAGGTTATGTCTACAATTGGGAAACTGGAAGTTCTTTGTACAGATCTGAAGAATGCTCAGTTGGTGAAAGGAAACTCTCTACAGTTTCAGAAAAAGCAAGAAATGGAACAGAAGTTAGTATCAGATCGCTTTGACGTAAAAATGGAATGCTGAATTACTCCCCTTGCCCCTTATAAACCCTTCGAATACTGCCTACACCCTCGCGGGCAATTTCGGCAGGTGTACTTTACATACACTCCAGATTTGCAGGATGAAAGCCTACACACTAATCATGTAATTACGGCAAGGATCTTTAACCTGCACAGGGGATGGTTCTCCCTGCACAGGTGGCCTCCAATTAATGTCCCGTTCCAAAGGACAGTGCACTTTGTGACATTCATTCCTGCAAATGATGCCAGTCGAGCATGTTAGGACACCACAATTTAATACCGCTGCTGAGAATCGAACCCGGGGCCTCTAGCATCAGAGGCAAGTGTACTAACCACTGAGCTACCACGCTCCACAATGTATATTACAGTAAAAGTAGTTTCATGCCATTGCAGTTGATGGTACAATGTAAACTACATTAACCTTAATCCTGCTGTTTACAACAATCCCTATGTTTGCAAACAGTATAGATCCAGATTAGACGGCTTTTAAATAAGCTGTCTGATCAGGAGCTACACTGTTTGACATTTATTTTGTGAATTTGCAGCAATCAATTACATCAAGTAATCCGATAGGTTCAAAATGAGAAATGAGTGTGGTTAACTTAATTAAGCAGTGGAATATGGGTTAAGCAGACAATCTGGCTGCTTAAGGGAGGTGACTGTTCAGCAGAGAGAAATCTGAGTTGATGTATGGGTTGATACAGACAGGTATCATAAAAGTAGGTGATAACTAAGACAGCTGAACATGAATGTATGAAAAGAAAAAATAAATGATGGAGACACCTCTATCGTTTATTATGCCTCCCAACTTCGAAGAAGAGTTGGAGGGGCATATTGCTTCTGCTTCGTTCGTCCTTCCGTTACGCTGTTGATGCATAGCATAACTTAAGAACCGTGTATGCTATGGTTTTGAAATTTCATATATGGATTCCTCATGGAAAATTAGGGGACGCGTATTTTTTTCTCATCCAGATTATGCCCCTTTCAAGAGTTATTGCCCTTTGAAATTTTTTGGATAAAATCTTGTCCGCAAACTATCTCAAAAACAATAAGAGATAGAGCCTTGAAAGTTGGTTAATAGCTTGGTGGTGATGTGTAGATGACCTGATTAACTTTTAACTTCATTCCCCAAAATACTTCACGAGTTATGGTCCTTTGTCACTTTTGGTATTTTTCCATTGTACCTCTATGTGCTTTGTGATTCATAGCATAACTTTATAACCGTGTATGCTAGGGTTTTGAAATTTCATGTATGGAATCCTCATGGAAAATTAGGGGTCACATATTTTTTTCTTGTCCAGATTATGCCCCTATCAAGAGTTATTACCCTTTGAAATTTTTAGCTCACCAGAGCCGAAGGCTCCGGGGGAGCTTATAGGATAGGCAGTTGTCCGTCGTCGTCGTCTGCGTCTGCGTCTTCGTCAACACTTTCAAACGACATCTCCTCTGAAGCCGCTGGACCGATTGGGCCCAAATTTTATCTGTAGCATCCTTGGGCTTGGGGATTGAAAGTTTTTTTTTATTAAAATCGGCTCATTAGTTTGGTTGCTATGGCAACTTGTAGTTTCCATAGACTTATAATGGGGAAAATTGAAAAATGGCATTTACTTCCAAACCTCTGCAGATATTCTGACAAAACTTTCATAGAAATGTTCCATAGGCAATCTACTATCTGCCATATGATTTTAGGCCTTCTGCTCGTTTTTTTTGGTTGCCATGGAAACCAAAATGCAATAAATAGACAAAAATACTTAAAAAATCATCTCCTCAGAAACTGTATGCTCTAGGAGGCTAAGACTTTATGAAAATATTCACCATATTTGCCTTTACAGGTTTTGTGTTTTTTATGAAATTTGGCCTTTTAGTTTTGTTGCTATGGCAACTTAGAGTTTCCATTGACTTATAATGGGGAAAACTGAAAAATGGGATTTAGTGCAAAGTCATTGCAGATATTTTGACAAAACTTACATAAACATGTTCCTTGAGTAAACTTCTTTCAGCCATATGCTTTTATGTCAACCTGGGGGTCCCCTAGGTTGTGCCGGGGCCATGCCCCGCCCCCCTCCACTTCATAAAATGCCTTATATCTCAGAAATCTTACAGATCCCAACCCCTAAACCATATATATTCTTGTTCCTTATGATAAGATGCATTAAGTGACACCAACCTGGGGGTCCTCCCGGGATGTGCCGGGGACATGCCCTGCCCCCTGTTTCATAAAATGCCATTTATCTCAGAAACCATTCAGATTCCCGACCCCTAAAGTATATATATTCTTGTTCCTTATGCTAAGATGCATTAAGTGTCACCAACCTGGGGGTCCCCCGGGATGTGCCTGGGACATGCCCCACCCCCTTCACTTCATAAAATGCCATTTATCTCAGAAACCATGGAGATCCCCAGCCCTAAACCATATATATTCTTGTTCCTTATGATAAGATGGACTCAGTGACACCAACCTGGGGGACCCCTGGGATGTGCCTGGGCCATGCCCCACCCCCTCCACTTCATAAAAGGCCCAATATCCCAGTAACCTTACAGATCCCCACCCCTAAACCATATATATTCTCGTTCCTTTTGATAAGTCGCATTCAGTGACACCAACTTGGGGGTCCCCCGGGATGCCCAACCCCCTCCACTTCATAAAAGGCTAAATATTCCAGAAACCTTACAGATCCCCACCCCAAAAGCATATATATTCTTGTTACTTATGAAAAGACACATTCAGTGACACCAACCTAGGGGTCACCCAGTGTGCGCCCGGGCCATACTCCACCCCTCGACCTCACAAAAGACCATATATCTAAAAAACTGTTCAGAGCCCACCCCTTAACCATATATATTCTTGTTTCTTATGATAAGATGCATTCAGTGACACCAATCTGGGGGTCCCCTAGGATGTGCCGGGGCTATGCCCCACCCCCTCCACTTCGTAAAAGGCCCAATATCTCAGAAACCGTTCAGATCCCCACCCCTAAAGCATATAAATTCTTGTTCATTATGATAAGAGCATACAGTGATACCAACCTGAGGGTCTCCCGGGCCGCACGGGGGCTGTGCCCCACAACTGCACTTCAGATCCCCACCCCAAAACCATATATATTCTTGTTTCTTATGACATTCATTGAAACCAACCTGGGGGTCCCCTGGGATGTGTCCGGGCCATGCTCAACCCCCTCCACTTCGTAAAAGGCTCAATATCTCAGAAACCATTTAGAACCCCACCCCTAAACCATATATATTCTTGTTCCTTATGATGTGACACATTCAGTGATACCAACCTAGGGGTCTCTGGGGGTGTGCTGGGGCTATGCCCCATCCTTCCACTTCATAAAATGCCATATATTTCAGAAACTGTTCAGATCCCCACCCCTAAAATATGTATATTTGTGTTTCCTATACTAAGACTCATTCACTCACATCAGCGTGGGGTCTCTATGTGCTAGGGCAACATGCTGATGCCATGGCCCACCCCTCCACTTCATAAAAGGCCATATATCTCAGACACCATTAAGATCCCCACCTTATAATCATATATATATTCTTGTTTCTTATGATTAGACACATTCAGTCACACCAATTCGGTGGTCCACAGGGCCATTCCTCTCCTCATCATTTCAAAAGAGGGCCTCGTATCATGGAAACTGTTCATATCCCCACCCCTAGACAATATATTTTCTTGGTCCTTATTATAAGACACATTCAACGACAACAATCTTGGCTTTCCTTGGGTCTGCCAGGGCCATGCTCCAACCCCTCCGCGGCTTAAAAGGCCTCATATCTCAGGAACAGTACACATCCCAACGCCTAAACCATATATTCTTGTGCCTTATGTTAAGATGGATTCAGTGATACCAGCCTGGGCTCTGTTTGGTCCATGTCTCATCCCTCCTCCTCAAAAAAGGCCTATTATTTCAGATACAGAGTCCGCATGGGTGCTCATTTGGAAATAGGGGTTTGTTATAAGAGCTAGAGCCTTGAAAGTTGGTGCATAGATTGGTGGTGATGATTACATGACCTCTTTAACTTTTGACCAAATTCCGAAAAGTACTTAATGAGTTATGGCCCTTTGGGTATTTTTATATTGTACCTCTAATGCTTTGTGATGCATTGCATAGCTTTATAACTGTGTAGGCTAGGAGTTTGAAATTTCATATATGGAGTCCTCATGGAAAGTCAGGAGACGCATATTTTTTTCTCCTCCGGATTGTGCCCCTTTTAAGAGTTTTTGCCCTTCGAAATTTTTTTGATAAAATCTTGTCAGCAAAATATCACAAAAACTATAATAGCTAGAGCCTTGAAAGTTGGTGAATAGATTGGTGATGATGAATAGATTACCTGGTTAACTTTTGACTTCATTCCGAAAAATACTTAATGAGTTATGGCCCTTTGTCACTTTGGGTATTTTTACATTGTACCGCTATATGCTTTGTGATGCACAGCATAACTTTATAACCGTGTATGCTGGGGGTTTGAAATTACATATATGGATTCCTCATGGAAAATTAGGGGACTAGGGGACACATATTTTTTTTCTCATCCAGATTGTGTCCCTTTCAAGAATTATTGCCCTTTGAAATTTTTGGATAAAATCTTGTCAGTAAAATATCTCAAAACTTATAAGAGCTAGAGCCTTGAAATTTGGTGAATAGATTAGGGGTCGTGAGTAGATGACCTGATTAACTTTTGACTAAATTCCGAAAAATATTTAATGAGTTATGGCCCTTTGTCACTGGGTATTTTTACATTGTACCTCTATATGCTTTTTGATGCATAGCATAACTTTATAACCGTGTATGCTAGGGTTTTGAAATTACATATTATGTAGATTCCTCATGGAAAATAAGGGACACATATTTTTTTTCTCATCCAGATTGTGCCCCTTTCAAGAGTTATTGCCCTTTGAATTTTTATGATAAAATCTTGTCAGCAAAATATCTCAAAAATTATTAGAGCTACAGTATGAGTAGATGACCTGATTAACTTTTGACTTTATTCCGAAAAATACTTCATGAATTATGACCCTTTGTCACTTTGGGTATTTGTACATTGTACCTCTATATGCTTTGTGATGCATTCCATAACTTTATAACCGTGTATGCCAGGGTTTTGAAATTACATATATGGATTTCTCATGGAAAATAAGGGGACGTGTATCCTTTTTCTCATCCACATTGTGCCCCTTTCAAGAGTTATTGCTCTTTGAAATTTTTTTTGATAAAATCTTGTCAGCAAAATATCTCAAAAACTATAAGAGCTAGAGCCTTGAAAGTTGGCGAATAGATTGCTGGTGATGAGTACATGACCTGATCAACTTTTAAATTCCGAAAAATACTTCATGAGTTATGTCCCTTATATCATTTGCAAGATATCTCAAAAAGTATTTGAGCTAGAGCCTTGTTAATAGGAATACTGATTAGGTCCTTGGAGGAGAATACTTGATAATAGTTTGTTGGAGTTATGGCCCTTTGCCATTTCTGGCCACTTAATTGTGTTTCTGTCTTGTAGCACATTATTTCCAAAAAAATGTTTCAATTGTTGCCTAGAAACTTGACAGGCTGATAGGGAATGACTAGTACATGACCTGAGAAATATTTGAAATTTTGTTTGGTTATGGCCCTTGGAAAATGGGCATTTAGGAGCAAGCATATGGTTGGGGGCATTGTGTTTTACAAACACCATTTCTAGTTTTTCTATTTCTTTGCTTAAATATTACATTATATTAATGCTTATATCAAAATAACTTTTAGATAAAATAAACAAACCAGGAAAGAAAATATTCCTATTTTACATCTGATTTATGGCTATTGAATTAACTCTGGCTGTTTAATAGAGGGCATGTAGATTAGTAAATTGGCAGCCTGCTGACAGAGAGAGTTAGTTGCTCAGCAGATGTTTAATATATTGCGAAATGCGTTTGGTGAGGAGGGTGGGGGGTATTGTGGCTGCTGAAGAGATGTTGCTGTGAGAGCTGACCTCTAGTAGGGGTATGAAGCACAGTGAGTTTAACTTTTGCTAATTTACTCATAGCTTTGAATAAGGAAGAGTAATGAGTATAATTCGGTGATAAATCATCAAGGATGTAAACAGAATGCAAGTTTTTAACAAGAAATATGCACATTTATTCCATAACCCATTGTGTAACGGAAACCCCAAACTAATTATTGGCAAACAGTGCAGGCCCAGATCAGATGCTGCATAATGCAGCATCTGATCAGGGTCTACACTGTTTGCACAGGCCCAGATCAGATGCTGCATAATGCAGCATCTGATCAGGGTCTACACTGTTTGCAAGAAGTTCAGCCATTTTCTAAATAAATTTTGAAGAAAACACAACCTGACACCCCTAAATATTGAAGTGGTCTCCTGCTATATATAAGAATGAAGATTTCATTTGGTACAAAAAGGGTTAATTACCACTGCTACTCCTTATTAGTTTATACTAATTTATTTTAGCTCGATTGCAGTGAAAGCTTCAAGCTTATTGAATCGCTCTCGAACACTCATTCCGGGTGTTTTCACGCGCGCGGGAGAGAGAGGCAGTGGCTTATACACCACTGCTACCCATTTACACCGTCTCCTTATTCAGAACTATGCTTACTGTTTCAGAAGGAAGGAAGAGGCAAGATTTTATGGTGTAGCCTCTCAGATCAAGCTGCTGTTGGATATGCCAGAAAAGGTAAGCCGCCAGTCAGTAACAGTTTTTTATGCCTCTGGAATCTTCTGGATTTTGGCTTACATTGTTTGTAGAAATCCGTGGACAAAAAATACAACATTGACAGTAACTTTTGAACCATTTGTCATGCAGCTCTCATAGTTCGTATTTAACTTGCTTGTGACAAGCACTTGAGTTCTCTTTACAAAAATGCTGCCAGACATCCAGAATTGATACTGCATCCTTCTCAACATCATTGCTCAAGCATTTGACCGATATACCTGGCCTAACATTTTTTGATGGGAAGAAAAGTTGAGAACATATTCATGTTTTCTGGAAATAAAAAAAGCTGAAAAATCATGTAGTTCTGAAGGCAAAGTTCGGCTTCAAAAGATTAAGGAGAATACTATCATTTTCAGAATAACGTTAGATCATACGACTCCATTCATTCATACCCTGAGTTCAGCTGAACTCAGATCTTTCCTAAAACTTTATTTTTTTCTGTATTTTGACATAGGTCTAGATAAGAGAATTTCTTTTATCAAAGCATATGCTATGGGGACTTGTTAGAATCACCGTATTGAGATGAGACCCGTCAACACATACAATATACCATAAAAATTCTAAAAATTCGGACACTCTGAGGCCTTGCTGTAATTCCCCTAAAATTTTAACAAATTTGTTACATGATCCTGCAGGGTGTCCAAAAGGTGCAAATGGAATGGCAAACAGTGTAGACCCTGATCAGACTGCTCCTTCAGGAGCAGTCTGATTTGGGTCTGCACTATTTGCTTAGACCTATCTGTCCCATTACTTAGGATCATTATGGTATTATTTCCAGCAAGAAGTAAAGGAAACTATCTTTTGATCATTCTCTCCACTCCACCTTATATGGAATTATGATTTGTGATGTATGTCTCTTTAACACTGCAAAATACATTTTGAATTTGCCATGTTTCAATTCCAGATCTGGACAAGTTTAGACTGTGAAGATTATTTGTCTGCCAGTCGTCTGTTTCTGCTGTCACAACATATCAATACCAGTCTGCAGTTAGATTCCCAGCACACTCCCAACTTCCTGTACTGGTTCCCAGTTCTCAACAGACAATGGGCAGCTATCAGCCATTTCAAGCTCACCATACTGCAGGGATGCAGGAAAATGTTGAAGGAACCCAGTGCATCAGATCAGGTACGTGTATTCAGATTAACCCATTTTGTACCGAAACCCCAAAACGGGTACCCTGGCAAGCAGTGCATGCCCAGGTCAGACTGCATCTGATCAGGGCCTACACTATTTGCAAGAAGTTCATCCATTTTTATGCCCCTGCCATTAGAGGAATGGTGGAAAGGGCATATAGTGTTGCCCCTGTTCGTCCGTCCGAAACTTAAACGCGGTCAATAACTTCCTTATTTCTTGATGGATTGTAAAATTACTCGGCAGAAATGTTAACCATCATGCGACAACGTGTCACGTGCAAAACCCAGGTCCGTACCTCCAAGGTCAAGGTCATACTTAGAGGTCAAAGGTAAAAAAAAAGGGTTCGAAAATTAAACACAGTCAATAACTTTCTTATTTCTGGATGGATTTTGAAATTACTTTGTAGAAATGTTAACCATCATGAGATGTGTCACACGCAAAACCCAGGTCCGTACCTCCAAGGTCAAGGTCATACTTAGAGGTCAAAGGTCATTAAAAAGGGTCCAAAACTTAAACGCAGTCAATAACTTACTTATTTCTGGATGGATTTTGAAATTACTTTGAAGAAATGTTAACCATCATGAGACGATTTGTCACGTGCAAACCCAGATCCGTACCTCCAAGGTCAAGGTCATACTTAGAGGTCAAAGGTAAAAATAATGGTCCGAAACTTAAACGGAGTCAATAACTTTCTTATCTCTTGATGGATTTTGAAATTTCTTGGCATAAATGTTGGCCATCATGAGACAATCTGCCTCACACAAAACCAAGGTCCTTACCTCCAAGGTCAAGGTCATCCTTAGAGGTCAAATGTGTAAAAAGGTTCTAAAACTTAAACATGGTCAATAACTTTCTATGGATGAATACGAACATAGACACATTTTCAGGCGGGGCATCCGTGTCCTATGGACGCATTTCTAGGTCAAGTAGATTTTGAAGAAAACACAACCTGACACCCCTAAATTTTGATATGGACTCCTGCTATATATAAGGAGGAAGATCCCATTTGGTACAAAAAGGGTTAAAGCAGCTGCAACTATGATATGAGTGAAACAAAGCCATAGTATGTGTTCAGTTGATTGTCAATTAGTGCACTGGACCTTGCTATATCGTTAAACCTTAAGAAGCCAATCACAATAATTGTCGTCTGCTTTGTTGTCTGTCGGTTATTTTAAATGTCATTGCTGCAAACAGTGTGGACCCAGATCAGACTGCTCCTCTAGGAGCAGTCTGATCAGGTTCCACACTGTTTGCCTGTATGCAAAAATATGTTGAAGTGTTTGCAGAAAGACGCAGCAGACTAAATAAACAGACAACATTTCAGATACAGTTTTTCATGGCATCTTTAGGCTTAAGGCACGTCATGACTGTAGCAATTAGCAGTTTCAGTTTTTCTTTACGGTTTAAGGGCTGTCTCTTAATCATTAGTTCTCTTTCCGCTGTGAGGCCAAGTCTGACTGAGCCAAGTTCTGCAATGGAAGGCCAGGTGTTTTTGTCGCGCCTGCTATTAGCATGGTGCGATATAGGCGCCCGGTTTTCCGTCCCTTCGTTCGTCCGTTCGTCCGTTTGTCAAGGCGTCAACATTTGCGACCATCCTAGCGTTCACCCTCAGGTTCAAGTTTATTTCTCAACAACTATAAGAGCTTCATTAATGATACTTGGTACAAACTTGTATCTGGGGATGACAACTTACATGCAAGCATCCATATTTGACCTTGACCTACATTTCATGGTTCACTGACTTTGTAAAATATTGCGACCACCCTAGCTTTCACCGTAATGGTCAAGATTATTTCTCAAAAACTGTAAGAGCTTCATTAATGATACTTAGTACAAACTTGTATCTGTTGATGGCAACTTAAATGTAAGCATCCATATTTGACCTTGACCTATATTTCATGGTTCATCGACATTGTAAAATATTGCGATCACCCTGGCGTTCACCCTAATGGTTAAGTTCATTTCTCAAGAATTATTAGAGCTTAATGATACTTAGTACAAGCTTGCATTTAAGAATGGAAACTTTTGTGCAAACATCTATGTTTGACCTTGACCTACATATCATGGTTGGGTGACTTTGCACCCCCACAGGCGCGACATAGCCTTCGGCGAAATTCTTGTTTTTTTCCGGTACCCAGGTTTTGCCTTCCTCAGATCAGCGATTGGCTCAAAGTAAGTTAATTAATGCTGAAAGGGTCATAAAACCGAAACCAAAACCAAAAATATTAGGACACCACCATCTGTGTATAACACTATTGTTGGGGTGCAAAACTGAAACTGTGTTAGTTAAACAACCGTGTTGTAGCCAGACAAAATGTAGAATAAAAAACTGTTATCTGTTACCTATCTATACATTTTTCGGACTATCTTTAAACTAAAACTTTATATTCAAAATTGTGTTATAATTAACACTGTACATTTATGTGTATTAGTACGAGGACTGTTCAAATATGATTGTAAGTAGAACGTTTTCTCATGCACTAATGCGAAGATCACCTGAAAATAAATATCACAGCGTAGAAAAACATTTTACCATATACATTGATACCAAACCTGTTAAAATCCGTCCACTTTAGCCATGTATATCTTGTATACTAATACAAAACATGGTTGGAAGAAGGTCAGAGTACGCCGTTGAAATACGGTCCTGTATAAAGAATCGTTGTATTCTTGGTATATGGTGCAAAGACATTTTTGATGAAATATGTTCGGTTAATGGGCATAATGAAATGTCTTTTCGGACAGTTTTTCGTTGCTGTAAGAAATTCAGCTGTGGGCTAGGCTCAACAGAAGATGCACCACGTGATCGTCGGCCGAAAAGAGCAACATCTGCCAAGATGGTTGCTAGAGTGAAAGAAATAGTTGCTACCGATGCACGATACACCACTAGGCAAATAGCTAGTATGGTTGGCATCTCATTAGGAGCAGCTCATACAATTCTGAAACGGGATTTGAAAATGAGAAAGATCTGTGCTAGATGGATACCCCATCTGTTGACAGATGAGCAGAAAAAGACACACGTTCAGTGTGTCAAGAATTTGCTTAAAAAGTTTCCAAATTACAATGCACAGTCTTTCGCTAATGTCGTCACAGGTGACCAGACATGGGTTCACCTTTTGAGCCAAAACGAAAGATTCAGAACAAAATATGGGCAACAAAGTATTGCAATAGACCATGCATTGCAAAGCGGACCATGAGCGTCAAGAAGGTAATGTATGCCATATACTTGTCAAATCAGGCCCCTGCTATTCAGGTTGCTGTGCCTAAAGGCAAATCTGTAAATGCGAAGTTTTACAAGAATAAAGTTCTTCGAAAATTGAAGAAATATTCAAAGAACAACGACCCACAACTGGTTTGGCCAATGTCAGATTGCTACATGACAATGTGTTATCTCACAAGGCATTCATTGTGCAAGGCTATCTGAAGCAGGAAAAGGTTGTTGAACTCCCTCACCCCCCGTATTCCCCTGACCTTGCCCCGTGTGACTTTTTTAGCTCACCTGAGCACGAAGTGCTCAAGGTGAGCTTTTGGGATCAGTCTTTGTCCGTCGTCCGTGCGTGCGTGCGTCCGTCGTCAACTTTTGCTTTAAACAACTTCTCCTCCAAAACTGCTGGACAGATTTTGATCTAATTTCACAGGAATGCTCCTTGGGTGATCCTCTACCAAAATTGCTCAAACTGTTCCGCTCGGGTGAACAAGATGGCCGCCAGAGCTAAAAATAGAAAATTCTTTAAACGACTTCTCCTGCTTAACCAGTGGATGGATTTTGAAATTGTTTCACAGGAATGTTCCTTGGATGACCCTCTACCAAAATTGCTCAAACCGTTCAGCTCGGGTGAACAAAATGGCCGCCAGAGCTAAAAATAGAAAAACCTTTAAACAACTTCTTCTCCTTAACCAGTGGATGGATTTTGAAATTATTGCACAGGAAGGTTTCTTGGGTGCCCCTCTACCAAAATTGCTCAAACCATTCCGCTCGGGTGAACAAAATGGCCACCAGAGCTAAAAATAGAAAAACCTTTAAAGGACTTCTTCTCCTTAACCAGTGGATGGATTTCGAAATTACTTGACAGGAATGTTCCTTGGGTGACCCTCAACCAAAATTGCTCAAACCGTTCGGATGAACAAAATGGCCGCCAGAGCTAAAAATAGAAAAAGCTTTAAACGACTTTTTCTCCTTAACTAGTGGATGGATTTTGAAATTACTTCACAGGAATGTTCCTTCGGTGACCCTCTACCAAAATTACCCAAACCGTTCCGCTCGGGTCAACAAAATGGCCGCCAGAGCTAAAAATAGAAAAAGCTTTAAACGACTTTTTCTCCTTAACCAGTGGATGGATTTTGAAATTATTACACTGGAATGTTCCTTGGGGGATCCTCTACCAAAATTGCTCAAACAGTTCCGCTAGGGTGAACAAAATGGCCACCAGAGCTAAAAATAGAACAAACCTGTAAACACCTTCTACTCCTTAAACAGTGGATGGATTTTGAAATTATTTCGAAGGAATGTTCCTTTGGTAAACCTCTACAAAAATTGCTCATACTGTTCCCCTCGGGTGAACAAAATGGCCGCCAGAGCTAAAAATAGAAAAACCTTTAAACGACTTCTTCTCCATAACCAGTGGATGGATTTTGAAATTATTTCACAGGAATGTTTGTTTGGTGACCCTCTACCAAAATTGCTCATACTGTTCCGCTCGGGTGAACAAAATGGCCGCCAGAGCTTAAAATAGAAAAACCTTTAAACGACTTCTCCTTTACCAGCGGATGGATTTTGAAATCACTTAACAGGAATGTTCCTTGGGTGGCCCTCCACCAAAATTGCTCAGACTGTTCAGCTCGGGTTAACAAAATGGCCGCCAGAGCTAAAAATAGAATAACCTTCAAACGCACTTTTCTCCTTCACCAGTGGATGGATTTTGAAATTATTTCACCAGAATGTTCCTTGGGTGACCCTCTACCAAAATTGCTCAAACCGTTCCGCTCAGGTCAACAAAATGACCGCCAGAGCTAAAAATAGGAAAACCTTTAAATGACTTCTCCTTAACAAGTGGATGGATTTTGAAATTATTTCACAGGAATGTTCCTTCGGTGACCCTCTACCACAATTGCTCAAACCGTTCTGCTCGGTTGAATAAAATGGCCACCAGAGCTAAAAATAGAAAAAACTTTAAACAACTTCTTCTCCTTAATCCGTAGATGGATTTTGAAATAACTTCACAAGAATGTTCCTTGGGTGACCCTCTACAAAAAGTGCTCAAACCATTCTGCTCTGGTGAACCATCTTGGCTGCCAGAGCTAAAAATAGAAAAACCTTTAAACGACTTCTTCTCCTTAACCAGTGGATGGATTTTGAAATTACTTGACAGGAATGTTCCTTGGGTGACCCTCCACCAAAATTGCTCAAACTATGCCGCTCTGGTGAACAAAACCTTTAAACAACTTCTTTTCCTTAACCAGTGGATTGATTATGAAATTATTTGACAGGAATGAGGTTTGAGGTTTTTAGCTGTGGTGGCCATCATGCTTAGTTAAGCAAAATATTTTTAGCAATTTTGTTAGAGGGTCACTCATGGAACATTCCTATAAAATTGCTTCCTTTTAGAGACAGATGTCTTTTGAAATTTTAGGCCCCCACCCACCTTGACTGCAAAGTGCTTCTACAGGAGTTTTGGTAAACCACTTTGAAGGTTTTAGCCTGTCTAGGCAAAGTGGTGCAAGTGGAACCATCAATACATTTAAACCCCATTGGTTTCATTGGGCGGCAGGGCTTGAGATGTCATTTCATCAAAAATGACTTCTACTTCTCAAAATGTCTTCTACTCCATATATTACCCACAATTCCGTTTGTACAATAGGATCAGGTGAGCGATCCAGGGCCATCATGGCCCTCTTGTTTTGTTCCCCCGGCTGAAAAAATACCTTTCTGGTCAAAAATTTGTACAGCGCAATCACCTCGGTTCTGCAATATTCCAGTGCCTTCATAGTATACCTCGAAAAGACTACCAAAATGCATTCAATGATTGGATCAGAGGACTGAAAGTTTGTATATCTGTTAAAGGGGAATATTTTGAGGGGACAAAATAATTTTTTTATCGAAATCTATCACGGAATCATTTTTATGTGCTTAGTTGCTTTCATATTTGAACAGTCCTCGTAGCCAAAAAACAATAACTTCATTGTTTAACATGTATTTTGATGGATTCAACAATTTTTCCATTTTTCACGTTTTTCAGAAAATAGCTGAAAGTTTATGCTCTATTCTGCTTCTGGAGAACTCCAACCCTAGACAAGTGTTCAACGAATTCCTTCTGGCCAGAACAGTAAGTATGCATAAATATTGAATCTTCAATATTGTGAATGCCTTTGAGACCTTTGAAATTTGCTCGAAGTAGTTCAAACTACATAGGTTTAGGATAAATGGAACTATTGGGTGAATTCTTTGGGATCTCAAAGCGAGACTTTGAATTAGCTAAGGACTTACCGTAATGATCACAAGTTTTGGGACATGTAGGCCTATGCAAACATTGCAGACCCAGATCAGACTGCTTCTGAAGGAGAAGTCTGATTAGGGTCTACAAACAGTCTAAGCAAACAGTGCAAACCCAGATCAGACTGCTCCTGAAGGAGCAGTCTGATCAGGGTTTACACTGTTTGCCATTCTCTCTGCAACTTTTGGACTCCTCGCTGGGTCGTGAATCAAATTTGTTAAAATTTTAGGAGAATTGCAGCAAGTCCTCAAGGTGTCTGAAGTTTTAGGGTGCAGGTAAACAAGCCATCAGTGTTCTAGTTATTGAAGTTCCATTGTACATTGGATCTTAGCCGGCCTCAGTAGCTCAGTCGGATGCGCATATGACTGGTGATCAGGAGGATGTGGGTTCAATACCTGCCGGGGTCGGCAACATTCTTTCGTGGAGATTGATCATGAAATCTTTTCTGCGGTCATTTTCTCCCTTCTGCTGATTCAAGAAGAGCAGTTGCAAAAGAATGTGCACTGTATTGGTTAACCGCTTATGTATAGTGTGGATAGGTAAACTGACTGGCTCAGAAATGACCTAAATAGTGTTGACTGGGCCGTTAAACTCCAGTACAAACAAACATTGAATTTTCAATAACTCAAGCACTGATGGCTCCTTTACCATGGCTGCTTCAAACTTCTATTCTATTCTATTCTTCTAACTTATTCTTGAGTACCTATCAAAATTTCACAATATCTCCAGATATCAATAGAATTGGAATAATTTAAGAGATTTTTCTCATTTTATCTTGCAAATGTATGTTGTTTGAACTCTTAAGGGGAATGTGAACACCTGGCAGATTTTTCTGCCATTTTTCCATGGAAGACAACTTTCTTGACTTCCTGTTTGCTTTTCTATAAACTCTGTCTCAGGGAAAATAGGGTCAGCTCTTAAAGGAGCAAATTCTTTCCTTTAAGACTTGACCCCTACTGACATGGGAGACAAAACTACTTTTGCAGGAGTTGCCTCCCCTGAATGTGTTCCCATTCCCCTTAAGACTTGCCTCAATGCTGGCCTCAGCTGCTCAGTTGCATACGCATTTGATTAGTGATAAGGAGATCCCAGGGCACCCCAGTCCATCAGGGCTTGGAGAAATGGTACTTCCATGCAGAGCTGAAACAAACCCAACTTTTGAGGACTGGTAAACCACTTAGAAGGTCTAATATGCTCTAAAAAAGACTTATCCTTTGGAAGCGAGGAATATGTATGCCACAGAACTGAGAATTATGGAGTGTACAAGTTTTTCTGGGCCAGAAAAAGTTGTTTGTTGGACCATCCCTCTAAACCTAGTAGTGTTGTTGGGTGGTAGAGCTGTCATATCATCTTGGTGTCAGGTAAAAGTCCCACAAAATCTGAAGGAACGTCTCAAAAATGACCAAATTATGTTGACTGGGTCATTAAACCTCAACAAAAACAAAAGGCGGATGCAGGTAAGATATTGCTGGTTAGATATCTGTTGGGTCAGCAACATTCTTTTCCAGACATTTATCATGAAATCTTTTCTACTGTTATTCTTTCCCTTTTGCTAATTAAAGAAGCCCAGTTGTCAGTTTCTGGAGAAAGAATATGCAATGTACTTGTTAAACATAAATATAAATGTATAAGCCAGCCAAGGATAAGAATTACAATATTCCCTATGTATTCTGTATGTTTTTTCTGGGCATGTCAAAAAAAAAAAATACTTGCCCAGTCCGAATTGGGTCTTGTCTGGGGCAACTGAGAAATGGATTTGTCGGGTCCTGCCGTGTCTCAAAATGGTTCTGGTGGACTTGCAAACAGTGTATAGCCTGATCAGACTGCTCCTTTCTAAAGGAGCAGTCTGATCTGGCTCTCCACTGTTTACATAGACCTGCCTGTTCATATACTTAAGATAATTGAAAATTCTCACTATTGTTGTTGTGCCTACTTAAAGCGCATGGCATGATACACGGGTCCTGTTTTCTGTCAGTTTTTCTGTTTGTTCCAGGAGTCTGGTTTTTCATCAGTTTGTCAAGCTAGCAATATTTATGACAACCCTAGTGTTCACCATATTCGTAAAGTCAATTTCTCAAGAGCTATAAAAGCTTCATTCATGATACTTTGTAAAAACTTGCATTTAGGGATGGCAACTCCTACATTTCATGGTACAATGGCCTTGTGAACTGTTGTCTTAATTCTTGCATTTACTATAATTTTCAAGTCCATTTCTCAAGAACTATTAGTGTTACTTGGTACCAACTTGCATCTAGGGGTGGCAACTTTTATAAAAGCATCCATGTTTGTCCTTGACCTACATTTCATGGTTGGGTGACTGCACCTCCACGGGTGCATTGGCAGAATTCCAGTACAGGAAGTTTTCTTCCGAAATTCAAATTTCTGTGTTCATATCATCTTGACAATTATGAATTGTGTTCCAGTCTGCAGTGCAGCAACTGTTTCATGGCAGTAACCAGTCTGTTAGCACCAAGGATCAGATCTGTACCATAGTCCGACTGGTTACCACCACAATACACCAGATACATGCTGTCTTCTATGAACAAGAGGAGAACCTAGCAGATGATGGCAACCAGTCAAGTATGATTACATTATTTACTATAATAAACATTTGGGCACCGTTGTTCAGAGCCTTATTTGCTTAACCTACTCATTAGTGTTCAAATGTTATCTCTTCTAGCAAGAACAATATGAAATGCAGTTTCATTTTTGCTAAAAATTTGAACAGTTTTTAATTTTATAAAGCTACTCAGATATTTTCAGAGAAATTATCAATATTTAGCTGTACCAAATAAGAATTTTACCAAACATCAACTTTTCTGCTTAACAAACTCTTTTGGTGGTCAAAACATAACGTTTTGACCACCAAAAGAGTTTATCTGTTCTAGCAAGTACAGTATGAAATTCAGTGACATTTTTTGCTAAAGATTTGAGTAGTTCATTTGCAAAAGCTACTCACAATTTTTCAGCAAAAATATTGGTTTCTATGCCATATTTAAGGGTCAATTTTTCAGGATATTTTACTGAAGACATTGTTAGTTTTGAACAACTAGCACCAGAAGGACATGGATTTAATTACTCGATATGCATCACGTGAACAAGTCCGTGAAATGAACACCCCCTTAAACCCAACTTTATATACCGAAAAACTGGGTTTACGGGGGTATACATTATTTTTCTTATTTGTACTCCAAGACATAGGTTGTGGGTACTCGTTAGAACCGCCTCAATGAGGTGGTTCTAACGAACACCCACAATTTATGCAGTATAAATAAGAAAAATATATCATGGATTTTCATCAGAAAAGTAGCCATTTTGGAGATGTGAAAAAATGCACTATGTCGTACGGGTGTGTTATCATAATGGGCTATAAATTTTCTTAGAGACCAGCCTCAGTAGCACTGTCAGACAGGTGATCAGGAGGTTGCTGGTT
This sequence comes from Lucinisca nassula, assembly GCA_963580285.1. Lineage (NCBI taxonomy): Eukaryota > Metazoa > Mollusca > Bivalvia > Lucinida > Lucinidae > Lucinisca > Lucinisca nassula. The sequence goes on along the minus strand of OY757018.1, from coordinate 130,089,702 downwards.
TAATACCTGCTGTGTCAGCATTACTAATTTCCTGGAGATTGTTGATCCCTTCCACTGATTCAAGAAGGGCAGTTTTCAGTTTCTGGTGAAAGAATATGTATAGTACTGGTTAACCACTTATATACTATTAAGCTGGCCAAGGAAGTGTATTGTTATAATAGGTAAACTGACTGTCTTGATATGATCTAAATGGTGGTAACTGGGTTATTAAATAAACCAATAAATTTTTTTAGAGACTAATCATGAAAAAAAATATGTACTGTTCTGTTTGCGTAGGTCCAAGCCTGCCCTGGAAAATGTACCAGGTTAAATGACTATCTCTGCAATTGTGTTGACTTGGCTGTTAAATTCCAAAACAAACAAGCAAAAACATACTATGCTTACATTATCTGGTTTCAGTGCCAAGTAACCTACTGTGGAATATCTTGACAAAAGTCACATCAGAAAAACAGATTGGTAAGTGGTTAATGACAACTTCCAGGAGACTGCAATAGTGGGCCTATCCTGCACACAATTCTTTTCTCATTCATAATAAGAATTGTTACCTATGTTTGAATATTTAGTCAACTACATGTTGACATCCAGGACAAAATCCCCCCGGACATAATCCCCCCCCCCCCCCGACAAAATCCCCCCTTTTTGTAAAGGCGGACAAAATCCCCCAACATTTGTTCAGGTGGACAAACCCCCCCCCCCCCCCAGTACCGCACACATGCACAATTACTGGTTTTTGAAAATCAGTCTGTCATTTTGAAAACTGCAGATTCCATATCAGATTTGGTGCAGTACTATCAAAGCTATATTGGTGCTCATGGAGAAATTATTGCCCGTCATCACTATAGGTCATTTTGGAGACGTTGCTTGTAAGATCAAAGTAAAAAAGGGCATACTTGTATTAACTTTTTGTAATTGTACATGTGTGCTTTGGGGTTTTATGGACCTCTTAACCCATTAAGATTATGTTTGGCATGATCAGTTAACCTAACCCAGTTCCAGGCACACTTAGATTCCAGATCTTAGATTCCTGATCTGTATTGATTCCTGATCATTGCCTTCATTTCTATTTTAGAACCTCTACCATTACGAAAAACGCTTGTTCAAATATATTGCAAATTGACATATTCCAATAACAGATTCCAATATTTTTCATATTTCTGCTCAAAATCATAGATTGTGGGTAGTGGAAGGATAAATAACTAGAACAATTTAGAGCAAGGGTGATTTTTTCCGGAGCGGGGATTTTGTCCAACCTGACATACAGCGAGGGGGATTTTGTCGGGGGGGGGGGGGGGGGGGGGGGGGGGGGGGGAGCGGGGATTTTGTCCAACCTGACATACAGCGAGGGGGATTTTGTCGGGGAGGTGGGGGGGGGGGGGGGTGGAGATTTTGTCCAATTTTACAAAAAGGGGGGATTTTGTCGAGGGGGGGGGGGGTGGAGATTTTGTCCAATTTTACAAAAAGGGGGGATTTTGTCGAGGGGGGGGGGGGGTGGAGATTTTGTCCAATTTTACAAAAAGGTGGGATTTTGTCGAGGGGGGTGGGGGGATTATGTCCGGGGGGGATTTTGTCTGGCTACCAGTGTGTATATGTGTATTATGACAAAAAATATTGAATCAGTGACAATATACAGTAAACCTCACTATTAACCAGTTTTGTACCGGAAACCCCACAACTGGTGATTGGCAAACAGTGCAGGCCCAGATCAGATGCCGCAGAACGCGGCGGTCTGGTCAGGGCCTCCACTGTTTGCTGAAAGTTCAGTCTTTTTTCAAAATTAATTTGATGAATAATCTAGAAAGGGCTGTAAAACAAAAAAAAACATAATATTTGTACTTTTTTTATGCCCCCTCCATTCGAAGAATTGTGCAAAGGGCATATAGTGTTACTTGTGTCTATCCATCTCCATTCAGGCCTCAAGATGGTAGTAGCAGTTTGCTTTTAAGTTTTTCACCAGTGTCACATCTACCAGGCAGGGGCACCTTGGACACATTTCTAGATAGCGCATAGAAGGTTTCAGTTATTCTCAGTTTTAGTTTCCTGCCTGTATCCTCTAAGAACTATTGGGACTATGTCAGTGGAGTTGGTCAAAAGATTGTGAATGTAAGAATCCTACTGTATTTATTTTAAAATAATGGTTGAGACAGTTTTAAGCTGGTGCTATAATTTCAGAACTTATTTTCATGAATACCGTATTCGGGCGTGTATTACCCACAGTTTTTTCCTTCAAATTACAGGCCCAAGTTCTGGGTGCGGGTAATCCGCCCGAATTATTTTTGGACCATTTTATTTTTACTTTTTACAGCTGAAAATACGATGCATCTCATGTTATGCTCTATCCTTTTACGATTCCCGACATAAATAACGTTTAATTGTCCACTCAATTTTACTTACACATGAGTAATATAACAATCTCTATTACTAGCAAGTCAGATTTTGTGAGTATTATTCCTAAAACTCTAATTTTAAACAAAATAAACAAGCAAGTTCAATGCGAACATCAAAGTTTTCCGGCATCCAAACTGCCGCCCACAAATCACCGCTAGTTTTTTTCTGCACGCGATCGGTAAATGACGTCATCGTACCCCAGCAACCCCACACGTGTCTATTGTTTTAGCTTAATGGGGCGTATCTGTCTCATAAAAAATGTTTGGAAACGGTAAAAGTATTCTCGCTAGCAAAACAGCGCTTTCCGTAAGCTCCGTGTCAATAACCAACAACAGAATACAGATGAACTTTTCTCGCCAAGCGTCTGCTATTTGGCGCCAAAACATAACCATTCACGAGATAGCAGAATAGTCGAAGCAACTCGTCTTAGGAGCAATTAAATAATTTTCACACTGATTGCGGATTAAATTTTATGATTGGGGAATAAACGCAAATTAGAGACATAACTTGACCATATTTTCACACCTTATCGACACGCACCGCAGGGTGGCAATTATATGACAGGATTTAACAATAGTGTCATAATTGAACCGTTATAAATCAATAAACAGTGTAAATCCAAATCAGACATCTGCGGCGTCTTTCTGAGGTGTCTAATCTGGGACTGCACTGTTTGCCGATGTCCCAAAAAAGGGCCGCGGGCATATGTGGGTTAATAAATAAATAACACTGGTGAACAGGTAAAGTTTTTTCAACATTTTAATCAAAATACATGCTTTCTGGTGATACTCGCACGCACGTGCATTCTCCCGCCTTTTGAAGACGATCGCGCGTTCCGTTGTGTGCTACAAAAACTGGCCAAATTCTTACTTTTTCTCACGCATCCACCAAAATTTCAGCAAATGTTCCATGCGGGTAATACAACAGTATAACAGTTTTCCCCCAGATTTTGGCAAAAAAAGGGGGTGCGGGTAGTACGCAAATGCGGGTAATACACACCCGAATGCGGTACTTGGGAATCTGTTATCAGCATATGTAGAGTTTACATAAAATCTTGCATTGTCACAAACCACAAAATAAACTGGCCCCAGCCCATCGGGGCTTGAAGAAATATATGGGCTGCATGATGCTTCCACGCAGAGCTAAATCCGACCCACACATGAGTACCTGTAAACCGCCTAGAGGATCTAAGCCTGCCCAGGCAAAGCGGTGCGAGTCGGACCGTCCATGCTTATAAACCCTATTGGTTTCATTGGGTGACAGAGTTTGAGATGTCATTTCATCTCAGCGTCGGGTAAAAGCCCCACAAAATTGGAAGCAACGTCTCCAAAATGACCTTTACAGTATTGAAGGGGATGTTGAACCTCAAATCAAACTAACAAAACCACAAAATAAAGATTGGGTGGAATGAGTGATTTAGGCATTTCGAGGTCAAGAAATTTTATATTCCTCCATGCATCTGGAAAGTGATGATTATGGTGTATTGTCAGTCATTAGAGAAGAGATATATGTTGCCTGCACTTCTCATTTAAAATCACATTTGGCATTTTATGCAATTTTACGAGAGACAGTTGCCTTCACGCTGAGTCATATTGAAAAACAGAAGGCAGTAATACAGTATCTTTTGAGGTGTTGCTGAACTGCATGACCATATTAACCCAAAAAAATGACAATCACGACAATTGTCGTTTGCTTTGTCGTCTGCCAGTAACTTTCAAAGTCATTATTGCAAACAGTGTGGATCCAGATCAGACTGTTCCTCTAGGAGCAGTCTGATCTGGGTCCATACTGTTTGCTTGTATACAAAAATATTTTAAGAAAGTTTGCAAGAAGATTCAGCAGACGACAAAAACAGGCAACATTTTCAGATACAGTTTTTCTTAGCCTTTTAAAGGTTAACCCTTACCTTGCTGAACTGATATATATCCTTGTTTTGAAAACAGTATAGATTCAGATCCGCTGGCTTCTCTGAATCCATGGTAAAAATTGAAATCCTGCAACGCAAATGACTGAAAATTGGGGAGGAATGTAGCATATTGAAATATTCAGCAGGACAAGGGTTAAACACTGATATCATTTCATATACTTCATAATCTCTTTATATCCCTACTATTGGTGTCCAAAGCACCTCTTATGTAAGATGTGTTATATTCAAACAAAAATATTAGATTATATAGAAAACTGACCATTTATGGTTATTAGCTTACCGGAGCCATAGTATGCCAATGCTGTGGCATCCGTTGTCCGTTGACTGTCGTCCGTCATCTCTCATTTTTTTCAGCAAAACTATTAGTATATTTACCATAATAAATGATTTTAAGTTTTAACAATTTGTTAACTAACGACGTTAGTTTTGAACAACTGGCCCCTGGACCTCTAATAACACAGAGAAATGCTTAACCCGCCGGAAGGACAACATTTGGCTTAAATTCTGGCTGTCCTTAATTCTTGTCCTACTGAATAATTTATTTAGCTATACCTGTTTCTGACTTTCTGCCAACGAGATTACTTGATGTAATTTATTCCTACAAATTCACTAACTGAATGTCAAACAATGTAGATACTGATCAGATGGCTTCTTCAAGAGCCATCTGATCTGTATCTACATTGTTAGAAAAAGATAGTGCATATTCTCGTTCAGCAGGACAAGGTTTAAATGTATTTTGGTTTTAAGCAGCCCAGACATAAAGTTTTTTGTTTTATTACGTCCCATCTGAGAATTTAATAAAGTCAGGTAATAAATTCATTAAATCCATTAGTAGACTGAATATGCGAATTAGTTACATACGCCCCGTACTGTTACACATAAGATGGTCTTAACGACGTCGTGTTTACTAATGGTGGAATATTGACATTTTTATAAAAAAAAAAATGTGAATTAAAAGCGTTTTTAATGTCATATGATAAATAGAATCTTTAATCGTGGTGTAGTACTGAATTTATTTAACTCGAGGAAAAGGCATAAAATGTCCGGCAAGGCTTCGCATTTTAGCCCTTTTCCTCAACTCATTTATTGAAATTCAATAATACATGAACACTCATGTAAGATTCTCTATATGGTTTTATGCAGCCCAGACATAAATTTTTGTAGGCAACTGATATCATAGTAACATAATCCACTTTCTTTTTAAAGACACAGGCTTGTTGGATCTAAAAAGCTCAATATCAGCTAAAACTCTGCCTAAGACAGTAACTGAGTTCTGTCCTAGCCACAAGTCATTGACCCAGGGTGTGTCTAAGAGCTATCTACAAGACAACTGCAAACAATGGATACAAACGTGAGTGTAGTGTTACAAGAAACTTAAATGGATGTGGAGGTTTTGTTTGTTTGATTTGAGGTTTAACGTCCCCGTCAATGCGGTAAAGGTCATTTTGGAGACGTTGCTTCCAATTTTGTGTGACTTTTACCCGATATTGAGATGAAATGACATCTCAAGCCCCGCCACCCAATGAAACCAATAGGGTTTAGAAGCATGGATGGACCGACTCGCACCGCTTTGCCTGGGCAGGCTTAGATCCTCTAAGCAGTTTACCAGTATCCATGTGCAGGTCGGTTTCAGCACTGCGTGGAAGCATCATGCACCCCATCTATTTCTTCAAGCCCTGATGGGCGGGGACCAAGGTCTGATGAGTGATGCCGGACTATGATCCTGAGGCAGGGATTTTTCTGTCTGCTCACACCCATGTTTGATAATTTTTAGCTCACCTGAGCCTTCAGGCTCATAGGTGAGCTTATAGTATAGCCATGGTCCGTCGTCCGTCCGTCCGCCGTCCGTCTGTGCATCCGTCCGTCCACCATTTTCAAAGATCTTCTTCTCCTATACTGCAGGGCCAATCAAAGCCAAATTTCATATGGAGCCTCAGTGGGATGGGGGAACGAAAGTTTGTTCGCGGGGTCTGGATCACATGACCAAGATGGCTGCCATGCCCATATATGGTAAAAAGCCTTCAAAAATCTTCTTCTTCAGAACAATAAGGCCAGTGGCCTTGAAACTTGGCATGTAGCATATGGTACTCGGGCCCATCATGGCTTGTACAAATGGTGACCCTGGGTTGACCTTGACCTATTTTACAGCAATGTCAAATATGCCGACTTAGGCTTTTGCATGGAGAAAAGTGAAAATAATGGATTTTTAGGAAAACATTGAAGACAGTGTCACTAAAATTTGTAGATCAGGTAAAGTTATTGAATACATGAAGATCTATGGGTTAGAAAGGTCAAGGTCATTCATTGACCTTAGACCAAGGCCATTCAGGTTCCAGATTTCAAACATTTTTTTCTCAGAAACTACCGAACCAATTGAAGTGAAATTCGATATGGAGCCTTTGTGAGTTGAACAAATGAAAAGTTGCCAATATGGTCTAGGTCACATGACCAAGATGGCGGCCACGCCTATATATGATAAAAAGCCTTCAAAATTCTTCTTCTCTAGAACTGTAAGGCCAATGGCCTTGAAACTTGGCATGTAGCATATGGTGAGTGAGTGAGTGAGTTTTAGTTTTACGTCCCACCAACAGCTAAGGTCATGCGGAGACGGGACCTCGGTTTAAAGACTCATCCGAAAGTCTGGAGAAGCCCGGGATCGATCCTGCGATCCCTGGTTTACAAGGGGAGTAGCGTAACCACTGCACCACGGAGGCTTCTATGTAGCATATGGTACTCGGGCCCATCATAGTTTGTACAAATGGTGACCCTGGGCCTACCTTGACCTATTGACCAGCAATTAAAGTTTGTATGCGGGGTCTGGATCACATGACCAAGATGGCCACCATGCCCATATATGGTAAAAAGCCTTCAAAAATCTTCTCCAGAACTGTAAGGCCAGTGGCCTTGAAATTCGGCATGTAGCATATGGTACTCAGGCCCATCAGAGCTTGTACAAATGGTGATCGTGGGTTGATCTTGACCTATTTTACAGCAAAGTCAAGTTTGCCGACTTAGGCTTTTGCATGGAGAAAAGTGAAAATAATGGATCTTTAGGAAACCATTGAAGATAGTGTCACCAGAATTTGTAGATCAGGTAAAATAACTGAATACATGAAGAGCTATGGGTTAGAAAGGTCAAGGTCATTCATTGACCATAGACCAAGGTCATTCAGGTTCCATATTTCAAACATTTTTTTCTCAGAAACTACCGAGCCAATTGAAGTGAAATTCAATATGGAGCCTTTGTGAGTTGAACAAATGAAAAATTGCCAATACCATCTAGATCACGTGACCAAGATGGCGGCAACGCCCAGATATGGTAAAAAGACTTCAAAATTATTCTTCTCCAGAACTGTAAGGCCAATGGCCTTGAAACTTGGCATGTAGCATATGGTACTCAGGCCCATCATAGTTTGTACAAATGGTGACCCTGGGTTGACATTGGCCTATTTTACAGCAATGTCAAATTTGCCGACTAAGACTTTTGCATGGGAAAAAGTGAAAATAATGGATTTTTAGAAAACCATTGAAGACAGTGTCACCAAAATTTGTAGATCAGGTAAAGTAACTGAATGCATGAAGATCTATAGGTAAGAAAGGTCAAGGTCATTCATTGACCTTAGACCAAGGTCACTCAGGTTCCATATTTCAAAAAAAACATTTTTTTTCTCAGAAACTACTGAGCCAATTGAAGTGGAATTCAATATGGAGCCTTCGTGTGTTGAACAAATGAAAAGTTGCCAATATGGTCTAGATCACCTGACCAAGATGGCTGCCATGCAGATATATAGTAAAAAGCCTTCATAAATCTTCTTCTCCAGAACTTCTCTAAAAATCTTCTTCGCCAATGGCCTTGAAACTTGGCGTATAGCATATGGTACTCGGGCCCATCATAGTTTGTACAAATGGTGACACTGGGTTGACCTTGACCTATTTTACGGCAATATCAAATTTGTCAACTTAGGCTTTTGCATGGGAAAAAGTGAAAATAATGGATTTTTGGAAACCATTGAAGAAAGTCTCACCAAAATTTGTAGATCAGGTAAAGTTACTGAATACATGAAGATGTATAGGTAAGAATGGTCAAGGTCATTCAGTGATCTGGGACCATATTTCAAACATTTTTTTCTCAGAAACTGCTGGACCAATTCAAGTGAAATTTGATATTGATCCTTTATGTGATGAACAAATGAAAATTTGCTGATATGGTTCAGGTCACATGACCAAGATGGTGGCCGTGCCCGTATATGGTAAAAACCCTTTAACATTCTTCTTCAGAACCGTACGGCCAATGACCTTGAAACTTGGCACATAGCACTCAGGCCTATCATAATTTGTTCAAATGGTGATCCTGGATTGACCGTGACCTATTTTACGCCAATGTCAAATTTGCCGACTTAGGCTTTTGCATGGGAAAAAGTGAAAATAATGGATTTTTATGAAACCATTGAAGACAGTGTCACAAAAATTGGTAGATCATGTAAAGTAACTGAATACATGAAGATTTATGGGTAAGAAAGGTCTGGGACCAAGATCACTCAGGTTCCATATGTCAGAAACTACTGGGCCCATTGAAATAAAATTTGATACGGAGCCTTTATGCAATGAACTTATGAAAACTGCTAATACGGTCCAGGTCACATGACCAAGATGGTGTCCATGCCCATACAAAGTAAAAACCTTTCAAATTCTTCTTCTCTGGAACCATAAGGCCAATGACATTGAAACTTGGCAAGTAGAATTGGGTACTTGGACCATTATTGGACGGATTTTAAAAAAAAATTGGACTTATTTACTCGGACCTATCATAGTTTGTTCAAATGGTAGCCCTGGGTTGATGTCAGGTAAGTGTTTACAGGACCACTGGTCCTTCGGCTCAGGTGAGCTGATAGTATGGCCAGGCAAAAATTCTGTGTGTGTGTGTGTGTTCACATTTTCAAACGTCTTCTCCTCCGGAACCGCTGGGCCGATTGTAGTCAAATTTCATGTGGAGGCTCCATGGGGTGGGGGAACGAAAGTTTGCATTTTTGGTCTAGGTCACATGACCAAGATGGCCGCCATGCCCATATATGGTAAAAACCCTTCGAAAATCTTCTCCTCCGGAACCACTGGGCCGATTTGCATGAAACTTGGCATGTAGCACCTGGGACATGGGCCCATCATAAATTGCATAAATGGTGTCCCTGGGATGACCTTGACCTATTTTACGCCAAGGTTAAATTTGGTAACATGGGCATTTGTATGGGAAAAAGTAGAAATGTCTGATATCTTGCAAACTGTTACAAATAATGCCACTAAACCATATATATTCTTATTCCTTATGATGAGGCGCATTTAGTGACGTGGATTTTGGAACCCTGGGCCCCCCCGGGGGGGCATGCCCCACCCCCTTTTTGGCACAAAATGCTTAATATCTCCAAAACAGCTAAGATCCCGACCCATAAACCATATATATTCTTGTTCCTTATGATAAGGCGCATTCAGTGACATGGACCTTTGGGTACCGGGGTTCCCCGGGGGGGGGGGGGGGGGGGGGGGGGGGTGGGGGGGGGGGGCATGCCCCACCCCTATTTTGCACAAAATGCTTAATATCTCGGAAATGGTTAAGATCCCGACCCATAAACCATATATACTCTTGTTCCTTATGATGAGGCCCATTCAGTGACATGGACTTTTGGACCATGGGGTACCAGGGGTCCGGGGGGGGGGGGGGGGGGGGGGGGGGGGGGCATGCCCCACCCCTTTTTTTTGCACAAAATGCTTAATATCTCGGAAACGGTTAAGATCTCTATCCATGAACCATATATATTCTTGTTCCTGATCATAAGGCGCATTAAGTGACATGAACCTTTGGACCCGGGGGTCCCAGGGGGGCATGCCCCACCCCCTTTTTTGCATTAAATGCTTAATATCTCGGAAACGGTTAAGATCCCCACCCATAAACCATATATACTCTTGTTCTTTATGATGAGGCGCATTCAGTGACATGGACCTTTGGACCCTGGGGTACCAGGGGTCCGGGGGGGGGGGGGGGCATGCCCCTCCCCCTTTTTTGCTCAAAATGCTTAATATCTCTGAAAAGGTTAAGATCCCCACCCACAAACCATATATATTCTTGTTCCTTATGATAAGGCGCATTCAGTGACATGGACCTTTGGACCCGGGGGGTCCCTGGGTGAGGGAGGGGGGCATGCCTAACCCCCTTTTTTCCACAAAATGCTTAATATCTCGGAAACGGTTAAGATCCCCACCCATAAACCATATATATTCTTGTCGCATTCAGTGTAATGGACCGTTGGACCTACGGTTCCAGTGGGGGGGGGGGGGGGGGGGGGGGGGGGGGCTGGGGGCCAACTCCCTTTATTGCATTGAATGCTTAATATCTCGGAAACAGTTGAGTTCCCCACCCAGTTACACAGACCTTCGGTCCCTCTTGGCCAAAGATCACATATTAAAGTCTTTGAGGACTTCCTCAGAAAAGTCAGGTGAGCGATTCAGGACCAATGGTCCTCTGGTTTTTTAATACAGTGAAATTCCGCTATTAAGACCACCTAAAATTAAGACTAATTCTGCATTAAAAAGCTGATTTTGATAGCTGTACTTAATCTTTCTTTGTGTGTTCTGCCCACGCTGTCCTATGGTCAGGGACAACCTCTGGGACTGTTCAAAAGTGGTCTTAAAGACCCCTTTTGAACAGTCCCAAAGGTGGTCTTAATATAGGAATTTGACTGTATCTTCCATTTCTGAGTGTGGATTTTAGATCGTGCAGTCACTTCCGTTGCCAGCATCCGCTATATAGAGAATACCAGATGCGTGTCATTTGATATTAAGTTAATATAATCAGGCAAGGCTTTGAGAATGCTTGTAGAATAGCGAGGCTTGCCGAGCGATTCTACATGCGTTCTCGAAGCCGGGCCTGATAAACTTGATATCAAATGACACGAATCTGGTATTCTATTTATCAGTTTATCCCCTTGTACACTCTTAAATTATCAATTTACGGTCAGTTATTGATGGTCCTCAGTGCGTCCAAGCATTCAGGTGGTCGATATATTTAGTATCGGCTGACCATGTTTTTCCTATGATATTTTTTTTCAAGTAATATTGCCATTTTTCCCAGTTACAATAACATTTTTTTGTCATTTTCCAGTACTCCAGTTCATTCATAAAAGTGCAATGTCACGTTGACGTGATAAAGCTCACTTGTTCTGAGATAGCATATCTTTATCAGGTCAATGCATTACAATGCAATATATACAGGGTGCAACTGATAAATTATGATTACAATATAACAATACTGTGGTGTTTAGTGATGTCACATTGTGTGCAGTTATATCTACCTTTTGGCTCCATGCAGAGCTGAAACAGACTGCTCATGAGTACTGGTAAACCGCTAAGAGGATCTAAGCCTGCCCAGGCAAAGTGGTGCCAGCCCATGCTTATAAATCCTATTTGTTTCATTGGGCCACAGGGCTTGAGACATCATTTCATCTCATTGTTGGGTAAAAGTCCCACAAAATTGGGAGCAAAATGACCTATATAGTATTGACTGGGATGTTAAACCTCAAATCAAACAAAACAAATGCATCAACCTTAATGAAGCCATACATGATACATTAGTGCACATCAAATGAGTGATAATTCTCTATTTTTGACCTTCCCTGGGTAGGATAATCTGGGTAGGATAAAATTTTCTATCCTAGGGTAAAATCCTGGATTTCCTTATCTGATGTGCAAGAAACTCTATTCAAGCAGCTGGTTTAAGGATGACTATTAGCAAGTGGACGTCAAAAGTCATAATTGAGAATGTATAAGTTTTTGGAATATTATCTTAACAGTCAGATTCCAGTTGTTTCAGAAGTTCTGGGCCTTGTTGTTCAAAACATTGCTAGCTTAGCAAAGCCGTTAGTGGTCAAAATGTTAACAAAATGTCAACTGTTCTGGTAAGCAAAATATCTAATATGGTGGTATTTTTGCTGAATAAATGTAAGCAGCTTTTGCAAATGCAAAAGCTGCTCACATTTTTTTCAGCAAAAATGTTAGCATATTTGCCAAATTAAATGAACAAGGTTTAAACGATATATTAACTAACGACATTGTTAGTTTTGAACAACTGATCCCTGATATTTACAGCTGTTTTAGCAAGGGAGATAATTTTGTGACTTTCTCGTTTGCCTTCTTTTGTAGCCTACCTCATTGTTGAAAGGAGTCTATTCTAAATGGGAAGAATTCTTCTCTTTTTGAGTTGGCCCCTTCCAGTGATGACAGCAAAAAAAAATTGAAGAGTTGCCTCCTTTGAAAGTTTACTCTTTCTTCTCCATTTGTAAAAAAAAAAAAGAAAAAGAATATATGATCATAGTAATCTCCCATCAATTTGAAATGTGGATTCCCTTTGTGTTTGTGTGGTTTTTACCATGGGGACATACAGTGTAGTATATATGCATGATGTAGCAAGGGCCTCCGCAGCCTAGTGGATAAGAGCCTTAGGTCTCTCACTGCTTTCCTTCTCTTTCTTTCTCTTTCACCTCCTCTACTATCTCTTCTATACCATTTCTCCCCTTCTCTGGGGGATGACACAAAAGCATTGATGTGTCATTAAACCATAGTATCATCAATTATTGTCCTTATTTTCCTTTTAACTTTTCTTCCAGATGTATAGGTGATGTCAAAGTAGGTGTTACAAAACTGCTGAATTTTGTAAATACTGTAAAGCATCTGGCAAAAATACGAGACACAGTCTGGGATTTGCTGGCACAGGTAATTAGACACGGTCTAAAATTTAATTGCCAAATGATAATCTCTATATATGCACATGAATAAAATTAAATTGTAGTGTCAAAATTTAGGTGTAGGGTGTAAAATACGAGTATATCATAATCCATATCAGGCACGATAGCTGATAATGGTTGAGGACTAAAGAGGAGTTATGGGGACTTAGAGAACTTAGAGGACCCTTTGACTGCTAATCAGGACTAGCAGACATCAGGGGCCAGTTCTTCAAAACTAACAATGTCATTTTTTATGGCAAATATGGTGGTATTTTTGCTGAAAAAAAGTGCACAGCTTTTGCATGCAGATACAAAAGCTGCTCACATTTTTTCAGCAATAATACCACCATATTAGCAGGCCTCATATTTTTCAGGCATATGCAGGATTTCAGGCTTTTAGGGCTTGATTTCTTCTTGATTTCAGGCTTTTTTAGATTTTAATTTTTCCTCCTATATTCTGTTTAAAATGACTATTGAACACTTATCCTCTGAATAAAATTATTTTGCTACACCCATTTCTGCCTATTCACCAATCAAATTATTTGATATAATGTTTTCAAGTCACAAACTGCATCACAAACAGTGTAGATCCTGATCAGATGGCTTCTGAAGAAGCCATCTGATCTGGATCTACACTGTTTGCAAAGGTAATGGTTGTCATGTACAGCAGGATGAGGGTTAAGGCTGCAAAGTCAGGTCTTTCAGGCTTTGAAATGCTTGGTCAGTATGAGGCCTGTATCAGATATTGTACCAGAACAGTTAATAATTTGACCACTAACGAGCTTGCTAAGCTAACAATGCTTTGAACAACTGCACCTGGATGATCGCATGGTCCAATCAAATTTGAGTTATTTTTCAAGTTCATAAGCCATTGTGAAGCATGAATCTCTTTGATGGACATGCTGAACTTCCAGTGCATTATGATCGCTTATAAGTTTGAAAAATTAAAAGATTTGATTGGACAATGTGACTGGCTATTACAAGATGAAACCATCCTCTTACATGGAATTTCACAGGAAATTTCAGGAAACATACCAGTTGAATATGGCTATTGTTCTGATTGGGGTCACCCATGTTGCATAGTTATAGCACCTGCAACATGCGTTCTGAAGAAATTAACCCTTCGTCAATTGTTGTCTGTATGTACTCTGCCGGTTACTTTAAAAGTCATTATTGCAAACAGTGTAGACCCAGATCAGACTGCTCCTCTAGGTCCTCACTGTTTGCCTATATGCAAAATATATTTTTTAAAAGCTTGTAAGAAGAATCAGCAGAGGACATAAACAGATGACATTTTCAGATGCATTTTTTTCTTGGCATCTTAAAGGTGCATTATTGAGCTACCGTGTCTCAATTTTTTTTCTGGTTTTTATCTTCAATTCATACTCCTTTGTCATGTGTACACTTTTGGAGCCAAATACAGCTTCAGAACTTTGTGAAAATGGTAGTTTTTATTCGTGTTTTCCCTTCGCTCTGAACATGTGTTCGGAATTTCTGTTCTAAAAATAAATATGTCACTTTACACATACATGGCGACAGTATCGTCTCTGAGTGTCATTACTTATGGCATGGTATTCAGCATCATATTTTTTCCGATTCAGGCATGGCCTAAGCAAACAAGGCCAAAAATGAACGTCGCATAACGTCATATATGGGGATTCTATTTTTGTCACGAAATAAAAATAGATCTAACTAGTGTTCGAAACCTAGTTAGGGAATCCCTCTCAAACTCGTTTACCTGTCATCATAATTGTTCGCATTTTTGTATAAAATGCATTCATTTGTATTGTTTTAAAGAAAAAATACCGACTATATGTATTTTATTTTTGGAAGCATTTTTTCCAGATAGCTCAATAATGCACCTTTAAGGATTAAATAATACACTGCTGACAAGTGATTATCATATTTTCTTTCACAGATAAAAAAAAGAAAAAAAAAAGTAATTTATCTTTAGAAAGTAGTTCTGCTGTATTGTATTCCATTGTATGAAAATGTTGGCCGCGGTAGCTGTCGGATGCGCATCTGACTGGTGATCAGGAGGACGCAGGTTCGATACCTGCCGGGGTCGGCAACATTCTTTCGTGCAGATTGATCATGAAATCATTTCTGCGTTCATTCTCTCCCTTCCGCTAATTCAAGAAGGGCAGTTGTCAGTTTCTGGCAAAAGAACGTGCATTGTACTAGTTAACCGCTTACATATAAGCCTGCCCAGGAAAAGTGTGGATAGGTAACCTGACCGGCTCAAAAATGACCTGAATAGTGTTGACTGGGCTATTAAACCCCAATACAAACAAACGAACAAAGGTAGTTCTAGTCACTGAGGGTAACTCATATCTCCAGGCCAAGATGCATAATGGGAGTACTTTAGAATATATCTTTTCTATGTTGTATCATATACATGTGTGTTATGTGTACTCATTAGAATTGCCTCAGCCTTGTCTATCAGAATTTGTGTACCCATTAGAATTGCCTCGCTGAGGCAATTCTAATGGGTACACAAATTCTGATTGATACACACAACACAAAGTTTCTTGATAAAATAAGAAAAAGCAGCCTAAACAGGGCTCTGTTGCCTAGTGGGTAAGAGCGTTGACTCAATCATTAGGTCTCTCACTGCTGTGGTTCGAGCCTTGTCATGCATGAGACGCCAAGTTCTGCAAAAGAAGTCTGGTGATTTTTCTCCGTGTACTCCAGTTTTGCCCTTCTCTGATTAATGATTGGTTCTAAATAAGTGAAATAATCTTGAAAGGGCCGTAAAACCAAACCCAAAAAGGCAGCCATATATATTTGTTTGTTGGAGCTATGGTAAGAATCTTCTAGGGACCCAAGAATGGGTTTGAGTCAGTCATGGTAAATGAGCAATCAGTGTGTAATGATTGATTTTTCACTGTATTTCTGTTCTTCAGGATACCAGTCTGTCAAGTTGGGACACAGTCTGTAGGAGAATCCTAGATCAGACATTGTCAGTGTGGGAAGATTTGCTCAGGCCACTGTTCGTTGACAGAGTGAAGGTATACTGACACTAAAATGACTAACCCATAATATGCCAATCATGACAATTGTCATCTACTTTGTCATCTGCCGGTTTAAAAGTCATTTTTGCAAACAGTGTGGACCCACACCAGACTGCTCGGTCCACACTGTTTGCCTATATGAAAAAATATTTCTAAATCATTTGCAAGAAGATTCAGCAGACGACATAAGCATACTACATTTTCAGATGTAGTTTTTCTCGACGTCATAAAGGTTAATTTTAAATAGCATATGTCAGAGAAGGCTTGGCATTCCTTGTGAATTGTCTGCCCAGCAGACAATTCACATGTAATTTCAAGGCTTATTTTCTCTGAAAAGTAAGGAAAAAAACTATTTTTTTTCAGTTTTGACCTTTATACATTAATATTTTTATTAATAACATTCAAATAGTGTAGTTCCAGATCAGATGGCTTCTACAGAAGAGGGGAATATAGCTTTCACCCTTCTCATCATTAGTTTGTCTATTGATTTACATTTCGGATGAATGCTTGGGTTATATATGATCTCAGATCACTTACTGTTGTTAGGGTATATACATATGACCTAGCACACAACAAAACCGACAGTAAAACTTGTTTCCAGTTAAGTCTTAGATCAGAATGCGCCCAATCTGATAGATTTCTCTGATCACATGAGCCCTCTACAATAGGGGCTTTCCAAAAGGAACTAAATGAAAACCAGTAGCATTTGGTGCATTACGATAATACATCCATACGACAAAGTGGATTTTTCATGTCTCCAAATTGGTTACTTCTCTAATGAAAATGGCTGATATTTTTCTTATTTATACTCCAAATATAGGTTGTGGGTGCTCTAATGAACCTCCTCATTGAGGCGGTTCTAACAAGTACCCACAACCTGTGAGCTAATTGTAGGTTTTATACTGTGCTAATTCATATGATACATACTCATTACTACAGTAACTAACCATAATTATCCTAAGTATTGGGACAGGCAGGCCTAAGCAAACAGGAGCAGTCTGATCTCAGGAGCAGTCTGATCAGGGTCTACACTGTTTGCCATTCCGTCTGCACCTTTTGGATTCCTTGCTGGATCTCATCAGGGTCTGCACTGTTTGCCATTCATCCAGCTATTTTTAGACACAACATTGGGAAGCAAGTTGTAATTGTTTAAGTAGGGTAAGGGATTATGGTGTCTGAATACTTATGGTAAATACGGTATATTCTCTACTTTGTTGTTTTATGAACACAGGCCTTAATCCGGTACCAGCTAGATGCTATAACAGAACTGACACAGAGACAGGTCTCCAAAGTGCTCACAGAACTTCAGAACAACAATGATAGGTAAGACATGTCTGACTGATGATCAAGATGTCATTGGTTTAATCCTCACCGGATCTAGCATTAGTCTTGCATGGAGATTATAAGAATCTTATATGGGTGTGAAGGGTGGATTGAAAAATCCGTCCCGAGGGACACTGTCCGGCATCACGAGGCTTGCCGAGTGATGCCGGACAGTGATCCCGAGGGACGGATTTTTCTATCCACCCCTCACACCCATATTGGATTCTTTTTCTTGCATACCTTCCATTTCTATTGCAAATTTTTAACGCTGCTGTCACTTCGGTTACCGACGTCCGCCATTTTGTGATGACACAACAGGAATGATTAGTGACGTCAAGCATGACGATGCCGCGCATGAGGTTGTAATCAACCAGTGCATTTATCAAACACGCGATTATATTCGATTTGGTGTTGGAACACCAGGGTCAGAACATAAATTTCTATCCCAGGGTAAAATCACGGATTTCCTTGTCTGGTGTGCAAGAATATAAGAATCTTATATGGGTGTGAGGGCTGGATTGAAAAATCCGTTCCGAGGGACACTGTCTGGCATCAGGAGGCTTGCCGAGTGATGCCGGACAGTGATCCTGAGGGACGGATTTTTCTATCCACCCCTCACACCCATATTGGATTCTTTTTCTTGCATACCTTCCATTTTTATTGCCAATTTTTAATGCTGCTGTCACTTCGGTTACCGACGTCCGCCATTTTGTGATGACACAACAGGAATGTTTAGTGACATCATGCATGACGACGCCGCGCATGAGGTTGTAATCAACCAGTGCATTTATCAAACACGCGGTTATATTCAATTTGGGGTCGGAACACCAGGGTCAGAACATAAATTTCTATCCCAGGGTAAAATCACGGATTTCCTTGTCTGGTGTGCAAGAATGTTCATGAAATAGTCTGTGCAGTCATTATCTCCCTGCCACAGATTCAAGAGGGGCAGTTGTCAGTTTTTGTCAAAAGAATGTAAACTTTACTTGTCAACCACTTTTGTGTGTTATCCTGCTCAGTTAGGTAAATCAACCTACTCCACATGACCTTAATAGTGTTGATTGTGCTGTTTAACTGTAAACCAGACCAAACCCAAACAATATGTATTAATGTTTTTGCCACTTGAAGTTACATGTACAGTCAAAATTCAGTGACTTGAATACCTTACACACTTATCCATGCTAAAAAGTTAAGCAACACCTACTCATATTATATAGATTTTATCTGAAGTCATATAATATTAAATGTGATCTCTTGATAGTTAAGCACAAGTTATGTTTGACATTTACAATAACCAAGGTGAGAATAAGACTAATTATATGAAAGAAAACAGGACCATTTCTCTATGGATCCAAGAATGAGTTTGAGTGATCCATGGTAAACGATCGTCAATGAGGCCGTTGTAACAAGTATCCACAACATTTGCCTTGGAGTAAAAATAATAAGAAAATGAAAACCCCCTGTAAACCCCAATTTCTCAATAGGAAGTGGGGTTTAGGGGGTTGTTCATCTCACGGACTTGTTAACATGATGACATCATCACCCTGTTTACATTTGCGCAAAACAAAACCTACAATAAAACCGGTGTGACCAGCACAGACTCAAATCAATATGCCAACCCATCCACTATCACAAGACTTTATGCCTATGTCTCTTTGCATAGATATTAGCCTATAGTAGATACATGCGATCAGCGAAGACTCTGATCAGACTGCACGAATGTGCAGGCTGATCTGAGTCGGCGCTGGTCGCTCAAGACTTCTTGTAGATTTTGTCATGTGCTGGCTCATTTGCAAGTGGATAGATAAATGGTTATGTTGCAAATTGGAATAATAGTGCAACCTCTCTATTTATAGCTCTCTGAAGTCAGAAACAGACCTTGCTTCCTATATTTGGTCAGAATCAGCAAATGATATAGCTCCGAACACAGCCTGGACATTATCAGGATCTCGCACCTTGTTGGAGAGCGGAGGTCTAATGATGAAAGCTAAAGCTTATACTCCAGTTGTACAAAGGTAATTTGCTGTTGCTTATATTCAAGGGGCCAGTTCTTCAAAACTAATGACATCATTAGTTAATGTATAGTTAAAATTTTGATAACTTATGATGGCAAATATGCTAATATTTTTGCTGAAAAAATGTGAGCAGCTTTTGCAGGTGCAAAAGCTGCTCTCATGTTTTCAGCAAAAATCACTATATTAGATAGCATACTGGCTAGAACAGTTAACAATATGAGAAGCCTCCGTAGTGCAGTGGCTACGCTACTCGCCTTGTAAACCAGGGATTGCAGGATCCATCCCAGGCTTCTACAGACATTCGGATGTGTGTTTAAACCGAGGTCCCGTCTCCGTATGACCTTAGCTGTTGGTTGGACATAAACCTCTAACACTCACTCAGTTAACAGTTTGACGACTAACGAGCTCATTAAGCTAACAATGCTTTGAACAAGTGGCTTCTGGTGTACATAGCCAAAAGTGATGTGATATGCTGAAGGCTAAAGCTTATACTTTGTACAAAAGTCACTTGTTTTTGCATTTCAATAACAAACTCCAAATAGGAGTCATTCATGTCTCTAGAACCACAATTTTTCAAATGATTTTTTTTTGACAGTTTTCTGATTCCTAGTTCAAACATAGATTGTGGGTTCTTGTTTCTCACACATACCCACAATAAAAGTTTTTAAACAAAAATAAGGAAAATATTGTACAGGGCAGTCCCTTTATAATGTTTGGGATGCATTGAATAGGATCATGTTATAAGTGAACCATGTTATAGAGGGATATTTTTATATAGAAATTACTTTAATACAGTAAAATGACAATTTGGAAGGCCAGACCTGGCATTGTTATAACCGTAACCGTGTTGTAATGAGTAGAGTACTGAAGGGACTAAAGTGTATACCCCTGCAAACCCCATTTTACTCCATATGAAGTGGGGTCTCCATGGGTGTTTTAGGCACAATGTAACATGATCATGGATGGGCCTCAATATCCCAGAGGTTATGTAGAAACAGACACAGCTTGTCTGGGTCTCATACACTGTTCAAGTGCAAGGCCTCCCAGGTCATAAATCTCTGTTTTGAAATTTGTAATGCTCATCAATTCCAACTGCATGCAGGAAACCCCTAAAGGGGTACCTTGGCAAACAGTGCAGGCCCAGATCAGATGCCGTAGAATGCAGCGTCTGATCAGGGCCTGCACTATTTGCTAACAGAATTTTCCGTCAAAAATAGAACAAAAACAAAAAAAATATGCCCAACACCCCTTATATGACAAATGGACTTGTCCAACATATAGCAATGGAACAGTCCACCAGCATACAATGGGTTAAAATGCCAAACAGAAATAACCTTATCTCTTGACCTGAGCCATAAAATTCCCTTTTCCCTTATCCTGCTGAATAGATTAATTTAGCCACACCAATTCCTAACTATTTGTTGATCAAATTTCTTGATGTGTATTTGTTCAGTTCACAAACTGATTGACAATCTGTGTAGATCCTGATCAGATGACTTCAGAAGTCATCTGATCAGGACCTACACTGTTTGTAAAGGTAGGGGTTGTCGGGTTCAGCAGGATAAGAGTTAACACTTAAGACATTGAGAAAATTTATATCTGAAAATGCCGTCTGCTTATGTCGTCTGCTGATTTTTTGGGCAATCTTTTTAAAAATATTTCTGCAAAGGCAAACAGTGTGGGCCCAGATCAGACTGCTCCTACAGGAGCAGTCTGATCTGGATCCACACTGTTTGCAAAAAAACAACAACACTTTTAAGGTAACCGGCAGATGGCAAAGCAGACGACAATAGGCGTGATTTGTATTTTATGGGTTAAGAGATGCTTTTCTTCTAATATTTCCAGTTTGTGCAAAAATTTCGATGAAAAGTTGAAGACAATGCTAGAAGATGGCAAATTTTATCTGCATTGTGAAGAGGAGGAAGGTCCTGTTACTATGACAACACATTCACCATTTAATAAATATGAGGACACATCCACATTGCTTAGTTACATACAGACTTCTTGTATGGATGAAATAAATGGGTAAGACAGGAATAAAGTACCTCATTTACTGTATGTATTCGGACAGATAGGCCTGAGTAAACTGAGTACACCCAGATGAGATGCTGAAAGACACTGCTGCTCATCAATGTCTACACTGCCACTCGTCCAACTATTTGTAGACACAACATGGAGTAGTAAATGGTACTTGTTCAAAATTTTAGAACAGTTATTGTGACGAGTTGAGGTGTCCCACTTTTTATGGTAAATACGGTAATAATGTCCCCCTACCATCATGTTTTAATGTTGGAAGAATTATTGAATGGTTTGGTCAAATTTGGTACACTATATCATTACAACCTATCAAAGATTTGTTTAGATTTTACTAAACTTGACCTTATTTTTAAGGTCACAGGCTCCCGAAAACTGTCATTTTTGAGCCAGAATGGCTTGTTTGCATCTTATCTCCATAATGATTACCTGAATTGTGTTCATATGTTCAATCTATATGATTTCAACCTACCAGAAACTTGATTAGATTTATGTGACCTACACCATGTTTTCAAGGTCTAATGGGTGTTTAAGTTATATTTATGGTGGGGGTGGCCCTTGCCCATTGGGGCTTCGAAAAATAGATTGGGCTGCATGACCGCACATGACTACTGGTAAACCTCTTAGAAGGTCTAAGCCTGCCCAGGCAAAGTGGTGTGAGTCAGACCGTCCATGCTTATAAACCCTATTGGTTTCATTGGGCGGCAGGGATTGAGATGTCATTTCATCTCAGTGTTGGGTAAAAGTCCGACAAAATTGGAAGCAACGTCTACAAAATGGCCTAAATAGTGTTGAGGGGAATGTTAAACCTCAAATCAAATTATCATTCACTCTAATGTTCTAGTCTATTTCTTAAGAATGTTACTATGAGAGCTTTTTTAGTGATACTTCATACAGGAGCATTGTTAGTACACCTGCCTGTAATGCTGGAGGCCCTGGGTTTGATCCCCAACAGCGGTGATAAAATTTTGGGTGTCTAAATATACTCTTCTGGCATCATTTGCAGGGATGAATGCTACAAAATGTATCATTCTTCAAATTGGAATTTTAACTGGAAACCCCCCTATTCATGGAGTTTGCAGGTTAAAGATCCCTACCGTAATTACATGAGGCTTTCATCATGCTATTCCTGTCAGTGACATAATCTTCAAACAGTAATGGCTGGAAACTACATGTGCAGTAAAACATGGGGGCTCCAACTCATCGGGGCTTGGAGAAATAGATTGGGCTGCATGGTGCTTCTACACAGAGCTTAAACAGACTGCAAACAGATTTGAGGGTCTAAGCCTGCCCAGGCAAAGTGGTGTGAGTCGGACCATCTATTCACATAAACCCTGTTGGTTTCATTGGGAGGCAGGGCTTGAGATGTCATTTCATCTCAATGTTGGGTAAAAGTCCCACAAAATTGGAAGCAGCATCTCCAAAATGACCTATCGTATACAGTGTTGATGGGGCTGTTAAACTTCAAATCAAACAAACAAAAGTCCCACAAAACTGGAAGCAATGTATTGATAATGACCTAAATAATGTTGGTGTGTTAAACCTCAAATCAAACAAACTAGTGAAGCATGGATGGCTTATTTACTATGGCTAATTCCAATACATTCTTGAGTTCCCAGAGAGGTCTTTTCATACCTTTAGATATCCCTAGATTTAGGATAAGTTAGGTTTTTTTTTTATTTTATGTTGATAAGGTATGTTGTGTGTACTCATTAGAATTGCCTCAATGAGGCAATTATAATGAGTACACCCAATATACCTTTATTTTATAGTAGACAGAAATATTATCCTTTGCATCTTCTGATCTGGCACTATAATCAACCCTTAGTGGCTCAAACTAACCCTATTTTTTACGAATTTTCATGGTCCCTAAGGTGTTGGGAGTCATTGAAGTTTGATAGTACTTGTCATTTGTGGGTGAAAGTACATTTTTATCCCTTAAGATGCCAATCACGACAGTTGTCGTCTGTTTTGTCGTCTGCCAGTTACTTTAAAAGTCCTTTTTGCAAACATTGTTGACCCAGATCAGACTGCTCCTCTAGGAGCAGTCTGATCTGGACCCACACTGTTTGCCTGTTAGCAAACATATTTTTAAAAAGTTGGTAAGAAGATTCAGCAGACGACATTAGCAGATGACCTATTTAGATGTTATTTTCTCGTAAATTGTACATGTATGTAAATTCATATGTTTTTGTTGCAGATTATTAAGTTTCCTTGGCAACCAGTTGAAGGAGTATAAGAAAATTGTAGAAACAAGTCAAAAACGAAATGTTCCTGTTGGAAACAAGTAAGAAAGATTCTCTACATCTATATCCCTGGATTATTTCAAAAACATTTGAGCCGGCGCTTGACAAAACCTACAATTAGACCGTGCGACCGAATCTCAAAATCAACCTGCGCACCCATCCACTATGTCAAAACCTTTTGCTTATGTCTCTTTGCATAGAAAGTAGCCTATAGTAGGTTCTTGCCATCAGCGAAGATTCTGATCAGACTGCACAAATTCGCAGGCTGATCTGAGTCTTCGCTTGTCGCTCAAGCTTTCTTGTAGATTTTATCATGCACTGGCTCATTTGTAATTGACCAAAAAACGTTTGTATGACTATACCAGTTAGCTCAGCCAATCTTGCTGGTGTGCTGTGTTAGAATTACAAATTATTTTTGAAAAAAATGTTGTACTTTTTGCAAACAGCGAAGGCCCTGATCAGATATCACATTCTGTGACATCTGATCTGGGCCTCCACTGTTTGCCAGTGCCAGATTTATGAGTTTCCCATATAACATGCTTGAATGGAAATAGATACAGCTTCAGCTACTTTAATCTAGGGCTCAGGCAAGATGGGTGTGGAGTGACGTGATATATACTGGGATATTCCACTTGTAATATGAAAGGTATCTTGATACATGTGTCAGTCAAATTCCTTACCATATGAATTAAGATTTAAGGGGAATAGAAACACCTGGCAGATTTTTTCACCATTTTTCAAAGGGTGACAACTTTCGGGACTTTCTGTTCACTTTTCTATAAGCCCTGTCCCACTGAAATATGGGTCTACTCTTAAAGGAAAGAATTTGCTCCTCTATCACTGCATATAATGATACATCCATGCATGGCCCCAGCCCTATACATTATTGGCATCTGCAGTTGACACTATTTTGTTTAAACTTTATTTTCCAATTACAAAAACAATGTTTTAATACATATGGGATTTAGGAGATTGTAATCTGCCTTATTGAATCTGTATACCCGTGTCTTTTGTTGTAGATTGCTTCTGATTGGTCGACTGTGTGCTGCAATATGTGATCTGATGCCACATCTTAAACAATGCATGATGGGACATATCAAGTTAGAAAGACAAGACAGTCTTAGGTAAGGTTGACATACGCTTAACCCTTAACCTGCTGTTTGCGACAACCCCTGTCTTTGCAAACAGTGTGGATCCAGATCAGATGGCTTCTGAAGAAGCCATCTCAGAAGCCATCTTATCAGGATCTACATTGTTTGACATTCATTTGTGAATTTATAAGAATAAATTACATCAAGTAATTTGATTGGTTTATAGACAGAAATGGGTGTGGCTAAATTGGATATTCAACAAGATAAGGGTAAAGAATGCCACTTGTGCAACTGCAGTACAACTGCACAAATTTCTTAATCACAATACTGATTTGTGGTTGAATGAGACGAAGGTGCTCATCTTGAATTACTTGGGCATCCAACTGATATTGGCTTGCAGTTGGGCAAGGCCTACTATCCATGCAGCAGGTAAGGGTAGAGGGGGGATGTTATTTCTTCAGTTTCTACGAGGACTTCAAATATGAATGCAAGTAGAACGTTTTCTCATGCACTAATGCAAAAATCACCTGAAAATAAATATCACAGCGTAGAAAAACATTTTACCTATACATTGATACCAAACCTGTTAAAATCCGTCCACTTTAGCCATGTATATCATTCGATTAACACTGTCTACTCTTGTATACCAATACAAAACATGGTTGGAAGAAGGTCAGAGTACGCCGTTGAAATACGGTCCTATATTAAGAATCGTTGTATTCTTGGTATACGGTGCAAAGACATTTTTGATGAAATATGTTCGGTTTATGGGCATAATGAAATGTCTTTTCCGACAGTTTTTCGTTGTTGTAAGAAATTCAGCTGTGGCCTAGGCTCAACAGAAGATGCACCACATGATTGTCGGCCGAAAAGAGCAACATCTGCCAAGATGGTTGCTAGAGTTAAAGAAATAGTTGCTACCGATGCACGAAACACCACTAGGCAAATAGCTAGTACAGTTGACATCTCATTAGGAGCAGCTCATACAATTCTGAAACGGGATTTGAAAATGAGAAAGATCTGTGCTAGATGGATTCCCCATCTGTTGACAGATGAGACATGGGTTCACTTTTTTGAGCCAAAACGAAAGATTCAGAACAAAATATGGGCAACAAAGTATTGCAAAAGACCATGCATTGCAAAGTGGACCATGAGTGTCAAGAAGGTAATGTATGCCATATTCTTCTCAAATCAGGGCCCTGCTATTCCGGTTGCTGTGCCTAAAGGCAAATCTGTAAATGCGAAGTTTTACAAGAATAAAGTTCTTCGAAAATTGAAGAAATATTTCAAAGAACGAAGACCCGCAACTGGTTTGGCCAATGTCAGATTGCTACATGACAATGCGTCATCGCACAAGGCGTTCTTTGTGCAAGACTATCTGAAGCAGGAAAATGTTGTTGAACTCCCTCACCCCCTGTATTCCCATGACCTTGCCCCGTGTGACTTTTTTTTGTTCCTGCGGCTGAAAAAATACCTTTCTGGTCGAAAATTTGTACAGCGCAAACACCTCGGTTCTGCAATATTCCAGTGCCTTCAAAGTATACCTCGATAAGACTACCAAAATGCATTCAATGATTGGATCAGAAGACTGAAAGTTTGTATATCTGTTAAAGGGGAATACTTTGAGAGGACAAAATAAATTTTTCATCGAAATCTATCACAGAATCATTTTTATGTGCTTAGTTGCATTCATATTTGAACAGTCCTCGTATACGTCCATTCATTTTCCGCTGTATCCCTTGTCCCTCACTTTCATCTCCTTTACTATCTCTTCTATCTCTTTTCTCTTTTTTTCTCATAGGCGACACAAAATAACCCACAACCACAAGGGTTGACATGTTGTATGGACCTCCGTTGCCTTGCGGGTAAGAGTGTTAGGTCTCTCACTGCTGTGGTTCAAGCCTCACTCTGCCTCTGCAATGGAAGGTCAGGTGTTTTTTTCTGTGTACTCTGGTTTTTGCCAATCTCTGATTAATGGTCGGATCGATATAAGTGAAGTAATCTCAAAAAGGTCCAAAAACCAAAAAACAAAAACAAAAGCAAAAAAAATCAGTTATCAAAAATACGAGCCTGCGCATGACAAAACCTACAATAAGACCACTGCAACCTGCAGAGACTCAAATCAACCTGCAACCACAAGACAAGACCTTTTGCTTATGTATCCTTGCTTAGATATAAGCCTATAGTAGGTACATGTGATCAGTGAAAACTCTGATCAGACTGCGCATTTGCGCAGGCTTATCTGAGTCTTCACTGGTCGCTCAAGACTTCTTGTAGAGTTTGTCATGTGCTGGCTCATATATATTTGAAAAGACAGGCCTGAGCAAACAGTGTAGATCCAATTGAGATGCTTTAGTATGCAGCATGACATCAGGATTTACACAGTTTGCCACTTATCTGGCAATTTTTAGACACAGCATCATGTAGTAGAGTGCAGATCATACTTGTTCAAGTTTTAGAAGGAGTACAGTAAGGAGTTGAGATTATAAGTTATTTTGATTCTTGACGGAGAACATGGGATCATATTCCCCGCCTGAGAGCGATATTTGCCCGAGCCATCCCATGTTCCCTGTCAAGAATCAAAATAACAAATTTGTTATATTGCAAAGCGTTTTCAAGGCTTTCCAAACAATTCTTTTTAGTGGACATCCGGAGAACTGCATGTTTATAAATGTGAAGTCATTAATCGCGCCATTATGCACGCATTATGTTGATAAAGTTGCTCAGTTGGAATATATTTACGGCGTGTTAGTGTTTTAAAATGGAAAATAATAAAAGATACCGAAAGAAATGTAAACAGTCAAAACTTCTCATTTATTTACTTATTGGTTGGAAATTAGTGTGGTGCTTTTAATTCTTATCAACTACGAGGACTATTCAAATATGAATGCAAGTACAAAGTTTTCTCATGCACTAATGCGAAAATCACCTGGAAATAAATATCACAGCGTAGAAAAACATTTTACCTATACATTGATACTAAACCTGTTAAAATCCGTCCACTTTAGCCATGTATATCGTTCGATAAACACTTTCTACTCTTGTATACTAATACAAAACATGGTTGGAAGAAGGTCAGAGTAGGCCGTTGAAATACGGTCCTATATTAAGAATCGTTGTATTCTTGGTATAGGGTGCAAAGACATTTTTGATGAAATATGTTCAGTTTATGGGCATAATGAAATGTCTTTTCCGACAGTTTTTCGTTGTTGTAAGAAATTCAGCTGTGGGCTAGGCTCAACAGAAGATGCACCACATGATTGTCGGCCGAAAAGAGCAACATCTGCCAAGATGGTTGCTAGAGTGAAAGAAATAGTTGCTACCGATGCACGATACACCACTAGGCAAATAGCTAGAATGGTTGGCATCTCATTAGGAGCAGCTCATACAATTCTGAAACGGGATTTGAAAATGAGAAAGATCTGTGCTAGATGGATTCCCCATCTGTTGACAGATGAGCAGAAAAAGACACACTTTCACTGCGCCAAGAAGTTACTTAAAAAGTTTCCAAATTACAATGCACGGTCTTTCGCTAATGTCGTCACAGGTGACGAGACAAGGGTTCACTTTTTTGAGCCAAAACGAAAGATTCAGAATAAAATATGGGCAACAAAGTATTGCAAAAGACCATGCATTGCAAAGCGGACCATGAGCGTCAGGAAGGTAATGTATGCCATATTCTTTTCAAATCAGGGCCCTGCTATTCAGGTTGCTGTGCCTAAAGGCAAATCTGTAAATGCGAAGTTTTACAAGAATAAAGTTCTTCGAAAATTGAAGAAATATTTCAAAGAACGAAGACCTGCAACTGGTTTGGCCAATGTCAGATTGCTACATGACAATGCGTCATCGCACAAGGCGTTCATTGTGCAAGACTATCTGAAACAGGAAAAGGTTGTTGAACTCCCTTACCCCCCCGTATTCCCCTGACCTTGCCCCGTGTGACTTTTTTTTTGTTCCCGCGGCTGAAAAAATACCTTTCTGGTTGAAAATTTGTACAGCGCAAACACCTCGGTTCTGCAATATTCCAGTGCCTTCATAGTATACCTCGAAAAGAGTACCAAAATGCATTCAATGATTGGATCAGAAGACTGAAAGTTTGTATATCTGTTAAAGGGGAATACTTTAGGGGATAAAATAAATTTTTCATCGAAATCTATCACAGAATCATTTTTATGTGCTTAGTTGCATTCATATTTGAACAGTCCTCATATGCAGTAGATCCAAGATGGCGGCCATCGCAATGAAGCAAAGGCAAGTGCAAGAGGACACTGGCACTTGAGCCTCAAATCTTGAATACATTGATCAGTTACATCACCTGTATATCAATGAACCTCAACATTTATTTAAACATCGACAGATATAAATTTTCTACTGATAGCTCCCGTTTAACTGTGTATGAATATGGACATGGTCTTGAACTCTAAACTGGGTCACCTCGCTCAGACGCATTTTTTCCTACTGAAACAAATTATTTTCCTTCAACCCGGCTATCCTTCAATAATGGAATGCTTACTGCATCTAGAGCTATAGGCCACGACTTTGAAAAATTTGCCTTTACAGGAGAAAATTTGACATTATTTACTTTTCGCACAAACAAACATTCTTCGACCCGTCAGCCACTTCCGCTGTCTAGGATTGTTTTGCTAAACCAGCAATCTGATTGGACTGCAAATACCTGACACTTACCGGGAAAATGATACAAGAAAACACCGTCCAATCAGATCCCTTTTAGCAAAACACGAAAACGAAAGTAATAGAAACCGGAAGTAGCTATTGAGTCGAAGAATGTCTGATTGTGCAAAAAGCAAATAATGCCAAATTTTCTCCTGTAAATGTGAGTTTCTCAAAGTTGTGGCATATATCCCTAGACTGAGTAAGCACTCCACTATTGAACAATAGTCAGGTTGAAGGAAAATAATTTGTTTGAGTCAGGAAAAAATGCGTCGAATCGAGATGACCCAATTAAGGGTTCAAGACCATGTCCATATTTATACATAATTAAACGGGAGCTAACAGTAGAAAATTGATATTTTTCGATGTCTTCATAAATTTTGAGGTTCAAAGATATACATGTGGTGTATTTGATCAATTTATTCAAGGTTTGAGGCTCAAGTGCCAGTGCAAGATGGTAATATTTTTGCTCATGGGGTATATGGAAAATAACTGCCCTCTCGCTGTCCAATCAAAAGTCTGCAAATTTCTTTGCATTATAACAAGTCCAAATATTTAGGGTAAAATTTGATTCAAATGCTTTTTGTGCTTCTGTCCCTTTTCACCTGGGAACAATAGAGGGGCTGCCTAGAGCATTTATCAGTGGCATATGAGCCCCATCATGATAAAACATTTCTTTTGGGTAAGACACAAACTCGCCTGCATACCCCTTTTTGTACCAAATGGAATCTTCCTACTTATGTATACCAGGAGTCCATTTCAAAATAAAGGGTTGTCAGGTTGTGTTTTCCTCAAAATTTATTTGGAAAATGGCTTAAATTTTTGCAAACACTGTAGGCCCTGATCAGACGCTGCATTCTGCGGCGTCTGATCTGGGCCTACATTGTTTGCCAGGGTACCCATTTTGGGGTTTCTGGTACGTATTGGGTTAAGCCACCAGTAGCCTATTCATGGTATTTTACAGATCTTTGAAGAAGTCACCAAGATCTAGTGATGTGAATACAGTGTGGGAAAGTAGCAAAACAAAACTGATCGCATGTCAGCATGATGCATATAGGTAAGTTGAGTAACCTTAGCCACCAAGTTAACCAAGCTAATTCAGCAGACGACAAAATGCTGATATTTTTAGCTCACCTGAGCCGAAGGCTCATGTGAGGTATTAGTATACCACGAGCCGGCGTCCGTCGTCCGTCGTCGTCCGTCGTCGTCGTCCGTCGTCGTCGTCCACACTTTCAAAGAAGTATATCTCCGGAACCAGTGGGCCAATCTTGATCAAATTTCATGTGAAGCATTATCAGGTAGGGGGAAAGGCTGCATACTGTTTTCGGGCAGATCGGATTGGAACTCTGGTTGCCATGGCAACAAATAGCTCCCATAGACTTAACATAGGAAAAAGTTTGTCATCACTCTAGCTCCGTCAATTTTTTTCTGATCGTCTTCATTCTTGCAGATAACGAGGACAGGCATGAAATCTCGATCAAGTTCGATTTTGGGCTGAATCGGATTATTCACTCAGGAGTTACGTGCCCTTGAGCGTTGAAAAAACATAGGAAAAAGCTTGTCATCACTCTAGCTCCGTCATTTTTTTTCTGATTGACTTCATTCTTGCAGATAACGAGGACAGGCATGAAATCTCGATCAAGTTCGATTTTGGACTGAATCGGATTATTCACTCAGGAGTTACGTGCCCTTGAGCGTTGAAAAAATTGCCTATTGACTTAACATGGGGAGAATGTTGTCATCACCGTAGCTGCTTCAATTATTTTCAGATTGGCTTTATTCTTGCAGATAACCAGCACAGCCATGAAATCTCGGTCAAGTTCGATAACTGGCAGAATCGGACCATTCACTTAGGAGTTACCTGCCCTTGTGTGTTTTTGCATTAGGGTTAATGGGAATTTCAAAAATGTATATCTTAAAGACTACTTGGCCAACTTTGATCAAATTTCATGTGTCGCATTATTGGGCAAGTGGAAAGGCTTCATTAGGTTTTCAGGCAGATCTGAGTGGAACTCTGGTTGCCATGGCAACATCTAGCTCCCATAGACTTCACATAGGAAAAAGCTTGTCATCACTCTAGCTCCGTCAATTTTTTTCTGATCGACTTCATTCTTGCAGATAACCAGTACAGGCATAAAATCTCGGTCAAGTTCGATTTTGGGCCGAATCAGATAATTCACTCAAGAGTTACGTCCCCTTGAGCGCCTGAAAAATTGCCTATCGACTTAACATGGGGAAAATGTTGTCATCACTGTAGCTGCTTCAATTTTGTTCGGATTGGCTTCATTCTTACAGATAACCAGCACAGCCATGAAATCTCGGTCAAGTTCGATAATTGGCAGAATCGGATCATACACTTAGGAGTTACCTGCCCTTGTGCATTTTTGCATAAGGGTTAATGTGAATTTCAAAAATGTATATGAAGGCTCATGTGAGGTATTAGTATACCACGAGCCGGCGTCCGTCGTCGTCCGTCGTCGTCGTCCGTCGTCGTCGTCCACACTTTCAAAGAAGTATATCTCCGGAACCAGTGGGCCAATCTTGATCAAATTTCATGTGAAGCATTATCAGGTAGGGGGAAAGGCTGCATACTGTTTTCGGGCAGATCGGATTGGAACTCTGGTTGCCATGGCAACAAATAGCTCCCATAGACTTAACATAGGAAAAAGTTTGTCATCACTCTAGCTCCGTCAATTTTTTTCTGATCGTCTTCATTCTTGCAGATAATGAGGACAGGCATGAAATCTCGATCAAGTTCGATTTTGGGCTGAATCGGATTATTCACTCAGGAGTTACGTGCCCTTGAGCATTGAAAAAACATAGGAAAAAGCTTGTCATCACTCTAGCTCCGTCATTTTTTTTCTGATTGACAGGCATGAAATCTCGATCAAGTTCGATTTTGGACTGAATCGGATTATTCACTCAGGAGTTACGTGCCCTTGAGCGTTGAAAAAATTGCCTATTGACTTAACATGGGGAGAATGTTGTCATCACTGTAGCTGCTTCAATTATTTTCAGATTGGCTTTATTCTTGCAGATAACCAGCACAGCCATGAAATCTCGGTCAAGTTCGATAACTGGCAGAATCGGACCATTCACTTAGGAGTTACCTGCCCTTGTGTGTTTTTGCATTAGGGTTAATGGGAATTTCAAAAATGTATATCTTAAAGACTACTTGGCCAACTTTGATCAAATTTCATGTGTCGCATTATTGGGCAAGTGGAAAGGCTTCATTAGGTTTTCAGGCAGATCTGAGTGGAACTCTGGTTGCCATGGCAACATCTAGCTCCCATAGACTTCACATAGGAAAAAGCTTGTCATCACTCTAGCTCCTTCAATTTTTTTCTGATCGACTTCATTCTTGCAGATAACCAGTACAGGCATAAAATCTCGGTCAAGTTCGATTTTGGGCCGAATCAGATAATTCACTCAAGAGTTACGTCCCCTTGAGCGCCTGAAAAATTGCCTATCGACTTAACATGGGGAAAATGTTGTCATCACTGTAGCTGCTTCAATTTTGTTCGGATTGGCTTCATTCTTACAGATAACCAGCACAGCCATGAAATCTCGGTCAAGTTCGATAATTGGCAGAATCGGATCATACACTTAGGAGTTACCTGCCCTTGTGCATTTTTGCATAAGGGTTAATGTGAATTTCAAAAATGTATATCTTGAAGACTACTTGGCCGACTTTGATCAAATTTCATGTGTAACATTATTGGGCAAGTGGAAAGACTGCATAAGGTTTTCATGCAGATCTGAGTGGAACTCTGGTTACCATGGCAACATATAGCTCCCATAGACTTAACATAGGAAAAAGCTTGTCATCACTCTAGCTCCGTCAATTTTTTTCTGATCGACTTCATTCTTGCAGATAATAAGGACAGGTATAAAATCTCGGTTAAGTTCGATTTTGGGCAGAATCGGAATATTGACCTCGGAGTTACGTGACCTTGAGCGACAAAAAATTTGCCCATAGACTTAACATAGGGAAAATGTTGTGACTACGATAGCGACTTGAATTTTTCTCAGATCAGCTTCAAACTTGCAGGTAACAAGGACAAACATAAAATCACGGTTAAGTTCGATTTTGGGCCGAATCGGATTATTTGCCTTGGAGTTACCTGCCCTTGAGCATGAAAAAATACGTTGTGACCATGATAGCAACTTTATTTTTATTCAGATCAGCTTCAAACTTGCAGGTAACGAGGACAGGCATAAAATCCCGGTTAAGTTCGATTTTGGGCCGAATCGGAATATTGACCTCGGAGTTACGTGACCTTGAGCGACAAAAAATTTGCCCATAGACTTAACATAGGGAAAATGTTGTGACTACGATAGCGACTTGAATTTTTAGCTCACCTGGGCCGAAGGCTCCAGGGGAGCTTATAGTATAGTGGGTCCTCCGTCGTCCGTCGTCCGTCGTCCGTCGTCCGTCGTCCGTCCGTCGTCCGTCCACACTTTTGAGCAGCTATATCTCAGTATCCTGCAGGCTGATCTCAATCATTTCTCACCTGTAGTATGCCTCTGGTGGGGCATTGATGACATCAACTTTTTTTTGAAATCGCTCTAAAACTTTGGTTCCTATGGCAACCACAAGGTCCCATAGACTTACTATGGGAAAATGCTTGTCATCACCGTAGCGCCTTCAGTTTTGATCGGATCTTTCTGAAACTTATATGTAAGGTGACTGGGGATAAAAACTCGGATGAGTTCGAAAACCGGCCAAGTCGGCCCATTTATCATAGAGTTACGTCCCTTTGATTGCTGAAAATGCCCATTTTCGACCTTGTCATCACCGTAGCCCCTTCAGTTTTGATCGGATCTTTCTGAAACTTATATGTTATGTGGCGGGGGATAAAACCACGGATGAGTTCGAAAACCGGCCTAGTCCGCTAGTTTATCATAGAGTTACGTCCCTTTGATTGCTGAAAATGCCGATTTTTGACCTTGTCATCACCGTAGCCCCTTCAGTTTTGATCAGATCTTTCTGAAACTTATATGTAAGGTGGCTGTGGATAAAATCTCGGATGAGTTCGAAAACCGACCAAGTTGGCCCTTTTATCGTAGAGTAACGTCCCTTTGATTGCTGAAAATGCTGATTTTTGACCTTGTCATCACTGTAGCCTTTTCAGTTTTGATCGAATCTTTCTGAAACTTATATGTAAAGTGGCTGGGGATAAAATCTCGGATGAGTTCGAAAACCAGCCAAGTTGGTCCATTTATCACAGAGTAACGTCCCTTTGATTGCTGAAAATGCCGATTTTTGATCTTGTCATCACCGTAGCCCTTTGAGTTTTGATCGGATCTTTCTGAAACTTATATGCAAGGTGGCTGGGGATAAAGCCTCAGATGAGTTCGCATACCGGCAAAGGTGGCCTATTTATCAAAGAGTTAGGTCCCTTTGATTGCTGAAAATGTTGATTTTTGACCTTGTCAACACTGTAGCCCCTTCAGTTTTGATCGGATCTTTCTGAAACTTATATGTAAGGTGGCTGGGGATAAAACCTCGGATGCGTTCGAAAACCGGCCAAGTTGCCCCATTAACTATATAGTTATGTCCCTTTGATGGCTGAAAATGTCGATTTTTTACCTTGTCATCACAGTAGCCCCTTCAGTTTTGATCGAATCTTTCTGAAACCTATATGTAAGGTGACTGGAGATAAAACCTAGGATGAGTTTGAATACCGGCCAAGTTGGCCCATTTATCATTGATTTACGTCCCTTTGATTGCTGAAAATGCCGATTTTTGACCTTGTCATCACCATAGCCCCTTCAGTTTTGATCGGATCTTTCTGAAACTTATATGTAAGGTGGCTGGGGATAAAATCTTGGATGAGTTCGAAAACAGGCCAAGTCAGCCCATTTATCATAGAGTTCTGTCCCTTTGATGGCTGAAAATGTTGATTTTTGACCTTGTCATTACCGTAGCCCCTTCAGTTTTGATCGGATTTTTCTGAAACATATGTAAGGTGGCTGGGGATGAAACCTTGGATGAGTTCGAAAACTGGCCAAGTCGGCTCATTTATTTTAGAGTAACATCCCTTTGATTGCTAAAAATGCCAAATTTTGACCTTGTCATCACCGTAGCCCCTTCAGTTTTGATCGGATCTTTCTGAAACTTATACGTGAGGTGGCTGGGAATAAAATCTTGGATGAGTTTAAATACTGGCCAAGTCTGATCGGATCTTTCTGAAACTTACATGTAAGGTGGCTGGGAATAAAACCTCAGGTGAGTTTGAAAACTGGCCAAGTCGGCACATTTATCATAGAGTGACGTGCCTTTGATTGCTGAAAATGCCTATTTTCGACATTGTTATCACTGCTGCCCCTTTAGTTTTGAACGGATCTTCATGAAACTTACAAACAAGGAAGTCAGGCAGAAAGCTTGGAGGAGTTTGAAAACTCTTGTTTTTGAACTTGTCATCACCATAGCCACTTCAGTTTAGATCGGATCTTCTTAGCAAGTCAGGAATAAAAGCTTGAATGAGTTTGAAAACCGGTGAGGTCAGCCTGTTTATCATAGAGTTAAATTCTACTTGATTTTCAGAAAATGCTTACCCTGTCATCACCATGTCCTCCCATAAAGCCTTCAGTAAAGGTTGGCACTTCCTTAAACTGAATCTGTTCACTCAGGTGAGCGATACAGGACCAAGCTAGCTTGGTCCTCTTGTTGACCTTGTCATCACCGTAGCCCTTTCAGTTTGGATCGGATCTTTCTGAAACTTATATGCAAGGTGGCTGGGGATAAAACCTCGGATGAGTTCGCATACCAGCAAAGGTAGCCTATTTATCATAGAGTAAGGTCCCTTTGATTGCTGAAAATGTTGATTTTTGACCTTGTCATCACCGTAGCCCCTTCAGTTTTGATCGGATCTTTTTGAAACTTATATGTAATGTGGCTGGGGATAAAACCTCGGATGAGTTCGAAAACCGGCCAAGTCCGCTGGTTAATCATAGAGTTACGTCCCTTTGATTGCTGAAAATGCCCATTTTTGACCTTGTCATCACCGTAGCCCCTTCAGTTTTGATCGGATCTTTTTGAAACTTATATGTAAGGTGGCTGGGGATAAAATCTCGGATGAGTTTGAAAACTGAACAAATCGGCCCATTTATTGTAGAGTAACTTCCCTTTGATTGCTGAAAATGCTGATTTTTGGCCTTGTCATCACTGTAGCCCTTTCAGTTTTGATCGGATCTTTCTGAAACTTATATGTAAAGTGGCTGAAGATAAAATCTCGGATGAGTTCGAAAACCAGCAAAGTTGGTCCACTTATCACAGAGTAACGTCCCTTTGATTGCTGAAAATGCCGATTTTTGACCTTGTCATCACCGTAGCCCTTTCAGTTTGGATCGGATCTTTCTGAAACTTATATGCAAGGTGGCTTGGGATAAAACCTCGGATGAGTTCGCATACCAGCAAAGGTAGCCTATTTATCATAGAGTAAGGTCCCTTTGATTGCTGAAAATGTTGATTTTTGACCTTGTCATCACCGTAGCCCCTTCAGTTTTGATCGGATCTTTTTGAAACTTATATGTAATGTGGCTGGGGATAAAACCTCGGATGAGTTCGAAAACCGGCCAAGTCCGCCGATTAATCATAGAGTTACGTCCCTTTGATTGCTGAAAATGTTGATTTTTGACCTTGTCATCACAGTAGCCCCTTCAGTTTTGATCGGATCTTTCTGAAACTTATATGTAAGGTGGCTGGGGATAAAACCTCGGATGAGTTCGAAAACCGGCCAAGTTGCCCCATTTACTATATAGTTATGTCCCTTTGATGGCTGAAAATGTCGATTTTTTACCTTGTCATCACCGTAGCCCCTGCAGTTTTGATCTAATCTTTCTGAAACCTATATGTAAGGTGAATGGAGGTAAAACCTAGGATGAGTTGGAATACCAGCCAAGTTGGCCCATTTATCATAGAGTTACGTCCCTTTGATTGCTGAAAATTCCGATTTTTGACCTTGTCATCACGGTAGCCCCTTCAGTTTTGATCGGATCTTTCTGAAACTTATATGTAAGGTGGCTGGTGATAAAATCTTGGATGAGTTCGAAAACAGGCTAAGTCAGCCCATTTATCATAGAGTTATGTCCCTTTGATGGCTGAAAATGTTGATTTTTGACCTTGTCATTACCGTAGCCCCTTCAGTTTTGATCAGATTTTTCTGAAACTTATATGTAAGGTGGCCGGGGATGAAACCTCGGATGAGTTCGAAAACTGGCCAGGTCGGCTCATTTATTTTAGAGTAACATCCCTTTGATTGCTAAAAATGCCAAATTTTGACCTTGTCATCACCGTAGCCCCTTCAGTTTTGATCGGATTTTTCTGAAACTTATATGTGAGGTGGCTGGGAATAAAATCTTGGATGAGTTTGAATACTGGCCAAGTCTGATCGGATCTTTCTGAAACTTACATGTAAGGTGGCTGGGAATAAAACCTCAGGTGAGTTCGAATACCGACCAAGTCGGCACATTTATCATAGAGTGAGGTGCCTTTGATTGCTGAAAATGCCTATTTTCTACATTGTCATCACTGCTGCCCCTTCAGTTTTGAACGGATCTTGATGAAACTTACAAACAAGGAAGTCAGGCAGAAAGCTTGGAGGAGTTTGAAAACTTGTTTTTGAACTTGTCATCACCATAGCCACTTCAGTTTAAATCGGATCTTCTTAGCAAGTCAGGAATAAAAGCTTGAATGAGTTTGAAAACCGGTGAGGTCAGCCTGTTTATCATAGAGTTACATTCTACTTGATTTTCAGAAAATGCTTACCCTGTCATCACCATGTCCTCCTATAAAGCCTTCAGTAAAGGTTGGCACTTCCTTAAACTTTGAATCTGTTAGCTCAGGTGAGCGATACAGGACCAAGCTAGCTTGGTCCTCTTGTTTTCAGATCAGCTTCAAACTTGCAGGTAACGAGGACAGACATAAAATCTGGGTTAAGTTAGATTTTGGGCCGAATCGGATTATTTGCCTTGGAGTTACCTGCCCTTGAGCATAAAAAAATACGTTGTGACCACGATAGCAACTTTATTTTTATTCAGATCAGCTTCAAACTTGCAGGTAACGTGGACAGGCATAAAATATCAGTTAAGTTCGAATCGGAATATTGACCTCGGAGTTACATGACCTTGAGCGACAAAAAATTTGCCCATAGACTTTACATAGGGAAAATTTTGTGACTACGATAGCGACTTGAATTTTTTTCAGATCAGCTTCAAACTTGCAGGTAACGAGGACAGACATAAAATCTCGGTTAAGTTCGATTTTGGGCCGAATCGGATTATTTGCCTTGGAGTTACCTGCCCTTGAGCATAAAAAAATACGTTGTGACCACGATAGCAACTTTATTTTTATTCATATCAGCTTCAAACTTGCAGGTAACAAGGACAGGCATAAAATCTTGGTTAAGTTCAATTTTGGGCAGAATCGGAATATTGACCTCCGAGTTACGTGACCTTGAGCGACAAAAAGTTTGCCCATAGACTTAATTAGGGAAAATGTTGTGACTGTGATAGCGACTTGAATTTTTTTCAGATCAGCTTCAAACTTGCAGGTAACGAGGACAGACATAAAATCTTGGTTAAGTTCGATTTTGGGCCGAATCGGAATATTTGCCTTGGAGTTACCTGCCCTTGAGCATAAAAAAATACGTTGTGACCACGATAGCAACTTTATTTTTATTCATATCAGCTTCAAAGTTGCAGGTAACGAGGACAGGCATAAAATCTCGGTTAAGTTCGATTTTGGGCCGAATGGGAATATTGACCTCGGAGTTACGTGACCTTGAGAGACAAAAAAATTTGCCCATAGACTTAACCTAGGGAAAATGTTGTGACAGAAATAGCGACTTGAATTTTTAGCTCATCTGAGCCAAAGGCTCCAGTGAGCTGATAGTATACCAAGGCTCCGGAGTCCGTCGTCTGTCGTCCGTCCATCCGTCGTCCACACTTTCAATGAAGCATATCTCAGAAGGCAGTCGACCAATCTTGTTTAAATTTTATGTGTAGCACCATTGGGCAAGGGGAAAGGCTGCATTAGGTTTTGGAGCTAGTCTGGTTCATTTGTTCCTTCATTCTTCTTTCTCTCCATATAGAGATAATAGACCAATGTTAAATTTTTAATCAAAGATTTCTCAGGAACTATAAAAGCTAGAAGCATCAAATTTGGTATTCAATAGAATAATGATGACTTATTTTGTGTAAGAGACATTGGGCTTTTTCAGCTTATTTGTTCATCTGTTCTTTCATTCTTCTTTCTCTCCATTTTGACCAATGTTAAATTTTCATCAAAGATTTCTCAGGAACTATAGAAGCTAGAAGTCTCAAACTTGGAATGCAATGCAATAATGATGACTTATATCCT
This sequence comes from Lucinisca nassula, assembly GCA_963580285.1. Taxonomy (NCBI): domain Eukaryota; kingdom Metazoa; phylum Mollusca; class Bivalvia; order Lucinida; family Lucinidae; genus Lucinisca; species Lucinisca nassula. The sequence continues at coordinate 130,049,862 of OY757018.1, read as the reverse complement.
GTAAGGGTCAATGGGCTGGATTCTATTAGCAGATTTAGTAGTCAAGTCTGTGAATTGTTAAAACTTAAGTTCCTCAGGTGAGCGGTTTAGGCTCATTGAGCCTCTTGTTCTTGCTTTACCTCAAAACAGATTTTGACATTTCATGCAAATTGTCGCCAATGGAGACAATTTGCATAAAATGTCAGAATCTGTTTTCCAGGAAAAAATAAGAGAAATATTTTGAAATGTCGTCTGCTGAAATTTTTACCCAGAGTGCCGAGCGTTAATAAACATTTTTCTTCTTAATCCTTTCACCCCTTAGTTTCTGAAATGGATTCTTCCATCTTTGAATTTGGACTAGTCCATTCTAATAAGTAAACATGGTGGCAGACAGAATTGATCTAGATGGGACAGCTCATTATGTGCCATCTCGTCTGGATCTACACTATTTGAGTAGATATATTTGCAAGTCTTCAAGGTTGAAAGGATTATCTTAGATGATTTTTTTTACTGCTCATAAATACATCAATGTCAAGAGTTGTAATGTTATATTTATAAGCAGAACACAGCTCCAGGAGTAATAAAGATAACTTTTCAATATTTTTTCTTATTTCTTCGTTTAAGAAATAGATCAGCTCTAGCAATGACTTGGTTTAGGTCAAAGGAAGATGATTTTCTTTCATGTCGGGTTACTGTAGATGAGACCTGGGTCCATTATTACCAGCCAGAGAATAAAACTCAAAGTTGCAAGTGGGTAGGTCCGGGGTCTGTGAGGCCAAAGAAGTTCAAAATGCAACCCTCTGCTGGCAAGGTGATGGCAACTGTATTTTGGTATGCACAAGACGTTATTATGTTGGACTTTCTAGCAAAGAACAGTACATAACAGGTGCGTATCATGAAAATTTGCTCAACCAAAAAAGGCCAAGGTAAACTCTCCAAAGGGATTCTGCTCCAACAGGACAATACAAGAGTCCACACTTGCAAAATTGCAATGGATGCTGTAGAGCGGAATGTGTACGAGCTAATACCGCACCCCGCCTGTTCTCCGGACTTAGCTCCCAGTGACTATTACCTATTCCCAAACTTGAACATAATATCAGTGGACGACATTTCCGGTCCAATGAAGAATCATGGCAGCAGTTGAGGAGTGGGTCAGAGACATTAGGACCCTGGCTTCTTCAGTTCTGGGCTGATGGCACTGGAACAGTGTTGGTCCAAGTGTATCATTCTAGTGGGCAATTACATCGAAAAAGAAGAGATCAATCTCACCCAGAGATAAGTTAGGCTGGTTTTTATTGACTCCCCCTCATAGAAATAAGAACAACATTCTTTCGTGGAGATTGATCATGAAATCTTTTCTACGGGCATTCTCTACCTTCCACTGATTCAAGAAGTGCAGTTGTCAGTTTCTGACGAAAGAATGTGCACTGTACTGGTTAACTGCTTACTTATAAGACTGCCCAGGAAAAGCGTTGATAATTAAACTGACCGGCTCAAAAAAGAACTAAATAGTGTTGACTGGGCCGTTAAACTCAAATACAAACAAACAGAAATAAGAAAAATTAAAAATATAGTAAATTTTAATCTGAAAAATGGTAGTGCTAGGGATATGAAAGATGCCATTTTAGCAAAGATGTGTTATCCTATTGGGCAATTGTTTTGGAGCTGTGGCATAATATGTATATTCTATGCTAGTTTGAACATGAAAGAAAGACCTTACATGGTGGTATCACAGTATCCATGAACAGAAGAAAAATCTTGTGTAACCTTTGGGCCCAAGATGTGGTCTCCAGAACAGAAGAAACTAGGTTAAAAATTTTGGGGGGGCCCCATGGTTATAAAACTTTATTCATGCCCTGTGCAGTTGAGCATTGAGTTAGTAATGCTAAGGAATATTTGAATACTGGCATGTTAAAATCATCAGAGAATGAGATTATAGGGCCATAAATATTGATATGCTTAAAATATTGAGAATGCAAAAGCTAATCATATTTTTTCAGCCAAAAAAAATTATGAGCTAAATGATTGAAGTTTTAATACAGTTTTAACCCTGAGCCCTCATATGCCTTATCTTTCAAACAATGTAGCAATACATATATGGTATATGGTATTGTCCTGAGCTTCACTTTATATCATAATGGACAAGTCTGATTTTACACATTACTTCTTCTTTGCAAAATTTTCAAACTGACTGCTAGAAAATATGAGTTTACTAGAGGGCTCTTCCATTGCTATATGTTGGACTGGCTTTTGCAATACATATATGGTACATGGTATTGTCCTGAGCTTCACTTCATATCATAATGGACAAGTCTGATTTTACACATTACTTCTTCTTTGCAAAATTTTCAAACTGACTGCTAGAAAATATGAGTGAATTTTGGACCAATTTATTGATGTCCCTTCTTAAGTCCAAATCTGTCTGGCTCACAAAAAATGAGTCCTGGACCAATGAACCTACCAGCAGGTGGTGACACAGGGTTTCAGACAGTATATCATAGAACACACTGTCAAAAAGTTTTGACGTTATCCTATTAGATGTCATGTTACATTCACATGTTCATTAGAATTTTGTTTTCATGTATGTTTCAGAATCTGGATTGATCATATATCACAGATAGTTCTTCAAGACTTTCGATTGGCTGCTGATTCAGAAACAGCTCAAGATCTGGTTAAAACATGCTCTGTAAGTCTCTAATCCTTTAGAAGTGGGTATGGATATACTTGGCATATTTTGCACCATAGCAACAGATAAGCTGGGTATTTTGTGAAAATTGAAGGATAGTTTTCCTTATTTCTCCATTAAAACCTATGTTGTAGGTATTCATTAGAACCGCCTCACCGAGGCGGTTCTAATGAATACCCACAACATAGGTTGCTATGGAGAATTTACAAAAACTATTCTTCAATTGTCTTAAAATACCAACCTTATCTGTTGCTATGTGCACCATTTTAATACAAGGGAGATAACTTTCAGGAGCCAGTTGTTCAAAGCATCATTAGGTTAACAAGCTCGTTAGTCATATTGTTAACTGCTCTAGCAAATAGAATATGTCAAATTTTGGGTGAGACGCCAAGTTCTGCAATGGAAGGTCAGGTGGTTTAACTCCGGGTACTCCGGTTTTCGCCCACCTCTGATTAACGATTGGCTCGATATGAGTGAAATAATCTTGAAAGGGCCGTAAAACCAAAAAAAAAAAAAAAATCTGAAATTTTGGTATATTTCGTTGAAAAATGTGCACAGCTTTTGCATTTGCAAAAGCTGCTCACATTTTTCAGCAAAAATATTAGCATATTTGCCATATTAAATGATCAAAGATTTAACGATATGTTAACTAATTGTGTCTTTAGTTTTGACCAACTGGGCTTCCTATTTGCTTTCCTGTAAACTCATCCTCTGTGCCCGCGCCAATCTTGGCTTGGAGAAATAGATTGGGCTGCATTGTGCATCTGCACAGAGCTGAAATCGACTGAGCATATGATTACTGGTAAACAGCTTAGAAAGTCTATGCTTGCCCAGGCAAAGTTGTGTAAATTGGAGCATCTCTTAAAATATTTGTGTGAAAACATAACGGAGCACCCCCACTCATCGAGGCTTGGAGAAAAAGATTGGACTGCATGGTGTTTTCAAGCAGAGCTGAAGCCGACTTCACATGTGTAAGTAAGTAAATAAGTAAGTAACGCTGTTCTAACGAGTACCCACAATCTATATTTTGAGCAGAAATGAGAAAAATATCACAATTTTTCATCTTAAAATTCTCATTTTTTCGGTGATAAAGTTTGCAATGTATTTGTGTAAGTGTGTTTTCCTAATGATTTTGATTTTTCTCCTTTACAAGGCAAACAAAACATGAAATAAAATCTTGTGAAATATTTATTTCAGAGGTGGGAAGAAGTATCTATTGAAGAAGAAACAGAGGATGGCAAGAAGATTAGCTCAAAGATTGCTGTACCATCACAGGTAAGGTTTCCAAGGAAATTGGTCTCCATAGCGCAGTGGTTAGCGCGTTCAACTTATGATCGAGAGGTTGTGCGTTTGAATCCGGCCACTGGTATTGAGGTATGTCCTTGGGCAAGACAATAATGACACTGCCCCACTCCACCCAGGTGTAAATGGGTAGCAGTGGTGTACAAGCCACTGCCTCTCTCTCGCGCGCGCGTGAAAACGCCCGGAATGAGTGTTTGAGAGCGATTCAATAAGCTTGAAGCTTTCATCGTAATCAAACTAAAATAAATTAGTATAAACTAAGGAAATGGGTACACTTTTAGGGGAGGCAACTGTGATAAAAAGAGGACCTTATTACACGTGTGGTCATTTCATATATGAATTTTGTGAAACGAGCCTTTGGCGAGTTTCTGAAATTTCATAGGCAATGAGGCGGCTTGTTTCATAAATTTTGTATGAAATGGCTATGAGTATAAGATTCTGTTTATCATATAATGGGTTTAACCCATTTAGTACCAGAAACCCCAAAACGGGTACTCTGGCAAACAGTGCAGGCCCAGATCAGATGCCGCAGAACGCGGCGTCTGATCAGGGCTACACTGTTTGCAAAACGTTTAGCCATTTTCCAAACAAATTTTGAAGAAAACATAACCTGGCACCCATAAATTTTGGAATGGACTCATGCTATATACAAGGTGTAAGATTCCATTTGGTACAAAAAGGATTAAATAGGATGGTATTGCCAAAGAAGTTCAGAAGAATTTCAATAGAAAACATAGGGTTGTCGCGGACAACATTGTGATGTTGCGCGCCAGTTACCATATGTTATTATATGTGTGGTCATATGATATGTATGACATGATGTTATCCGCTGAATAACTGTGATTTTATATGATAAAATATTGTCTACCCCCTCCATTCTCTAATGGTTGTACCGTTTTTCATAGGAAGGTTGAGTTTACTCTTAACGAGTTCCGACAGTCTATGTTTTAAGCAGAAATATATTAAAAAAAAATTTTTTCTCTGAACATTTTCAATTTTTGGTGGTAAAATATTCAATATATTTGAATAGGAGTGCTTTCGCGAGTGAGTGGGTGTTTGAGTTTTACGTCTTACAAACAGCTCGGGTCATACAGAGATGGGACCTCGGTTTAAGGACTCGTCAGAAAGTCTGGAGAAGCCGGGGATCCTGCGACCCCTGGTTTACAAGGCAGGTAGCATAACCACTAGACCACGGAGGCTTCTAGGCGTGCTTTCTCATTAGTGAGCTCTCATGAGCTGTATTCTTGGAAAACCAGTTTTATGGCTTTAGACAACAAAGTTGCTGGGCAGCTTCTGCATCAGTGAAGACTAATCGGCACCTTTGTGTTCACAACTTTGACTAGTTTCTATACAGTCAATGTGTGTGTGTGTGAAATTGGGTTTAACGTCGCTTTCAACAATTTTTCAGTCATATCACGACGGTGTCTGGTTGCGACAGGGAGCTCAATGCTCACTTTTATAGTGCTGCCTCACTGAAGTATCATGTCCCAGACACATTATCCTGACACTAGGTCGACCAGTCCTAGCTCTATCCCGTAAATCTGAGTGCCAAGCGAGGAGCAGCTAGTACCCTTTTTAACGAATTTGGTATGTCGCGGCCTGGGATCGAACTCGTGACCTCCCTTCCCCGGAGCGGACACTCTACCAACTGAGCTGTCGGGGCCGGTCTATACAGTCAAACCTGTCTTAGTGGGCCACCTCTATTAAGCAAGCAACCTGTCTTAAGCAAGCAGGCATTTAGTTCCCGAAAAAGGCAAATGTATTAAAATTTGACTGTATTAAGCAAGCACCTGTCTTAAGCAAGAACATTTTCATTGTCCCTGAGGTGCTTGTTTGACACAGGTTGGACTGTATCTGAAATTTCAAGACTCTTGCTACTGTAATGATCTATATATGGGGACAGACAGGCCTAACCAAACAGTGCAAACTCAGATCAGACTGCTCCCTTGGAGCAGTCTGATCTGGGTTTTCATTGTTTGCCATATAGACTGTTTGCCATTCCGTCAGCACTTTTGGACTCCTTGCAATGGCAGGATCTTGAAACAAAGTTGTTAAAATTTTTGGAGAATTACAGCAAGTCCTCAAGGTGTCTGAATTTTTTTGGTTGTCTGTATAACGTATCAGACCAGTTTGTATCTTACCTTGTGATACACTCCCGACAGCAGGTTTCTTTCAACAGTGCTTGTTTTATGTTTTCAGGCCTCCTGGTATCTGCTGTCTTTACTCTACAGTATATGTCAAGATTTAAATCAAATTGGAGGGCATGCTGTAGGAAGGTAAGTTTTCATTGCCATTAGGAAGGGTTTGTTTTGTAGGATTTTGATCTGTTTTGAGGTTTTATATCCTCGTCAACACTGTATAGGTCATTTTGGAGACGTTGCTTCCAATTTTGTGGAACATTTACCCGCTATTGAGGTGAAATGACATCTCAAGCCCTGCCGCCCATTGAAACCAATAGGGTTTACAAGCATGGACAGTCCAACCCACAACGCTTTGCCTGGGCAGGCTTAGATCATCTAAGCAGCTTACCAGTACTCGCATGTGGACGATTTCAGCTCTGCGTGGAAGCATTTTGCAGCCCAAATATTTATAAAATATGTAGCATTTACACTGGGAAATGAAATTATCTTTCCCTTGTGTAATGAACACCCCTGTGAATCCCACTTTATATAGAGAAAAACTGGGGTATACTATAAGAATCTTACATGGGTGTGAGGGATGGATAGAAAAATCTGTTCCGAGGGTCACAGTCTGGCATTACGAGGCTTGCTGAGTGATGCCTGAATGTGATTCTGGGGGACGGATTTTTCTGTTCACCCCTCACACTCATGTAAGATTCTTTTTCTTGCATACCTTTCATTTCTGGATTTTTGATAATGCAGTCACTTCAGTTGCTGTTGTCCATATTGTGATGACAATGGTGTGATGTTAAGTGACGTCACATAATGTGCTTTGACGTCAACCTTAACGACGGTACATATGAGGTCTTATTCAACCAGTGTATATCAAACACATGAGAATATTCGATTTTTACCTTGTCCCTGGGTAAGAACACCAGGGTACGATTAGAATTTCTATCCCAGGCTAAAACTACAGATTTCCTTATCTGGTGTGCAAGAATACAAGGTCTAAGCACATTTGCACTTAACAGGCCTCTGTGGCCTAGTGGGTAAGAGCACTGCCTCTTAATCATTAGGTCTCTCCTGGCTGTGGGTTCCAGCCTTGCTCGGGTCACATGTGAGGAAAGTTTCTGCAATGGAAGGTCAGATGGTTTTTCTTCCAGTAATCCAGTTTTTTGCCCACCCCTGATTAACAATCAGCTCGGAATAAGTGCATTAATCTTGAAAGGTCCGTAAATCAAAGAAAGAAAAAACAACAACAAAATAACAATTGCATGTGTTATGGGGAATATGGTAATTTCAGGTCTGTTCTTCAACACTTGGTGTACCTTGTGTCGGATGGTATAATGAAAGTTTACGAAAGCATAGTCAAGGGGAAGAAAGACAAGACCAGTCATTGTCCCCTAAATCAACAGAGAGCCCTACAGCTATTGTTTGATGTGAAATTTGTCTTGTTGATAATTCCAAGAAAAGATGATTCTAGGGTAGGTGTCAATCATATTACTACCTATTAAATGATTTTTGTTGCATATGCATGCTTTAATCGTGGCGAGATATAGAAGTCCAGTTTTCTGTCCATTCATTCATCCATTTGTCAATCATCATTTGTGACAATTCTTTTACCATAATGAATTATGAGCTTCATTAATGATACTTGGTAAAATTTACTGGTTCTTTTTATGCCCCCCGAGAATCTTTGATTCAGGGGGCATACAGTTTTTGCCCTGTCTGTCTGTTTGTTTGTTTGTTTGTCTGTCTGTCTGTCTGTCTGTCTGTCCGTCACAAAAACTTTAACCTTGATCATAACTTCAAAAGTATTTGACCTAGCCCCATGAAACTTCACACACTTATTCACCATCACAAGGGCTACATTCTGAGCAAGGGCTGTAACTCTGTTGTCATTTTTGGCTGAATTATCTCCCCTTGAAATTTTGCAAAAACTCAGAAATTGGCTCCCACAGGGGGCATTGGTCACCTATAGTGACAGCTCTTGTTCCTACTAAAGGTTGGTTCTCGTGAAAAGGCCACTCGATAGGCATATAATATCTTGAGGTGAGTATGCTTTAATTGAAATTAATTTTACATCAAAAATTTCTTAAACGAGGCTCACAAGGTATCAATTGGCCCTCGTACAATGTATTACTTTTTATGCTAGCAAAGCAGTCAGTTTAATACAAAGTATTACTTTATATGTTAGCAAAGCAGTCAGTACAATGCAATTTATTTATTGACTATCCTGTATTGATCGGGGGTCATCCATATCAACACCAGGTCAACCAATATTAACAGAGGTCAAGTGAGGTAAAAAAATCAATAATCATGTTTTTTTTAATTTTGTCAATTGATAAAATTGTCATTAATCAAGCAATTTCGTTTTGTCCCTTGGGCCAATAAGAAATTACTTGATTTATAACATTATAGTATTACTTTATATGATAGCAAAGCAATAGGTATAATAAAATTTATTAATTGACTATCTTGTATTGGTCGGAGATCATCCGTATTAACACTGAGGTAAAAAAACAATAATCATGTTTTTAATGGTTTCAATCAATAAAATTGTCATTAATCACAGTAATTTTGTATTGACCAAGTTACAGGTCCTCGGTCAGCTGTATTGGCTTCGGCTTCAGGCCAATACAGCAGACCTCGAACCTGTAACTGGGCCAATACGAAATTACTTGATTAATAACATAAAAGTATTATTTTAAAGGATAGCAAAGCAGTCAGTTTAATACAAGTATCACTTTATATGATAGCAAGCAATATAGCCATGCTACTTTTACAGGATAGCAAGCAGTATAACCACAAGATGAAAGGTGTAATATCAAAATTAGAAGAGATTGTGGATCCATTCGACCTAGATGTGTTTACTCCATATATGCAGTCTAACCTTGCCAAGCTGGCTCAGAGGTCTTCGGTAAGTATCCAGAATGTTGGTAGGAGGAATGCAAAAATGCTCGCAGTAGGCAACTCTTTAGAAAATATTTTTCGTTCATTTCAGTAGGGGTCAGATCTACTCTAATGGGAAACAGTTTTCTCCTGAAGAGCAAATTATTATACCCCCGGCATACGCAGTATGCCATGGGGGTATATAGTTTTCGTATTTTCTCTGTGTGTGTGTGTCTGTTAACATTTTCGTGTCCGCTTCATAACTTTTGAACCACTTGACATATTTTCATGAAACTTCACATAAATGTTAAACACCATGAGACGACGTGCAGAACACATGAACCGTAACTCGTGCTTTTCTACTTTCAGAGCTATTGCCCTTTGTATGTTTTAACTTGCATTTTCGTGTCCGCTCCATAACTTTTCAACCGCTTGATATATTTTCATGAAACTTCACATAAATGTTAAACACCATGAGACGATGTGCAGAACACATGAACCATAACTCTTGCTTTTCTACTTTCACAGTTATTGCCCTTTGTCTGTTTTAACTTGCATTTTCGTGTCCACTCCATAACTTTTCAACCGCTTGATATATTTTCATGAAACTTCACATAAATGTTAAACACCATGAGACACGTGCAGAACACATGAACCGTAACTCTTGCTTTACTACTTTCAGAGTTATTGCCCTTTGAATATTACGAGTTTTACCATGCACTTGTTTTCGCTCTGTAACTTTAAAACCGTTTGAGATAATTTCATGAAACTTCAAACAAATGTAAAGCAAGATAATAGGATGGGCAGAACACAAGAACCATAACTTTTGTTTGCATACATTACAAATTATTTCCCATTGAAGATTGTAAATTATGTGTCTGCTAACATCTTCGTGTCTTCTCCATTACTTTTAAACGGCTTGACATATTTTCATGAAACTCCACACGAATGTTGAACACCATGAGACGACATGCAGAACACATGAACCATAACTCTTGCTTTCTTACTTTCAGAGTTATTGCCCTTTGAATCTTGAAAATGGCCATTCTATGGAATATGGCCTGTATATACAAAGAAGCTTTTGACATTGCTATCATCAGCTGAGGTGATGGCACTGGCCGGGGGTATATGTGCCCCACTGGGCACTTTTGTCTAGATCAGACTGCTCCTAGAGGAGCAGCCTGATCAGGGTCACACTGTTTACTTGTATGCAAAAGAATGTTAGAAAAGTTTGCAAGATGAAGCAGAGAACATAAGCAGACAGCATTTTCCATCACAAAAATTCACCTGTGTGACAGTGCATTTTTTCACATCTCCAAAATGGCTACTTTTCTGGTGAAAATCCTTGTTATTTTGTTCAAAACATAGGTTGAGGGTACTCATTAGAACTGCCTCAGTTAGGCGGTTCTGAGGCGGTTCTAACAAGTACGCAAAACCTGTCTTGGAGCAGAAATAAGAAAAATAATGTATACCCCCCCCCATAAACCCCAGTTTTCTCTATATAAAGTGGCATTTAGGGGTGTCTTCATTTTATGGCCTTGTTCACGTGATGCAAATGCAGTTTTTATACCCCCACAAATGAAATTTGGGGGGGTATATAGGAGTGAGCTTGTCGGTCGGTCGGTCTGTTGACTTGGTTTCCAGACGATAACTCAAAAAGCGCTTCACCGATTTTTATAATTTTTGGTACACTGATGTAACATCATAAAATACAGGTCAAGTTCGATTTCCACTACAATTCGTCAATTTTCGACATAGTTATGGCCCCTTTCAAGTGAAAAAATTGCAAAATGCCGCTGTTGTACTATCAAGGCAGTTTTTGTGGGGGTATTCATCACCTTTAGTGATAGCTCTAGTTCTTTGCATATTATAGGTTAAGAGAAAGCTACTGTTTGAAAGGGCCTGAGTTTACCAAAACTTGCATGTAAAGAAAACCTGCATCTGAAAATGTCTGTTTATGTCATCTGCTGAATCTTCTTGTAAACATTTAAAAAAAAAAATGAGTACATGCAAACAGTATGTGACACTGACAAGTAACCAGCAGACGACAAAGCGGATGACAATTTTTGTGATTGGCATCATACGGGTTAAAAGCATTCTCAGAAACTGAGTTTTAGTCAAAAATAAGTCTCTCAAAATCAAAGAAACTGGAATTTTTGCTTTTTTGAAAAAAACTTGTTTGAGATGAAAAAAAAATTGTGATTGTGTGGAACATGCGCTAAAACCTCTTTATAACTCTGTTGTTGGGGTCAAATACTGAATTAACCCTTAAGACGCTGAGAAAAACTACATCTGAAATGTCGTCTGCTTATGTCCTCTGCTCATTGTTTTTGCAAACTTTGTAAAAATATTTTTGCATACAGGCAACAGTGTTGGCCCAGATCAGACTGCTCCTACAGGAAAAAAAAAATACTTTTAAGGTATCGGGCAGTCTGAAAAGCAGACGACAGTTGTCATGATTGGCATTTTATGGGTTAAGGTGAGTTATTTAAATAACCATGTTTAATCCTAATAAAAATGTAGAATCTCATTTTGGGACATTAGCAAACAATTAATGTGGCGTCTGATCTGGGTCTACACTGTTTGCTTAAGGTACATAATCTTTTGTAAAACTTACACAAACAAAAGAAACCTGGCATCCCTAAAGTTGACAATGGACCACTCCAAACTTATTAGGTGGAAGATTCTGTTGTCACATATACAGTAAAACCTGTCTTAAAGGCCACCTCTATTAAGCAAGCAACCTGTCTTAAGCAAGCAGGCATTCAGTTCCCTAGAAAGGCAGATGTGTTAAATTTCTTCCTGTATTAAGCAAGCACCTGTCTTAAGCAAGCACATTTTGGTTATCCCTTAGGCACTTGCCTAATACAGGTTGGACTGTATCTGTTGTCATATATGGGTTAAGCACATGGGTGTGTTATCATAATGTTACACCACAAACTCATTATAACACATTTTTCATTATAACATGGTTTTGGATATAGCATGGTTTCAAGATGGATCCCAAAAATGTATAGATTATCATTATATAGAAAATGGTCATTTTTCTATATAGTATAGCTCCAATATATCGCGTTCCGATATTTCGCGATGTCCAATCTATCGCGGTCGCGCCGTGGATCCCGTTTTTTTCCCCTTAAAAATTCATAATTAAAAAAAAAATAGAGTCATAAGTTGTTAAAATTTATTTAAAACCAGGTTAAACCAGGCCCCAACAGCGTTTGACTTTTCCCGGCCAGCGTCTGCTATTTGGCGCCAAAACATAACCATTCACGAGATCCCAGAAAAGTCCGTTTTTATGATGCAAACATCTACCGTTAGATGTAGCTAATTGTCTGAGGAGGGATTAAATCATTTTCATATTGATTGTGGATTAAATTTTATGATTGGAAGATAAACGCCAAGTAGAGACATAACTTGACCATATTTTCACACCTTATCGACACGCACCGCAGGGTGGCAATTATATTACAGGGATTAACAATAGTGTCATACCTGAACCGTAATAAATACACAGATGGTTTGTCTCTCAAATGACAGTGCAGCAAGTATTGCGATTTACTTACTGGTATAGTTTTACCTTATTTAAGGACTCAAAAATACTGACAGTTGTAGACGATTTTTTTACACTTGCCCGCAATCAAAACACAATAAAATGATAGTTTTGTTGTTGTATAGTTTTTCGGCCCATGGTAGACGTTAAATAATTTTTTTCCAACCGCTTTTAATGATTCTGAGATCTGGCAAGCCAAGGGAAACAACTAGAATTGCTTTAGCGCTTATGGAAGTTGCGCCCCTTGGCCGTCACCCGTTAAAGACAACCAGGGGAACCCGCAAATTCAAAATGGCGTCCTGTTTTGACATTTGAGCAATCTGATGTTTTCAGACGCAGATTTTCAGCTATTCTCAAATGTAAGTCAATTGGTAGACACAGTCCCCTTTGTTTGTCCTGTCACTGAGTAATTCTGAACCTACTTTAATGGTGAAATACGGCCGATAGCATTACTGACAGCCATTAGTGTGGATTGATAAACGGTTCTCACCAAACTATCACCGCGACTTGTAGTTGCATCTCGGCAAACTACCGCGACTTATATCGCGCTCCGACCACATCGCGGTTTTCGGGCTATGGCCCCCGACTACCGCGATATATTGGAGCTAAACTGAATAACCTATACATTTTTGTTTGGATATAACACGGTTGTTTAACTAACACAGTTTCTGCTTTGGACCTCATTAATAGTGTTATAAAGAGGTTGTGGTGTGTTGTGTTATCTAGGTGTTGCTAGGAGCTCTGACAAGTATAGACAAGTCCGGACTTTATGGCATCAGCTCTCGCCCTGTGGCTGGAACACAGCAAGAACAGCATAATGTAATACTTCTCTCCAACTGCACTACAAGGTTCTCAACTCTACCCCTTACTACACAGATGACGAGGTATTCTACCCCCCAGCCTATACCTAGTCAGACGTTATACAGTGTAAGTATATCTCAGCACCCTTTCCTGTTTATTTCATGGTAAACTTCTGGGGCCAGTTGTTCAAAACTAAGGATGTTGTTAGTTAACATATTGTTAAAACTTTGATCATTTAATATGGCAAATAAAATACTATTTTTAGCTCGTCTGTTTTTTGAAAAAAAACTTTCGAGCTATTGTCATCACTCCGGCGTCTGCGTAGTCGTCCTGCGTCGTCCTGCTTCGTTCCAAAAAAACTTAACCTTGGCTATAACTTAAAAAGTATTAGACCTAGCCTCATGAAACTTCATACACACACTCATCATCACAAGAGCTACATTTTGACCAAGGACCATAACAACATTGTTGATTTTGGCTGAATTATCTCCCCTTTTCCAATTTTTTTCTGAAACACATTTTTTGCTCTCATTTTAATACTATTCACAACAGAGCCTTCAAACTTCACATGAATGTTTCTTGGGACAAGACCTTTTCAGTGATACCACACTTTTTGATCTGTGACCTTGACCTTTGAACTTTGACCTATTTTTCGAAAATTTAACCGAAAACCTTAACCTTGACCATATTTCCAAAAGTATTTGGCCTACCTTCATGAAACTTCATACACATACTCACCATCACAAGAGCTACATTCCCTACAAGTTTTATAACTCCATCTTGCAATTTGATTGAATTATCTCCCCTTTTCTCTCCGTTTTTTTTAAATTGTTTTTGTCTCTTATTTCAATACTATTCACAACAGAGCCTTCCAACTTCACATGAATGTTCCTTGGGACAAGACCTTTTCAGTCATACCACGCTTTTTGACCTGTGACCTTGACCTTTGAACTTTGACCTATTTTTCGAAAAATTAACCAAAAAACTTAACCTTGACCATATTTCCAAAAGTATTTGGCCTACCTTCATGAAACTTCATACACATACTCACCATCACAAGAGCTACATTCTCTACAAGTTTTATAACTCCATCTTGCAATTTGATTGAATTATCTCCCCTTTTCTCTCTGTTTTTTTTTAAATTGTTTTTGTCTCTTATTTCAATACTATTCACAACAGAGCCTTCCAACTTCACATGAATGTTCCTTGGGACAAGACCTTTTCAGTCATTCCACGCTTTTTTACCTGTGACCTTGACCTTTAAACTTTGACCTATTTTTCGAAAAATTAACCAAAAAACTTAACCTTGACCATATTTCCAAAAGTATTTGGCCTACCTTCATGAAACTTCATACACATACTCACCATCACAAGAGCTACAATCCCTACAAGTTTTATAACTCCATCTTGCAATTTGATTTGACTTAGAACTTTTGTTTTCTAAAAGAAACTGCAGACGAGCTTTGGCACCCGCTTGGGGTGCTCTTGTTTGCTGAAAGAATGTGAGCAGCTTTTGCATTTGCAAAAGCTGCTCACATTTTTTCAGCAAAATTACCAAAATTTTAGATTTTGTACTTGCTAGAACAGTTAATAATATGACCACCAATGAGCTCGTTAAGATAAGTGCTTTGAACAACTGGGCCCTGTTTCATATAACCAGTTCTCAGAGTCAACCCTGGAGTTAGATTTGATGGGTCAAGAATTAGGTCACAATCACTAAAAGTTTTTCGACAAGGCTCGTAAAGTTCATACCTGGTCCCGTACCTATCGGGACTTGGAGAAATAGATGGGACTGCAGAGCTGAAACCCACCGCACATGAGTCCTGGTAAGCTGCTTAGAAGGTCTAAGCATGCCCAGGCAAAGTGATGCTAGTCAGACCATCCATGCATATAAACTTGAGACATCATTTCCTCTCAGGATTTTTATGGTAACTACATGTGCATAAATAGCAGATCACTAAACATACTACAGTATAGCTCCAATATATCGCAGTAGTCGGGGTCCATAGCCCGAAAACCACGATGTGGTCAGAGCACGATAAAAGTCGCGGTAGTTTGCCGAGATGCCAATACAAGTCGCAGTGATAGTTTGGTGAGATACCGTTTATCAATCCACACAAATGGCTGTCAGTAATGCTATCGGCCGTATTTCACCATTAAAGTAGGTTCAGAATTACTCATTGATAGAACAAACAAAGGGGACTATGTCTACCAATTAACTTGCATTCGAGAACAGCTGAAAATCTGCGTCTGAAAACATGTGATTGCTAAAATTTCAAAACAGGACGCCATTTTGGATTTGCGGGTTCCCCTGGTTGTCTGTAATGGTGATGGCCAAGGGGCGCAACTACCATAAGCTATAAGCGCTAAAGCAATTCTTGTTGTTTCCCTTGGCTTGCCAGATCTCGGAATCATTAAAAGTAGCGGCTGGAAAAAAATTATTTAACGTCTACCACGAGCAGAAAAACTATACAACAACAAAACTATCATTTTATTGTGTTTTGATTTCGGGCAGGTGTAAAAAAAATTGTCTACAACTGTCAGTCTTTTTGAGTCCTTAAATACGATGAAACTAGACCAGTTAGTAAATCGCAATAATTGCCGCACTGTCAATTGAGAGACAAACCATCTGTGTATTTATTACGGTTCAGGTATGACACTATTGTTAATCCCTGTCATATAACTGCCACCCTGCGGTGTGTGTCGATAAGGTGTGAAAATATGGTCAAGTTATGTCTCTAATTGGCGTTTATCCTCCAATCATAAAATTTAATCCACAATCAATGTGAAAATGATTTTATCGCTCCTCAGACAATTAGCTACATCTAACGGTAGATGTTTGCATAATAAAAACGGACTTTTCTGCGATCTCGAGATTGGTTATGTTTGGCGCCAAATAGCAGACGCTGGGCGGAAAAAGTCAAACGCTGTTGGCGCCTGGTTTAAACTGGTTTTAAATAAATTTAAACAACTTAAAACTTTTATTTTTTTTTTAATTATGAATTTTTAAGGGAAAAAAAAAACATGATCCACGGCACGCCCGCGATAGATTGGTCATCGCGAAATATCGGAATGCGATTTATTGCAGCTACACTGTATAGTTACTTTAGAAGATTCCATGGTGTAGTGGTTAAGCTACTCGCCTCAGAGACCAGGGGTCATGGGTTTGATTCCAGCATCTGCAGACTTTCAGATGAGTCTTTTGTTTGTTTGAATTGGGGTTTTTTGCCCCATCAACACTATTTAGGTCATTTTGGAGACTGCTTCCAATTTTGTGGGACTTTTACCCGACATTGAGGTGAAATGACATCTCAATCCCTGCCACCCAATGAAACCAGAAGGCTTAAATGCATTGGAGTCTTTAAACCAAGGTCCAGTCTCCATATGGCCTTAGTTGTTGGTGGGAAGTAAAACCCAGACACACACACTCCATATTTACTGTATGTATTTGGACAGACAGGCCTGAGCAAACAGTGTAGACCCTGATGAGATGCCTCAGAATGTGGCATCTCATCAGGGTCTATACTGTTTGCAACTCATCCAGTTACTTTTAAACACAACATCATGTGTTAAATTGTATTTGTAGAAAAAGTATGGTAAGGAGTTGAGGTGTATTTTCCGTCTTTGCCTAAATGATCACACTTTGTATTATTGAACATTTTTTGAGAATTTTCTTTGTTTGCATTCAATTTATTTTCTCCTTTCTATGCCACTAGTAACCATAGTCATTCACAATCTTTTTCAGAGAACAGACACCAGTGGTCCATCACTGTCAGAGACAGCTGGTTCCATGTTGCCTCCTCCCTCGCTTCAGAAACTGACAGCCACCTCATCATTCTATGACAAACTGGGGACGGGTCTAGGCAGCATGAGTGAACTCTCAAGCTGGTTCTCAAATATTGGTTCTAAATCGTAGTCTGGGAACCAAAAGATGTTTGATTTCAGTCACTTTAGAATGACAATTTCAGTCACTTTAGAATGACAAAGTTCATATAATGCATATATATAAACTTTATTGAAATCACAAACTTAAAAACATAGGCAGTCACAACAATTGTCATCTGCTTTGTCGTCTACCGGTTACTTTATAAGTCATTGATGCAAACAGTGTGGACCCAGATCAGACTGCAGTCTGATCAGGATCCACACTGCTTCCCATGGACCTGATCAGGGTACACACTTTTTGCCTGTATGCAAAAATATGTTCAAAATGTTTGGGAGAAAATACAGAAGACGACATCAGCAGACAACATTTTCAGATGTATTGTAATGATCCTGTGAATTGAGACAGGCAGGTCTAAGCAAACAGTGCAGACCTAGATCAGACTGCTCCTGAAGGAGCAGTCTGATCAGGGTCTTCACTACTTGCCATTCCATCTGCACCTTTTGGACTCGTTGCTTGGTCTTGAATCAAATTTGTTAAAATTTTAGAAGTACTACAGGAAGTCCTCAAGGTGTCTGAATTTTTATGATTTTTACGGTATTTTTTCCTGGCATCTTAACCCTTGTCCTGCTGAACCCAGATATGTCTTAGCTTTCAAACATTGTAGATTCAGATCAGATGGTCATCTGATCAGGATCTCCATTGTTTGTCATTCAGTTTATGAATTTGTTGCAATAATTTGCATCAAGTAATCTGATTGGTTGATAATCAGTGGTGGGTGTGGCATGTTTAAATATTCATGCAGGTCAAGGGTTAAGAGTTAAATAATGAGCTTCATAAAAATAGAGAAGTGAATTTTACCTGTCTCCGTATGACCTTAGCTGTTGGTGGGACGTAAAACTCAAACACTCACTCAGAGAAGTGAATCTATGAAATTGGTAGTAAACGTAAACCTTTTAATAACACTGTTCATTTTAACATGGTTTTGGATATAACATGGTTTAAAGATGGGTCCCAAACATGTATGGATTGTGTAGAAAGATTACCAAAAATAATTGTTTTTCTATGTAATTTAACCATGATCATTTAACATTTCATCACATGAACAAGGCTGTGAAATTAACACCCTCCCCCCTAAACCCCACTTTGTATAGAGAAAACTGGGGTTTACGGAGGTATGCATTATTTTTTTCTTATTTCTGCTCCAAGACATAGATTGTGGGTCCTCTTTAGGGTTGCCTGATTGAGGGAGTTTTAACGAGCACCCGCAACCTATGTTTGCAGTATAAATAAGAAAAATATCAAGGATTTTCATCAGAAAAGTAGCCATTTTGGGATGTGATAAAATGCACTATGTTGCATGGGTGTGTTATCATGTTGTACCTAACATGGTTTCTGCTTTGAAACAAAATGAAAAAACAACAGCAAGTGATATAAAGAGGTATATTGAATGTTATTCCTTTTTTGGTTTTCTGTATAACCAGTGATTTTGGGTGGATATTTATTTATTTTATTAGGGTCTTGGACTAGCTTTTAGCATACTTTTCTGCAAATTAAATGCTTAAAATTATTGTGATCTATGGGCTGTAAAGAAAGAATAAAATGATAAGAAAACTACCAATTTTTGATATGTTTTGAAAAGTGTTCCAGTTCATTTTGTTGTAGAGATCTTACTTGGTGAGATATAGAATTTACATATGGCCGGCTCCGATAGCTCGGTAGAGTGTCCGCTTCTGGGAACGGGAGGTCACGGGTTCGATCCGGGGCCGCGACATACCAAAGTTGTTAAGAACAGTACTAGCTGCTCCTCGCTTGGCACTCAGAGTTACGGGGTAGCGGTAGGACTGGTCGACCCAGTGTCAGGATAATGTGACTGGGTGTGGTATCATGTAATGTGTCTGGGATACTTCAGTGAGGCAGCACTATAAAAGTGAGCATTGAGCTTCCTGTCGCAACCAGACACCGTCATGATATGACTGAAAAATTGTTGAAAGGGACGTTAAACCCGAATTCACACAGACACTCATACACATATGGCCAAGTCATAGTTGACCTTGTTTTGCCATTTGCAAACAACTAAAGGTGCAGATCAGTCCGTGCATGCCTGCAGTCTGATCAGCACCATTCTGTTTGCCGCTTGGATAGCACAATACCTGTAGTTTCTATATCTTAAGGGGAATGGCAACACCTGGCAGTTTTTTCTGCCATTTTTCAAAGGGAGACAACTTTCGGAACTTCCTGTTCGGTTTTCTATAAGCCCTGTCCCACTGGAAAAGGGGTCTACTCTTAAAGGGAAGAATTTGCTCCTTAGGAGCAAATTCTTTCCTTTAAGAGTTGACCCCTGTTGACATGGGAGACAAAAATAATTTTGCAGGAGTTGCCTCCCCTGAAGGTGTTTCCTTTCCCCTTAAATAACAAGCTAGTCTGTGTAGTTTAGCAGGCCAATGGTTCAAAATTAAAAGTCTTTAGTTAACATATTGTTATTTGTTTTGTTTGATTTGAGGTCACACTATTTACCGTATTCGGGCGTGTATTACCCGCAGTTTTTTTCCCTCAAATTACAGGCCTAAGTTTACGGTGCGGGTAATCCGCCCGAATTATTTTTGGACCATTTTATTTTTACTTTGTCAGCTGAAAATACGATGTATCTCAATGTTATGCTCTATCCTTTTACGATTCCCGACATAAATAACGTTTAATTGTCCACTCAATTTAACTTACAAA
The DNA here is from genome assembly GCA_963580285.1 of Lucinisca nassula. NCBI lineage: Eukaryota > Metazoa > Mollusca > Bivalvia > Lucinida > Lucinidae > Lucinisca > Lucinisca nassula. The sequence goes on along the minus strand of OY757018.1, from coordinate 130,029,922 downwards.
TGAGTAATATAACAATCTCCATTACTTTACTAGCAAGCCCGATTTTGTGAGTATTAATCCTAAAACTCTGATTTTGAACAAAATAAACAAGCAAGTTCAATGCGAACATCAAAGTTTTTCCGGCATCCAAACTGCCGCCCACAAATCACCGCTACAGTTTTTTTCTGCACGCGATCGGTAAATGACGTCATCGGACCCCAGCAACCCCACACGTGTCTATTGTTTTATCTTAAAGGGGCATATCTCTCTCATAAAAATGTTTGGAAACGGTAAAAAAATTCTCGATAGCAAAACGGTTGTGGAAAACTGCGCTTTCCGTAAGCTCCGTGTCAATAACCAACAACCGCATACAAATGTGTTAACACATATTAAAGAGTTCAACTTTTCTCGCCAAGCGTCTGCTATTTGGCGCCAAAACATAACCATTCACGAGATAGTAGAATAGTCGTAGCAACTGGTCTTAGGAGCAATTAAATAATTTTCACACTGATTGCGGATTAAATTTTATGATAGGGGAATAAACGCAAATTAGAGACATAACTTGAGCATATTTTCACACCTTATCGACACGCACTGCAGGGTGGCATTTATATGACAGGGATTAAGAATAGTGTCATAATTGAACCGTTATAAATCAATAAACAGTGTAAATCCAAATCAGACATCTGCGGCGCCTTTCTGAGGTGTCTGATCTGGGACTGCACTGTTTGCCGATGTCCCAAAAAAAGAAACGCATGCAGCGTCTTTCTTAGGTGTCTGATCTGGGACTGCACTGTTTGCCGATGTCCAAAGAGGGCCGCGGGCATATGAGGATTAATAAATAAATAAAAATGGTGAACAGGTAAAGTTTTTTCAACATTTTAATGCAAAACACATGCTTTCTGGTGATACTCGCCCGCACGTGCATTTTCCTGCCTTTTGAAGACGATCGCGCGTTCCGTTGTGTGTTACAAAAACTGGCCAAATTCTTACTTTTTCTCACTTACGCATCCACCAAAATTTCAGCAAATGTTCCATGCGGGTAATACAACAGAATAACAGTTTTCCCCCAGATTTTGGCAAAAAAGGGGGTGCGGGTAGTACGCAAATGCGGGTAATACACACCCGAATACGGTAGGTCTTTTAGCTCACCAGAGCCGAAAGCTCCAGGGGAGCTTATAGGATGGCAGGCCTCCGTCGTCCACACTTTCAAACTGCAATATCTCGGCAACCTGCAGGCTGATTTTAATCGAACTTCATATGTGGTTTACACTGGAGAGGGGAACAATGACATAGTATGTTTTGTGAGAATCAATTGCAAAGTCTGGTTGCCATGGCAACCATTTACTAAAAGCTTGTGCCCTCTCTAGCACATTCATTTTTGGCCTGATCTTTCTGAAACTCATATATATTGTAGAGATCACAAAAATCTGGGATGGGTTCGAATACAGGCCAGGTCTGATAATTTTGGTGGAGTTAAGACCCCTTTTAGATTTATGACCGCATTCTCCATAGGTTCCCATTGCTAACTATGGTAAAGTGCTTGTAACCAGCATAACTCATTCATTTCTTATTGGATCTTCATGAAACTCTATCGAGTATTTATCTCTATGAAACCTAGACCAAGTTTGAAACAGAGTCATGTTGGGCCAAAAACTAGGTCAGTAGGTCAAATCTTAGAAAAACCTAGTGTACACTCTAGAAGGAGCATTTTTGATCCAATCTTCATGAAACATAGAATATTTAGCTTTACAAACTTTAGACTATAATGGAAACTGGATCATGTTGGATCAAAAACTAGGTCACTAGGTCAGATCTTAGAAAAATCTTGTGTACACTCTAGAAGACGCATTTTTTATCCAATCTTCATGAAACTTTGTCAGAATGCTTATCTTTATGAACTTTAGACTGAAATGGAAACTGGGTCATGTTGGGTCAAAAGCCAGATCACTAGGTAAAATCTTAGAAAAACCTTGTGTACACTATAGAAGGCACATTTTTGATCCAATCTTCATGAAACTTTGTCAGAAATTATATCTTTATGAACTTTAAACTGAAACGGTAACTGGGTCATGTCGGATTAAAAACAAGGTCACTAGGTCAAATCTTAGAAAAAACTTGTGTACACTCTAGATGGCACATTTTTTATCCAAACTTAATAAAACTTTGCCAGAATGTTTATCTATATGCACTTTAGACTAAAGTGGAAACTGGGTTATGTTGGATCAAAAGCTAGGTTACTTGGTCAAATCTTAGAAAAACCTTGTGTACACTCTGGAAGGCACAGTTTTGATCCTATCTCAGAATGTTTTTCTTTGTGAACTTTAGACAGAAGTGGAAACTGGGTCATGTTTGGTCAAAATCTAGGTCACTAGTTAAAATCTTAGAAAAACCTTGTTAAACTATGGAAGACGCATTTTTGATCCAATCCTTATGAAACTTTGTCAGAATGTTTCTTTAATAACTCCAGACTAAAGTGGAAAGTGGGTCATGTTGGGTAAAAAACTAGGTCACTAGGGCAAATCTTAGAAAAAGCTTGTGTACACTCTAAAAGTCACAGTTTTGATCCAATGTTCATAAAACTTTGTCAGAACGTTTATCTTCAATAAATTTAGACCAAAGTGGAAAGTGGGTCATATTGGGTGAAAAACTGGGTCACTAGTGCAGATCTTAGAAAAACCTTGTGTACACTCTAAAGGGCACTTTTGCTCCTATCTTCATAAAACTATGTCAGAATGTATATGTTTATGAACTTTAGACTAAAATGGAAAGTGGGTCATGTTGGGTCAAAAACTAGGTCACTATGTCATATCTTAGTAAAACCTTGTGTACACTCTCAACGGCACGTTTTTGCTCCAATCTTCATGAAACTATATCAGAATGTATATCTTAATGAACTTCAGACTTAAATGGAAACTGAGTCATGTTGGGTCAAAAACTAGGTCACCAATTTAAATCTTAGAAAAATCTTGTGTATACTAGGCCACCTTTCTAAATCTTGTGTATACTCTAGAGGGCACCTTTCTGATCCAATCTTCATGAAACTTTTTCAGAATAATTATCTTTATGAACTTTAGACTAAAGTGGAAACTGGGTCATGTTAGGTAAAAAACTAGGTCACTAGGTCAAATCTAAAGAAAAGGTTGTGTACACTCTAGAAGGCACATTTTAGATCCAATCTTCATGAAACTTTGTCAGATGTATATCTTAATGAACTTTAGAATAAAGTGGAAACTGGGTCGTGTTGGGTCAAAAACTAGGTCACATCTTAGAAATACCTTTGTACACTGTAGAGGGCACATTTTAGATCAAACCTTCATGAAACTTTGTCAGAATGTATATCTTAATGAACTTTAGACTAAATTGGAAATTGGGTCATGCCTGTTTTATGTCAAGGTCAAATTTGGTCACTTAGACATTTGTATGGAAAAAGGCAGGCCAGTGGATTTTACTGATTGCATGGTAGCCTGTTGTTGTCAAATGGCCAAGATGAGCACCATGCCTGTATGTGATATAAACCACATGACCTCTGGTGAGCGTAGTGGCCCATGGGCCTCTTGTTGGAGAAGCTGCTTCCAGCTTCCTAGGAGGTTTACGTACCTAACATTGAGATGAAATGACATATCAAGCCGTGCCACCCAATGAAACCCAGTAAGGTTTATACGCATGGATGGTCCGACTCGCACCTGTTTGCCTGGACAGGCTTAGACCTTCTAAGCATTTTACCAGTACTCCAACATACTGTTGTACAGCCCCCGCCCATCGGGGCTTGAAGAAATAGATGGGCTGCATGATGCTTCCACACAGAGCTGAAACCGACCCACACACGAGTACTGGTAAACCGATTAGAGGATCTAAGTCTGCCCAGGCAAAGCGGTGCGAGTCGGACCGTCCATGCTTATAAACCCTATTGGTTTCATTGGGCAGCAGGGCTTGAGATGTCATTTCATCTCAATGTCGGGTAGAAGTCCCACAAAATTGGAAGCGAAGTCTCCAAAATGACTTTTACAGTGTTGACGGGGAAGTTAAACCTCAAATCAAACAAACATACTGTTGTAACTTTGATCATTATATGGCAAATATACTTGTAGTTTTGCTGAAAATGAAAAAAAAATACGAATAGCAATTGCAAATGCAAAAGTATCTCACAGTTTTTCCCTAGAAGCCTCCATGATGTAGTGGGTTCAATTCCGGGCTTTTCCAGACTTTCAGATGAGTCTTTAAACCAAGGTCCCATCTCCATAGAACCGTAGTTGTTATAGGGATGAACAACTCACACGCACACATTTTATCCAGCAAAAAAGCCACTCTATGAGAACAGTTAAAATTTTGTTCTTTATTAAGCTCGTTAAGCTAATGACACATTGAACAACTGGGCCCAGAAAAACAGACTTTCTAGTGACAAATTAAGAATTTATGCACACCAGATAAGAAAATCCATAGTTTTAACTTGGGGTAGAAATTTTGTTCCAACCCTGGTGTTGTTACCCAAAATCGAATATTCTCGCGTGTTTGATAAATGCACCGGTTGAATATGACCTCATATGTTCCGTCATTAAGGTTGACGTCACAGCATGTTACGCGACGTCACTAAACATCAGTGTAGTGTCATCACAATACGGCGGACGTCGGCACCCGAAGTGACTGCAGTATTTAAATCCCATGCTCAGAAATGAAAGATATGCAAGAAAAAGAATCTAACATGGGTGTGAGGGGTGGCTAGAAAATTCATCCCTCAGGATCAGTCAGGCATCTCTCGGCAAGCCTGGTGATGCCAGAATGTGACCCTTGGAACGGGTTTTCCTATCCACCCCTCACACCCATGTAAGATTCGTATAATGTACACCTATCACACTGTATTCCTACTGTGTCATCTGGCCTCAGACACAAGTTTGACTGGTGATCAGGGAATCGCAGGTTTGAGAGAGAGTTTTCATGGACCAAAAATGTATAGGAAAACCTAAGATTTGGAGAAAAGTGAGTAGAATCACTCGTTTCCCAGTTTCGCTTCCAAAGCTGAGTTCTTGTGTCACTTGTGTGTATTTGAGTTTTACGTCCCACAAACAACTGAGGTCAAATGGAGATGGGACCTGGCGGAGAAAGTCTGAAGAAGCCCCAAATGGATCCCAAGACACCTGGTTTGCGAGGCAAGCAGCTTATTCACAACACCATTGAGGCTTCTCTTGTCACCCGGCTACTCACCCTTTGAGACATTTTCTACACATTTTGTAGAGACAGATCATTGTTGAAACAAGAGCAACACCGCACTACAGTTTGTTGTTAATAGAAGCTGGAGGGCAGTTAGTATGCTTTATGGCCCAGTAAACACTATTTTGGTCATGTTGAGCCAGTAAATTAACCCACATCATGTTAATACATCTGCAATGAATGCCCTGGAAAACAGCACTGTACATGAGCCACATCAAAAGAATGTGTGCGTGTTTTATGTCCCACACCAACTAAGGTCATATGATCACAGGACTTTGGGTTTAAATTACTCATCCAAAAGTCTGGAGGAGCCAGGAATGAAATCCACGATACTATGTTTATAAGGCAAGTAGCTTAACCCATTTTAGGTGGGAAACCCCTAAATGGGTACCTTGGCAAACAGTGCAGGCCCAGATCAGATGCCGCAACATGCGGCGTCTGATCAGGGCCTGCACTATTTGCTAACAGAATTTTCTGGCAAAAATATTAACAAGAGGGCCATGATGGCCCTGGATCGCTCACCTGATCCATAGAGTAACAAGTGGGCCCCGGGGAGGGCCATTATTGACCCCAAGGATTTAATGTGCATAATGTTGAGGGAGGTCTAAAAAGGTGAAGCTTCATACCAAATATCAACAAAGGCTATAATTGTCCACTAGATGAAGCTCCATACCAAATATCAAAGATATGGGCCTTGCAGTTTCAGAGAAGAAGATTTTTAAAGATTTCCCTATATAAGTCTATGTAAAACCAAAGGGTCTCAGGGCGGGGGCATTTTGGCCCCAGGGCTATAATTTGAACAAAGTAGATAGAGGTCCACTAGCTGAAGCTTCATACCAAATATCAAAGACCTAGGCCTTGTGGTTTCAGAGAAGAAGATTTTTCAAGATTTTCCGTATATAAGTCTATGTAAAACCAAAGGGCCCCTGGGCGGGGGCATTTTTGGCCCCAGCACTATAATTTGAACAATCTTGGTAGGGGTTCACTAGATGAAGCTTCATACCAAATAGCAAAGATCTGGGCCTTGCAGTTTCAGAGAAGAAGATTTTTAAAGATTTTCCCTATATAAGCCCATGTAAAACCAAAGGGCCCCGGGGCGGGGGCATTTTTGGCCCGAGCACTATAATTTGAACAATCTTGGTAGGGGTCCACTAGATAAAGCTTCATACCAAAAATCAAAGACCTGGGCCTTGTGGTTTCAGAGAAGAAGATTTTTGAAGATTTTCCAATATAAGCCCATGTAAAACCAAAGGGCCCCGGGGCGGGGGAATTTTTGGCCCTAGCACTTTAATTTGAACAATCTTGGTAGGAGTCCACTTAATGAAGCTTCATACCAAATATCAAAGACCTGGGCCCTGCGGTTTCAGAGAAGAAAATTTTTTAAGTTTTCAGTGAAAAAATCTATTTTTGGCTCCAGTGACCTATATGTGCAACAGACCGGAACCATTTGAACAACTTTGATACGGGACCACCTAACGATCATTCCTGTGAAGTTTGGTCAAAATCCGATCAGTGGTTTAGGAGGAGATGTCGTTTGAAGAAATTGTTTACGCACAAATGACAGACAAAAAGTGATCCTAATATAAAACACAAGAGGGCCATGATGGCCCTGGATCGCTCACCTGATCCATAGTGTAACAAGTGGGCCCCAGAGAGGGCCATTATTGGCCCCAGGGCTTTAATGTGCATAATGTTGAGGGAGGTCTTAAAGGTGAAGTTTCATACCAAACATCAACAAAGGCTATAATTTGAACAATCTTGGCAAAGGTCCACTAGATGAAGCTACACATCAAATATCAAAGACCTGGGCCTAGCGGTTTCAGAGAAGAAGATTTTTAAAGATTTTGCCTATATATGCCTATGTAAAACCAAAGGGCCCCTGGACGGGGGCATTTTTTGCCCCACCACTATAATTTGAACAATCTTGGTAGAGGTCCACTAGATGAAGCTTCATACCAAATATCAAAGTCCTGGGCCTTGTGGTTTCAGAGAAGAAGATTTTTAAAGATTTTCCCTATATAAGCCTATGTAAAACCAAAAGGCCCCGGGGCAAGGGCATTTTTGGCCCCAGCACTATAATTTGAACAATCTTGGTAGGGGTCCACTAGATGAAGCTTCATACCAAATATCAAAGACCTGGGCCTTGTGGTTTCTAAGATGAAGATTTTTAAAGATTTTCCCTATATAAGCTAATGTAAAACCAAAGGGCCCGTGGCGGGGGCATTTTTTGTCCCAGCACTATAATTTGCACAATCTTGGTAGGGGTCCACTAGATGAAGCTTCATACCAAATATCAAAGTCATGGGCCTTGTGGTTTCAGAGAAGAAGATTTTTAAAGATTTTCCCTATATAAGCCTATGTAAAACCAAAGGGCAGGGGGGTGGGGGCATTTTTGGCCCCAACACTATGATTTGAACAATCTTGGTAGGGGTCCACTAGATGAAGCTTCATACCAAATATCAATGATCTGGGCCTTGTGGTTTCAGAGAAGAAGATTTTTAAAGATTTTCCCGATATAAGCCAATGTAAAACCAAAGGGCCCCGGGGCGGGGGCATTTTTGGCCTCAGCACTATAATTTGAACAATCTTGGTAGGGTTCCACTAGATGAAGCTTCATACCAAATAGCAAAGACCTGGGCCTTGTGGTTTCAGAGAAGAAGATTTTTAAAGATTTTCCCTATATAAGCCAATGTAAAACCAAAGGGCCCCGTGGCGGGGGCATTTTTTGTCCCAGCACTATAATTTGAACAATCTTGGTAGGGGTCCACTAGATGAAGCTTCATACCAAATATCAAAGTCCTGGGCCTTGTGGTTTCAGAGAAGAAGATTTTTAAAGATTTTCCCTATATTAGCCTATGTAAAACCAAAGGGCCCCATGGCGGGGGGCATTTTTTGTCCCAGCACTATAATTTGAACAATCTTGGTAGGGGTCCACTACATGAAGCTTCATACAAAATATCAAAGTCCTGGGCCATGTGGTTTCAGAGAAGAAGATTTTTAAAGATTTTCCCTATATAAGCCTATGTAAAACCAAAGGGCCCCGGGGCGGGGGCATTTTTGGCCCCAGCACTATAATTTGAACAATCTTGGTAGGGGTCCACTAGATGAAGTTTCATACCAAATATCAAAGACCTGGGCCTTGTGGTTTCAGAGAAGAAGATTTTTAAAGATTTTCCCTATATAAGCCAATGTAAAATCAAAGGGCCCCGTGGCGGGGGCATTTTTTGTCCCAGCACTAAAATTTGAACAATCTTGGTAGGGGTCCACTAGATGAAGCTTCATACCAAATATCAAAGTCATGGGCCTTGTGGTTTCAGAGAAGAAGATTTTTAAAGATTTTCCCTATATAAGCCCATGTAAAACCAAAGGGCCCCGGGGCGGGGGCATTTTTGGCCCCAGCACTATAATTTGAACAATCTTGGTAGGGATCCACTAGATGAAGCTTCATACCAAATATCAAAGACCTGGGCCTTGTGGTTTCAGAGAAGAAGATTTTTAAAGATTTTCCCTATATAAGCCTATGTAAAACCAAAGGGCCCCAGGGCGGGGGCATTTTTGGCCCCAGCACTATAATTTGAACAATCTTGGTAGGGGTCCACTAGATGAAGCTTCATACCAAATATCAAAGACCTGGGCCTTGTGGTTTCAGAGAAGAAGATTTTTTAAGTTTTTGGTGAAAAAAATCTATTTTTGGCTCCTGTGACCTAGATGTGCAACGGACCGGAACCATTTGAACAACTTTGAAAGGGGACCACCTAAGGATCATTCCTGTGAAGTTTGGTCAAAATCCAATCAGTGGTTTAGGAGGAGATGTCGTTTAAAGAAATTGTTTACGCACGCACGCACGCACGCACGGACGGACGGACGGACGGACGCACGACGGACGACGGACAAAAAGTGATCCCAAAAGCTCACCTCGTCACTACGTGACGGTGAGCTAACAAGAGGGCCATGATGACCCTATATCGCTCACCTGTGTACCAGATAATCATTAGTGATATTTAGAAAAAAAGAACTGTACAGAAAGGCAAGACATGTTTGTTTACCTGATAGATATAAATGTCTTCATAGATCCAGGGTGGTCAATATACTTGTACATCAGTTGAACCAGTTGAACTCTTCAGGATGAAATCTTGAAGGGCAAGATGTAGAGTATACACAAGACTTCTTGAATCCATGCAGTTAGTCTTTGTTCATGATGTAGTCATAATTTGACAAAGAAATCAATATCTGTAGCTATGATTTCCTTTCGACACAGTGGTTTTCAACAGTATTGCATGGGATGACAAAATTAACATAAGAAACACTGATGATCTCAAATAGCTGCATCCATGTCAAAAAAGAGAGGCCAAAGTCTGCTTAGTTCTATCCAGACTGTATCTTTGACTTTTACTCAGTCTCACTGATGTATAAGGCCCATATTATAGATTAAGTTACCTTTATATCATAAACATCTTGGTTGTTACATCTATCTTAAACCCACAAAGAATTAATTCTGTTACAGTGGGCATAATTATAATAAGGCATAAACTAAGACACACAAACATATGTAGAATCTATGTTGTGATATGTGCCAGAAAGGCATCTTTAGGTGCACAAAATAAAGAACAGCTAAAAATAATGTGAGTCATTTCTATGCATAGAAAGCAGATGCATCACCTTATTCTCTTGATCACCAATAAATAAATTCCTGACCTTGCAAGTATGTAGAAAATTGTTACTTAAATCTTTTTGAAGAAAATCTGTTTTAAGCCTTTTCAAGTAACAACAAATTTACATGTAAAATTATTGTCAATGTTGCAAATAAGAAAATAATAAAATATTGACAAAATTCAAAATACTGCGATAAACCTTTCTCTAAGAACAACAGATTTACATGTCAAAACAGTGTTGCAAATAAGAATACAATATAGTATGTTATTTGGCAGAATTCAGAATATTGTGAACAAAAGGCCCCAGGCCAAGTGTCCCCCCATCTCTGAAATGTCAGTATGTGGTGAATATGTCTATAACATATGTCATAAGCCATGTTTAGGGAATTTAAAACCATTTCAACAGACTATTTCTTTTAAATTTTCCTAAAGTTGTAAGGAATAAATTTACAGATAAAAAAATGATCTCCAAAACTGTAAGACAAAGGACCAAAACCCCAGGAAAATTCAGTAATCAATTGAGCACAACCGCAATAGAATATGATCATCTTCAGGTCATGGAAACAAAAAATGGCAAGTTTCATCCAAATCTGGTGAAAACTGTAGGAGGAGTTGAGACAAGAACTTCTGTTGATAACATGGCTTAGACTGACAAAGTGCAATGATGCTGGTAAAAATGAATCAGGCACAACCTCCTTAAAATATGATCATTTTCAGGTCATAAGAACAAAAATTGAGAAGTTTCATCAAAATCTCTTGAACACTGGGAGGAGTTGCGGAGACAAAAACTTCTGTTGATAAAATTGCTAAAACTGACAAAGGGCAATAACTCTGGTAAAAATCAGTCTAGCATGACCTCGATAAAATATAATCATCTTCAGGACATGGGAACAATAACTGGAAAGTTTCATCAAAATCCCTTGAAAATGTAGGAGGAGTGGCAGACAAACCGACTGATGGATGGACGGTGGACGGATGGACGAAAACCGTTACTATAGTCCCCCTCGACTAACGTCTGGGGAAAAATGGACAGAATGTACATTGTAAGTCAATTCTTCCCCTGTCAAGTGTCTGGTCAGATGTTTAATATGAAGGTAGCAAATGTTTGGATATAAGTAAAGAATTAATATTTTTTAATTATTCTGCAATACATCTAAGAACTAAGATAATAACACCCTTGCAACATAATGCATTTTTTGAATTTTCAAAATAGCTACTTATTTTATGAAAATCCATGATATTTTCCTTATTTATACTGCAAACACAGGTGGCGGGTGCTAGTTAGAACCGCCTCATTGAGGCAGTTCTAATGAGTACCCACAACCTATGTATTGGAGCAGAAATAAGAAAAATAATGTATACCCCTATAAACCCCAGATTTCTCAATATAAAGTGGGGTTTAAGGGGGTGTTTATTTCACGGGCTTGTTCACGTGATGTGAATCCAGTTGAAGAGTATAATTAATATTAACCAAAGGTACATCAACAGCATCCATGTAATATGACATCATAAAAATATACATACATACAAGTCAATCTTTGAAACCTCCACTGTATCAACAGACTATCAGATGCTTTATAATCTTCAAAATTTTTATGCCAACAGAAAATGTAGTTTCATCTTGTGCACATAAATTCTAAGAAAAAAGGTTGAAATCATACTCAAAAATATTTTTTAATCTACTATAAAACTGGTAAACCAAATAAAATATTAAATATTATTAAGGTCCTTTAAGATTAAACTTTTATTTTTCCATGTTGTTTTCTCGAGATGTCCTATTTCTCACTTCTGACTGGAAAAAGAGGACCTATTCCATTAGAATAATGCATCCATATATGTAATGCTTTCAGTCATGATAGAAAAAATAGCATTTCTGAATGAAAATTTATATATTTTTCTTATTTCAGCTTCAAACATAGATCATTTAGAGAAACACCTCACTGTCTATGTTTCGAGTAAGAAAATGGTAAAAATATGTATAGAAAATAAAGAATAGCCCTGTAAACTCCACTCTTCTCTATATAGGGAGTTTTACAGGGGTGCTCATTTCCTGATATCTGTAAGTGGTGGCCACCCAAATCTTGCCAAACCACCAGCAATATCTACCTTTAAAAAGGTAAATACAGCATTTTATGTGGTGGGTGAGTGCACTGAAAAGTAGCATAAAAATACCTGACACTATTTCCAAGTTGTTATGCAAAAAGTGTGGTACTTATGATCTGGCCAATAGATTCCTCTGTTCCAATTTCACCCCAAAAAGCAACCTTAATTTGAGAGACTGGTTTTATATATTTAAAATTATGCAGGTGAAAAGTCTTCAACTATGTGGATTTCATGTGCAAAAAGACTATTTTGTGATCTGACCAGTATGTTTCACATGTTCCAACTGCACCATCAACATATGAAAAATCAACATTAGAAAATACCAAATCAAGCGTTGTCATATGATCTGTGGTACATTCTTTTATAAGCATTTTGCATGAAAACTTATCACTTAATTTCTTAACAATGCTATGTTTCAGCAAAACATTAATATTGAAATCTCCAATTATCATCAATGGCTTTGATGGGGTCAAATATGGAATAAGTTCTTTGTTCAGACAAGAAAGAAGATTACTGTCAGACATTTGAGGTGACTTATACAAAAATACGATCTGACTTTCAATCGAGACATGCCTTGCAGTTATCATAATAAATTCTAATGTATCTGAACTATACTTTCTCTTCTGTATAATAATGATATCATCTTTGACATAAACTGCTAATCCATGAGGAGGTCTTTTGCAAGTACTGTATCCAATTTGGTCATTTCTTGTCAAACAATAGCCTTCTATTACATAATCACTATCATTATCAGGCTGATGTAGTCGTGTTTCTGCTAATCCAAATATGTGCGTTGACAACAGATTTTTGTCATGTCTAACATCATCAAAATGAAGATTCAAGGATCTACAATTATTGAAAGCAACTTTGAAATGCGAAACTGGATCTATCAATTCTAAAGATGTATCACACAGCTGAAGCATTGCTGTTTCATGCAATCGCTGCATTTCTGTCTTAACCTGGTCATCAACTTGTAATGCTTTCTCATTGAAGTTAAGGATCTGAAGCTTCTCAATTGACCTTACCCTGCTGAGTGCTACATAGTGTAAATGTGGAACTTTGCGAGTTTTACGTTGTGTTAAGTCAATAACAACTCTTTCAAGGGTACTACCTTGTGCTCTATGTACTGAACGCCCTGCAGAAGGTTGCAAAGGGAATTGAACTCTCTGAAAGGTCTTTCTGTTGTAAGTAAATGACCTGTTGACATCAAAAATTGGTGTCCAATTTTCATCAATATTGCTATGATACAGTCCCCTGTTTTTGTATTTGATTCTTGTTTCCATTCCTGCTTTTTTGTCATCAAACTGGACCCAAATTATGCTTAGACGTCGTGTGGTTTGTAGTTTATACTCAATAAACTTAACTACACATGATGCTCCATTTGCTAGTCCATCTTCTGTTTTTATGTTTATTGTTAAATCATAAATCATGTCAACAACAACTGTTAACGAGCAATGTAAATTTGCTGTTTGGTTTGAATCTGTTACATTCTTTAGATTCTTGAGTGCACAGTCTATCTTTTCTTTAGATAACTTAGGTGAGACATATGTATCCATGCATGGTATTTCAACCTTTTCTGTTGCCATATTTCTTATAATTTCATCATTAAAAACATGCATGAAATAGTTTTCTGCAAAGAGGTGAGGCGCATTTTTCTGATACTCAGTATCTTTTTTAGTTACTTCACATTGCTTAAACCTATTCTTGTCTTCAGCAGTCAAGGCATTGATCCTTAATCTATTTAACAATTCTGCAAATTCAAGGTCATCTTTTTGTCTCATAATTTCTGTTAGTTCAAACATGGTAAATAAGTCTTTCCAGAGATTTTGTGATAAAGCAGCTGCATCATGTTTCATGTCATTAAATATCCAATCACCACTCACTGGTTTCAACTGATAAAGATCACCAACAGCAATAATGCTAACACCACCAAAAGGCGTTCTTGTTCCTTTCAATGCTTGAAGTCTCTGATCAATAAAATTCAACATAGAATTACTAACCATTGAAATTTCATCAATAATCACAACTGACAAATCACGGTATTTTGATCTAAAGGTATTCAGACTGTCACAGGTTAATGTTTGATCTGATTGCTTATACTTTTGTTTAAATGCAGATGAGATGGTAGAACCATTAATATTAAATGCTGCTTTTCCTGTAAATGCACAAAGAAGAACCCTTGTGTGATCCGCATCTTCTCCTTCTTTCAGATTTAATATTCTAAACAAAGTCTGATACAATGCTCGAATAACTAGACTTTTTCCAACACCAGCTCCACCAGAAAGAAATGCATATAAGGGGGCATCTTTTGTTTTAATCCAGTGAATCACATGATAGTAAAACTGTTTTTGTTTACTATTTAAACACTGCAGGAGCTTTCTGTAATCAATATCTGAAAGAATATTTTCATTCACATCAATTTGAGGTGCAGAAACGTAACATCCAATTTCAGTCCCTATATCATAGTCTCTATGCTCAATTCTATCAGGATTAAAATATATAAACTCTTCAGACTGAATTGGTTCAATTTCAGCATCATCACCTTCAACTTGTTGTGTACTTGGAGCAATATCATCGAATGCATCATATTCAATTTCTGCTAAATCTCTTGCTAATTCCAACTCTTCAGCATAATGTTCGTAAGTGGAACATTTATGATCTATCACATGCTTCATTGACTCATAGTGTTCTTTATATGTTCTAAAAGTTCCAAGTAAGTCAGTCTCTTCATTTCTCCATGGGTGAAAAAGTAGAAGTTTCTCTCTATAATAGTTCTCTTCATCTGTTTTGCGATTGAATCTCACATACCTTATTATTTTAGAATTACGACATCGTTTGATTTTTATGCCATTCTTTAAAGTTAAAATAGTTTCACCATCACCAAAGCATTCTTCATCTGACACTTCTGCATCTTTCTCATAATCTTGCTCCTCCTCATCTCTACTATCATTATGTCCATCTGGGTAAATGACTTCTAACTCAGACACATAATCGGCTAAGCAATACTTTTCCAATGGTTTGGGACGCTTCGAGTATCTTTTAATTTTATTGTCTGACATTATATTTGTCGAGTCTGCCGGCAATTCATCAAGTACTGACTTTGGTTTCAGTAACTGTACTCTCTGAGTTGGAAGTGACGTATTTATGAAGACAACACTCCTTGAACTTTTAGTCAATGGCATTTGCAGTACCAAATAAACTGCCTCTTGTGCACTTACTTCAACACTGTTTGCAAACACATTTCCAATATGTCTAACTTGTCTTTTGAGATCCATATTGCCATTCCTTGCTTCTTTTGCAGCTGCATGCAACAAATTACTCATCCCTCTTTGAGATTTACTAATGTATGAAACTATATACATAGCACAAGCATATGGATCTAACACAAATTGTATATCAATGTTTGCCTTCCAAGCTTTTAACACACTATCATTGTACAAATTTACACGGATTTCACTTGGTTTTCTTTTCAAAAACACTTTTGAAGAGTTTAAAGAACTTCTGATACATTTAATATATTCTTCCTCACTCATTTGGACAACACTTGTCAGAAACTCCTCATAAGACATATCATATCCATCTTTCTTACTGTTCATTGTTTTCTGTAAGTTTTGGTACAATTTATAATACTTGTCTTTTTCAGTTTCGAGAGGCTGTAAGACCATAGTTTTGGAAAGAGGTGGCAAAGGATAACCAAATCGACAGATTTTATCTTCTCGTTTTCTACATGTTCTAGAATGTTTGTGAATTTGAAGTTCTATTAAATGACGAAGATGTGAATTATCTATAGAACATTTCAAATACTGATCCACATAAGCAGCCAACTCTACATCCGAATCCACATTGAATTTTGGTGCATTCTGTACCCATACAATCATATGAATATGTGGCGATCCACGTTGCTGAAATTCCACTCTAAAAAAGTAATCAACAACTTTTCCAAGAGGTTCATGCTCACTCTTTAGAACTGTGTTGATGAATTCTTTAACTCTATGCTCGAAATATCTAGAACAAGTGACTGGATCCGATTGAATAAGTTTTATCTTTTGTTCCCATGCCAAGTTTTCAATTTGATCATCAGTGTAGTTGAAATTTTTATTTAAGGTAGCTAGCATTTTCAAAAGCTCAATCCATCTTGTATCAGCCGAGGACAATGACATAAACCAAGTTGGCAAACCCAACTGACGAATCATAGCATAAACATCTTTTTTTCTAGATTCTAAATATGCTGGAGAATTTCTTAGCTGTTTAAACAAATAGTAACCTTCATCATTTTTTACAATACTGTCAATACACTCTGAGTTTCTTGCTTGTACAGCAGTAATATTATTTGTTCCCGTTTGACACCTTCTAACAGCAAGGTTTGCTTTATCGTTCAGTTGCTTCATTTGTATTTTTTTCAGTTTAAAAAAATATATTGGGTACACTGTTAGCAGCACGCCTATCTTGGCTTCTCAATTCCCATTTAGCAATATCACTATAATGTACAGGCACTTTTCTATCATCATTATCTATGCGCCTCTGCCCACAAAATATGGTTGGAAAACAAAGATATTCTGAATCTTTATCTTGAAATATACTGAGTGGCTTTTGACCTTCTCCAGGAGCAAATGTGAATGTAGAATTTCTGTTTTCAAGATCTGCATCATCCAATAGAGTGTCAATATTTCCCACATTTTCTTGTGCGATTTCTTCTGCATCTGAATCATACAGTTCTTCGACATGAGGTGTGTTATGATTTGAAATAGCATCATTTTTTTCTAACTGATCGTTTGGATAATTGTTACACATTTCACTAACAACACCATCAAAATCGATAATATCATACTTTGAACATTCTTTTGTACACAACTCAAAAAAATTATGTATAACCTCAGCTTGGTTCTGATTACATGGACTATCCTGAAGACTTTCATCCAAAACACCATCAGAATCATCATTATTTGTTTCAGAGCAGGTTTTTTTTTGTGATTCAAAAAATGCATGCCGTGTTTCATTACTTTCTTCTGTGATTCTCTTTAACCACTGCTGGTCTATTTCAACATTTGCGTTTTTGTACAATTCACTACCACTCATTAGCCAATGCAAAGCACAAAGCACATGATATGGTCGAACATTTTCTGAGAAAACATATGACTTAAATGACATCTTCTTCTTTAATTTCACTGCAACTGTAACATTTTCATCAAAAGGCCTAGGTAAAGCATTTACAACTGGTGTGTGTGTGTGTGTGTGTGTGTGTGAATTCGGGTTTAACGTCGCTTTCAACAATTTTTCAGTCATATCACGACGGTGTCTGGTTGCGACAGGGAGCTCAATGCTCACATTTATAGTGCTGCCTCACTGAAGTATCATGTCCCAGACACATTACATGATACCACACCCAGTCACATTATCCTGACACTGGATCGACCAGTCCTAGCTCTACCCCGAAAATCTGAGTGCCAAGCGAGGAGCAGCTAGTACCATTTTTAACGACTTTGGTATGTCGCGGCCCGGGGTCGAACCCCAGACCTCCCGTTCCCCGGAGCGGACACTCTACCAACTGAGCTATCGGGGCCGGTGATTTACAACTGGTTGAATGTCAACAGGTACATTAACAACATTTCCTTTTACTGATAACTGGCGACCTCTAGGTAGTTCTCTCATCTGCATGAATGGTATACGTAAAGCAATAAGGCGTTCTTCAAGTGGAAACAGCTCCAATTCTTTTGGTTTTGGTGGCCACTTCATTCCGTTTACAACAGACAATTTTGGGACTTTACCACACTTAATATTGTCTTTGCATGTACAGCATATCCATTCTTCTTCATTGACTGATTTCACCCCTGTTAAGTAATTTTCCTTGTCTTTAGAAACAAATGTTATAGCTTTTGATACAGACTCTTCAAACCATGTCTGTTGACAACAACTACATATATAGACAGGTCCAATTGATATATTCTTGTGAAACTTTTCAATACAAACATCAATATCACTACCACATTTTCTGCGCTTTCTGGTTATATTTTCAGCTTGTGAAAAGGATGGATCTTTACGCTTGGTAGCTTTTCTTTTACAGTCTATAATGTTTTCAGCTTTTTTGTTTCTTTCATTTAATCTCCATTGTTGTTTTGCAAACCTTTCTTGTTCTAATATGTATGCATCTGACCTTGCCTTCCTCTTTGACCGATTTTGTATTTCAATTTCTTTTTGTTTGAATTCATGGCATTCTCGAGATTCTTTTTTCTTTTCACATTCCCATTTTTTGTATTCATCTATCAATCTTGCTCTTCTCTTACATGCTTTTGTCATAACTTTGTCTTTTCTCCGGTATTCTTCTGATTGTCTAGCACTCTGCTTAGATTTGAGTGAATATTCTCTATCTTTTTTTTTGGTATTCTTCAGATTGTCTAGCACTCTGCTTAGATTTGAGTGAGTATTCTCTATCTTTTTTTTGGTATTCTTCAGATTGTCTAGCAATGTGCATAGATTTGCGTGTATATTCTCTATCTTTTTTTTGGTATTCTTTAGATTGTCTAGCACTCTGCTTAGATTTGAGTGAATATTCTCTATCTTTTTTTTGGTATTCTTCAGATTGTCTAGCAATGTGCATAGATTTGCGTGTATATTCTCTATCTTTTTTTTGGTATACTTCAGATTGTCTAGCAATCTGCTTAGATTTGAGTGAATATTCTCTATCTTTATTTTGGTATTCTTCAGATTGTCTAGCAATGTGCATAGATTTGCGTGTATATTCTCTATCTTTTTTTGGTATATATCAGATTGTCTAGCAATGTGCATAGATTTGCATGTATATTCTCTATCTTTTTTTTGGTATACTTCAGATTGTCTAGCACTCTGCTTTGATTTAAGAGTATAATTTTTGTCTTTTACCTTGAAGTTAGAGTCTTGCCTTCGTTTCTGCATATAAACTCTCATATATTCTTTTCTTTCTGCTGCGTTTTTCTTATTTATCATAACTTCTTTGTTCCTAATATTTTGATTTTTAGTTATCTTTGTTCTAATTCCTGTCTTCTCTTCAAGTTTATGCTTTTGATCCTTAAAGTATTTTCCAATAAGTGTTTCATGATTTCCAATGCTTGAATCAGCAAAAAAGTCTTCTCTTCCATGTGCATGACTCGTATGGCTTTCAGACACCTTTCTTTTGTATGTTACAGATTTCCAAGCATAGTCACGTGAAGTGTCAGTATCACACTCTGCATGATTTTGAATATCCAATACACTGTTATGCTCAAGATTAGATAAGTCAAAGTCTACAGGAAGAATTTCAAACTGTGTGGAAATTGAAATCATCATACTTTCAAACAACGCATATAAAAATGCAACAAGATCATCTAAACAATTGAAAGCAGCTAGTAATGATTTTCCATCTGGAACAGATAACCCATTGAAACCATGTGAATGTGAATCAAATATAAAGTATTTGCAATCTCTCTTGAACACAGAGGTACAAATAGTACCGATCATTAATAAAACACTTGAAGAACATTGTAAAGTAGTATACAATGCTTGGTGAAGAGTAGGTAAATTGGTACTGACAAACTGTTCTGTGCAAAGACCTGTCACAACTGGAGATGTTTTCACAACAACTTCTTTGTTTAAAATTGAAACTAATCTTGGAAGTTCATCAAAGCAAAGTAACTTACTTCTGAATTTACCTTTTGTCTTTAATTCATCTATGATCTTATTATACAGACAATCTCCAGCTAAAAGAATGCTGTCTAGATCTGTACTACAAGAAATATCTGCGTATGTTGCATATATTAATGAACAAAGTGCATTTGCAGTGCATTGACATCCTCTGGACTCACTGCTAAATATTTCAGAACCTTGGTGAAAAGATCCCAGTTCAAATTTGACAGAGTTAAATGGACCATTAGAAGGCTTCCATAGCATTGTATCAGTTTGTTCTGTTAAAGGAAAGGCAGTGTACATAATTTCTTCGTCACTTTGTGTAGAGCTTGACAATACAGTGTTTGTAATCTCTTTTGGTGACTGGATTTTGGTATTTTGTACTAGCTGTATTCTGCTGATATCATTGTAATCTGTTCTTTGCAAAACTTTGGAATTTCGTACTCGTTGTTTTGTTTTAATATCTTTTTCATTTGTACATTGCAAAACTGAGGCAACAGATTTTTCCATATCTTTGTCAATTGTACTTTTCATATCTTTGTCAATTGTACTTTTCATTTCTTTGTCTTTTGTACTTTTTATAACTGAAGCATCAGATGATACGCTGAGGCAGGTCATACCCACATCTGAAGTATCTAGAGACCCTGCGTCAGATGACACTTTGGGGCAGGTCATACCCCCATCTGACAAACTATCTGACCCTGGCACAGATGTCCCCATCGCTGCAAGCGATTGGGGCTTAGATCCTCCATGATCTGTGAGGGGGGTCAGGCCCACATCTGCGAAAAATAACCCGGGGCTGCTACCATCAGCCCTCATCACTGTCTTTGCCAACGACTTTTTCCAGTTTTTCTTCCGTGGCATGTCTCAACCTGAAATATACAGAAGTAGGTGTCCTCTTTAAATGGAAATAGATATTTAAGGGGAACTGGTATATATATATGAAACTTATTCTGAATCATGGTTATACTAGATGAGTGTTTGTAAAACAGAATGTTTTTTTTTCACTGGTTCTAAGTAATTTAACAGGGAAATCAGTAAAACAATATGATAGCTCTCCATCAGAGTCTAACTGTTGGTTTTCTTTTGCTCCAGCATTTCAGTGGTTTCTTGCTGTCAAGTCCTCACCGTTGTTTCATCTCTGTGGTTGTTCGTTTCTTTTTGTGTTCAAGGAGATGTTGTCTGCCCCCGCCCATAGGGGCTTGAAGAAATATATGGGCTGCACGATGCTTCCACGCAGAGCTGAATCCGGCCCGCACACTAGTACTGGTAAACCGCTTAGAGGATCTAAGCCTGTCCAGGAACGGCGGTGCAAGGCTCATAAACCCTATTGGTTTCATTGGGTGACAGGGCTTGAGATGTCATTTCATCTCAATGTCGGGTAAAAGTCCCACAAAATTGGAAGCAATGTCTCCAAAATGACCTTTACAGTGTTGAAGGGGACGTTAAACCTCAAATCAAACAAACAAAACAAAATCAAGGAGATGTTGAACTGATGAGTTAGGAGGCCTTCATGCGGACTGAACAAATTATTTGTCTTAATCGCAATGGAAGTAAGGGCGAGGATTGTGGCCGCGTTAAATGGATTTAAGCCCCCCAGTGGAATTCGTTTCACTGACAATTCCAAGGCAGTTCTTCAGTCGCGGTTTATTTTTGTTATGGTTTGTCTTTGGTTGTTTGTGTCACTTATATTATTTTGTTTTGTATAGCCAATTGGCCATTTTGTGGGAAAATAACTGTCCATTTGGCATTCCCCTATTGATGTTTCTATTAGGGTCTTTTGTTTAATGTTTGTGTTAATTCCCTTTGCTGTCTCTGATGGGAACTAGGGGTTAATTGTATCAATTCCTGATCATTGCCTTCACTTCTATTTCACGTGATGACTTTTAGCATTGTGTAAAGTTTCAATCAAGTGTTTTTAATAGGATACATCAATCCAGCTGAAAAGCTGACTAATAAAAAGCGTAAACCACAGTGGAAGATGAGGGGGAGGGTTGGGGCACTGTAAACCCAGTTTAAACCCACATAAAGCAGGGTGTCCCAGCAATCATTCTTTTGCGAATTGGCTTTGTGCCATTCGTTCATATTTGGTCTGTTTTTGTGTGTGCCCCCATGTCACTTTCTTAAGGTGACTTGAGATGACTGCATTCTTAGATTGTTGCCTTTCCTGGGTGACCTTTTCTTACCAGTTTGTACTTTCATTGCAGTTTTATTTGTTTTATGTTCACTGTTGTTCAATTTTTATATGTTTTAATATTTCAACACTAATGTGTGTCAAGATTATTTAATTTAGTAAAGGTTACCAAGATATTACCTATTTGGGAAAGAACTGGTTTCATTGTTTATTTTGGAGTTTTATGGCCCAGTCAAATCAATAAAAAGTATTTCTTATCCACTCAGTTTACCTTATGACACTTCAACAGCAACTTATACATCAGCAGTAAACTAGTATAGTGCATATTCTTTAAACAGAAACTGATAACTGCCCTTCTTAAATCAGGGGAAGGAAGACAATGACCAATATTCACAAATGAATGTTGCCAACTGTTGCAGGTATCCAACACGCGAACTGCTGATCACCAGTCATACAGGCATCCAACTTAGTTACCAAGGCCAGCAAGTTAAACAGCTGTTAACTGGGCTTGTTGCCAGTAATTTAATAGTTTGTTTAGAAGTGTCTGTTCATCTTTCTCTTGGATGTTTGGGATAGGCTTTGCTTCCCTCTTTAATTGCATGCCGGTGGGTCAGGCCTCAATTTCTATGACGGTTCCAGCATAAAGGCTTACTGAGAATTAGAGAGATCTAATTCAGTGAAGTGGTGGTCGGTGCCTGATGCTCTGTCTCTGGTCGGGCCCATCCAAGTCTAACTGTTGGTTTTCTTTTGCTCCAGCATTTCAGTGGTTTCTTGCTGTCGAATCCTCACTATTGTTACATCTATGTGGTTGTTTGATTTTTTGTGTTCATGGAGATGTTGCACTGATTAGTTAGGAGGCCTTCATGCGGACTGAACAAATTATTTGTCTAAATCATGACAGAAGGGCGATGATTGTGGCCACGTAAAATTGATTTAAGCCCCTCAGTGAAATTCGTTTCACTGACTGTTCCAAGACGGTTCTTCTGTTGCGGTTTATTTTTGTTATAGTTTGTCTTTGGGTGTTTGTGTCACTTATGTTATTTTGTTTTGGATAGCCAATTGGCTATTTTGTGGGAAAGTAAATGTCCTTTTGGCTTTCTGCTATTGATGTTTCATTAAGGGTCTGTTGTTTCATGTTTGTGTTTCTTTCCCCTTGGTGTCTCTGATGGGAGCTGTGGGTTAATTGTATTGATTCCTGATCATTGCCTCTACTTCTATTTTGCGTTCTGCTTCAATCAGTTCCTTAAGTATCTTTAACCTGATTAAAATATTTCTCTAGGGGTTCTCCTGACAGGCATTAATTTGTGAAACAAAGGAACATAGTTGATAAAAAATGTACTGTTAATATTCTTTGATACTTTACTACCTCTCAATGGCCTCCGATGTTTTTGTTTACTAAATTAAAAGTGACCTTGACCTCCTGTCTCAAACTCAATATTATTACACATTACTGACAACTTGAATAAATTTATCAACATGCTATATTTAAGATTTTCGTGTTAATAATAATGTAGACACTGTCTCCATTCTTTTGGCACTGATTAAGCAAACTTCTTCCATCAAACAAAAGATGTGGTCCACTCGGATTCTGCCAAAATCATATAGCCATTAGTTTTTCATCATTAGATAAATGTTCATTTACACGGGCCTCCGTGGCCTAGTGGTTAAGAGCGCTGACTCTTGATCATTAGGTCTCTCACCGCTGTGGTTCGAGCCTCACTCGGGTCACATGTGAGACGCCAAGTTCTGCAACAGGAGGTCAGGTGGTTTTTCACCGGGTACTCCAGTTTTTCACCCATCTCTGATTAACGATCAGCTCGATATGAGTGAAATAATCTTGAAAGAGCCGTAAAAACCAAAACAAAAAAAAAATGTTCATTTACCTTGGAATACAGTGATGAGTTGTTCAAGGACAGTCTTTTACTCTGTTTATACAGCACACTAGTCTCTTTTCACTAATAATGTCACATGTAACTATCAGACATACACTTATCACTGTCAATATGTATCAAAACACAATATAAATGTCCTTTTATCGCAAATCTTGTTGATACTACAAGAAAAGGAAAACTTTATCAGTCAATGTTGTAGAAACAAACAATTTTTTTAACATTCTAAAAAAATACTGTTTAAATAAATTAAGAAAAATAAAGTTTTAAAATAATTCTAATTAGCTAAATATCTTTACAAATATCACACTCACTTTAACCTCAAACCAGTGCTTCAGCTGAAGTGCACGACCCGCCGGATGCTTTTAGCTTTATGAGTGTTACCATACATGGGTATGGTGGCCATTTTGGTCATGTGACCTCGACCTATAACGGTTCCCCCAATAAATGAGCCTTATCGTAAGGAGCAAAAATATATCTGATACTTTAGTACTGTAGTCTGAATCGTTTGCAGGATAAAATGCATTCTCACTTTTCCAATACAAAATCATATGCGTCAAAGTTTGACCTAGGCAGAAAGAAGGTCAAGGTCAACCAAAGGTCACCATTTTAGCAATTTATGATGGGCCTACGTCCCAGATGCCATTTATCAAGTTTCGTGAAAATCTGCCCAGTGGTTCTGGAGAAGACTATTTTTGAAGGGTTTTTACCATATATGGCTTGGCGGCCATTTTGGTCATGTGACCTGGACCCCATGAGCAAATTTTGGTTTCTCCCATCCCATAGAGGCTTCATATGAAATTTGACTTCAATCGGCCCAACTGTTTTCGAGGAGAAGCAGTTCGAAAATTTTCACATTTTTCGCCTCGGCGAGGCTATACTAAATGGAATGTAATATTTCTCAAGTTCATTGGTTAAATCTCATTGATATCTATCAGTATGCCAAAAATTGTTTAAATATTCCAACAAAAGCATATGTGTCAAAGTTTGACCTAGGCACAAAGAAGGTCAAGGTCAAC
Organism: Lucinisca nassula; assembly: GCA_963580285.1. Classification (NCBI taxonomy): domain Eukaryota; kingdom Metazoa; phylum Mollusca; class Bivalvia; order Lucinida; family Lucinidae; genus Lucinisca; species Lucinisca nassula. The sequence goes on along the minus strand of OY757018.1, from coordinate 130,005,303 downwards.
CCAGGGTCCCCATTTTAGCAATTTATGATGGGCCTACATCCCAGATGCTATTTATCAAGTTTCGTGGAAATCTGCCCAGTGGTTCTGGAGGAGACTATTTTTGAAGGGTTTTTACCATATATGGCTTGGCGGCCATTTTGGTCATGTGACCTGGACCCATGAGCAAATTTTGGTTTCCCCCATCCCATAGAGGCTCTATATGAAATTTGACTTCAATCGGCCCAACGATTTCCAAGGAGAAGTAGTTTGAAAATTTTCACATTTTTCGCCTCGGCGAGGCTATACTAAATGGAATGTAAAATTTCGCAAGTTCATTGGTTAGATCTCACTGATATCTATCAGTATGCCAAAAATTGTTTAAATATTCCAAGCGCTTAAGTCACTATGACCAATTTTCACAAACGGATTATGGACGGAAAGACAGACAGACCATATATGGCTTGGCGGCCATTTTGGTCATGTGACCTGGACCCCATGAGCAAATTTTGATTTCTCCCATCCCATAGAGGCTCCATATGAAATTTGACTTCAATCGGCCCAACGGTTTCCAAGTAGAAGCAGTTCGAAAATTTTCACATTTTTCGCCTCGGCGAGGCTATACTAAATGGAATGAAATATTTCGCAAGTTCATTGGTTAGATCTCATTGATATCTATCAGTATGCCAAAAATTGTTTAAATATTCCAAGCGGTTAAGTCACTATCACCAATTTTCACAAACGGGTTACGGACGGACAGACAGACTGACAGACTGACAGAATGACAGACTGACAGAAAGACACGGTGATTTTAGGGCACTCTTAGAAATCAACCGACTTCAGTCGGTCTCTTTTTCTGCTGGTCGTGCAATCTATAAACGTATGTAATATGAAATTCATAAATAATTTTCATTATATTTATATACAAAGTAGATTTGGTTTGTGTATGGCATTGAAATTTTCATTCATTGAACAGTGGAAAAGGTGACAAAGTAATATAATATGTCTCCCCACCGGGAGCATAAAAACATGATCAGCAAGAGACCCTCTATGCACAGATGAAGGTATAACAACAGGCAAAATGGAGTGTTAATTTTCTGTATCTTTGAAACAAACTGGATCTATCATGAAAAGTTATTAATAACTCACACATTGTACTGTCACAGGATGGTATGAGTTTTATACAAAGGCAATGAATTTATGTTCTTTTTTGACTGTTTTGTCCTTGACCTGTGTACATGGCATCTAACAGTTGCACTCTGCACATTCTGTAGAAACGGTGAAGATCTTATACAAGTTTCATGAAAATTGTAAATCTTCACACCGTAATTTGAAATTGATACAAAATGTCTACAGATGGACCAAACAACCTTCATCTTTCTTACCTGGTACGTCTGCGATCACCCTTTTGAGGATATTCATTGTTAGTGTTCGTTTCAGATGAAAACATTTGTTAATTTGTTTTGGAGTTTTATGGCCCAGCCAACACTAGGTCATTTTTGAGCCAGTCAGTTTAACTAACCACACTTCCCTGACAGGCTTATACATAAAAGGTAAACCAGTGCAGTGCACATTCTTTAGCCAGAAATTGACAGCTGCCCTTCTTGAATAAGCATAAGGGAGAGAAAGACTGTGGAAAAGATTTCCTGATAAATTACCATTTAAGATCATAAAAAATATTTTTCATGATCAATCTTCACAAATGAATGTTGCCAACCCCTGCAGGTATCAAACCTGTGACCTGATCACCAGTCAGAAGAGCATCCAACAGAGACACAAAGGCCGGCTCAAATGAACTAGTTTTATTAGAGAAACTATCATTAATATTCTAAAGCAACAATAAACACTATCCCGGGTACGACTATAAACAACACCAATATTACTCTTCACCAAGCTGTAAACGACAGATATTCATGGATTTGAAATGATGCCTTGAACCTGAAAAAAAAAATCATAGTGTCAATATTATCAAAACAATTGTTAACATTATCTTCAATTCTGTTTTCTATTACTACACAAGTACAACAATGTATAATTTCCTTCATATTACCATGCATAAAACAACTTGTTTTAGGCTTTGGAGATTTTCAATGAAGGTAAACCGTGAAAAAGTCTCTTAATGATTAAGTTTTCACTAAAGTAATTTAATACATTCTGATAGCTCCCAAAAACTTTACCAATATTTTAAAAGTGCACTCCAGAGCAGGGGCATTTATTGCCCAAGGGCTATAATTTGAACAATTTTGGCATAGGTCCACTAGCTAAGGCTTCAAACTAAATACATGTATCAAAGACCTAGGCATTGTTGTTGCAGAAAAGATTTCTAAAGATTTTCCCTATATAAGTCTATGTAACAAGAGGCCCATGGGCCACTATGCTCACCAGAGCTCAGGTGGGCACTGCCCATCCTGCCCAATGGCAGCCATGTATTTTAACATGATATCATTTTAATCCACCAAATGAACCCCCATGTCCAAATGAGCACCCATGTGGACTCAGCATCTGAAAAGTTAGGCCTTTTATGAAGTAGAGGGGGTGGGGCATGGACCCAATGGAGCCCTGGTTGGTAACACTAAATGCGTCTTATCATAAGAAACAAAAATATATATGGTTTAGCAGTGGGGATCTGTAAGGCCTCTTTAACAGTTGAGGGGTTGGGGCATGCCCTGTTGATCCCAGGAAAGCCCAAACTGTTGTCCCTAAATGTGTCTTATCATAAGGACCAAGTATATATATGGTTCAGTGCTGGGAATCTGACCGGTGTCAGAGATTTGAGGCCCTTTTATGAAATAGGAATGGCCCCTGCGGACCCCGCTACAGTAGGTGTGCTAATAATAAGGAACAAGAACATATATGATTATGGGGTGGGGATTTGAATGGTTTCTGAAATATAAAGCCTTTTATGAAATGGAAGGGCGGGGCACATTGCCTCAGCACAAAGAGACCTCCAGGTTGGTGTGATTGAACGAGTCTTATCATAAGGAACAAGTATATGGTTTAGGGGTGGGGATCTGAACTATTTCTGATATATATGGCTTTTAATGAAGTAAAGCGGTGTGGCATGGCCTGGGCGTGCCCCGAGGACTCCCAAGCTGGTGTCACTGAATGCGTCTTATCATAAGAAAGATGAATATATATGGTTTAGGGTGGGGCTAAGAACATTCTCTGAGATATAAGGCCTTATGTGAAGTGGAGGGGTGGGGCAAGGCCCAGGGAGACTCCCAGGTTGGTGTCAATGAATGTGTCTTATCATAAGGAACAAGACTATATATGGTTAAGGGGTGGCCATCTGTAGGGTTTCCGAGATATTGTGATATTATGAAATGGAGGGGGTGGAGCATGGCCCCAGCATATCCCTGGGAACCCCCAGGTTGGTGTTACTGAATGCGTCTTATCATAATGAACAAGAATATATATGGTTAAGGGGTGGGGATCTGAACAGTTTCTGAAATATATGGCTTTTTTTGAAGTGGAGGGGTGGGGCAAGGCCCCAGCGCGTCACTGAGGACCCCCAGGTTGGTGTCAATGAATGTGTCTTATCATAAGAAGCAAGCGTATATATGGTTTATGGGCGGGGATCTGTAAGGTTTCCGAGATATTGGGCCTTTTATCAAATGGAGGGGGTGGGGCATGGCCCCGGTGCATCCAGGGGACTCCCAGGTTGATGTCACTGAATGGGTCTTATCAAAAGGAACAAGAATATATATGGTTTAGGGGTGGGAATCTGAATGGTTTCCGAGATATTGGGCCTTTTATAAAGTTGAGGGGGTGGGGCCTGACCTGTGCGCATCCCTGACGACCCCCAGGTTGGTGTTACTGAATGCATCTTATCAATAGGAACAAGAATATATATGGTTTAGGGGTGGGGATCTGAACAGTTTCTGAGATATATGGCCTTTTGTGAAGTGGAGGGGTGGGGCAAGGCCCCAGCGCATCTCTGAGGACCCCCAGGTTGGTGTCAATGAATGTGTCTTATCATAAGAAGCACGCATATATATGGTTTAGGGGCGGGGATCTGTAAGGTTTACGAGATATTGGGCCTTTTATGAAATGGAGGGGGTGGGGCATGGCCCCGGCGCATCCAGGGGACTCCCAGGTTGATGTCACTGAATGGGTCTTATCATAAGGAACAAGAATATATATGGTTTAGGGGTGGGGATCTGAATGGTTTCCGAGATATTGGGCCTTTTATTAAGTGGAGGGGGTGGGGCATGACCTCGGCGCATCCCTGAGGACCCCAAGGTTGGTGTTACTAAATGCGTCTTATCAATAGGAACAAGAATATATATGGTTTAGGGGTCGGGATCTGAATGGTTTCTGAGATATATGGCCTTTTATGAAGTGGAGGGGGTGGGGCATGGCCCCGGCACAACCTGGGGGGGCCCTCAGGTTGGCATAAAAGCATATGGCTGAAAGAATTTTACTCAAGAAACATTTCTATAAAAGTTTTGTCCAAATATCTGCAATGACTTGGCAGTAAATGCCATTTTTCAATTTTCCCCATTATAAGTCTATGGAAACTCTAAGTTGCCATAGCAACCAAACTAATGGGCCGATTTTCATAAAAAACACAAACTTTCAATCCCCCAGCCCAAGGATGCTACAGATAAAATTTGGGCTGAATCGGTCCAGTGGCTTCAGAGAAGAAGATGTTTGAAAGTGTTGACGCCAGACGACGACGACGACGACGACGACAACGACGACGACGACGACGACGCCGGACAACTGCCTATCCTATAAGCTCCCCCGGAGCCTTCGGCTCTGGTGAGCTAAAAATTTGAACAATCTTGAAAGAGGTCCACTAGACAAAGTTTCATAACAAATATCAAAGACTAAGCCTTCTTATTTCAGACAAGAAGATTTTTAAAGGTTTTCCCCATATAAATCTATGAAAAACCAAAGGACCCAGGGGCGGGGGCATTTTTGGCTATACTCTGAACAATCTTGATAGAGGTCTCCTAGACAAATATCAAAAACCTGCGCCTTACAGTTTCAGAGAAGATTTTAAAAATTTTCCCTATATAAGTCTATGTAAAAACAGTGGGTCCTGGGACGGGGGCATTTTTGGCCTGAGGGCTGTAAATTTAACAATCTTGATAGAGGTTCACTACAAAGCCTCATACCAAATATCAAAGACATGAGCCTTGTGGTTTCAGAAAAGAAGATTTTCCCTATAAAAGTCTATGTTTAAAAGATTAGACAAAACTACATACCAAATATCAACGACGTTTCAGACAAGAAGATTTTTTAAACGTTTTCCTAAATAAGAAGTCTTTGTAAAACTAAAGGGTCCCAGGGCTGGGCAATATTGCCCCAGAGGCTATTATTTGAACATTCCTGATTGAGGTTCACTAGACAAAGCTTCATACTAAATATCAAAGACCTGAGGCTTCTGGTTTTAGATAAGAAGATTTTTAAAGGTTTTCCTTATATTTACATAAGTCTATGAAAAACCAAAAGGCCAGGGGTGGGGGCATTTTTAGCCCAAGGGCTATCATTTAAAAAAAAAAGATAATAATAAATAATAATCAACCTTATTTATAGAGGGTAACACATTTAGTACTAGTACTAATTTTCCATGTGGCCCTCTTTTTCTGGGTAGGAACCAGTACTAAGTAACAAGTGGGCCCGGGGGAGGGCCATTATTGACCCCAGGGCTATAATGTGCATAATGTTGAGGGATGTCTAAAAAGGTGAAGCTTCATACCAAATATCAACAAAGGCTATAATTTGAACAATCTTGGCAAAAGTCCACTAGATGAAGCTACAAACCAAATATCAAAGACCTGGGCCTTGCGGTTTCAGAGAAGATTTTTTAAAGATATTCCCTGCATAAGCCTATGTGAAATCAAATGGCCCCAGGGTGAGGGCATTTTTGGCCTCAGGGCTATAATTTAAACAATCTTGATAGAGGTCCACTAGATGAAGCTTCACACCAAATATCAAAGACCTGGGCCTTGCTGTTCAGAGAAGAAAATTTTCAAAGAATATCTCTATATTATATAAGTCTATGTAAAACCAAAGGGCCCCAGGGCAGGGGCATTTGTGGCTCGAGGGCTATAATTTGAACAATCTTTGTAGAGGTCCACTAGATGAAGCTCCAAACCAAATATCAAACACATGGGCCTTGCAGTTTCAGAGAAGAAGATTTTTAAAGGTTTCCCTATATAAGTCTATGTAAAACCAAAGATCTCGGAGCGGGGGCATTTTTGGCCCCAGGGCTATAATTTGAATAATCTTGATAGAGGTCCACTAGATGAAATTTCACACCAAATATCAAAGACCTAGGCCTTGTGGTTTCACAGAAGAATATTTTAAAGATTTTCCCTTTATAAGTCTTATGTAAAACCAAAGGGCCCCCGAGGCGGGGGCATTTTTGGTCCCAGTGCTAAAATTTGAACAATCTTGGTAGAGGTCCACTAGATGAAGCTTCATACCAAATATCAAAGACCTAGGCCTTGTGGTTTCAGAGAAGAAGATTTTTAAAGATTTTCCCTATATAATTCTATGTAAAACCAAAGGGCCCCGGAGCAAGGCATTTTTGGCCCCAGGGCTATAATTTGAACAATCTTGGTAGAGGTCAACAAGATGAAGCTTCATACCAAATATCAAAGACCTGGGCCTTGCGGTTTCAGAGAAAAAGATTTTTAAAGATTTTCCCTTTATAAGCCAATGTAAAACCAAAGGGTACCAAGGTGGGGGCATTTTTGGCCCCAGCACTATAATTTGAACCATCTTGATAGAGGTCCACTAGAGGAAGCTTCACACCAAATATCAAAGACCATGGCCTTGCTGTTTCAGAAGAAGATTTTTAAGGAATAACCAAAGGGCCCAGGTCGGGGGCAGTTTTGGCCCTAGCACTATAATTTGAACAATCTTGGTAGGGGTCCACTAGATGAAGCTTCATACCAAATAGCAAAGACCTGGCCCTTGGGGTTTCCGAGAAGAAGATTTTTAAAGATTTTCCCCATATAAGCCCATGTAAAACCATAGGGCCCGGGGCGGTGGCATTTTTAGCCCAAGCACTATAATTTGAACAATCTTGGTAGGAGTCCACTAGATGAAGCTTCATACTAAATAGCAAAGACCTGGGCCTTGCGGTTTCAGAGAAGAAGATTTTTCAAGATATTCCCTATATAAGCCCATTTAAAACCAAAGGGCCCCGGAGTAGGGGGGGGGGGGGTGGGGGGAAAGGATGAAGGACCATGGCCTTGTGGGATGAAGCTTCATACCAAATATCAAAGACATTGGCCTTACGGTTTCAGAGAAGAAAATTTTTAAAGATTTTCCCTATATAAGCCCATGTAAAACCAAAGGGCCCCGGAGCGGGGGCATATTTGACCCCACCACTATAATTTGAACAATCTTGGTAGGGGTCCCCTAGATGAAGCTCAATACCAAATATCAAAGACCTGGGCCTTACGGTTTCAGAGAAGAAGATTTTTAAAGCTCTTCCCTATATAAGCCCATGTAAAACCAAAGGGACCTGCAGCGGGGGCATTTTTGGCCCCAGCACTATAATTTGAACAATCTTGGTAGGGGTCCACTAGATGAAGCTTCATACCAAATATCAAAGACCTGGGCCTTGCGGTTTCAGAGAAGAAGATTTTTAAAGATTTACCCTATATAAGCCCATGTAAAACCAAAGGGCCCCGGAGCGGGGGCATTTTTGGCCCCAGCACTATAATTTGAACAATCTTGGTAGGGGTCCACTAGATGAAGCTTCAAACCAAATATCAAAGACCTGGGCCTTACGGTTTCAGAGAAGAAGATTTTTAAAGATTTTCCCTATATAAGCCCATGTAAAACCAAAGGGCCCTGGAGCGGGGGCATTTTTGGCCCCAGCACTATAATTTGAACAATCTTGGTAGGGGTCCACCAGATGAAGCTTCATACCAAATATCAAAGACCTGGGCCTTGTGGTTTCAGAGAAGAAGATTTTTTAAGTTTTTGGTGAAAAAAATCTCTATTTGGCTCCTATGACCTAGATGTGCAACGGACCGGAACCATTTGAACAACTTTGAAAGGGGACCACCTAAGGATCATTCCTGTGAAGTTTGGTCAAAAAGCCGATCAGTGGTTTAGGAGGAGATGTCGTTTAAAGAATTGTTTACGGACGCACGGACGGACGCACGGACGGACGGACGACGGACGAAAAGTGATCCCAAAAGCTCACCTCGTCACTACGTGACGGTGAGCTAAAAACGAAAAAATAGGCCTGACACCCCTTATATGATAAGTGGACTTGTCCACCATATAGCAATGGAAGAGTCAACTAGTATACAATGGGTTAACCACAACACCATGGAGGCTTCCACATTAGGAGAAAACCTGTTGGTGCCATTTGTAAACAACAAAGGGTCAGGCCTCCGTGTCCTAGTGGATAATAGAGCGGACTCTTAATCATTAGGTCTCTCACCAATGTTGTTCGAGGCTGGCTCGGGTCACATGTGAGATGCCAAGTTCTGCAATGGAAGGTCAGGTGTTTTTTCTCCGGGCATGCCGGTTTTCACTTTCCTCTAACGGTTGGCCCAATATAAGTGAAATAAGCTTGAAAGTGCCGTAAAACCCCCCAAAAAAACAAAAAAAAACAGGTGCATTTTGGACTATTACTTCTCAGAGAAAACAATAAGACACAAATATTAGAATGTGACGCCTACAAAAGTTGTGATTGGCAGTTTAAGCGTTAAGTGTATCTATTTATCCACCCACTGATGAGTGGGGGCTTTCTATGTAAGTGTAAGTAAATAAATCAAGAGTCAGACAACCAGCAATTTGATTTATTCTTTTATTATCATCTAATGAGTCGATCTCAGGACAATTTCTAAGCAAGAACAGAGGGGAACAGATACTTCTTCAGGGAAGGCAACTCTTCAAAAATATTTCCATTTTCAAAAATATTTTTCTTTTCAAAAACGTTTTCATTTTCAAAAAATATTTTCATCTTCCTTGTCAATAGGGGTCTACTCTTAAAGAAAAGAATCTGCTCATGAGGAGAACCTTTCCTTTAAGAGTAGACCCCTTCTACAGAAGGGCTCCGGTGTATCATGTCAGAACCACTTGAATTTTTAATTTGATTAATTGTTTAGGGTTAAGCAATATTCATGAAGACGCATGCAACATCAGATTGTTTGAATGCGAGAAATGATCGGAGTCCCTCTGAGTTTAGAATTCCCTGAGCTCTTTTATATCAATGATTGCATCAATAAATAAATTCAAATCGCAAGAAGTTTTTTTACCAAACTGAGGAATTTCACAAAATAAAGTAAAAACAAAATAAAGAAATAAATTACATTATGCGCATACATTATATATAAAAGCGTGTTTAGGCAGTTTACTGGCTATAAAAACATGACATTTTGTTGAATATTTCTTTAATTACTGGCAGCTGGGCAATTAGGTATCTTCATTTCATGTTGTAATTCTGGGGTGAGTCGAAAAACCCAAATCTACCCAAATCCACTGTATTTACCCAAATCCACTGTATTTACCCAAATCCACCTGATAATTACCCATATCCACCTATAGCTGACCTATTTAAAGTCATTTAAGTTGTTTTTAATGTTTATATGATAGAATATATCACTTACGACAAATAAATAATCAAATTTAGTAACTTTGATATTTGGGTGGATGATAATTACACAATAATCATTTACCGCACATACCTCACCTCGCTCATGAATATGAATCAATTTTCTATTGCTGATATGGAAAGGGTTTGAACTCAATGTGTAATTAAACAGGTCTTAAACAATACAAATTTAATTTGATATTCTATTGAATATTAAATTAATACCAGAGGACCAGTGGTCCTGAACCGCTCACCTGTCTGGTGACAATTTTCCTACTTAGATCAGCAGAAAATGTCATTTACCCTGCTCATAAATTTTAAAATGCCATCTCAATATTTGTAAGCATTTTAAAACTTATGAGCAGGGTAAATTTCATGCTGAAGTGAGTTGAGTGTGAAAAAAGTTTTATAACCTCGGTGCCTGGCTCACAGAAAGGGAAAATATGAGGAACTGTCCGTTGGACATAAATGGTATACTGTATACAGAAGCAAATGAAACAAAAAGAAAACTTGTTCCAATTTTCACTTTGCCCCATGCAAAAGCCTAAGTCGGCAAATTTGACATTGCTGTAAAATAGGTCAAGGTCAACCCAGGGTCACCATTTGTACAAACCATGATGGGCCTGAGTACCATATGCTACATGCCAAGTTTCAAGGCCACTGGCCTTATGGTTCTGGAGAAGAAGATTTTTGAAGGCTTTTTACCATATGATCATGTGATCCAGACCCCGTGAACAAACTTTCGTTCCCCCATCCCACTGAGGCTCCATATGAAATTTGACTTTGATTGGCCCTGCAGTATAGGAGAAGAAGATCTTTGAAAATGGTGGACGGACGGATAGACGGACGACGGACCATGGCTATACTATAAGCTCACCTATGAGCCTAAAGGCTCAGGTGAGCTAAAAATCCATTATTTTCACTTTTTCCTATGCAAAAGCCTAAGTCAGCATATTTGACATTACTGTAAAATAGGTCAAGTTCAACCCAGGGTCACCATTTGAACAAATTATGATAGGCCCGAGTACCATATGCTACATGCCAAGTTTCAAGGCCATTGGCCTTAAGGTTCTTGAGAAGAAGAATTTCGAAGTGTTTTTACCATATATGGGCGTGGTGGCCATCTTGGTCAGGTGATCTAGACCATATTGGCAGCTTTTCATTTGTTCAACTCCCAAAGGCTCCATATTGAATTTCACTTCAATTGGCTCAGTAGTTTCTGAGAAAAAATGTTTGAAATATGGAACCTGCGTGACATTGGTCTAAGGTCAATTAATGACCTTGACCTTTCTTACACATAGATCTTCATGTATTCAGCTACTTTACCTTATCTACTAATTTTGGTGACAGTGTCTTCAATGGTTTCCTATAAATCCATTATTTTCACTTTTTCCCATGCAAAAGCCTAAGTCGGCAAATTTGACATTGCTGTAAAATAGGTCAAGGTCAACTCAGGGTCACCATTTGTACAAACTATGATGGGCCTGAGTACCATATGCTACATGCCAAGTTTCAAGGCCATTGGCCTTACGGTTCTGGAGGAGAAGAATTTTTAAGGCTTTTTACCATATATGGGCATGACGGCCACTTTGGTCATGTGATCTAGACCGTATTGGCATTTTTTCATTGGTTCAACTCACAAAGGCTCCACATTAAATTTTACTTAAATTGGCTCAGCAGTTTTGGAGAAAAAAATGTTTGAAATATGGATCCTGAATGACCTTGGTCTAAGGCCAATGAATGACCTTGACCTTTCTGACCCATAGATCTTCATGTATTCAATTACTTTACCTGATCTACAAATTTTGTTGACACTGTCTTCAATGGTTTCCTATAAATCCATTATTTTCACTTTGCCCCATGCAAAAGCCTAAGTCGGAAAATTTGACATTGCTGTAAAATAGGTCAAGGTCAACCCAGGGTCACCATTTGTACAAACCATAATGGGCCCGAGTACGATATGCTACATGCCAAGTTTCAAAGCCACTGGCCTTATGGTTCTGGATAAGAAGATTTTTGAAGGCTTTTTACCATATATGGGCATGGCGGCCATCTTGGTCATGTGATCCAGACCCCGCGAACAAACGTTCGTTCCCCCATCCCACTGAGGCTCCATATGAAATTTGGCTTTGATTGGCCCTTTGATTGGCCCATATATGGGCATGGCGGCCATCTTGGTCATGTGATCCAGACCCGCGAACAAGGCCAATGAATGACCTTGACCTTTCTGATCCATATACATTCATGTATTCAGTTACTTTACCTGATCTACAAATTTTGGTGACACTGTCTTCAATGGTTTCCTATAAATCCATTATTTTCACTTTGCCCCATGCAAAAGCCTAAGTCGACAAATTTGACATTGCTGTAAAATAGGTCAAGGTCAACCCAGGGTCACCATTTGTACAAACCATGATGGGCCCGAGTACCATATGCTACATGCCAAGTTTCAAGGCCACTGGCCTTATGGTTCTGGAGAAGAAGATTTTTGAAGGCTTTTTACCATATATGGGCATGGCGGCCATCTTGGTCATGTGATCCAGACCCCGCGAACAAACTTTCGTTCCCCCATCCCACTGAGGCTCCATATGAAATTTGGCTTTGATTGGCCCTGCAGTATAGGAGAAGAAGATCTTTGAAAATGGTGGACGGACGGACGGACGGACGGACGGACGGACGGACGGACGGACGACGGACCATGGCTATACTATAAGCTCACCTATGAGCCTAAAGGCTCAGGTGAGCTAAAAATGTGATTTATCCGTGTTATCTTTTTTTTTAAGATACGCACCTACAAGGCAGGTGTAGTGCGACAAAACATCTTCAAGTCAGAATACACAGATGGCCTTAGGCTGTCCTATGATCACGCACAGAGATCACCATTACCTGTCTATTTATTTCTTTATTTTAGACGAAAATACGAAAGAAAGAAAGAAGGAAAGAAAGAAACAGAAAGAAAGTAAACCTGCCTCATTCTTTTAAGTTCCGCATCCTCGTCAACAATATTGTATGATGGTAGAAAGAACGAAAGAAAGAAAGAAAGAAAGAAATAAGATGATCGAAAGCATCACGGAAACATGGCTATGTAATTTTGTCCGCTAGAGCCCCACTATGATAAAGTAAAATTGGGGTTCACAGGGACAAAAATTATTCTTTTTTTAGTTCTGATCAAAAACATTGATTGTGACACACCAAAGAACTGCCTCGTCGAGTCGGTTCTAATAAGTACCCACAATCTACGTTTTAGCCATTATACGAGGGAAAGACAGGAAGAATAGAAAGGATGAAAAAAGAAATAGTATTTACTCGCTTCTGTGCATTTTGGTTTTCCATCCAAGTCAACAAAATTTTGCTTATATTGAAAGAAAATAAAATAAGAACGAATGAATGCCAAAATTAGTAAATAAACGAATATATGATGTTTGAATAGAAAGAAAAAAATATAGAAAGAATGAAAGAAAGAAAAGATTATTCAACAAATGAACGAACAAATTTTGCAAGCACGAGTCTGATTTTTTTTACCCCCAAACACGATTTGTGGGGATAAACATTATTATGCCCCCAACTTTGAAAAAGTTGGAGGGGCATATTGCTTCTGCCTCGTTTGTCCGTTCGTCCGTTCGTCTGTTCGTCCGTTCGTCCGTTCGTTACGCTTTTGATGCATAGCATAACTAAAGAACCGTGTATGCTAGGGTTTTGAAATTTCATATATGGATTCCTCATGGAAAATTAGCTGACGCGTATTTTTTTTCTAGTCCGGATTATGCCCCCTTCAAAAGTTATTGCCCTTTGAAATTTGTTTAATAAAATCTTGTCAGCAAGATATCTCAAAAACTGTTGGAGCTAGAGCCTTGAATGTTGGTGAATAGATTGGTGGTGATGAGTAGATGAACTGATTAACTTTTGACAAAATTCCGAAAAATACTTTGTGAGTTATGGCCCTTTGTCATTTTGGTAATTTGTGCCCATTGTAATGTATGCTAAAAGTGATGCATAGCATAACTTTAGAACCGTGTATGCTGGGGTTTTGAAATTTCATATATGGATTCCTCATGGAAAATTAGCTGACGCGTATTTTTTTTCTTGTCCGGATTATGCCCCTTTTAAGAGTCATTGCCCTTTGAAATTTTTTTAATAAAATTGTGTCAGCAAGATATCTAAAAAATTGTTGGAGCTAGAGCCTTGAAAGTTGTTGAATATATTGGTGGTGATGAGTAGATGAACTGATTAACTTTTGACGAAATTCCGAAAAATACTTTGTGAGTTATGGCCCTTTGTCATTTTGGTAATTTGTGCCCATTGTAATGTATGCTAAAAGTGATGCAAAGCATATTTTTAGAACCGTGTATGCTAGGGTTTTGAAATTTCATATATGGATTCCTGATGGAAAATTAGCTGATGCGTATTTTTTTTCTCGTCCGGATTATGCCCCTTTTAAGAGTTATTGCCCTTTGAATTTTTTTTAATAAAATCTTGTCAGCAAGATATCTCAAAAACTGTTGGAGCTAGAGCCTTGAATGTTGGTGAATAGATTGGTGGTGATGAGTAGATGAACTGATTAACTTTTGACAAAATTCCGAAAAATACTTTGTGAGTTATGGCCCTTTGTCATTTTGGTAATTTGTGCCCATTGTAATGTATGCTAAAAGTGATGCATAGCATAACTTTAGAACCGTGTATTCTAGGGTTTTGAAATTTCATATATGGATTCCTCATGGAAAATTAGCTGACGCGTATTTTTATTCTTGTCCGGATTATGCCCCTTTTAAGAGTTATTGCCCTTTGAAATTTTTTTAATAAAATTTTGTCAGCAAGATTTCTCAAAAACTATTGGAGCTAGAGCCTTGAAAGTTGGTGAATATATTGGTGGTGATGAGTAGATGAACTGATTAACTTTTGACGAAATTCCGAAAAATAATTTGTGAGTTATGGCCCTTTGTCATTTTGATAATTTGTGCCCATTGTAATGTATGCTAAAAGTGATGCATAGCATATCTTTAGAACCGTGTATGCTAGGGTTTTGAAATTTCATATATGGATTCCTCATGGAAAATTAGCTGACGCGTATTTTTTTTCTCGTCCGGATTATGCCCCTTTTAAGAGTGATTGCCCTTTGAAATTTTTTAATAAAATCTTGTCAGCAAGATATCTCAAAAATTATTGGAGCTAGAGCCTTGAAAGTTGGTGAATAGATTGGTGGTGATGAGTAGATGAACTGATTAACATATGACAAAATTCCGAAAAATACTTTGTGAGTTATGGCCCTTTGTCATTTTGGTAATTTGTGAAAAACTTTGTCATCGTTCTAGCGCCTACATTTCTTCACCAATTTCAATATAACTTCACACAAATGTTCCTTATAAAAAAAACTCGAGCGAGTTCGACTTTCAAGGTCATGACCTCAAGGTCAAGGTCACTGTGGCTATTTTTAGAAAAACTTTGTCATCGCTCTTGCGCCTACATTTCTTCACAAATTTCAATATAACTTCACACAAATGTTCCTTATAAAAAAATCTCGAGTGAGTTCGACTTCAAAGTCATGACCTCAAGGTCAAGGTCACTGTGGCTATTTTTAGAAAAACTTTGTCATCGCTCTAGCGCCTTCATTTCTTCACCAATTTCAATGTAACTTCACACAAATGTTTCTTATGACAATATCTCAGCGAGTTCGACTTTCAAGGTCATGACCTCAAGGTCAAGGTCACTGTGGCTATTTTTAGAAAAACTTTGTCATCGCTCTAGTGCCTACATTTCTTCACCAATTTCAATATAACTTCACACAAATGTTCCTTATAAAAAAATCTCGAGCGAGTTTGACTTCAAAGTCATGACCTCAAGGTCAAGGTCACTGTGGCTATTTTTAGAAAAACTTTGTCATCACTCTAGGGCCTACATTTCTTCACCAATTTCAATATAACTTCACAAAAATGTTTCTTATGACAATATCTCAGTGAGTTCGACTTTCAAGGTCATGACCTCAAGGTCAAGGTCACTGTGGCTATTTTAAGAAAAACTTTGTCATCACTCTAGCGCCTACATTTCTTCACTGATTTCAATATAACTTCAAACAAATGTGCCTTATGACAATATCTTGAGCGAGGTCAACTTTCAAGGTCATGACTTCAAGGTCAAGGTCACTGTGGCTATTTTTAGAAAAATCTTTGTCATTGCTCTAGCGCCTACATTTCTTCACTGATTTCAATATAACTCCACACAAATGTTCCTTATGACAATATCTCAAGTGTGTTCGACTTTCAGGGTCATGAACTTAAGGTCAAGGTCACTGTAGCTATTTTTAGAAAAAAATTGTCATCGCTCTAGCGCCTACATTTCTTCACCGATTTCAATATAACTTCACACAAATGTTCCTTATGACAATATCTCTAGCAGGTTCCACTTTCAAGGTCAAGGTCACTGTGGCTATTTTTAGAAAAACTTTGTCAATGCTCTAGCGCTTACATTTCTTCACCGATTTCAATATAACTTCACACAAATGTTCCTTATGACAATATCTCAAGCCATTTCAACTTTCAAGGTCAAGGTCACAATGGCTATTTTTAGAAAAACTTTGCTATTGCTCCAGCGCCTACATTTCTTCACCGATTTTAATATAACTTCAGACAAATGATCCTGATGACAATACCTCGAAAGAGTTCGACTTTCAAGGTCAAGGTCACTGTGGCTATTTTTAGAAAACCTTTTTCATTGCTCTAGCGCTTACATTTTTTCACCAATTTCAAAATCGATTCACACAAATGTTCCCTATGACAATATCTGTAGCGAGTTCCATTTTCAAGGTCAAGGTCACTGTGACTATTTTTAGAAAAACTTTGTCAATACTCTAGCGCTTACATTTCTTCACCAATTTCAATATAATTTCACACAAATGTTCCTTAAGACAATATCTCGAGCGATTTTGACTTTCAAGGTCAAGGTCACTGTGGCTATTTTTTGAAAAAAAACTGTCATCGCCCTAGCGATTACATTTCTTCACTGATTTCAATATAACTTCACACAAATGTTCCTTATGATAATACCTCGAGTGAGTTTGACTTTCAAGGTCAAGGTCACTGTGGCTATTTTTAGAAAAACTTTGACATGGCTCTAGCGCTTACATTTCTTCACCGATTTCAGTATAACTTCACACAAATGTTCCTTATGACAATATCTCGAACTATTTCGACTTTCAAGGTCAAGGTCACTGGGGCTATTTTTAGAAAATCTTTGTCATCGCTCTAGTGCCTACATTTATTGATGGATGTTAAAAGAACTTCACACAAATGTTTCTTATGGTAATATCTCAAGTTGCTAGGTCATGACCTCAAGGTCAAGGTCACTATGGCTATTTTTAGAAAAACTTTGTCATTGCTCTACCGCCTACATTTATGATTTTAATCTAACTTCACACAAAAGATGCTTATGATAATATCTTGAGCAAGATCTACTTCGCGGCCATGGCCTCAAGTCAAGGTCCCTATGACTATTTTTAGAGAAATATTGTCATCACTCTAGAACCTACATTTATGGATGGATTTTTAAACAAACTTTACACAAATGTTGCATATGATAATATCTCAAGCAAGTTGGACTTTTGCCATTTCAGTGTTTTCCACACACGAAGTTGTCTTGTGCGAGGGGATTTGTATCGCATGCGATGCCTTGTTTTTTTTTTTATAAAATCTTGTCAGCAAGTCCATATCTTGAGAACTATTAGAGCTTCATTAATCATTCTTGGTACAAACTTGCATCCAGGCATTGCAACTTCAACGCAAGCATCCATATCTGACATTGACCTATATTTCAAGGTTCACTGACTTCGTGAATTATTGCGACCACCCTGACTTTCACCATTTCTCGAAAACTATTAAAGCTTTTTAAATTATAATTGGTACAAACTTGCATCTAGGAATTCCAACTGCAACGCAAGCATCCATATTTGACTTTGACCCATATTTCATGGTTCACTGACTTTGTGAATTATTGCGACCACCCTGACTTTCTATCTAATGTAAGAGTCCATTTCTCAAGATCTATTAGAGCTTCATTAATTGTATTTGGTACAAGCTTGCATTTAGGAATTGAAACTTCAATGCAAGTATCCATTTCTGACCTTGACCTACATTTTATGGTTCACTGACTTTGTAAAATAGTGTGACAACCCTAACTTTGACCCTGATGTAAGAGTCTGTTTTTAAGAGTTACTTGGTACATGCTTGCAACTAGGAGTGAAATTTTTATGCAGGCATCCATGTTTGACCTTGACCTAGATTTCATGGTTTGGTGACTTTGCGCCCCCACAGGCGGGACATAGCCTTCGGGGGAATTCTTGTTGTATGTTTTTGAGTCTTTAACAATATTTGTTGAATATTTTGCCAGCTAAGGTCAAGCAAAGGTTGGGGGCATTGTGTTTTACAAACACCATTTCTAGTTTCTTTATTACTTCTGCTCAAAACAGATGTACACGTTAGAACAGCCTAACCAAGACGGTCCTATTAAACGAGTGTCCACATCCTAAATCTATGTTTTGAGCCCGTTATACAAAGGAAAGAAAGATGCAGTTACCGGCTTCCTTGCATCAAGGTTGTAACGCCCTCGTTTACAGTTTGCTTCTTATTCAAAATAAATTTGTTTGTTTGTATTGGAGTTTAACGGCCCAGTCAACACTATTTTAGGTCATTTTTGAGCCGGCCCGTTTACCTAGCCACACTTTTCCTGGGCAGGCTTATACGTAAGCGGTTAACCAGTACAGTGCACATCTCGCCAGAAACTGCGGCTGCCCTTCTTGAATCAGCGGAAGGGAGAGAATGACCGTAGAAAAGATTTTATGATCAATCGACACGAAAGAATGTTGCCGACCCCGGCAGGTATCGAACCCGCGTCCTCCTGATCACCAGTCAGACGCGCATCCGACTCCTGAGCTACCGGGGCCGCCGGCTATTCAAAAGAAAATAAATACATACATGAGGGCATACATGATACGTTTAATAGGAAGGAAGAAAGAAAGAACTGGGAGAGAAACGGACATCGAATAAACGCATTCTGGAAACTCTCCTATCTTTTTATATTGTAAAATTCGGTTTTACGGTGAAACTGGTTTTGAGCAGCAATACGAAAGCAAGAAATATGAACACCTCTTCACCTCTGCCTCTAAGTTCTACGTTCTCGTCAACAACAGTTCCTTTCATTTGAAAGAAAGAACGAACGATTGAAGCTAAAATTAATGAATAAATGTTGGTATAAAGAAAGGAAGAACAAACAAACAAACAGAAAGATAGAAAGAAAGAAAAGGAAATAATACCTGCCTCTTCGCCCCCGTCTGTATGGTCTACGTTATCGTCGACAATACATCAGTTCATTTGAATGAATGAATGAATGAATGTGAATGAATGAAAATTGATAGAGAATGAGTGTTTGAGTTTTACTTCCCACCAACAGCTAAGGTCATACGGAGACGGGACCTCGGTTTAAAGACTCATCCGAAAGTCTGGAGAAGCCCGGGATCGATCCTGCGACCCCTGGTTTACAAGGCGAGTAGCGTTACCACTACACCACTGAGGCTTCTGATAGGAAGAAGATTGCTCAATTGTAGATTTTTTTCCAAAGGGAATAATAATAACCAAACACTTGTTTTCCTTTTACTCTTTCCAAACTTTCGAGGGTGGCCCCCTTTCGTCAGGGTTATATGGACACAGTACTTTGCATCTTTAATTACTTTACCACATGACGTCGTTGATATGCAGTGGACAACGTCATGCAATAAATATCGTATTACCACACGTGTAATAACGCTTTGGCGGGAGCAAGTAACCTATTGACAACGTCAATGCCAATCATGCACTATCTCATTTGAAATGATCACATGATAAACAGAATCTTACACTCGTGGTCATTTCATATGAAAGTTGACGTAAAGAGGGTCAAAATTATTTTGGCCTGTTTTCATGATGTGTCTGACTTTTCTAGGCTGTTAAATATTTAAATACACATTGTCACTTGAACAGTAAGGTCAAGAGCTAAGACATAAAACTAAGATACGTCTATGGTCAAGAAAAAATATATTATAAATATTATTATTAGTAGTAGTAGTAGTAGAAGTAGTATTGGAATTCGTTATTATTGTTTTATTTATTTATTTTTATTTATTTATATATTTATATTTATTTATTTATTTGTTTGATTGTATGTTTGTTTGTATGTTTTGTGGGGTTTTTTTTTGTTTGTAAAGACGCACGATTAAAATATAAATGAATTATGTACTTCTTTCTATATTATCTTTTTTATAAAAAGCCTGTTTATTCAGACAAAAACCTTTAGAAAGCTTAAGTCACGCCCAGTTGTCAAGCGCTGTGTTTATTCGAACAAAAATCCTCGCCAATCAGAACGCTTCATACCCAAAGCAAATGTGTCAAGTCACGCCCCGCTGGCACTGCAGGAGCCAATAGACTAGCAGTTTAAGTGAATGTGAATTGCCTGTCCCTCTCAATTTAATATTTTATTAATATTTTTTGATAGCGTCTGAGATGTCCCTCACCCACTCAGCAGCAGCAGCTGCATTTCATATAACCCGAGCATAGGCAGTAAAAGAGAAATCCTGAGCCCAAAATTACTTCCTCGGGCGTGCTTGGACCAGTGACGGATGTGCGGAGGCGTTACGCTGTTTTTGCGGCCCATGGGCTTTGCACTAAGGAGCGTTTCGCCAAGGTGTCATGCCGTCGCGAGACAAGCGCCATTATGATAACTTATCCGTGCGACATAAGTACATTTTTTCATATCTCGAAAATGGCTACTTGTCTGATGAAAATCCGTGATATTTTCCTTAAACATGCTCAAAACATAGATTGTGGATGCTCGTTAGAACCGTTACGAGTACGGCCAACCTATGTCTTGACGCAGAAATAAGAAAAATAATGTGTACCCCCGGAAACCCCAGTTTTTTCATATGAAGTGGGGTTTTGGGGGTCATTTCACGGACTTTTTCACGTGATGGCGACTGCATTACGAAATCATGCCTATATAAACGCAAAATAAATAAATAAAATAATAATAAAAAACAATGATAAAATACAAAACAAAAAAGAAAAAGCGAAACTTATATGCTGAAAAATTGGGAAAGGTCTCCTATTTCTGTACTTAAATATAGATTGTGGGTACACGTTAGGGTCGCCTCAGCCAGTTAGTTCTATAACGAACATCCATATTCTACATTTAGAAAACTGCTAAGAAAAGTAATGTTAACTACTGTAAAACTCGGAATTTAGTGAATAAAAAGGGGACTCAATGGAAGCGGAATTCGGTAGGGTGTGTGTTTTTATCACACACCCTTATAATTTTGCACCCCCATCCACGCCAAAAAAAAAAAAAAAAAGAGAAACAAAAAGAACACTTTAATTCTGTAAAACTTGGTTTTACATAGGCATACATTATTTTTCTTATTTCTTATCAAAACATAGATTTTGGGTAATCGTTAGAACCTCCGCGACGAGTCGGTTCTAACAAGTACCCAGAATCTATGTCTAGAACAGAAGTATGAAAAACACCGTATTTTTATCGTATTTCCCCCTTTCTTTGTTATTGTTGCAGTATCCTCAATATAACGGAATTTGGACAGGCGTGATTTTGTGATGCGCTATATTGTTTTATTGGAAAGAACACCGAGGCCCAGGTTTTGTTTGTTTGAATCGCGGGTTTAACGTCCCCGTCAACACTTTAAAAGTCATTTTAAAGGCGAGGCTTCCTTTTAGTGGGACTTTGCCTCGGCA
Source organism: Lucinisca nassula (assembly GCA_963580285.1). Taxonomy (NCBI): domain Eukaryota; kingdom Metazoa; phylum Mollusca; class Bivalvia; order Lucinida; family Lucinidae; genus Lucinisca; species Lucinisca nassula. The sequence goes on along the minus strand of OY757018.1, from coordinate 129,983,994 downwards.
TTTGGGTTAAATTACATCCCAAACCCTGCCATCCAATTAAACCAATATAGTTGATATGCATGGACTGTCCAACTCGCACCACGCTTCCTGGGCAGTTTTAGAACCTTTAAGCTGTTTTCCAGTATTCCTGTGCGGTTGGTTTCAGCTCTGCGTGGAAGCATTATGCACATCACGATAACAAGTCCGTGAAACTAAGACCCCTCTAAACCCCACTTTATATAGAGGAAAATGGGGTTTATGGGGGTATACATTATCTGCATGCTTTTGTTCAAAAACATATATTGTGGGTAATAGTTAGAACCGCCTCATTGAGGCGATTCTAACGAGCACCCGCAATCTATGTTGAAAGCAAAATATATAAAGATATTACAATTTTACAAAGAGTACCCACAATGTGTTTTATCGGAAATAGGAAAAATGATCATTACCCATGTAAACACCAGTTTTAATGTATAAATGTGAGTTTAAGGGGGTTAAAATTATATAGGCATGTTGCGTGTTTTCGTAATGTCAAACTTAATATATACATTTTCGTCGATGACTGACTGACAGTAGCAGTTATGCAGACTCCCCAAGATTTAATACGTTTAGACAGAAATGTTATTACACATTTCCAAAAAGTTTCACACATAAAACACCTTTGTGTGCATTGCATTTACTCAGCCTGCATATAACTGCTCCTGTCTATGGCCCCAGCAGGTAAGTTCCTTTCCATTTGTTTTTCTGAGTCAGGCAAGAATTATTCTGGAGATTCTGACTTGAAGTACCTATTCTTCATCACAAATAATGATGATAATAAATATAGATAGGCGCTTATCAATAATGTCCGGCCCTCCCCCCCCCCATCGGGGCTTGAAAAATAGACAGCGCTACATGATACTTCCATGCAGAGCTGAAACCGACCCCTTAGAGGCTCTAAGCCTACCCAAGAAAAGTGGTGCGAGTCGGATCGTCCATGCATATAAATCCAATTGGTTTAATTGGGCGGCAGAGCTTGTGATGTCATTTCATTTCAATGTGTCGGGTAAAAGTCCTACAAAATTGGAAGCAACGACTCCCAATATTATGGTTGGTTTGGTTGTTTTTTACGGTGGATTTGGGCTAACGGGGTTTTGAGGAGAAAAATTAAAATATCGGATTTTTTTTCTGGAAATTTTCATTTTGGTGGATACAATTTCCAGTATATTTAATAGGCGTGTTTTCGTAATGGGTTGGTTAGTTGGTTGGTTGGTCCTTTCTTTCTTTCTTTCTTTCTTTCCGCCTTTCTTTTGAAAACACACCTATTGAAATTTATGGGCCGAAATATATTCATCAAAATGAAATTTTCAATTAAAATTTATTTTTATTTTATTTTTTCATATCGGCTCAAAGCATGAATTTTTGCAACTCGTTAGAACCGCCTCACTGCCTCGATGAGGCGGTTCTTTTTTTTTTTTTTTTTTTTGGTTTGGGTTTTACGGCCCTTTCAAGATTATTTCACTCATATCGAGCCGATCGTTAATCAGAGGTGGGCGAAAACCGGAGTACCCGGAGAAAAACCACCTGACCTTCCGTTGCAGAACCTGAGGCGGTTCTAAATAAGAGTGTTTGTTTGCTTGAATGGAGGTTTAACACGGGTTCCGTTTCAGCTCAGCGTGGAAGCATTTCAGAGGTGCAGCCCAATCAGTTTCTTTCAGCACCGATTGTGGGGCGGGGGTGGGGTCCAAAGAATACCCACAGTCTATGTCTTCGATATATGTTTTTTTTTTTTTTTAGCAGAACTAATAAAAATAACATGTTCTCATATAAACCAAAGCCTTGCTTTATAAAAAAGTTGTGCTTTTTTTAAGCAGAACTAATAAAAATAATATGTTCCCCTGTAAACCAAAGCCTTACTTAATAAAAAGTTGTGTTTAATAAGGTCGTATAGTCTGCGGTATATTCTGCATGTTTTTTTTTTCACTCAACCGTCAAACATTCACTTGTCTATTTATTTTCCTTTCCTTTCTTCCTTTCTTAATAAAAAATAATAAATAAATAAATGAAGAAATAAATAAATAAATAAATATTTTTGAGGTTTACAATTGTCTAACATTATTTATAATCGACGTGTGTGAACTATGATTATTACAGTGGTAACTCTAGGCAACCAACTGAAAGATGTTTCGTCACACTACACGCGTTTATCTATAGTGCGTGTTAAATTGTTACAAGTTAATAAATTTGATTATTTATTTGTCGTAAGTGATATATTCTATCATATAAACATTAAAAACAACTTATATGACTTTAAATGGGCCAGCTATAGGTGGATATGGGTAATTATCAGGTGGATTTGGGTGGATTTGGGTAAATACAGTGGATTTGGGTAGATTTGGGTTTTTCGACTCACCGGTAATTCTGATCCTAGTGAGATGCCAAGTTCCCCAATGGAAGGTCATGTGGTTTTTCTCCGGGTACTCCAGTTTTCACCCACCCCCGATTTATGATTGGCTCGATATGAGTGAAAGGGCCGTCAAACCAAAACCAAAAGATTCTGATCCTAGATTTAAGATTTTTTGCCTCGTTCCCAGAAAGTTTTTGTCTATTTAATGTGCTACAAAAATTTAGGTCCAGAAGAAATGGAGTGGTGTTTATTGAAGTAATAGCTAGTTTCTTGCAAGTTATGTAGGCATTAGTTATGTATTGGGTAAACACAATTGCAATTTTAAGGGGAATGTCAACACCTTCAGGGGAGGCAATTCTGCAAAAGTATTTTTGTTTCCCATGTCAATAGGGGTCAACTCTTAAAGGAAAGAATTTGCTTCTGCGGAGCAAATTCTTTCAAAAATCTGCCAAGTATTCCCATTCCCCATAAAATTCAGTTTTATTAACCCTTATCTTACTGTTCACGACAACCCCTATCTTTGCAAACAGTGTAGATCCAGATCAGATGGCTTCTGAAGAAGCCATCTGATCAGAATCTACACTGTTTGGCATTCAGTTTATGAATTTGTAGCAATAAATTACATCAAGCGAGGTTGATAGACAGAAATGGGTGTGGCTTAAATGAATATTCAGCAAGATAAGGGTTAATATTCGAGATATTTAGTTATAGTGAGCAAACTGCCTTTAAACTTTGGAATATTTCTTTATTTTATCAATGCCGGCTTCGGTAGCTCAGTCGGATGCGCATCTGGCTGGTGATCTGGAGGATGCAGGTTGGATACCTACCTGGGTTGGCAACATTCTTTCGTGAAGATTGACCATGAAATCTTTTCTACGGCCATTCTCCCCCTCAGCTGATTCAAGAAAGGCAGTTGTCAGTTTCTTGGGAAAGAATGTGCACTGTACCGGTTGACCGTTTACGTTTAGGTAAACTAACCATCTCAATATGACCTAAATAATGTTGATTGGGCCATCAAAATCCAAAACAATCATTTTAATCAACTGTCATGATTTGATAATTCACATATTCACACAAAATTCTGTGGAAAGACACTTGTGTGCCAGCACACATCACACATCTTTTATACACTCAATTATTGAACAATAGTGGACTAACCCTTTAAGCACTATGGAAATTTCTAGGGCAAATGATGATCAATTTGTTTTTTCATAAAAAAAAAGGGTTGACATAACATGTAATTTTCTGCCTGCAGGGTCCTTCATGGCCTTTTGGGTTAGGGTAAAAGTGCTGACTCTTAATCATTAGGTGTCTAACCGTTGTTGTTTCTCTCACCTAATGTGAAATGCAAACTTCTGCAACAGAACTTAAAGTGTTTTTTTTTCTCAGGGCACTCTTGTTTTCACGAACCTCTGATTAACTATCAGCTCAAAATAAGTGAAATAGTCTTGAAAGGGCAATAAAACCAAAACCAAACACACAAAAAATCATCAGCCTGGCAGATGATCACATGTAATGTCTCTGAAAAGTAAGAATACTCTGGTCTGCTAGTCATGCGTTGGGTGTCATAGTATCATAGCCATACAAAGTTATTAACTAACAAAGTTATTAAGTGATGCAAATGTAAAATACATGTATTCTTACAAATACATGTATACATGTAAAGAATTTTATAAAATTAAATAAATAAATTATTTACATTATATAAATTATATGTTATGTACTAAAAAGGCTAAAAAGCACTTAAATAAACACTAACACTCCAAGCAATGCAAAGTTTTTGAGCAGACATCATGTTCTACATCAACTGTTGAACCGGCCCCAATAGCTCAGTTGGTAGAGTGTCCGCTGCGGGGAACGGGAGGTCTCGGGTTCGATCCTGGGCCGCGACATACCAAAGTCATTAAAAATGGTACTAGCTGCTCCTTGCTTGGCACTCAGATTTACGGGGTAGAGCTAGGACTGGTCGATCCAGTGTCAGGATAATGTGACTGGGTGTGGTATCATGTAATGTGTCTGGGACATGATACTTCAGTGAGGCAGCACTATAAACCTGAGCATTGAGCTCCCTGTCGCAACCAGACGCCGTCGTGATATGACTGAAAAATTGTTGAAAGCGACGTTAAACCCGAATTCACACACACACACACACACACACACACACACACACACACACAGGGCGTCAAGTGATATTAGGCGTCAAAAATATAGGTAAGGTCCAGAAATATAGGTATCTAGCGGCCAGAAATATAGGATATTAAAGGTTGTCTACACTGAACAAAACAAGCCAGATTTGTATTTTTCCACCACCACCTACCAGCTCTCTCTAATTAATAATACAATATATAGAAATAGATAAATGTAAGGTGGTCACCTGGTTATAATTAAGAAAAAAATCTTTTAATAAATCTCCATAAAAATCAGTCCTTAGTAGATGATTCTAATGCCCTCAATGTATGTTTTATACAGAACTGAGTGATCTAATTCAATATCATCAGATAACCACCTTATCTATTTCTTGGAACAAGAGATAACAAAACCCAACTGTGTCTATCTGACAATTTAGGCAGAGTCAAATCATGGGACATTCTTCCCTTTAAACAAGAGGGCCTTGAAGGCCCTGGATTGCTCACGTGATCCATAGTGTAACAAGTAGGCTCCGTGGAAGGTCCATTTTTGGTCCCAGGGCTAAAATTTGCACACTCTTAGTCAAGGTCCACTATACAAAGCCTCATACCAAATATCAAAGCCTGAGCCTTCTGGTTTCAGACAAGAAGATTTTTTAAGGTCTTCCCTATATAAGCCTATGTAAAACAAGTGGGCCCTGGGGCAGAGCCAGTTTTGGCACTAGGGCTATAATTTGAACAATCTTGGTAGAGACCCACTAGATGAAGCTTCATACCAAATATCAAAGACCTGGGCCTTCTGGTTTCAGACAAGAAGATTTTTAAAGGTTTTTTTTTTTTTCTTATTTTACCCTATTTTTGTTTGCCGTGGCAATCACCCGAAAAAATGACATGATTTCACATGGAGTCTTTGTAGACAGTAACAGAAATCATGGTGGAACTCTTTTTTCCTGTCTGATTCTAGCAGTACAAGGACTTTGGTTACAGATTCCACAAGGAAAATTGCCAGATCGTAACAGAAATTCTGCATGAAAATGTTAACCAAATTTCTGTTTAAAAGTCTGGCATGAAAACAGAGCAAAATCACTTTCTGAAACATAATATTTTGGCGGGAGCACTCCTAAAACACATTCAAAGGCATCAGGGATGATGGCTAGCTTTGTGTGTTGCTTTACAACTTTACAAGTATAAAGCTGTTCTAAGGATTTCCAACTATATTTTGGAAGACACTGTGAGTTACTTTTAGTATTTTAGATTAACAGTGTTTTAAATTGATTAAATGCTTAATTAGTGGGGAGTCAAAAGTTTTATGTTTGCAAACTGCAAAGATTGCACCCCACTCACATATTTATGTATGTGTTGGCAGACTGAAGTTATTAGATCACAAAAAATCTTTGGAAAGCCAGGGATTCAAATTCAATAGTTACATGAAAGTTTATATGTAAGTAGAATGCAAGGTTGTTGTATGTTCTTTTCCAGCACAAGTATATTCCTTCTTTATTGTGTATAGATAAAAACTCAAAATTTTTACAGTGTATGGTAAGATGATTGTGTTATGTTAATGAAAATGGACCAAATATTTAAATTAGCAGGAATCCTGCAGGAATATACAGACAGTAATACTGTCACAAGCTCAGGCACAAATCCTGTCAATAATTCATTCAGGAATCCTGCCAATAATTCATGCAGGAACCATGAAGGAATCCTGTCAGTAATTTATACAAAAATCCTGTCTGTTTTTTTCTACAGGATTCCTGTATCAATTTTCCTGCTAATTGAAATATTTCACAAGCTTTTCCACACTGATTCCCACCTTAATCCCGCCTCAAAGACAAAATTTAAGTGAAAATTCTTTGTGGAAATTCTATTTGAAAATTTTTCATACAGGTTTCATGTCAGAATCCTGTCACAATATTTCTGCAGAAATACTGCAACTTAATTTCATACAGGCCTGTGATAATTCGGCATGGACTGAAATTCGTTGAACAACTTTGAGAGAGGACCACCCAAAGATGATTTCTGTCAAGTTTGGTCAAAATCTATTCAGGGGTTTAGGAATGTCATTTAAAGGAATTGAGGAGGGACAGACGGATGCAAAGATGGGGGATGACGGTGGGTGGTGACTGATCACAATAGCTCGCCAGCTAAGAAAACGGCAAAACTTGTTTAATATTCATAAAGAAACAATTGTAAAAACAAAATAAAAATGGAACATTTCAAATTTAAAAAATAGCAGAACTTCCACTAGCTAAAGCTTTCCAAAAGCTGGGCTGGACTGGGTTGCTACACCAAAAAGGAAAAAAAATCCTAAAAGGAAACAGCTTATTTTTAAAGCCCAAATATTATAGAAAACATCTACTGTCAAAGATTTTTTAGAAAGTTTGTATTCCTTGCTTACACAAAATTCCAAATTATAGGTATTTATAGGTATTTTGCTAAAATATAGGATTTTATAGGTTATTATAGGTAATGGCCTGAAATATAGGAAAATATAGGTAAATATAGGTAACTTGACGCCCTGCACACACACACACACACACACACACACACACATCAACTGTTGAAATAGAGGATCTTACATGAGTTTTCGTGTATATTGAATTTATTAAACAAGTTGAGGAAAAGGGATAAAAAACCAGGCTTTGGTGATTATTGAATTTTTTAAACAAGTTGAGGAAAAAGGGATAAAATGTGAGGCTTTGCCGAGCATTTTTATCCTTTTTCCTCAACAAGTTTAATAAATTCAATAATACATGAGCACGAATGCAAGATTCTATTTATCATATGACATTTAAAACGCATTTTATTAACGATTGTTTAACAAAATTGTCAATATTCCACTATTAGTAAATGCGACCTTGTTAAGGACGTCATACATGTAACGTTAAGGGGCGTATCTAACAAATTTGCATATTTAATCCACTAGTGGATTATCGAAATATTACATGGCGTTATTACATTCTCAGACGCAACGTCATATGATAAATGGATGAACTGCATTCACACAAGGTCAAAAACTTCTAGAAAATTGGCAGGATCTTCCTCAAAAAAGGTTAAGATTAGCATGCAATAATGTGTGCCTGGTGTGCTTCTGATCAACTGTCAGAAGTCTTGGTACCCATCGGGCCAATAGCTTTCTCATTGCAAAATCCTCTGTCAGAATGGAATGTACTCTTTCCTGTGAAATGCCAACTCTACTGGCTATATATCTTTCTGTGACTAGTCTGTCTTTCATCACAATATCATGGACTTTATTGACCATTTCTGGGGTTGCAACACTTGACAGGTCTTCCAGGACGTGGGGTCATCCTCAAGGCTCTGTCTGCCGCGCTTAAATTCCGCTACCCACCTTTTCACTGTAGCATATGAAGGGGCATCTCTCCCTAGTGTTGCTACGATATCAATATGGATATCCTTAGGTGTTAAACCATTTTTATGCAAATATTGGATCACTGCTCTTTCACCGATTTTGTCTATTTTGCAAAAGCTGCTTGTCTTGTTTACATTAGAGAGCTACCTCGTCAATATAAACTGACCAAATGAGACCAGTCCTTGGGTACACGGCCCTGTATAGTTAGAGAATAGTAGGACTTAAAAATATATCCCTGCATACCAATACACGGCCCTGTATAGTCAGAGAATAGTAGGACTTAAAAAAACATCCCTGTGTACCTCCTTCAATACGAGGCTCACAACATATCAATCAGCCCTCGTATTTATTTACAGAGGACTGTCGCTATAACGAGTATTTGTTCCCTAACAATTTGCTGCTATAGCAAATTGGCTGCTATAAAGAATCCCATTAAGGAGTTGTATAAGAGGTAATAAAGAACTCTCTCCCTCAATTACTCCAAGAAACAAGAGGCTCAATGAGCCTAAACCGCTCACCTGAGGAACTTAAGTTTTAACAATTCACAGACTTGACTACTAAATCTGCTAATAGAATCCAGCCCATTGACCCTTACAGGATATAAGTCATCATTATTGCATTGCATTCCAAGTTTGAGACTTCTAGCTTCTATAGTTCCTGAGAAATCTTTGACGAAAATTTAACATTGGTCAAAATGGAGAGAAAGAAGAATGAAAGAACAGATGAACAAATAAGCTGAGAAAGCCCAATGTCTCTTACACAAAATAAGTCATCATTATTCTATTGAATACCAAATTTGATGCTTCTAGCTTTTATAGTTCCTGAGAAATCTTTGATTAAAAATTTAATATTTGTCTATTATCTCTATATGGAGAGAAAGAAGAATGAAGGAACAAATGAACCAGACTAGCTCCAAAACCTAATGCAGCCTTTCCCCTTGCCCAATGGTGCTACACATAAAATTTAAACAAGATTGGTCGACTGCCTTCTGAGATATGCTTCATTGAAAGTGTGGACGACGGATGGACGGACGACAGACGACGGACTCCGGAGCCTTGGTATACTATCAGCTCACTGGAGCCTTTGGCTCAGGTGAGCTAAAAATTCAAGTCGCTATTTCTGTCACAACATTTTCCCTACGTTAAGTCTATGGGCAAATTTTTTTGTCTCTCAAGGTCACGTAACTCCGAGGTCAATATTCTGATTCGGCCCAAAATCGAACTTAACCGAGATTTTATGCCTGTCCTCGTTACCTGCAAGTTTGAAGCTGATATGAATAAAAATAAAGTTGCTATCGTGGTCACAACGTATTTTTTTATGCTCAAGGGCAGGTAACTCCAAGGCAAATATTCCGATTCGGCCCAAAATCGAACTTAACCGAGATTTTATGTCTGTCCTCGTTACCTGCAAGTTTGAAGCTGATCTGAAAAAAATTCAAGTCGCTATCGTAGTCGGAACATTTTCCCTAATTAAGTCTATGGGCAAATTTTTTGTCGCTCAAGGTCACGTAACTCCGAGGTCAATATTCTGATTCGGCCCAAAATTGAACTTAACCGAGATTTTATGCCTGTCCTCGTTACCTGCAAGTTTGAAGCTGATATGAATAAAAATAAAGTTGCTATCGTGGTCACAATGTATTTTTTTATGCTCAAGGGCAGGTAACTCCAAGGCAAATGATCCGATTCGGCCCAAAATCGAACTTAACCGAGATTTTATGTCTGTCCTCGTTACCTGCAAGTTTGAAGCTGATCTGAAAAAAATTCAAGTCGCTATCGTAGTCACAACATTTTCCCTATGTAAAGTCTATGGGCAAATTTTTTGTCGCTCAAGGTCATGTAACTCCGAGGTCAATATTCCGATTCGAACTTAACTGAGATTTTATGCCTGTCCACGTTACCTGCAAGTTTGAAGCTGATCTGAATAAAAATAAAGTTGCTATCGTGGTCACAACGTATTTTTTATGCTCAAGGGCAGGTAACTCCAAGGCAAATAATCCGATTCGGCCCAAAATCGAACTTGACCGAGATTTTATGCCTGTACTGGTTATCTGCAAGAATGAAGTCGATCAGAAAAAAATTGACGGAGCTAGAGTGATGACAAGCTTTTTCCTATGTGAAGTCTATGGGAGCTAGATGTTGCCATGGCAACCAGAGTTCCACTCAGATCTGCCTGAAAACCTAATGAAGCCTTTCAACTTGCCCAATAATGCGACACATGAAATTTGATCAAAGTTGGCCAAGTAGTCTTTAAGATATACATTTTTGAAATTCCCATTAACCCTAATGCAAAAACACACAAGGGCAGGTAACTCCTAAGTGAATGATCCGATTCTGCCAGTTATCGAATTTGACCGAGATTTCATGGCTGTGCTGGTTATCTGCAAGAATAAAGCCAATCTGAAAATAATTGAAGCAGCTACGGTGATGACAACATTCTCCCCATGTTAAGTCAATAGGCAATTTTTTCAACGCTCAAGGGCACGTAACTCCTGAGTGAATAATCCGATTCAGCCCAAAATCGAACTTGATCGAGATTTCATGCCTGTCCTCGTTATCTGCAAGAATGAAGTCGATCGGAAAAAAATTGACGGAGCTAGAGTGATGACAAGCTTTTTCCTATGTTAAGAACGCTCAAGGGCACGTAACTCCTGAGTGAATAATCGGATTCAGCCCAAAATCGAACTTGATCGAGATTTCATGCCTGTCCTCGTTATCTGCAAGAATGAAGACGATCAGAAAAAAATTGACGGAGCTAGAGTGATGACAAACTTTTTCCTATGTTAAGTCTATGGGAGCTATTTGTTGCCATGGCAACCAGAGTTCCAATCCGATCTGCCCGAAAACAGTATGCAGCCTTTCCCCCTACCTGATAATGCTTCACATGAAATTTGATCAAGATTGGCCCACTGGTTCCGGAGATATACTTCTTTGAAAGTGTGGACGACGGACGAAGACGACGGACGACGGACGCCGGCTCGTGGTATACTAATACCTCACATGAGCCTTCGGCTCAGGTGAGCTAATAAATGCTATGGATATTTGTTAGAGCTGCCTGGCTGTCTTGGCGAGGGGATTCTAACAAATGTCCACAACATTGTTTCTAGGAGTTTTAAATAATTACAATATTGTTGAATATCTCAATTAATCATCTCATCTTGAGCAAAGAATTTGTTCTATTGAAATTGTCTTTATAACAATTTTTGACATTTTATTGAATGTTTGTATAAAGAGGGTTGACTGTACGATGATGTTGCTGTATGTTTGAGCTTCTTTCCCTTTGGTGTCTTGGCTAGAAAATGTATTGATTTCTTATCATCATCTTCACTTCTACTATTCACCTTATTTGCTGGTTCCTAGTCTTTATGTTAGCAGTGTTGGAAAAACAGGTAACCAGACCCCCCTGACCTTGAAAGGTCAGGGGGGGTCTGGTTACCTGTTTTTCCAATACTGACAATGTGCAAGCTGGGAGCCAGCAAATAATGCAAATATGGTGAATGGTTCCCAGTATGAATGCCACTCGGTGAAGGTGAACCTGATCAGAATGCATTTGATTCCAATCATGTACCAGACTTTCGGATGAGTCTTTAAACCGAGGTCCCATCTCCATATGACCTTGGCTGTTGTCGGGACGTAAAATTCAAACACTCACTCCAATCATTTACCTGTCGTATTTACCCTAAATATTCAGACACCTCAACTCCTTACCATACCGTAAATCCTAAAAGTTTGGACAACTTGAGAACATGCTGTAATTCTCAAAAAATTTTAACAAATAGCAAAAAGTCAAAAATGTGCAGCTTGAGTGGTAAACAGTGTAGTCGCTGATCAGACTGCTCCTTCAGGAGCAGTCTGATCTGGGACTGCAATGTTTATTTAGGCTTTTCTGTCCCAATACTTAGGACCATTATGGTACTTGTTCTAAACTTGAACAGTTTCTTGTGCCTAAAAATAGCTGCATGAGTGGCAAACTGTATAGAACCTGATGAGATGCCGCATTCTGCATCATCTCAGCTGGGTCTATACTGTTTGCTTAGGCCTGTCTGCCCAAGTACATATGGTGAATAAAGAAGTCTGACTCAATCATAGACCGGCCCCCGCCCATAGGGGCCTGAAGAAATATATGGGCTGCATGATGCTTCCACGCAGAGCGGAATCCGGCCTGCACACTAGTACTGGTAAACCGCTTAGAGGATCTAAGCCTGTCCAGGAACCGCGGTGCGAGGCGGACCGTCCATGCTATTAAACCCTACTGGTTTCATTGGGCTACAGGGCTTGAGATGTCATTTCATCTCAATGCCGGGTAAAATGCCCACAAAATTGGAAGCAACGTCTCCAAAATGACCTTTACAGTGTTGACGGGGACGTTAAACCTCAAATCAACCAACCAACCAATCAGAGAGACCCAGTTATCTGAAGCTGTGCCTTAACATGAGATACACTAAATCTCAATCATAAGAACTGGGCCCCGAGGTTACAAAACTTTTTTTTCATACTCAACCTAACTGAGCATGAAATTTGGAACCCTAATAATTATTAAAATACAAACAAATCATACAATTTTCCTGTTCAAATCAGCAAAGAATGTTACTTGTCCTGCTCATGAATTTTAAAATGCCAACAATTTATGAGTAGGACAAATTTCATACTCAGTTGAGTTGAGCACTGGCTTCAATAGCTCAGTCTGACTGGTGATCAGGAGGAGGCGGGTTTTATACCTGCCGGGGTCAGCAACATTCTTTCATGGAGACTGATCATGAAATCTATTCTGCGGTCATTCTCTCCCTTCCGCTGATTCAAGAATGGCAGCTGAAAGTTTCTGGCAAAAGAATGTGCACTGTACTGGTTAACTGCTTATGTACAAGCCTGTCCAGGAAAAGTGTGGCTAGGTAAACTGACCGGCTCAAAAATGACCTAAATAGTTTTGACTGGGCCATTAAACTTCAATACAAACAAACAAAACAGTTGAGATGAGCATGAAAAAAGTTATATAACCTGTGGGCCAGGGTTCACTGGTCACATATGCTTTGTTTGGAGCTCAATAGCCTGATCAACAACACTATTTAGGTCATATTGAACCAGTCAATTTACGCAGCAACATCTTTTTTTATGGGCAGTCTTATATCAAGCAATTAACCACTGCAGTGCACATGTTTGCCAGAAACTGACAACTTCCCTTCTTAAATCAAGAGGGGAGAGATTGACTGTAGAAAAGATTTCATGATCAATTTGTATTAAAGAATGTTATCAAACCTATCATCACGAAAACACGCCTATATAATTGTGACCCCCTCGAACCCCACTTTTATAAAGAAAAACTGGGGTTTACAGGGGTAAACCTTATTTTTCTTAATTCTGCTCTAAATATAGATTGTGTGTACTCGTTAGAACAGCCTCGATGAGGCAGTTCTAGTGAGTACCCACAATCTATATTTTGAGCAGAAATAAGAAAATTATCACAATTTTTTCTTCTTAAAACCTCAGTCACACTAAACCAAGTTCCCACTGCGTCAATATAAAATCAGGCCGACGTAGTACAAACTTGTACAACGTAGAAGGAACGCAGTAGAAACCGATAAGGATGTGATGCGATCTCTATGGTCTTGGCTGACGTGGATGATTTTTAAACATGTTCAAAAAAATCGTGGCGAGGACGTGATCGAATAAGGACGCAGTAAGGACTCAATAAGGACATGGAAACAACGGCATTGACGTAGTACCAACGGAGCATGAACCTAATATGGTCTACAATTTGTAGTACAAACCTGGTATGGACGGAAAAGATTGCAGTGCGTTCATACGACGTTCATACCACGTCAATCGCGTACCCACCACTACCGTCCACATTTCTGCAAAGACAAAAGTACGTTCACACCACGTTGTATAAGACAACATTACGTTTGTTACACGTTCGTTCGGTGCATAACACGTCTGTTTTACGTTTGCAGCAAGTTCTCATAGCGTCCATGTCACGTCAAGCAATTTAGTATAAATACTTCACCGAATTTCTCACATTTTCACTTGTGTTTCAACTTTTATCATGAACACACAGAATCAAAACGTTCTTCTGCAGTGTGCGTTGTTCCAAGGCAACAAAACTCTGCTTGATGTGCAGGCTGTCCTTGTATTATTAAGAAGGATAAGACGGAGAAGGAATAGAAGGAAACCTAGATCTTGTTGGGTGCGCCCTTGGCTTTCGGTTGAAACACGATTTCAATTTGGCCACTATGACAGACTGATGGCAGAGCTAAGAATGGAGGATCAGCAGTCATTCTTTAATTTCCTCAGAATGCAAAACGAATGAGAACGCAGAGGCAGTTGACTTTAATTTATAACATCTTGAAGGGCGCAGTGAGAACGTGGTAAACTTGCACTAAGCACGTGGTGTTGTCTCAAAGGTCTTGGGAAGAACGTAGTAAAAACGCAAAGAACGTGTCGTATGCCTGATCAAGCGCGCGACAAAACGTAGCTGGTGCGTGTTAGACGCAGTGGCATCCTGACATGGGCATAGTGAGGACGTAGAACCAACTTGAAAACTGCGAGTTTTCTTGCATTTCAACCCGTTCACCCTGCGTAGTTTAAGTTTTAAGAACGCAGTGCAGTCTTTGAGGTCTTTGTCTGAGTGTGACGGCGCCTTAAAATTTACGTTTTTACGGCGATAAAGTTTACAATGTATTTGTATAGTCGTGTTTTTGTAATGTGACCTCCTTTCTGATCACCTGTTACTGATGCTAGCGTTGTCACATATGCTCATACAATAATCTTTATGAGTATGGATTTAATGTAAGCATTCTAACCTGAGGAATGCCTGGATCAATCTGAACTGAGGATAAGCTGAGTAAACAAGGATTAAAAATCACTGAAATGGACGGAATGTAAGTGAAAATAATTTTTCAAATATCATTTCAGCTTGTAGAAAATTATCAAAATTATACTATCAATGAATCTACATGTACTATACAATTATAAAAAATATATCCACCACAACCTCATTATAACATGGTTCATTATAACATGGTTTTGGATATAACATGGTTTCAAGATGGATCCCAAAACTGTATAGATTATATAGAAAAAGGACCATAAATGGTCATTTTTCTATATAATCTATACATTTTTGTTTGGATTTTTTTTTTTTTTGGTTTTGGTTTTACGGCCCTTTCAAGATTATTTCACTCATATCGAGCCGATCGTTAATCAGAGGTGGGCGAAAACCGGAGTACCCGAAGAAAAACCACCTGACCTTCCGTTGCAGAACTTGGCGTCTCACATATGACCCGAGAGAGGCTGGAACCACAGCGGTGAGAGACCTAATGATCAAGAGTCAGCGCTCTTAACCACTAGGCCACGGAGGCCCGTTTGTTTGGATATAACATGGTTGTTTAACTAACACGGTTTCTGCTTATGACCCCACTAATAGTGTTATAAAGAGGTTGTGGTGTATCATGAAAATGTATAGATATTTTATATTCAACGGTATCACAAAGACAATGCCATGATATATAAGAATACATGTATGTATGTCATGACAGAATGCATATCACAGATTTAAGACAATAAAGTTAAACCTCTACCACACTGTTCCACCGCCCCCGCCCATCGGAGCTTGGAGAAATAGAATAGGCTGCATGGTGCTTCCACTCGGAGCTGAGACTGACCACACATGAGTGCCAGCCTCAGTAGCTCAGTCGGATATGCATCTGACTGGTGATCAGGACAACACAGGTTCAATACCTGCCAGGGTCAACAACATTCTTTCGTGGAGACTGATCATGAAATCTTTCTACGGTCATTCTCTCCCATCTGCTGATTCAAGAAGGGCAGCTGTCAGTTTCTGGTGAAAGAATGTGCACTGTACCGTTTAACCGCTTACGTATAAGTCTGCCCAGGAAAAGTGTGGATAGGTCAACTGACCGGCTCAAAAAGACCTAAATAGTGCTGACTGGGCCATTAAACTCCCATACAAACAAACAAACCACACATGAGAACTGGTAAACGCATAAGACTTAGCCTGCCCAGGCAAAGTGGTGTGAGTCAGAACATCCAATGCATATAAGCCTTTTGGTTCCATTGGGTGGCAGGGCTTGATATGGCCTTTCAATGTTAGGTAAAAGTCCCACAAAATCAGAAGGCAAACTTCCTAAATGACCTAAATAGTGTTGATGGGGACGTTAAACCTCAATTCAAACAAAACCACACTATTCATTAAAACACAGTTTGGGATATAATAGGTTTTAAAGATGGATCCCAAAAATATATAGATAGTATCAAAAATTGGTCATTATACATTTCTGGGATTACAAAAATGTATAGATAGTATAGAAAAATGACCATAAACAGTCATTTGTCTATAAATCCATATGTTTTTGTCTGGATATAAAACTTGTTCCATAAACCAAGTATCTGCTTTAGTACCTAACAATAGTGATACATTCAGGTTGTGGGTATACAATAACAAGAGGGCCATGATGGCCCTGGATTGCTCACCTGATCCATAGAGTAAAACTGGAGGCCCCGGGGAGGGCCATTATTGACCCCAGGGCTATAATGTGCATAATGTTGAGGTCGGTCTAAATAGGTGAAGCTTCATACCAAATATCAACAAAGGCTATAATTTGAACAATCTTGGGGAAGGTCCACTAGATGAAGCTACACAACAAATATCAAAGACATGGGCCTTGCGGTTTCAGAGAACAAGATTTTTTTAAAGATATTCCCTACATAAGCCTATTTAAAACCAAATGGCCCCATGGTAGGGGCATTTTTGGCCTCAGGGCTATAATTTAAACAATCTTGATAGAGGTCCACTAGATGAAGCTTCACACCAAATATCAAAGACCTGGGCCTTGCAGTTTCAGAGAAGAAGATATTTAAAGATTTCCCTATATAAGTCCAAGTAAAACCAAAACATTTATAGCAGTAATGGTCTTTTTATACATTTAATATCTAAAATAAAGGTATTGAAGAAAGAGGTGAATAACCACTTTAATGTAATTTATTCATTCAAAATCATAAACTGAATGACATTGTAGATCCTGATCAGATGGCTCTGGATCTACACTATTTGCAAAAATAGGGGTTGTCGAAAACAGCAGGATAAGGGTTAAACAAATACGATATTTAAGTATGTTGACAGAATCTTGTTAAATATCTTCAATGTTGTTACTGTTGACATGTTGTAGGGCGACGGCTGTAATTAAAGTTGAGAGAACTTGTAGCCCAACCCTATTGCAGTAAAATTCCTATATTAAGACCACCTTTGGGACTGTTCAAAAGTGGTCTTTAAGACCACTTTTGAGCAGTCCCAAAGGTGTGTTCCATAACCAGAGAACAATGTGGACAGAAATCACAAAGAAAAATTAAGTGAAACCTTCAAAATAAGCTTTTTATAGCAGAATTAGTCTTAGTTTTAGGTGGTCTTAATAGCGGAATTTCACTGTACTTGTAATTATTTGCAAAAAAAATAGCATCATCACCGGCCCCGATAGCTCAGTTGGTAGAGTGTCCGCTCCGGGGAACGGGAGGTCTCGGGTTCGATCCCGGGCCGCGACATACCAAAGTCGTTAAAAATGGTACTAGCTGCTCCTCGCTTGGCACTCAGATTTACGGGGTAGAGCTAGGACTGGTCGATCCAGTGTCAGGATAATGTGACTGGGTGAAGTATCATGTAATGTGTCTTGGACATGATACTTCAGTGAGGCAGCACTATAAATGTGAGCCGGCAAGTAAGTCGGCAAATTTGACATTGCTGTAAAATAGGTCAAGGTCAACTCGGGGTCACCATTTGTACAAACTATGATGGGCCTGAGTACCATATGCTACATGCCAAGTTTCAAGGCCATTGGCCTTACGGTTCTGGAGAAGAAGAATTTTTAAGGCTTTTTAGCATATATATAGGCGTGACGGCCATCTTGGTCATGTGATCTAGACCGTATTGGCATTTTTTCATTTGTTCAACTCACAAAGGCTCCATATAAAATTTCACTTAAATTGGCTCAGCAGTTTTGGAGAAAAAAATGTTTGAAATATGGATCCTGAATGACCTTGGTCTAAGGCCAATGAATGACCTTGACCTTTCTGACCCATAGATCTTCATGTATTCAGTTACTTTACCTGATCTACAAATTTTGGTGACACTGTCTTCAATGGTTTTCCTATAAATCCATTATTTTCACTTTGCCCCATGCAAAAGCCTACTTCGGCAAATTTGACATTGCTGTAAAATAGGTCAAGGTCAACCTGGGGTCACCATTTGTACAAACCATGATGGGCCCGAGTACCATATGCTACATGCCAAGTTTCAAGGCCACTGGCCTTATGGTTCTGGAGAAGAAGATTTTTGAAGGCTTTTTACCATATATGGGCATGGCGGCCATCTTGGTAATGTGATCCAGACCCCGCGAACAAACTTTCGTTCCCCCATCCCACTGAGGCTCCATATGAAATTTGGCTTTGATTGGCCCTGCAGTATAGGAGAAGAAGATCTTTGAAAATGGTGGACGGACGGATGGACGACGGACCATGGCTATACTATAAGCTCACCTATGAGCCTAAAGGCTCAGGTGAGCTAAAAATTGTTGAAAGCGATGTTAAACCCGAATTCACACACACACACACACACAAAATAGCATCAAACTAAACAAATACCCTGCTTATCTGTTCGTCTGATTAACTAAGGACATCAGTAGAAACTTGACTCCCTGACTAAACTAATTATCACAGCATGTGAATAATCACAGTTTGTAAAAAATACAAGGCATTAAACAATAACAATATCATAACAATATCTAAACAAAAGTGTTGAAAGCACTGCACATCACATGAAATGAAGACCCCCCCTATACCCCACTTTATACAGAGAAAACTGGGGTTTATGGGGGTATACATTATTTTTTTTTATTCTGACTCCAAGACATAGGTTGTGGGTACCCGTTAGAACCGCCTCAATGAGGCGGTTCTAACAAGCACCCACAACCTCTTGCTCCAAGACATAGGTTGTGGGTACTCATTAGAACCGCCTCAATGAGGAGCAAATTCTTTCCTTTAAGAGAAGCCCTTTTTCATCAGCGTGAAGTCAAAAAAGTTGTATCCCTTGTAAAAATGGCAGAAAGTATGCCAGGAAAAGTTATTCCCCTTACACTTAAAGCTAACACTGTTAATTATTTCCCTTTGCTGAAATAATGTTTTGCCATGTAGCTCACATCAATGAACAAAGCCTGCTCTTTGGTTTCTGGGAACCAGATTTACTTGGTATTGCCTTGGATGATACTTGACGCTGAACAGTCCTGCGTACTGCTGCATCTGTCAAGGAGGTTCTGGACCTTCTTATACTTCCTGAGCTTTCTTTTCTTGACAATGTCTGTTTCTCTTTTCTGTGTTCCACTGTCTGATCCTCCCCCATAACATCATCCCTTGGAGCAACTTTGCTCGCTTCCATCTGCTCAGCTGTAGGCTGTGCTTTCACTTTTACCAAAGGCTGTGAGTTTGTACTAGTATTAGCTGAAGACTGCAAATGCCTTTCATCATCATTAGACTGTGACTGTGCCTTTATTTGCTTTTCCATAGACAGTGACTGTAGTTCATTCTGCACAGACTGTGACTCTGTTTCAACTTCAATCTTATTTGTGGATACCATAGCAAACGGGTTACTTGACTTTTCAATAGCAGAAGACCTATCTGTATCTTTAGCTTTTTCAATAGCAGACAGCTTATTTGTATCTTCCTCTTTTTCAAAAGCAGACAACTTATTTGTACCTTTCTCTTTGTCCTGTTTCTCCATTTCATCCCGCTTTTCTACTATCACCTGCTGTGACTTTTTACGTTTTGTCTTCTTGGATGGGTCCGGCAGCTTTGGTGCAGAATCTTCTTTTTCAGTAACTGAACCTTCAAAATATAAGTACTTATTTATACTTGTATCAATTGCATATGAAGTTGTAGTAGCTAGGGGTGGGGTGGGCACATGGGGTTAGGGAGCATGGCCTGCTGGGCTTCACAGATTAGCAGCAGTATTGTAACTTTAGATATAGATATTAGACTTGAATGTCTCAAGCATCTTCGAGACTGTGCAAATGTCATCTGTCTGTGCAGTCTGCTGCATCTTCTTGCAAACTTTGCAAACATATTTTGCATATAAGCAAACAGTGTAGGCCCTGATCAGACTGCTCCTAGCGGAGCAGTCTGATCTGGGTCCACACTGTTTGCCACAATTTGGTAAATTTGTTCTTAACCTTTAAGATGCCGAGAAAAACTGCGTCTGAAAATGTTGTCTCTGTGCGTCGTCTGCTGCATCTTCTTGCTTGCAAACTTTCAAAAATATTTTGCATATATGTAAACTGTGGACCCTGATCAGTGGAGCAGTCTGATCTGGGACCACACTGTTTACAACCAAATGACTTTCAAAGTAACCAGCAAAAAAACAAAGCAGACGCAATTGTTGTGACTGGCATCTTGCAGTTCTTGCCACTGTATAAGAAATTATAAGGGAACTCTTGCAAGAATCTTGTTCTTTATCAACATAAGTACTCATCACTCCATATGCACATTACAGATAAAAAGAAAAAAATGTGTAGTAAAGCGAGACCAAACAGAATAGCGTTAGATTTTCTTACATACCATAAAGGCCATTCTTGAATGAAGAAATTCTTAAGAAATCCTTTCATAAAAATTGTTATTCCTCCAAATTTTGGCTACTTTGAAGGGAAGAATTTGCTCTTATTGTGAGCAAATTGTTTTATTAACCCATATATGACAATGGAATCTTCCACCTAGTTAGTTTGGAGTGGTCCATTTCCAATTATAGGGGTGTCATGTTTGGTTTTCTTTGTGGCAAATTTTACAAAAATGAATGTTCCTTAAGCAAACAGTGTAGATCCAGATCAGACGCCGCGTTCTGCGGCGTCTGATCTGGATCTACACTGTTTGCCAATGTCCCAGAAAAGGGCCGCTAGGCATATATGGGTTAAGAGTAGCTCCCACTAAAGGGAATAATGGTTTTTGTCATGTCTGCTTTAAGCATGGCACGATATAGGAGTCCAGTTTTCCATTAGTTCATCTATCCATCAACATTTCGCATCAGCCCTTTCATCAACCCAATGTTCAAGCCCAATCACAGATGTGACATAGCCTTTGGCAGAATTCTTGTTTTCTAAATCTGTCATAGCTGAGTATAAAAATGTTGGTCCTGGCTACACTTCATTTGCTTATACAGTCAACCCTCTTTATACCGACATTCGTTATAATGGCAAAACTCGTTATAATGACAATTTCAATGGAATGAATTCTTATCTCAAGGCTTAGCCTCTATTCTGAGCGGCCTGGGCTTCCCTCGGGTTGGAAATGCGCAAATCAAATCCATAGTCATGGAAGATTCTTGTAATTTAATATTCCAAGAAACAAATGTTATAGATATTTGTTAGTGAGGCGATTCTAACAAATGTCTATAACATACAAATGATATAGATATTTGTTAGAATCGCCTCACCGTCTATAACATTTGTTTCTTGGAACAATGATGTGGAAAAGACCTTTTATAATCTATCGTACTCCTAACTGGGATTCTTTATAATGACAATTCTAACACAGCGCGCCTATATAGGCAATGGAAAATAACTGTTTTATTCTACAGCAAATCACGGCAAGGAAGAGCGTGACGAGTGACGTTATTAAAAACCATCAATTCATGATGTCATTGGTCAATTTACTTGACGTTAGACGGTGTAACATCATATTCTTGCATCGAAAACATAAGAAAAGGATATAAATGCATGTGTTTCAGTCGATAATTTTAGTGGGATTTCTTCTAACAATGGCGAAAAGATGTGAGATTTTGAAGGAAACAACAGCATTATTGCCAATTTTCAGCCTGTTAGAATCGAAATAGATCAGCTCTAGTTTGTACATGATTTGTTGAGTAATAAATCACAGTTTGTCGCTCAGTTGTAAGTAGAAAAATCAAGCATGCTACGTGCTCGGGATTTGATCTACTTTACAACTGACCTCCAAACTGTGATTTATTACTCAACAAATCACAGTTAGAGCTGACCTTTTTCTTAAACTCATTATAATGGCACAATAATAGGGAACAAATACTGCCATTATAACGCGGGTCCTCTGTATAATTTACAACTTACTGTCTTTTCTCCTGAATGATTTTCTGGTTGATTTAAACTTGCTCGTGTATGTTTTATGATCCAGTTCTCTAAGCCCCTCTATCAAAAAGTTGCTGGTTCCCACATCGGTGTCCAGCTGCTTTGTCGACACAGCAGCCTCAGTGCCAAGAACTGTCACTCTCATGGAGCTACGATGTCGGTCACACAGCCATATTGTTTTGCCATTTGGCAGACGGCATCTGGAAAAGACCATTACATTCCTGCAGAAAACTCCAGAGCAATGGCAATCTCTTTGACTTCCTTCATTATTTTTCAACAGAAATAAGGCTTGACATTTCATATGAATTGTCTGCCCAGCAGACAATTTACATGAGATGTCAAGCTTTTTTTTTTGTTGAAAAATATGAAAATATGTAGACCTTTGCTCCTAGGGAGCAAATTCTTACCTTTATGAGTAGACCTTTGCTCCTGGGAGCAAATTCTTTCTTTATGAGTATATCTTTGCTCCTTTATGAGTAGACCTTTGCTCCTAAGGAGCAAATTCTTTCCTGTCTGAGAAGACCTTTGCAAACCCTATAAGGAGTAGGTTTGTGCTTAGCAGAACAAAAAGGAAGTCACGAAAGTTATTCTCCCTACCAAAAAAAAAAATCTTGAAAAAAAAAATATTTTTATTTATTAAGGATGCTCACTCATACAACAAAATATATATAGATACAACTACTTTTATTTATCTCCTTTTTCACATAGTTAATAAAACATTATTTCAATAATGTGTTTTGTTGTCTAACTTTCAGTCTCTACAATATCTGGCAGTATATGGACACCGAGTAGATTCAGGTCGAAGTTGGGGATGCAGTGACAGCATATAACCTTGCTCGCATGAAAACGGGCACCAAATTATTAATTTGTTTGCACTCAAAATATTGTGCAGTCCAATTTTGAATTTTGAGTATTCCAAAATATGCGCACACTCCAAATGTGTGCTCCAAGATTTTGTAACATTCCAAAAATTGCGCACTTCCTATAGTACGCTCCAAATTTTGTAACAGAGTATTCCAAATATTGCGTACATCCTGTTTGTACGCTCCACAATTTTTTAACATTCCAAATATTGCGCACATCCTGTTTGTACGCTCCAAATTTTGTAACAATCCAAATATTGCCCACATCCTATTTGTACCCTCCAAGTATTCCAAATATTGCATACATCTTGTTTGTATGCTTTACAATTTTTTAGCATTCTAAATTTTGCGCACATCCTGACTGTACGCTCCAAATTATGTAACAATCCAGATATTGCGCACATCCTATTTGTACGCTCCACTCTATCCCAACTCTTGTGCACTCCCAATTTAATCTTGACAGTGAGCACTCCGTAATGTGCACTCCAAAATGCATTCCATGACACGCATTCCATACCATCTTCTGCATTATGCAATGCATACCATGTAATCCATCCCATATTACATATATTCAAATAGCCCCGGCTGCACGTGCGAACCTTACTTATGCAAGCGTCCAGTAACCTGGACCAACTGTCATGGTGGATGACGAGATCGAAATTGCGATCAGACATTGTTTAAACCTAAATAATGAGAGGTCAAGCCACCCTGAAGCTGCAATCATGACACATTAATGACAGTCCATTCAATTTGTTCGCACCAAATAAATGGGATTATCATTTAGTTGATAATCCCTATTATTAAGGATGCTCACTCATACAACAAAATATATATAGATACAACTACTTTTATTTATCTCCTTTTTCACATAGTTAATAAAACATTATTTCAATAATGTGTTTTGTTGTCTAACTTTCAGTCTCTACAATATCTGGCAGTATATGGACACCGAGTAGATTCAGGTCGAAGGGGGGGACGCAGTGACAGCATATAACCTTGCTCGCACAAAAACGGGCACCAAATTATTAATTTGTTTGCACTCAAAATATTGTGCAGCCCAATTTTGAATTTTGAGTATTCCAAAATATGAGCACACTCCAAATGTGTGCTCCAAGATTTTGTAACATTCCAAAAATTGCGCACTTCCTATAGTACGCTCCAAATTTTGTAACAGAGTATTCCAAATATTGCGTACAACCTGTTTGTACGCTCCACAATTTTTTAACATTCCAAATATTGCGCACATCCTGTTTGTACGCTCCAAATTTTGTAACAATCCAAATATTGCGCACATCCTATTTGTAGGCTCCAAGTATTCCAAATATTGCATACATCTTGTTTGTATGCTTTACAATTTGCGATCAGACATTGTTTAAACCTAAATAATGAGAGGTCAAGCCACCCTGAAGCTGCAATCATGACACATTAATGACAGTCCATTCAATTTGTTCGCACCAAATAAATGGGATTATCATTTAGTTGATAATCCCTATTATTTTGCCTTCATGTCTTGTATTCCATAACTGATATACTCAGAATTTTTTCAGCATTTAATGGCAGTTGCCATGGAAACTCTACCTCATTAGGTTGCCCATTTTTCTGTAAAGGTCAGCTTCTAGCACCATCTTTCTGAAATCATGATAGACACTCTGGTAGTCAGACATTGTAGCTTGGGGACTCTGGAAAGGAAAATGCATGTCGTTAGTATCAGGGGGTGGAACATGTGAATCAAATAAGTAATCCTCAACTCATTCTGGTTTCAGCATTTTTTGCACATTTCACACAAGCACAAACTTATTCCACATAAGAATTAATGGGAATGGGAACACCTTGATGGGAGGCAACTCCTACAAAAGTATTTTTGCCTCCCATGTCAATAGGGGTTAACTCTTAAAGGAAAGAATTTGCTCCTAAGGAGCAAATTCTTTCCTTTAAGAGTAGACCCCTTTTTCAATGGGACAGGGCTTGTAGAAAAGCGAACAGGAAGTCCCGAAAGTTGTCTCCCTTTGAAAAATGGTGGCAAAATCTGCCAGGTGTTCCCGTTCCCCGTAACAAAGTAATTCATCCTCAAGCTGCAATTCTAACAGATATCCACAACATTTGTTTCATGGAGTACTGACTGGAAAATGGCCGTTTACTACCTAATACACCACAACCTTATTATAACACGGTTCAATAAAACACGGTTTTGGATATAACAAGGTTTCAAGATGGATCCCAAAAATGTATAGATTATATAGAAAAATGACCATAAATGGTCATTTTTCTACAAAATCTACATATTTTTGTTGGGATATTATAACACGGTTGTTTAACTAACACGGTTTCTGCTTTGGACCCCATTAACAGTGTTATAAAGAGGTTGTGGTGTATAATAGGAAGGTGTGCAATAATACTACTTCTTATTCTGAGTTCAGCGGCAAATTTTTTTATAATGTCAAAAAGTTAGGAAAAAATACATGCACTGACATTATAATTCCAATTCACCATCATTATGTACATTTCAAGCAATTTGATTGGGTGAAATAAAAGTTTTAAACTTCCATAAATTCCATGAACAAGAATCTCAGAGGTGTTTGACACAGCTACGAGTAGTAATATAACGTGACGTCAAAATGAACGTTTAGAACCCACGCACTAAATCATTGTATATGAAGTGACATCAACAGCTTTTGATTACAAGATGGGGTACTGTTAGAAACGTAAATGTTAGAACTGAATTTAAAGACTTGGCAGGTTTTTTTCGCTTTGGTTTCTTTCAAAGATGGCAGCTTCTAATTGAATGATCATTCTGTCGAGGACATTGGTAAGTACATTCTTACCCTTTCGAAAGAATTCCTTAAGTTTATCATTTTGGTGGTGTTTTTAACATTTTGATGACAAAGTTGGAATTATACGGTATGAATTATCATTTTTGTGGATTTTATTGATAGATAAAATCCACAAAAATGAAATTCATTCCTTTAATAATGAGGGTCCTGTGTATTTCATTCACCCATGAAAGACAGCATTCTCTCACATGGGTCATCCTCATTTATTATACCTCTTCTAGCCATTTGATATAATCCTGTCCCAACTCCTCCTCTAGGTACTGGAATGTCATGTGCTTGTTGTATTTCATAACGGCCATCATACGAGCCAGGAACGGAGAGAATGTCTCTATATAGCTGTGCCCAAAGTCATCAGGAAGATGTAGGGGGTCTGTAACACTATGCCAACCCTGTAAGTCAAAGCCATTTTATTAATCTTTACCACTCTCTAGGCTACTTAAGCAGATGAACATTGATGACATTTCTCTTATTTTTCCGTGAAAACAGGTTTTAACATTTTATGCAAATTGTCTCCAAGAGACAATTTGCATGAAAATGCAAATTGTCTCCAAGAGACAATTTGCATGAAATGTCAAAATCTGTTTTCAGGAAAAAATTGCATGAAATGTCATAATCTGTCTTTTCCAAGCTCTTATTTTTCCCTAAGAACAGGTTTTCACATTACATCTCCAGGAGACAATTTGCATGAAATGTCAAAATCTGTTTTCTGGGAAAAATAAAAAAAAATATTTCAGAATGTCGTCTGCCGAAATAAAATACCCAGCATACAGTGCATTAAATATACAGTACAGCATTAGGATAACACAATGGTGTGACATAGTGAATAACACACAGATGTGACAGTGCATTCTTTCTTATCTCCAAAACTGATATTTTTTTCAGAATATATTTGTGATGTTTTTCTAATTTCCACTTTCAACATTGTTATATGGGCCCCGCCCCTTGGGGCTTGAAGAAATAAACGGGCTGTATGATGCTTCCACGCAGAGCTGAAACCGACCGCACACAAGTACTGGTAAACCACTCATAAGATCTAAGCCTGCCCAGGTAAAGCGGTGCGAGTTGAAGCATCCATGCTTATAAACCCTATTGGTTTCATTGGGTGAGAGGGCTTCAGATGTCATTTCATCTCAATGTTGGGTAAAAATCCCACACAATTGGAAGCATTGTCTCAAAAAATGACCTATAAAGTGTTGACGGGGATGTAAAATCTCAAATCAAACAAACAAACAAAACCTGCTTATTATAACTACCTCACCAAGGCAATTCTAACAAGTACCAACAATCTATGATATACATGTAGTACAGAAGAAGAATATGTATACCCCTGTAAACACCAGTTTTGTCTATATCAAGTGGAGTTTACAAGAGTTGCATTACACAGACTTCTTAACATGATGGCATGTCATTCAGACCCAGAAGTCTTGAAAGCTTGTTTTTATGCTCAGACGAATTGTGCATAAAATTTGTCCTGCATAAAAATATTAAAATGCAAACAATTGTAGCAGCATTAAAATTCCAACAATTGTAGCAGCAAGGTAAAAAATATTAAGGGGAATCAATACACCTTCCACTGAGGCAAAACCTGCAAAAGTATTTTTGTCTCCCATTTCAATAGGGGTAACTCTTAAATAAAAGAATTTGCTCCTGTTCTCTTTTCTTTAAGCCCGGTCCCACTGAAAAAGGGTCTTCTCTTTAAGGAAAGAATTTGCTCCTCAGGAGTTGACCCCTACTGACATGGGAGACAAAAATACTTTTGCAGGAGTTGTGTCCCCTGAAACTGTATCCATTCCTCTTAAAGCAAAATGTTTGGGTTAACTGTTAGTCAATCAACCCAAAGTTACATAGCACAGGAGCTATATGCTGCCGATGTCCACATGGCTATCACTGATCTG
This sequence comes from Lucinisca nassula, assembly GCA_963580285.1. Classification (NCBI taxonomy): domain Eukaryota; kingdom Metazoa; phylum Mollusca; class Bivalvia; order Lucinida; family Lucinidae; genus Lucinisca; species Lucinisca nassula. The sequence goes on along the minus strand of OY757018.1, from coordinate 129,956,401 downwards.
TATAAAATCCAGGTATGGGTTATTCAAAACTGCCATATTCTTGTCTTTGTGATGTCAGAGTGCTGTGTAATGAGCCTTTAACCCATTGCATGCGGGACACCCCTAAATGGGTACCTAGGCAAACAGTGCAGGCCCAGCATCTGACCAGGGTCTGCACTATTTGCTAACAGAATTTTCTGTCAAATTTTTAGTAGAATAAAAACAAAAAATAAGCCTGCCACCCCTTATATGACAAATAGCCTTGTCCAACATATAGCAATAGAGGAGTCCACTAGTATCTAATGGGTTAGCTAGAGGACCTGCCTCCATATGATCTTAGTTGTTGGTGAGATGTAAAATAGAAACACACAGTCTGTTATTTTGATAGATACCTCATCATGCTCACACAGAATATGAACACAGAATCGTTGCATCTTAAAGGCTGCCTTCACATCAGACAGTTTCTTGCTCAATGTGTGACCATCTTGTGACATCATTCGAGTCAATGGACGCTTCTTTTCAGATTCCTCCTCATCTTCTTTCTCTGTTAAAGATAAATAATAAAATAAATAAATAAACAAATTAACAAACCTAAACCTCTTTATAATACTGTTCATTATAACATGGTTTTGGATATAACAGTTTAACAAGAGGCCCATGGGCCACTATGCTCACCAGAGGTCATGTGGTTTATACCATACACAGGCATGGCACCCATCTTGGTCATGTGACTACAATCCCATAAATAACTTCTCTCTGCCACATCCCAGAGAGGCTCTTCCTGTAATTTGGTTTAAATCAGCACAGCAGTTTTAGTGGAGAAGAAGATAACAATGCTGAAACTAAGTCATCCAGGACAAAGGTCATTTGTTATTAAATGACTTTGACCTTTGGAATTGATACACTTCCATTCAGCTCATCATTTATCATCATCAACGGATTTTTGATTAACATGCAGGTACAGGGGCAATGTCCAGATAAGTGGGCCCCCTTCCAGGTAGCTGGCTTGCTGCACGCATGGCAGATCTTACACCAGATCTCCAGGCTTGTCTATCATGAGGATCGATAGCAGTGAGCTTCCATTCTCTGCAATCTCTTTCTGTTAGCTGCTTCCAGGTCATCTTGGGCCTTCCTGTATGTCACAGGCAGTCTTGACTGCACCGTTGGAGCGTTCCTGTTGTCCATACCAGCGAAGCATTCTCTCTTTCAGGATGAGGTCCAGGTCCTCAATGCCAAGACGCTCAAGTAACACACTGGACCTGATGGTGACAGTGTCCTGTGGCTTGACATTGCAGATCTGTCTGGTCATTGACCTATCATTTCGCTGTAGACGTTGGAGGTTTGGCTTTGTCAATGGCCATGTGTCACTGGCATGGAGCATTGCGCTCCGCACACAAGAGCTATACACACGGCCACGTGTCTTGAACGAGAGGTGACGGGAAGAGAGAACTGGTAGCAACTCCTTGAATTTCTTCCAGGCTGTTTTCACACAAGATGTAGTTGAAAGCTCGCAACCACCCGCAGCAGAGAGCATATCACCTAGGTAGCAAAAGGAAGCTACAACCTCCAGCTTGTCAGATCCGACTTGGACTTCCCTCTGTGGTCTGCCATCTAAGGGGCGTGCAGTTGCTTGGCACCATGTACACCTGTAATCAGGGTCCTCTATCAAGCATTTGAGCCCACTGCATTTCTTGTGCACCCAGAACTTGCAGCCATCACAAAAGATACTGTTGCTGCCCACTCCAGTGCGACATACAGCGCATGGGAACTGGCCTGTACTCTGCAAGAGGTCCAGACCTGTACCACAGATCATGATCTTTGTCTTTCCTGCATTCACTCTCAGCCCTTTCGCCTCCATTGCGTCTTTCCAAGTTAAGCGCCTCCTGACACATTCCTCAAGGGATTCAGCTATGATAACAAGGTCATCAGCATACAGGTCCTCCCAGGGGACTCCAGAGCGCAACTCGCATGACAAGGCTTCAAGCACAATGATGAAAAGCAGTGGGCTGAAAACAGAGCCTTGATGAACACCCACATTCACCTCGAATTCTTCACTATAACCATCACCAACGGGGACAAGGCTCCGACATTAGCATACATCCCTTGGACCAGTTTCACAATCGACTCGTCCACTCCGAGTTTTCTTAGTGCCCACCAGATGACTTTCCGAGGCACTCAGTCAAATGCATTCTCCAGGTCTACAAAAGCCATGTAGAGTCTCCTGTTGGCCACCAAATACTTCTCTTGCAGGTGCCGTACAACAAAAATTGTGTCTGTTGTGCCTCTTCCTGGGACGAAGCCAAACTGGGAATCGTCGATGGACACCAACTGCCTAATGAGGCCATTAACAATCCTCTCCAGGATTCAGCTGATTGCAAATATCAATTCTGATGCCACAGGCTATAATAGAATCAATAAAATCCACTGTGCTACCTTTTTTCCATACAAATAGCTTAAGTGACCAAATTTGATCTTGACATAAAACAGGTCAGGGTCAACCAAAGGTCATCATTTGAACAAACTTGGTAGGGCCCCCGAGTCCCCAATGCTGCGTACCAAGTTTCAAGGTCATCCGCCATTAGAAGAAGATTTTTTAAGGTTTTACCATATATGGGCATGGCGGCCATTTTGGTCATGTGACCCAGTCCATACGAACAAAGATTCGTTCCCACTTCCAATAGAGGCTCCAAATGTAATTTGGTTTCAATTAACCCAGCAGTTTAAGTGGAGAAGAAGATAAAAATACTGAATGTGAGCCATCCAGGACAAAGGTCAGTGAATGACCTTGATCTTTGGAAATGATTAAGATTTCATTCAGCTGACTGCAAATAATATTTCTGATGTGGCAGGCTACCAGGCAATCAGTAAAATCCATTGTTTTGCCTTTTGTTTTCCTTACAAATGTCTAAGTGACCAAATTTGACCTTGACATAAAACAGGTCAAGGTCAACCAAAGATAATCATTTGAACAAACTTGGTAGTGCCCCAAGTCCCTAATGCTGCATACCAAGTTTCAAGGTCATCTGCCATTTTTTTAAGGTTTTTACCATATATGGGCATGGCGGCCATATTAGTCATGTGACCTAGTCCTTACGAATAAACTTTCGTTCCCCCTTCCCATAGAGGCTCCACATGTAATTTGCTTTCAATCAACCCAGCAGTTTAAGTGTAGAAGAAGATAAAAATACTGAATCTGAGCCATCCAGGAAAAAGGTCAGTGAATGGCCTTGACCTTTGGAATTGATAAAACTTCCATTCAGCTGAGTGCAAATATCATTTCTGATGCCACATGCTACCATGCAACCAGAATATCCACTGTTTTGTCTTTTTTTTCCATACAATTGTCTATGTGACCAAATTTGACCTTGACATAAAACAGATCAAGGTCAACCAAAGGTCATCATTTGAATAAACTTGGTAGGGGCCGAGTCTCTGATGCTGCACACCTCCGATGCTGCATACCAAGTTTCAAGGTCATCGGCCATTCGATTCCTAGGAGAAGATTTTTAAAGGTTTTTAGCATATATGGGCATGGCAGCCATATTGGTCATGTGGCCCAGTCCTTACTAACATTTTTCGTTCCCCCTTCCCAAAGACCCTCCACATGTAATTTGGTTTCAACTGGCCCAACAGTTTCAGAGGAGACGTTGTTTGAAAATGTTGACGCAGATGCAGACAATGACGGACGACTGCCTATACTTAAAGCTCCCCCGGGCCTTCGGCTCTGGTGAGCTAAAAATGTATAGATCATATAGAAAAATAAATAAATAAATGAATAAACTAGAATTTGTTTTTCTACAAAAACACAGATGTCTCCCCCGTTTTTGACTGCTAAGTATAACCTTGACATTGGAGGTATTGAGCTGGGTCTTGTGTGCAACACATCATCTAATGAAGATGAACATTTCTGCATAGTAACTTTAAAAATGTTCATAGAAAAATAAAAAAGTTATTGGCCGTAAACAAAAAAAGCACTTTTTTACCTTTGACCTCTAAGTATGGCCTTGACCTTTGCGGTACAACACATCGTCTCATGATGGTTAACATTTCTGCCAAGTAATTTCATAATCCATCAAAGAATAAGGAAGTTATTGACTGTCCTTTTTTTTACCTTTGACCTCTAGGTATGACCTTGACATTGGAGGTATGGACCTTGGTCTTGCACATGACTCATGGTCCAACTTTCAAGCCTCTAGCTCCAACAGTTTTTGAGATATCTTGCTGACAAGATTTTATTAAAAAAAATTCAAAGGGCAATAACTCTTGAAAGGGGCATAATCTGGATGAGAAAAAAATACGTGTCAACTTATTTTCCATTAGGAATGCATAGATGGAATTTCAAAACCATAGCATACACAGTTCTAAAGTTATGCTATGCATCACTTTTAGGATTCATTACAATGGGCACAAATTACCAAAATGACAAAGGGCCATAACTCGCAAAGTATTTTTCGGAATTTTGTCAAAAGTTAATCAGTTCATATACTCATAACCACCAATATACTCCACAACTTTCAAGGCTCTAGCTCCAATAGTGTTTGAGATATTTTGCTGACAAGATTTTATTAAAAAAATTTCAAAGGGCAATAACTCTTGAAAGGGGCATAATCCGGACGAGAAAAAAAATAAGCGTCAGCTAATTTTTCATGAGGAACCCATACATGAAATTTCAAAACCCTAGCATACACGGTTCTAAAGTTATGCTATGCATCACTTTTAGCATACATTACAATGGGCACAAATTACCAAAATTACAAAGGGCCATAACTCACAAAGTATTTTTTGGAATTTTGTCAAAAGTTAATCAGTTCATCTACTCATCACCACCAATATATTCACCAATTTTCAAGGCTCTAGCTCCAATAGTTTTTGAGATATCTTGCTGACAAGATTTTATTAAAAAAATTTCAAAGGGCAATAACTCTTGAAAGGGGCATATTCCGGACGAGAAAAAAATGTGCGTCCGCTAACTTTCCATGAGGAATCCATATATGAAATTTCAAAACCCTAGCATACATGGTTCTAAAGTTATGCTATGCATCACTTTTAGCATACATTACAATGGGCACAGATTACCAAAATGACAAAGGGCCATAACTCACAAAGTATTTTTCGGAATTTTGTCAAAAGTTAATCAGTTCATCTACTCATCACCATCAATATAATCACCAACTTTCAAGGCTCTAGCTCCAATAGTTTTTGAGATATCTTGCTGACAAGATTTTATTAAAAAAAATTCAAAGGGCAATAACTCTTGAAGGGGGCATAATCCGGACGAGAAAAAAAATATGTGTCAGCTAATTTTCCATGAGGAATCCATATATGAAATTTCAAAACCCTAGCATACACGGTTCTTTAGTTATGCTATGCATCAAAAGCGTAATGGACGGACGAACGAACCAGAACCAATATGCCCCTCAAACTTTTTCAAAGTTGGGGGCATAATAAGAAAGTTATTGACAGAACACAAAAAAGGCCCTTTTTTTACCCTTAACCTCTATGTATGACCTTGACTTTTCAGGTATTAAACTGGGTCATGCGTGCAACACATCATCTCATGGTGGTTAACATTTCTGCCTAGCAATTTCAAAATCCATCTAAAAATAAGAAAGTTATTGACCAAACACGAAAAAAGGCCCCTTTTTTACCTTTGACCTCTATGTATGACCTTGACATTTTAGGTACCAAACTGAATCATGCATGCAACACATCGTCCCATGATAGTTAACATGTTTGCCAAGTAACTTCAAATTCTATTTAAAAATAGGCAAGTTATTGACAAAACCCGAAAAAAGGCCCCTTTTTTTACCTTTGACCTCTAAGTATGACCTTGACCTTTGAGGTACCAACCTGGGTCATGCGCGCAACACATCGCCTTATATTGGTTCAAATTTCTGCCATGTGATTTCAAAATCCATCTCAAAATAAGAAAGTTATTGACCAAATACGAAAAAAAGGCCCACTTTTTGACCTTTGACCTCTAAGTATGACCTTGACCTTTGAGGTGCAGACCTGCCTCATGTGCACCACACATCGTCTCATGATTGTTAATAATTATGCCAAGTAATTTTAAAATCCATCTCAAAATTAGAAAGTTATTGACCAAATACGAAAAAAAGGCCCCTTTTTGACCTTTGACCTCTAAGTATGACCTTGACCTTTGAGGAACCGACCTGCCTCATGTGCACCACACATCGTCTTATGGTTGTTAATAATTATGCCAAGTAATTTTAAAATCCATCTCAAAATAAGAAAGTTATTGACCAAATACGAAAAAAAGGCCCCTTTTTTGACCTTTGACCTCTAAGTATGACCTTGACCTTTGAGGTACCGACCTGCCTCATGCGCACCACACATCGTCTTATGGTTGTTAATAATTATGCCAAGTAATTTTAAAATCCATCTCAAAATAAGAAAGTTATTGACCAAATACAAAAAAAAGGCCCCTTTTTTGACCTTTGACCTCTAAGTATGACCTTGACCTTTGAGGTACCGACCTGCCTCATGCGCACCACACATCGTCTTATGGTTGTTAATAATTATGCCAAGTAATTTTAAAATCCATCTCAAAATAAGAAAGTTATTGACCAAATACGAAAAAAAGGCCCCTTTTTTGACCTTTGACCTCTAAGTATGACCTTGACCTTTGAGGTACCGACCTGCCTCATGCGCACCACACATCGTCTTATGGTTGTTAATATTTCTGCCGAGTAATTTTAAAATCCATCAAAAAATAAGAAAGTTATTGACCGGACATGATTTGCCCATACATATATACATACCAACAAACTTCCAAGGGAGATAATTCAAAAAGTATAAATGCGAGAGTTATGGTTCTTGCGCACTGCACGTCGTCTAATGCTGATTAATATTTATACAAAGTTTCGTGACGATAGCTCTAACGGTTTTCAAGTTACAGAGCGGACACGAAAGTGTGACAGACGGACAGACGGACAGACGGACAGACAGACAGACAGACGCCCGGGGGAAAAACAATATGTCTCTCCGAAAAAATTTTTTTCGGGGGAGACATAATAAATAACTAAATAAATTGCTAGAAGAATGACTTCTTGCATAAAACTACATCAAAGTCTCCACTACATGTCTGCTATATATGATACGCAAGATTCCATTCAGTACTAAATGGGATAAAACCAAATATTACCATACCTTTCTTACTGGTCCTTGATTTGGCAAAGTCAACAACAAAGAGTCTGGGATATACAGCTATATCCTGATGTTCTGCATAGAAGCAAAGCTGGCGTAACAGTTTTCTCTGGGCTAGCTCAAACAATTCCTGCAAGAACATGAAAACCACAGTAGTCATTTATCATCAAGTTGACAAGTCATTTAACATCAAGTTGACTAGTCTTTTATCATCAAGTTAACAAGTCATTTATCATCAAATTAACAAGTCAGTGTATTGAACATCCCTTCTACCCCACAATATGGGATATACAGGGGTACCCGTACATATTATTTTTCTAACTTCTATTCCGAGACTTGGTTGTGGGTACTCAATAGAACCACCTCAATGGGACGAACCATTTTTCTATATGTCCTATACATTTTTGTATGAATATATCATGGTTGTTAAACTACCATGGTTTCTGTTTTGGATACCCAAAAGGGTCAACCTATACGTTTTTCTGCTGTATGGAAAAATGATCAAATTGGTCAATACGGCTGAATAGCAATTCTGATTTGGAAAAAACTGAACTGTAAGAACAAATTTTGATGTGTGAAACAAAAATGATAATGAGTTACTGTGTTTTGTAACACTTTGGTTTGGTAAACCAGAACCTAAAACCATTTTTTGGTTTTCCCAGTAAGGAGCAGTGTGTATTTCTACCAATATGGCCAGCAGTGACAGTTCTTGTAAGCCTTCCATGGCCAAAACATTGCTAGTTTAGGGCTGGGCAGGTAATTCAAGGAATGAAAAATCTATCCTTCAACTAGAAAAAGTGTCCATAGGACACGCATGCCCCCGCCAAATGCCATTCATGAAACGGTTTGCTATATGGAACTAAATCAAGGGCAGATAATTCAAAAACCAAAAATGCAAGAGTTGTCTTCCTTGTTCATGACACATCGTCTCAGTGTGATGAATGCACCTGTGAAGTTTCATGAATATATTCCATACGGTTTAGGAGTTATGGCCCGGACACGGTTTACTATATGGAACTAAGTCAAGGGCAGCTAATTCAAAAACCAAAAATGCAAGAGTTGTCTTCCTTGTTCATGACACATCTTCTCAGTGTGATGAATGCACCTGTGAAGTTTCATGAATATATTCCATATGGTTTAGGAGTTATGGCCCGGACATGGTTTACTATATGGAACTAAGTCAAGGGCAGATAATTAAAAAACCAACTAGAAAAAGTGTCCATAGGACACGGATGCCCCAGCAAAATGCCATTCATAAAAAATATTACAAATGTACTTCAAATCAATCATAAAATATATGCATCAAGGGCAGAAAATCCAAAAACCAAAAATGCAAGTGTTGTCTTCCTTGTTCATGACACATCGTCTCAGTGTGATGAATGCACCTGTGAACTTTCATGAATACATTCCATACGGTTTAGGAGTTATGGCCCAGACACGGTTTACTATATGGTACTAAGTCAAGGGCAGATAATCCAAAAACCAACAAGAGGCTCAATGAGCCTAAACCGCTCACCTGAGGAACTTAAGTTTTAACAATTCACAGACTTGACTACTAAATCTGCTAATAGAATCCAGCCCATTGACCCTTACAGGATATAAGTCATCATTATTGCATTGCATTCCAAGTTTGAGACTTCTAGCTTCTATAGTTCCTGAGAAATCTTTGACGAAAATTTAACATTGGTCAAAATGGAGAGAAAGAAGAATGAAAGAACAGATGAACAAATAAGCTGAGAAAGCCCAATGTCTCTTACACAAAATAAGTCATCATTATTCTATTGAATACCAAATTTGATGCTTCTAGCTTTTATAGTTCCTGAGAAATCTTTGATTAAAAATTTAACATTGGTCTATTATCTCTATATGGAGAGAAAGAAGAATGAAGGAACAAATGAACCAGACTAGCTCCAAAACCTAATGCAGCCTTTCCCCTTGCCCAATGGTGCTACACATAAAATTTAAACAAGATTGGTCGACTGCCTTCTGAGATATGCTTCATTGAAAGTGTGGACGACGGATGGACGGACGACAGACGACGGACTCCGGAGCCTTGGTATACTATCAGCTCACTGGAGCCTTTGGCTCAGGTGAGCTAAAAATTCAAGTCGCTATTTCTGTCACAACATTTTCCCTACATTAAGTCTATGGGCAAATTTTTTTGTCTCTCAAGGTCACGTAACTCCGAGTTCAATATTCCGATTCGGCCCAAAATCGAACTTTACCGAGATTTTATGCATGTCCTCGTTACCTGCAAGTTTGAAGCTGATATGAATAAAAATAAAGTTGCTATCGTGGTCACAACGTATTTTTTTATGCTCAAGGGCAGGTAACTCCAAGGCAAATATTCCGATTCGGCCCAAAATCGAACTTAACCGAGATTTTATGTCTGTCCTCGTTACCTGCAAGTTTGAAGCTGATCTGAAAAAAATTCAAGTCGCTATCGTAGTCGCAACATTTTCCCTAATTAAGTCTATGGGCAAATTTTTTGTCGCTCAAGGTCACGTAACTCCGAGGTCAATATTCCGATTCGGCCCAAAATTGAACTTAACCGAGATTTTATGCCTGTCCTCGTTACCTGCAAGTTTGAAGCTGATATGAATAAAAATAAAGTTGCTATCGTGGTCACAACATATTTTTTTATGCTCAAGGGCAGGTAACTCCAAGGCAAATAATCCGATTCGGCCCAAAATCGAACTTAACCGAGATTTTATGTCTGTCCTCGTTACCTGCAAGTTTGAAGCTGATCTGAAAAAAATTCAAGTCGCTATCGTAGTCACAACATTTTCCCTATGTAAAGTCTATGGGCAAATTTTTTGTCGCTCAAGGTCATGTAACTCCGAGGTCAATATTCCGATTCGAACTTAACTGAGATTTTATGCCTGTCCACGTTACCTGCAAGTTTGAAGCTGATCTGAATAAAAATAAAGTTGCTATCGTGGTCACAACGTATTTTTTTATGCTCAAGGGCAGGTAACTCCAAGGCAAATAATCCGATTCGGCCCAAAATCGAACTTGACCGAGATTTTATGCCTGTACTGGTTATCTGCAAGAATGAAGTCGATCAGAAAAAAATTGACGGAGCTAGAGTGATGACAAGCTTTTTCCTATGTGAAGTCAATGGGAGCTAGATGTTGCCATGGCAACCAGAGTTCCACTCAGATCTGCCTGAAAACCTAATGAAGCCTTTCCACTTGCCCAATAATGCGACACATGAAATTTGATCAAAGTTGGCCAAGTAGTCTTTAAGATATACATTTTTGAAATTCCCATTAACCCTAATGCAAAAACACACAAGGGCAGGTAACTCCTAAGTGAATGATCCGATTCTGCCAGTTATCGAACTTGACCCAGATTTCATGGCTGTGCTGGTTATCTGCAAGAATAAAGCCAATCTGAAAATAATTGAAGCAGCTACGGTGATGACAACATTCTCCCCATGTTAAGTCAATAGGCAATTTTTTCAACGCTCAAGGGCACGTAACTCCTGAGTGAATAATCCGATTCAGCCCAAAATCGAACTTGATCGAGATTTCATGCCTGTCCTCGTTATCTGCAAGAATGAAGTCGATCAGAAAAAAATTGACGGAGCTAGAGTGATGACAAGCTTTTTCCTATGTTAAGAACGCTCAAGGGCACGTAACTCCTGAGTGAATAATCCGATTCAGCCAAAAATCAAACTTGATCGAGATTTCATGCCTGTCCTCGTTATCTGCAAGAATGAAGTCGATCAGAAAAAAATTGACGGAGCTAGAGTGATGACAAGCTTTTTCCTATGTGAAGTCTATGGGAGCTAGATGTTGCCATGGCAACCAGAGTTCCACTCAGATCTGCCTGAAAACCTAATGAAGCCTTTCCACTTGCCCAATAATGCGACACATGAAATTTGATCAAAGTTGGCCAAGTAGTCTTTAAGATATACATTTTTGAAATTCCCATTAACCCTAATGCAAAAACACACAAGGGCAGGTAACTCCTAAGTGAATGATCCGATTCTGCCAGTTATCGAACTTGACCCAGATTTCATGGCTGTGCTGGTTATCTGCAAGAATAAAGCCAATCTGAAAATAATTGAAGCAGCTACGGTGATGACAACATTCTCCCCATGTTAAGTCAATAGGCAATTTTTTCAACGCTCAAGGGCACGTAACTCCTGAGTGAATAATCCGATTCAGCCCAAAATCGAACTTGATCGAGATTTCATGCCTGTCTTCGTTATCTGCAAGAATGAAGTCGATCAGAAAAAAATTGACGGAGCTAGAGTGATGACAAGCTTTTTCCTATGTTAAGAACGCTCAAGGGCGCGTAACTCCTGAGTGAATAATCCGATTCAGCCCAAAATCGAACTTGATCGAGATTTCATGCCTGTCCTCGTTATCTGCAAGAATGAAGTCGATCAGAAAAAAATTGACGGAGCTAGAGTGATGACAAACTTTTTCCTATGTTAAGTCTATGGGAGCTATTTGTTGCCGTGGCAACCAGAGTTCCAATCCGATCTGCCCGAAAACAGTATGCAGCCTTTCCCCCTACCTGATAATGCTTCACATGAAATTTGATCAAGATTGGCCCACTGGTTCCGGAGATATACTTCTTTGAAAGTGTTGACGACGACGGACGACGACGGACGACGGACGCCGGCTCGTGGTATACTAATACCTCACATGAGCCTTCGGCTCAGGTGAGCTAAAAATGCAAGAGTTGTCTTCCTTGTTCATGACACATCGTCTAAGTGTGATGAATGCACCTGTGAAGTTTCATGAATATATTCCGTACGGTTTAGGAGTTATTGTCCGGACAAGACATACCATTTGACTATATATGGATGTAAGTCAAGGGCAGATAATTCAAAAACTAAAAAGCAGGAGTTGTCTTCCTTGTTCATGACACATCGTCCAAGTATGATGGATGCACCTGTGAAGTTTCATGATTATATTCCATACGGTTTAGGAGTTATGGCCCGGACACAGTTTACTATATGGTACTAAGTCAAGAGCAGATAATCCAAAAACCAAAAACGCAAGAGTTGTCTACCTTGTTCATGACACATCGTCTCAGTGTGATGAATGCACCTGTGAAGTTTCATGACTATATTCCATACGGTTTAGGAGTTATGGCCCGGACACGACATACCATTTGACTATATGTGGATGTAAGTCAAGGGCAGATAATTCAAAACCTAAACAAGCAGGAGTTGTCTTCCTTGTTCATGACACATCGTCCAAGTATGATGGATGCACCTGTGAAGTTTCATGATTATATTCCATACGGTTTAGGAGTTATGGCCCGGACACGGTTTACTATATGGTACTTAGTCAAGGGCAGATAATTCAAAAACCAAAAATGCAAGAGTTGTCTTCCTTGTTCATGACACATCGTCTCAGTGTGATGAATGCACCTGTGAAGTTTCATGAATATATTCCATCATGTTTAGGAGTTATGGCCCGGACGCGGTTTACTATATGGTACTAAGTCAAGGGCAGATAATTCAAAACCTAAACAAGCAGGAGTTGTCTTCTTTGTTCATGACACATCATCAAAGTGTGATGAATGCACCTGTGAAGTTTCATGAATATATTCCATACGGTTTAGGAGTAATGGCCCGGACACGGTTTACTATATGGTACTAAGTCAAGGGCAGATAATTCAAAAACCAACTAGAAAAAGTGTCCATAGGACACGGATGCCCTCGCCAAATGCCATTCATAAATCAGGCTCTACCTGTTAAAAAAACTTTAACCTGAGGTTACAGGATCACGTACGTACGTACACACACACGTACAGACGGACATACACATGTATGCATGTACGGAAAACCGAAAAACTATATGCCCCCGGCATCATATGATGTGGGGGCATAAAAATGCAAGACTTGTCTTCCTTGTTCATGACACATAGTCTCAGTGTGATGAATGCAACTGTGAAGTTTCATGAATATATTCCATAAGGTTTAGGAGTTATGGCCCGGACACAATGTCACCGGACGAACGAACGAACGGACAAACGAATGGACGAACGGACGGACGTTCTCACAAACGGATACTTAAGTGGCTAGGTGTTGGCATATTGACTACTTAAGCGGCAAATTCTCTTAAGCGGCAAGCCACCTAAGAGCGAATTTTTGCCACTTAAGTACCCAAATAACGGAATAAACCCCATTTGGACTCACGAATATATACTTAAGTGTCAAACTGTCCAAATTTTTTGCCCCCTAAATGTCGTTTCGTTGGTGCGCATGGACGAACGGACGGACAGGGGTAAAACTTAATGCCCTTCCGCTATTCTTTGAGTAGGCGGGGGCATAAAAATGCAAGAGTTGTCTTCCTTGTTCATGACACATCGTCTCAGTGTGATGAATGCACCTGTGAACTTTCATGAATATATTCCGTACGGTTTAGGAGTTATGGTCCGGACACGGTTTACTATATGGAACTAAGTCAAGGGCAGATAATTAAAAAACCAAAACAAAAATGCAAGAGTTGTCTTCCTTGTTCAAGACACATCGGCTCAGTGTGATGAATGCACTTGTGAAGTTTCATGAATATATTCCATAAGGTTTAGGAGTTATAGCCCGGACACGGTTTACTATATGGAACTAAGTCAAGGGCAGCTAATTCAAAAACCAAAAATGCAAGAGTTTTCTTCCTTGTTCATGACCAATCGTATAAGTGTGATGAATGCACCTGTGAAGTTTCATGAATATATTCCATACGGTTAAGGAGTTATGGCCAGGACACGATGTCGGGACGGACGGACGGACGAATGAACGGACGGACGGACGGACGCACGAACGAACGGACAAACGAACGGACAGGGGTAACACTTAATGCCCTTTCCACCATTCTTGGAATGGCGGGGCCATAAAAATGGACGATTATCTGGTATGATAAGGTGGTCAGAGAAAGGACAGGATTATAGATTTTTATGTTGATGATACAGAAATTTGTCTTGACAATACGGAAAATTTTGACAACATCTAAAATTGGTTGACACCTATGGATCCCAGCAATCATCACAAAACACGTCTATATAATTTTGACCCCCTTGAACCCCACTTTTATATAGTAAAACAGGGGTTTGCAGGGGTAAACCTTATTTTTCTATTTCTGCTCTAAAATATAGATTGTGGGTACTCGTTAGAACCGCCTCATCAAGGCTGTTCTGACGAGTATCCACTATCTATATTTTGAGCAAAAATAAGAAAAATATCACAATTTTAATCGGAAAATTTTTATTTTTTTGGTGGTAAAATTTACAATATATTAGTATAGACATGTTTTCATAATGTGTGTTAAAAAGAGGTTCTGGTGTACCTGAAATGAAAGGTTTTTGTGATCTTCGTTCTGTTTGTTCTTGATCTCCTTCTCTGATGGTCCTTTCTGTTTGTCTAGCTCTTCTTTAACATAATTCAGTAAGTTCTCATAAGCGGTCTCGCTTTTCTCTTGAAAACTCACTAGTGGGTAGCCACCGGACAACACACCAATCTGAAACCAATAAGGACACATATAGGCCTTTGGGAGTAAACATACATCACATCTTTTTACAACACGGTTCACTTTAACACAATTTGGGATATAACACTCAAAAGTATACCGCCTTGCTAACCAGATGAGAAGAGAGAATGCCGATGTTGTAGGTGACAAACCAGTAAAGAATGATGCAGGGGAGATGTAAATGAGTGAAGACTCAAAGCAGAGGGCCTGGTTAGAACACTACCAAAGGCTACTCAATGTTGAGTTTGACTGGGACCCAGACCACCTGTCTGATGAACCACCAGTGGAAGGGCCACCCATCCCAATCACTATTGATATGGTTAAGAAGGCTATCTCTCAGATGAAGACTGGCAAAGCACCGGGTCCCTCTGGCATAGTGGTGGAGATGATAAGAGCTGCAGGTGATGCGGGTGCCTCGATGATCCGCGACCTTGCAGCTGCAATCATCCGTGATGGGAAGGTACCCTCTGACTGGGAACAGAGTTTCATTGTCTGTCTCTACAAGGGCAAGGGTGATGCATTGGAACAGGGCAACTACCGTGGTCTCAAGCTGACAGAACAGGTCATGAAAGTCCTGGAGAGGATTGTGGATGGCCTCGTTAGGCAGTTGGTGTCCATCGACGATTCCCAGTTTGGCTTCGTCCCAGGAAGAGGCACAACAGATGCAATTTCTGTTGTCCGACAGCTGCAAGAGAAGTATCTGGCGGCCAACAGGAGACTCTACATGGCTTTTGTAGACCCATAGAAGGCATTTGATCGAGTGCCTAGGAAAGTCATCTGGTGGGCACTAAGAAAACTTGGAGTGGACGAGTGGATTGTGAAACTGGTCCAAGGGATGTATGCTAATGCTCGGAGCCGTGTCCGCGTTGGTGATGGTTACAGTGAAGAATTCGAGGTGAAGGTGGGTGTTCATCAAGGCTCTGTTCTCAGCCCACTGCTTTTCATCATTGTGCTTGAAGCCTTGTCATGCGAGTTCCGCTCTGGGGTCCCCTGGGAGGACCTGTATGCTGATGACCTTGTCATCATAGCTGAATCCCTTGAGGAATGTGTCAGGAGGCTCTTAACTTGGAAAGACGCAATGGAGGCAAAAGGGCTGAGAGTGAATGCAGGAAAGACAAATATCATGATCTGTGGTACAGAGCTGGACCTCTTGCAGAGTACAGGCCAGTTCCCATGCGCTGTATGTCGCACTGGAGTGGGCAGCAACAGTATCTTTTGTAATGGCTGCAAGTTCTGGGTGCACAAGAAATGCAGTGGGCTCAAACGCTTGATAGAGGACCCTGATTACAGGTGTACATGGTGCCAAGGAACTGCACGCCCCTTAGATGGCAGACCACAGAGGGAAGTCCAAGTCGGATCTGACAAGCTTGAGGTTGTAGCATCCTTCTGCTACCTAGGTGATATGCTCTCTGCAGCGGGTGGTTGCGACCTTTCAACTACATCACGTGTGAAAACAGCCTGGAAGAAATTCAAGGAGTTGCTACCAGTTCTCTCTTCCCGCCACCTCTCGTTCAAGACACGTGGCCATGTGTATAGCTCTTGTGTGCGGAGCGCAATGCTCCATGCCAGTGAGACATGGCCATTGACAAAGCCAAACCTCCAATGTCTACAGCGAAATGACAGGGCAATGGTCAGACAGATCTGCAATGTCAAGCCACAGGACACTGTCACCATCAGGTCCAGTGAGTTACTTGAGCGTCTTGGCATTGAGGACCTGGACCTCATCCTGAAAGAGAGAAGACTTCGTTGGTATGGACATGTGGAACGCTCCAACGGTGCAGTCAAGACTGCCTGTGACATACAGGTAAGTGGAAAGCGGGGGCCAGGAAGGCCCAAGATGACCTGGAAGCAGCTAACAGAAAGAGATTGCAGAGAATGGAAGCACTCTGCTATAGATCCTCATGACAGACAAGCCTGGAGATCTGGTGTAAGATCTGCCATGCGTGCAGCAAGCCAGCTACCTGGAAGGGAGCCCACTTATGTGGACGTTGCCCCTGTACCTGCACGTTAATCAAAAATCAGTTGATGATGATGATGACGCACACATTTTAAAGCTGGATCAAAAACAAATGTACAGATTATATAGAAAAATGATCATATATGGTCATTTTTCTATATGATCTATACAGTTTTGTTTGGATATAACATGGTTGTTTAACTGGCACATTTTCTACTATGGATCCCAATAATAGTGCTATAAAGAGGTTGTTCAAACATGACTTATGAGTAAACACCTTTATTTCAAGATAGATACAATTAAACACAATGAAACAATGCAGCAGATCCTATAAGTCTTCCTGATTTATTCAACTTAATAAATAAATGTATATATCTATATGCTCATCTTTATGATTCTTATTTTGTTCTACTTCAATAATGTTTTACTGGCAAAAGGTTGCAGATGAATGTGCTGTCAGATTCTTCATGTGATTGACCAACGCAAAGCACCATACTGATTGCTGAACAGCTTAGTTAGTATGTACACTAGCTGTCATTCTATTTTATAGCTGAAGTTCATAAAGATATCCCTAAGTGACCATATAATCTCAGTAGTTTAGACACCCCTATCTCAAAGAAATTTTCCATTAGGTTAACAAGTCCCTGCACTGAACACCCTCCTAAACAGGAGTAGAGGCCATGATCAGGAATCGATACAATTAACCCACACCTCCCATCAGAGACACCAAAGGGAAAGAAACACACACATGAAGCAACAGACCCCAACGGAAACACTAACAGCGGAAAGCCAAATGGACAGTTACTTTCCCACAAAATGGCCAAAAGGCTATCCAAAATAAAATAATATAAGCGACACAAACACCCAAAGACCAATCATAACAAAAATAAACAGCGACAGAAGAAACGCCTTGGAACGGTCAGCGGAAATGAATTCCACTGGGGGGGGGGGGGGGGGGGGGGGGGGCTTAAATCGATTTTACGTGGCCACACTCCTCGCCTTTACTTCCGTCGCGATTAAGACATATAATTTGTTCAGTCTGCATGAAGGCCTCCTAACTCATCAGTGTAACATCTCCGTGAACACAAAAATCAAACAACCACAGAGATGAAACAATATATACAGAAAACTGGGGTTTACAGAGGTATACATTATTTTCTTTATTTTTGCTCCAAGACAAAGGTTGTCGGTACTCGTTAGAACCACCTCACTGAGGCGGTTCTAACAAGCACCTAGACTGGTATCAGTCTGTTAAATAGAGCAGTTTCATAAAACATTGCAAAACATACACTAATACAATGTTCTAAAGTAATGTCTGATTTAACAAATTTTGTATTTTAGATAAGGGGCAAATACTAATACATATTTCTATAGGTTTACTGTAGTTGTGTATCTTGTTAATAAGAATGACTTAAATACAGGCCAGTTGTTCAAAACTAACGACGTCGTTAGTTAACATATCGTTAAAACTTTGATCATTAAATATGGCAAATATGCTAAAATTTTTGCTGAAAAAATGTGATATTGTACTTGCTAGAAGAGTTAACAATTTGACCACTAACGAGCTCGTTAAGCTAACGATGCTTTGAACAACTGGCCCCTGATTGCCAGGCTAACCAGCACGCTGAACCTATGTTTGGAGTATAAATAAGAACAAGATGTGTTTGTGAAACACAAATGCCCCCGGACAGCGCAAGGTGAAGGTCACAAGGTCAAAATTTATGGTACCTCTTGAAAGGTCTTGTGACAAGGAATGCACATGTGAAGTATGAAAGCTGTACCACTTACCATTCAAAAGTTATGCCCAATGTTAAAGTTTTTGCAGACGGACAAACGGACAAACAGACAAACGGACAAACAGACGGACAGACCAAAAACTATATGCCCCCCAGAATCTTAGATTCCGGGGGCATAAAAATATCTCAAATTTCATCAGAAAACTCAACCTTCTCGAGATATAAAAGAATGCATTACATCACGTGAACAAGTCCGTGAAATGAAGACCCGCCTATACCCCACTTTATATAGAGAAAACTGGGGTTTACGGGGGTATACATTATTTTTCTTATATCTGCTCCAAGACATAGGCTGTGGGTACTCAATGAGGCGGTTCTAACGAGCACCCACAACCTATGTTTGCCGTATTTTTAAGAAAAATATCACGAATTTTCATCAGAAAAGTAGCCATTTTGGAGATGTGAAAAAATACAATATGTTGCATGGGAGTGTTAGCGTAATGTGTCACATGAATGTGTTATCATAATGATTGTCCCAAAGGTCTTCCAGCTACTGAGTTTTGACTATACTTCGATTATTTTAATCCTTAGAACACCAGTTGACAGTTTCGAAATACTTTGTAACACAGGGTCCAGATGTACAAAACTAACAATGTCGTTAGTAAACGTATCATTAAAGCTTTGATCATTTAATATGGCAAATATCCTAATATTTTTGCTGAAAAAGTTTGAGTTTTTTCAGCATAATACCAGTATATTAGATCATGTAGCTGCTAGAACATTTAACAATTTGAGCTTGCTAGGCTAACGATGCTTTGAACAACTGGCCCCTGGTTGCTGGGGTCCAAAGCAGAAATCGTGTTAGTTAAACAACAGTTTCATATACAGTAAAACCTGTCTTTGTGGCCACCTCTATTAAGCAAGCAACCTGTCTTAAGCAAGCAGGCATGCAGTTCCTGGAAAAGGAAAATGCATTAAAATTCACCAGTATTAAACAAGCACCTGTGTTAAGCAAGCACTTTTTGAATATCCCATAGGTGGTTGCTTAATACAGGTTAGACTGTATATCCAAATGAAAATGTATAGAATACATAGAAAAATGAGCATTATGGTCATTTTTCTATATAATCTTTATATATTTTGGGATATATCTTTAAACTGTGTTAAATCCAAAACTGAGCTATAATAATCTATTTCTCAAAGCTTTGATGGGCAGGGGCGCAACAATTTGCATGAATTGTCAGACTGATGCCACAGGAAGGACTGGTTAGGTCAAGTGACCAGCCCAACATGATATTATAGTTGTTTTATGCGGCAATATTTACACTTGCTACGAACAGTCCTTTTTTTTTTGTAGAAACCCTAAATTGGGAACTTCACTGTTTGCCACTCATCCAGTTATTTTTAAAATTTTTAGACACATCATCTGTTGTTAAATTGTATTTGTTCAAATTTTAGAAAAAGTATGGTAAGGAGTTCAAATATATTAAAAATTTTATCACCCAAAAAAATGAAAAGGGGGAGTTCCAAATCTGCCCACGCACAGATTTTCTTGAAACTTCAATTGTTGATTACTTGAGGACTATCAACTATATATATAACATTGTTTCATTTGATAAATTACTATAGGTCTCAGGAGAGCTCCCTGGGGTAGTCCCCTGTAGAGGTCATACACACCTGTGAACTTTTCAGTCTTAAATCAATAAGTATGATTATTTTCAAATTTTGTTGCTTTGATTGGCAACAGAACTCTATAAGGATTAATCTAATATAAAATCTATGTCTTTTAAATTTTCTGATACATTTATTTACAAAATTTCTTCTACTTTTCATGAAAATTTATAAAAAAAAATAAGATTTTCATCATAAGTATTAGATGTGTTACTGATCTTGTCACCCCAAGATATTGCATATAAAATAGGCCACATATATCCTCTATATAGCAAACAAATTTCAAAAAAGTCAGAAACCGGTAACATTGTTTTTGATTGCTAGATATGGGTTTAGGTCTATGTTTGTGCTAAAATCAGTTGCAATATAAGGGGACAAGATTTCCTTAAAGTGTATTTTTATTGTGTTTCGAATGACCATTTAGTGCCACCTTATCATACAAAGCTTAGCATGGGCATTTATGTAATAAAACTGCCCCCCCCCCACACACACACACAAAGTTACCTGTCCCCCCCCCCCCCCCAAAAAAAAAAGGCACTATTTACAGACAGGAGATTTGGTTTGACTTTTAAAAAGTAAATCAGAACATACATTAGCAAAGTACTCAAGTTCAATCCAAACTTTTTAAAGAGAAAAAATAAAATTCATTCATGCACTGTTCATGATGAATGTTTGTGTTGACAGTATTGCAAAAATGATAATCCTCAAACAATTATATTATGGAACAATAGGAATAAGACAAGGTGTTTTGTTTGGTCTTTCTGTATATTTTAAACCCTGCAATACAAAGACACTCGATGTCAGTAATGCGCAATGACATATTGAATCTGCTTAACAAATTACTTTCATATTCCTATTTTTTTCATTAATTATTTTTGTTGTTGTCAATTTTACTTCTTTAAAATAAGACAGCAGCCAATAAATTGCAAGCAGTGAAGGAACAGACTGTTTTTTCGATTTGTTCTAATGATTGATGAGGCCCCCGTCCATCGGGGCTTGAAGAAATAGATGGGCTGCATGATGCTTTCACGTGGAGCTGAAACCGACTGCACACGAGCACTGGTAAACCGCTTAGAGGATCTAAGCCTGCCCAGGCGAAGCGCTGCAAGTCGGTCCGTCCATGCTTATAAACCCTATTGGTTTCATTGGGCGACAGGGCTTGAGATGTCGTTTCATCTCAATGTCGAGTAAAAGTCCCACAAAATTGGAAGCAACGTCTCCAAAATGACCTATACATTGTTGACGGGGACATTTAACCTAAAATCAACCAACCAACTAATGACTGATCGGTCCGTTTGTTGGTAATTTTTTCGTACATCACTTGGTCAAAGAGACTCACACTGGGATCCCCCACCAAAGGTTTTGTGAGATCATGAAAACCGTTTTCTGCATTTTTTCTAGGTTCATTATAACAGCTGCAAAAGTGTAAGCTACAATGTCTTAGTCTTCAAAATAAATGCAGAGCTAGTCACACTGTAACTAGTTGTAAAATTGGCATTTGGTATACACTTCCCTAAATGAAATAGACGGAAGGCAAGTAGCTGTAACTAATGCATTTGATAGCTGATATTATATTTAGATGTTGAAATACCATTTACATTTTTAGTCATCTGTATGCAGTACTTGTCATCTATGTGAAGTTTTCTAGCTCTGTATTCATCAGTTTTTGAAAATGGCGTAAATCAGCTGTTAGCTGTACTATTAACATATTCTGAACCAAAATCTGCAGTTGGCTTTATATTTTTCTATAATACTGATCGCAAATATACCGTTTGCTCTTTTCTTCATCTGAAATCGTTCGAAAGCTGAACTGAATAGTCTTCTCGAATATACTATTTCATACTAAAAAATAATTGGTTGTTTTCTGAATCATATTTAAGAATATAAATAAAATAACTTTCTGACACTGATTTGCACAGCAGGCAACATTTGTTTGTGCTTTAGTTGCGGCGGCATTGTTAGAGTGACAAAATAGCGAACACACTTGTGTTTCCATTTTGTCTACAGTAATCTGTCTATACCGCTGGCCAAAAGATCAGAAAATATTGTCTGTGTTATTATGACATACCTGGCTCAACCATAATAAAACATCATTACTCTTGGTCATTCATTTTGCAAGCTGTGTCATTCAGGTATGACAATCAGACTTTTCAAACTTTAAGTAGACTGCATCAGTTCAGAGAGTCAAGCGAAATTGTCTGGTTTACAGAACCATCCATTTTACTTGCCATTTCAACAATCTTTGTCATAATAAGCTTCAGCAGCCTTTAGGATTACATTAAATGCAAAAAACGCCTGTTAAGAAATGAAATATTATTTTAATAAAATCCGATTGAAATGTTAATGAACACTCAAAATTAATTGTGTTTTCGGTGTTCCTCAGGGTACCATAATTAATACAAATGCTGATTAAATGAGCCTATACTATACAATCAAGGTTTAAACATACATATATTCATGTGTATATATATATTGGTGAGCAATTTCTCGATTGAAAATGTTATTCCATATCTACAATGGTTTGAAAAAAATTAAAAAATCTGACCAGTACTATTCAATGTTCAAATGCAGTATGTTACCGGTCTCAGATTTTCAAGAAAGTTTGATCAAATGTTCTACACATATATGGGCAATTTTCATATTAAAATGATGGGGTGACAAAAACTGCAACAATATGAAATCAAAAGTCAAACATATTCCAAAAGATGTTATGGTTGTGAAATCTGGGGTCTGCTCCATATGAAATTGATCATGGTCTGTGAAACTTCAAATGAACAATAGCAAATGTGATACAAAAATAATCACAAATTACTACTGCGATGCCTGAGAACAAAATAACTCCAAATTATAAGAAGCTGTTATGTATATATACACTTGTTTGAGGGTACCCCTATTTTCGGATGTGGAAATAAACAATACATTGTAGATTTATAATGAAAACAGATATGAGAGTGGAATAGCTAAATAATGAACAGTCATTTACCAGGCATTAATTATGCACAATATCATGGAAATCTGTGCGTGGGCAGAACCCTATGGAAATTTACTATAGGCTGGAACACCCCCTTTTCAGAAGACAAAATTCTGATATTTTTCATTGTTTGTTTGTTTGATTTTAGGTTTATTGTCCCCGTCAACACTGTAACGGTCACTTTGGAGATGCTGCTTCCAATTTTGTGGGACTCTTACCTGACATTGAGATGAAATGACATCTCAAGCCCTACTGCCCAATGAAAGCAATCAGGTTTTTATGCATGGACAGTCCGACTCGCACCGCTTTGCCTGGGCAGGCTTAGATCCTCTAAAGGGTTTACCAGTACTTGTGTGCAGTCGTTATGAGTTCTGCGTGGAAGCATCATGCAGCCCATCTATTTCTTCAAGCCCCGATTGGCGAGGGTTGCCCAAAACTGTGCTATATTGATCTATTTCTCCAAGCTCCACTGGGGCAGGGGCGCAACAATTCACATGAATTGCCCCAGGAAGGACTGCCCAACATGATATGATAGTTGTCTGCTGGGCAATATTTACACTTGCTACCAACCGTTCTTTTTATGTGGGAAACCCAAAATTGGGAACAACACTTTTTGCCACTCATCCAGTTATTTTTAGAGTTTTTAGACACATCACCCAGTGGTAAATTGTACTTGTTCAAATTTTAGAAAAAGTACAGTATAGATTTGAAGTGTTCAAATACAAAAACACACCTATTCAACTACATGTATATTGAAAACTTGACCACCCAGAAAATGTAAATTTTGAGATGAAAACTTCTGATATTTTTCATATTTCTGCTCAAAACATAGATTGTGGGAATTTGTTAGGCAGTGAGGCAGTTCGAACAAGTACCACAATCTATGATTTTGAGCAGAAAAAAGAAAAATGATGCATACCCTGTAAACCCCAGTTTTACTATATAAAAGTGAGGTAAAGGGAGTCCAAATTATATAGGCATGTTTACATGATAAAATAGTAACGGTAAACATTACGATAACACATCCGTGTGATTTAGTATATTTTTCAAACCTCAAAAAAAGGTAATTTTTCTGACGAAAATTTGTTATATTTTTCTTACTTACACTCTAAACATAGGTTTTGGGTGCTCGTTAGAACCGCCTCTACCTATGTCTAGGAGCAGAAATAAGGAAAATAATGTTTACCCCCTAAACCCCAGTTTTCTCTATATAAAGTGGGGTTTAGGGGGGTCTTTATTTCATGGACTTGTCCATGTGATGTATGGTATTTTTACCTCAGAAGCTCTCCATCTATTTCCTTTTCCAACCACGGCCATTATGACTGGCAGTTTGAGAGATTTGGCAGCATAATGGAACTCCATCTTGCAAGCTTCGGAGTCGGCATACTCATCAGAAACACAGACAACAACAACTTTAGCACACAATAAACCTTCAGATATGTCGTCGATCAAGCCATTCTGAAATAAAATGGTTTATGTGACATACAATCAAACTTTGATTACACAAATATCATTGTTGTTGAGTTGAGTGTTTGAGTTTTATGTCTCACCAACAGCTAAGGTCATACGGAGACAGGTCATCATCTCGGTTTAAAGACTCATGCGAAAGTTTCAGTCTGGAGAAGCCCGAGATCGATCCTGTGACCTTGGTTTGTTTGAGGGAGAGGAACTCTACAAGCTCTAAGCTTCCATTCTAATCCTGTAAAGTATTATTGTATGTTTATATGTATTGTATGTCGCTGAATTTGAATTTTTTTTTTAAACCGAACCAAATTTGTTTTAGATAGAGGTAGTACAAACTACTGAGGGCTAATCATTACGGAAGGTCATGATTGATTGTTTTGGGTTTAACGATATGTCAACCCTTATGGGTCATTTTGTGTTGTCTCCCAGAGAGTGGGGGAGACGAGACGGAAGAGACAGTAAAGGTGATGAAAGTGAGGGACAGTGAAGAATGAGGAAAATGAATGGAATTGTAGAAACAAAAGAAATAACAATATTACCCCTCTACCCTTACCTGCTGCAAGGACAGCAGGCCTTGTCCAACTGTAGGCCAATATCAGTTGGACGCCCCAGTGATGCGAGAAACACATCACCTTTGCCTCATCCTCCTACCCCACCCCCACGCCCCAAACTGCCAAGTCATGATGTATAATGGGGATGGATAAGAGATATATTTTCGATCTTTGAAATAAAGTCATGTTTTGTGTACACATTAGAATCACCTCCTTGAGGTGATTCTAATGAGTGCACACAACATACCCTTTCAAGATAGAATCAGAAAACATCTGTAAATTACCCTAAATAAACAGACATCTGGAGCTATGGGACAAATTTTTGAGAGACTCAAGAATGTGTTCTAATTAGCCATGGTAAACCAGCCATCCGTGTTCGAGTTTTCGAAATTCCACTGTAAATCTTTGAATAAATGTTTATTCTTGGATAATCTACATATATTAATCTTTAAGAAAGCAAAATTGTGAAGAAAAGATGTTGTCATCTCTTTTTTTTTTGTTTTGAAAAAAGATCGGGCTATACATACAGCTTCTAGGACTATATCATCTCTAGCAGTGAATCGTTGAGTTTTGTTTGTTTCGTTTTGGAGTTTAACGGCCCAGTCAACACTGTTTTAGGTCATTTTTGGTGCTAGTCAGTTTACCTATCCACACTTTACCTGAGCAGGCTTATACATAAGCGGTTAACCAGTACAGTGCACATTCTTTCGCCAGAAACTGACAACTGCCCTTCTTGAATCAGTGGAAGAGAGAGAATGAGCGTAGAAAAGATTTCATGACCAATCTCCACGAAAGAATGTTGCCGACCCCAGCAGGTATCAAACCTGTGTCCTCCTGATCATCAGTCAGATGTGCATCCAATATAGGGATCAACCATGGTTTTTCATGCATTAACATTTGCCGGGTCCCGAGGAAGCTGTTTGAACATGAGGCTGCCAGGCCGAATGTTCAAATAGCTTCCGAGGGATCCGGCAAATGTTAATGCAATGAAATAACCATGGATGATCGTTGTTCTTGCATAACTTACGATTCCGACAGCAAATTTTTGACGAAAACGCCCAAAAACTCCGTATAAACTCCATATAAACTCTTCAAATGCGACCGGCGAACCAACATGGCGGCCATTTCAGAATGTTGTTTACTATGACGTTGTTACGCAGTAACCATCTGACGTCATCATAGAACCCTAAAACGCTACGTTCAGGGCGATAATGTTACGTCGCTGAACGTAACGTAAGCAAAGCAAGGCCCCTCTTGTGATATCAAAAGCTCAAAATCCATGTTCAAACAGCACGCGAATTTCATGATTTGAACATGGTTTTTGCTGTTTGAGCAAGGCTTTCGGCCCATTTGACAATGGCTTCAAACAACCATGCGCATAGGTATTTATGCAAGAACTAGCTATCGAGGCTGGTATAGTCATCTCTAATTTTTTTGTTTTGAAGAAAGATCAGGCTATACATTCAGCTTCTAGATCAGTTCTAGCAGTAAATTGTTGACATCACGTGAACAAGTCCGTGAAATAAAGACCCCCCTAAACCCCACTTTATACAGAGAAAACTGGGGTTTACGGGGGTAAACATTATTTTCCTTATTTCTGTCCCAAGACATAGGTTGTGGGTACTCGTTAGAACCGCCTCAACGAGGCGGTTCTAACGAGCACCCACAACCTATGTTTGCAGTATTTATAAGAAAAATATCACGGATTTTCATCAGGAAAATCGCCATTTTGGATATGTGAAAAATTGCACTATGTCGCACGGGTGTGTTTTCGTAATGGTAATACATCACATAAACAAGTCCACGAAATGAACACACCCTAAACCCCACTTTATAGAGAGAAAACTGGGTATTACAGATGTATACATTATTTTGCTTATTTCTGCTGCTAGACATAGGCTGTGGGAACTCGTTAGAGTGTGTGTGAATTCGGGTTTAACGTCGCTTTCAACAATTTTTCAGTCATATCACGACGGTGTCTGGTTGCGACAGGGAGCTCAATGCTCACTTTTATAGTGCTGCCTCACTGAAGTATCATGTCTCAGACACATTACATGATACCACACCCAGTCACATTATCCTGACACTGGATCGACCAGTCCTAGCCCTACCCCGTAAATCTGAGTGCCTAGCGAGGAGCAGCTAGTACCATTTTTAACGACTGGTATGTCCTGGCCCGTGATCGAACCCAACTGAGCTATCGGGGCCGGTAAGGGAACTCGTTAGAACTGCCTCAATGAGTTGGTTCTAATGAGCACCCACAACCTATATTTGGAGTAGTATATACAAGAAAAATATCACAAATTTTCATCGGAAAATTAGTAATTTGGAGATATGAAGAAATGCACTGTCACACAGGTGTGTTATCCTAAACAATCAGTTTGGAGGTCAGTTGTAAACTAGATCAAATCACGAGCTCATCCGACCAGTGATTTGTCTACTTATATGCAGTCGTGATATGTCTACTTACAACTGACCGACAAACAGTGATTCATTACTCAACAATTAACACACTACAGCAGATCTATTTCAATTCTTACACAATGAAAATTGGCTACTGTTCTGTTGGTTCCTTCAAATTCTCCCAACAATGGTGAAAAATGAAGATTTAGACTGTTAGAGGAAATCTCGCCAAAATTATTTATGCTTTTAAGTCCTTTTGTAACATTTTGGAAGTGAGAAAATGACATTTTACGATCTCAGATCAAAGAATCTACAAGTGATATCATCAATGTAATAGTGAGTGAGAGAGATTTAGTTTTACGTCCCACCAACAGGTAAGGTCAACAGCTAAGGTCATACGGAGACGGGACCTCGGTTTAAAGACTCATCCGAAAGTCTGGAGAAGCCCGGGATTGATCCTGCGATCCCTGGTTTACAAGGCGAGTAGCGTAACCACTGCACCACAGAGGCTTCTCAATGTAATAGTACATGAAGTCACATGACCATTCAGCGAAGATGTATGGAAACATAAAATACCAGAATGTTTTTGATCAGCATTTTACTGCTTTATCAGTGTGTTCTGTGTCCATAAGCTGGAGTCTAAATCTTCATGCATGTGATAAATCTCCTTGTGTTATGCATAAGAATTTATTTTTCTGATTCCCACTTTCACCCCACTGTTGACCTAATAGTGCTATAAATATTTTGTTAATCTTCTTATAGAAGATTCTAGAAAACTGAGCCACAGATTAATTTCTATTTGTAAACAACATGTTTACAAGGAAAATTACTTTGGAACCTTCCAGAAAGTTCAGGTTTGCATTATTTTTAGAAAATTATATCATCTTATTCCACAGCCCTCTGGAATGTTCTAGAGAAATCTTAGGGTCTATAAAAGAGCTTAATTTTTCTCATTGAGTCAGACTTTGGAGTTTGATGTTTGGGCATTTAAGAAAAGTTATTTCTAAATTCTGTGTTGGATTGTTAAAGGATATTACTTTTCATTTTGGACTGTGAATTCTGTGGGATCAAGGAAAATAGATTCATTCAGGATATTTCATAACAGAGCTAAGTACATTTAATTTTCTTACTTCTACAGGTTAAAGTAAACTTGTAAATAAATTTTGTTAAATTTTTCCTAAAGGCTTGTTTGCTTTTTCTTTCTGCTACGCCTGGCTCGTAACAGAAATTGGGGGCTCGTCCGGGATAAAACCATTTGAGCATTTAAAACCGACATTTCATGTGACGGCAGGTTATTGTCATTTCTTATCAAATAGACTTGGCAGTTGCTTCACAAGATTGGTATTTCCCTATAGGCATATAGGGGATTGTCATTTCATGTGAATTGTCATTTCAGGTGAAATAGTAATTGTCATTTCATGTGAAATTCTCGTTGGGCTTGTCATTTCCAAAAAAAAAAAAAAAAAAAAACTTTGTCAAATTAACCTCAATCTGTATTTCCATAAATACTTTATAAAACAAACAAAAAGCAAACATGTCGTTTGATTTGAAGAGCTTTTTGGCTCAGCCTACTCAGGAGTTGTTTAATCTGGCCAAAAGGACAGATTTGCTAGAAATTGCTTCCCATTATGGGGTCACTGCTGTTAAAACAAGCATGAAAAAACATGAAATTAAGAATATTCTGGTACAGTTTTTTGTTGATGAAGAACTTTTCGATCCATCTGCTTTGTCTCTCATTATGGTTTCACATACTGAATTACAAATGAGACAAATTGAAATAGGAAGGCAAATTGAATTAGAGAAGTTAAGATTAGAAATGGAAGAAAGAGAGAAGGAAAAAGAAAGAGAAATGCAGAGACAAATGCAGATGGAAAGATTAGAAATGGATGAAAGAGAGAGGGAAAAACAAAGAGAAATGGAGGAACGAATTCGAAAAGAAAAATTAGAACAGGAAGAAAAACAAAGAGAAATGGAGGAACGGATTGAGTTAGAAAAGGAAAAAATGAGATATAGTATTGAAGAAAAAGAAAGGGAAAGGCAATTTCAATTAAGGCTGAAGGAATTGGAACTCCAGGGTCAGGATAGGGTGAAACCTACCCCTGTTTTTGACTCTGGTAGTTACTTTGATGCCACAAAGCACATCAGATTAGTTCCGCCATTTCAGGAAAAAGAGGTAGATAAGTATTTTTTGCATTTTGAAAAAGTTGCAGAAAATTTAAAATGGCCAAAAGAGCATTGGACCTTACTTTTGCAAAGCGTTGTTGTCGGAAAGGCTCGAGACATTTACACTCAGCTGACTGTGGAGCAAAGCTCAGATTATGATTTGGTCAAGGAGCTTATTCTAAAGGCATATGAGTTGGTCCCTGAGGCTTACAGGCAGAAATTTAGGAATTGTAAAAAAGAAATTTCCCAGACCCATGTAGAATTTGCTCGAACCAAAGAACAATTATTTGATAGGTGGTGTTCTTCTAAAAAAGTAGGCTCTGATCATGACAAACTTAGACAACTTGTCCTTGTTGAAGAGTTCAAACGGTGCATAAATTCAGACATTAAATCTTTTCTCGATGAGAGACAGGTTGAAACTTTGGAGGAAGCTTCTCGTTTGGCAGATGGTTATGCTTTGACTCATAAAGTCTCATTTGTGAACAGGCCTTATCCTCGAAAACCTTATAATCCACAGACAGGTCCAAGATTCTATCCCAGTAATCCCTCTGGTAGTTATAGCCATACATCTAGTACTATGCCCAAACTTTCTGGTGAAAATAAAAGCCAGAATCCTTCCAAACCTTCTGGTGAAAACAGAAGCCCAAATTTTCCCAAACCTTCTGGTGAAAACAAAGACCAGAATCCCTTATCTCAATCTCAAGTAGTTTGTTATTATTGTAAAAATACAGGTCATTTGATCTCTGAATGTTTAAAATTAAAGCGAAGAAAAGAAAGAGAAAGACAAGAGGAACTTAAGCCTACAGGTTTGACTTCTATAAGGCCAAAACCACAGTCTTGTGTAAGGGACGAAACTCTTTCTGATATCAAATTATCTGAGACTGATTCAGTTATGGAGTGTTATGAACCATTCTTATCAGATGGTTTTGTGTCACTAAATGGTGACAGTTATGCCCATCCTACCCCTATTAAAATCTTACGAGATACCGGAGCTTCTCAATCTCTTATTCTAGCAGATACTCTGCCTTTTTCTGAGAAGACTTCTTCGGGCCAAAGTGTCCTTATCCAGGGTGTGGAATGTGGATTTGTTAATGTTCCGCTTCATAACGTTTATTTGTCATCAGACTTGGTATCCGGTTCAGTGGCTGTTGGTATTAGACCTTCTTTACCTTTTAAAGGTGTTCATTTGTTGCTAGGCAATGACTTAGCAGGAGATAAGGTTGTGGTAAACCCACTTTTGACTACTAATCCTTGCATAGACCAACCGCCTGATCCCATTGAGCAGGAAATTCCTGATCTTTATCCGTCTTGTGCAGTCACAAGGGCTATGGCACGTAAGGCCAAGCAAACTGATGGGAAACAGGATTTTGATTTTACTGATACCTTTTTGGGTCAGTCTTTTAATGACGTGATAACAAGGTCTCTGTCTTCAAGCCTGCCTGATAAGCAGACAGATTTTCATGAGAATAACTCATCTTTCGATCTAGGCCGAGACAAAATGTCCGGGTCTCAACTAGCTATAGAGCAGCACAAGGATCCTGAAATTTCGCCTTTGTTTGAAAGGGCTTTAGATGAGCAGGAAGTATCACAGGTCCCAGTCTGTTATTATGTCAAAAATGAAATTCTTATGAGAAAATGGCGTCCACCAGATGTCTCAGCAGAAGACGAGTGGACTGTCAACCACCAGATAGTGGTTCCACGGGTTTACCGTCCCGAAATATTAAACTTGGCACATGAAACTCCCATGTCAGGACATTTAGGTGTCAATAAAACCTATCACAAGATTCTTAATCATTTTTACTGGCCTGGGTTAAAATCAGATGTTTCTCAGCATTGTAGGTCCTGTCATACATGCCAAATGGTAGGAAAACCCAATCAGACTATACCTAAGGCTCACTTGCAGCCTATACCTGCTTTTCATGAACCTTTCAGTCGAATAATTATAGACTGTGTGGGTCCCTTGCCCAGAACAAAGTCTGGTTGTGAATATCTATTGACTATTATGTGTGCTTCCACACGTTTTCCTGAAGCCATTCCACTAAGAAATATCAAAACTAAGACAATCGTCAAGGCCTTAGTGAAGTTTTTCACATTTGTTGGGCTTCCTAAATCTATTCAGTCAGACCAAGGCTCAAATTTTATGTCTGGAATATTTCAACAAGTAATGCATGAACTTGGCATTGTACAGTATAAGTCATCGGCCTATCATCCTGAAAGTCAAGGCGCCCTTGAAAGATTCCATCAAACATTGAAAAACATGATAAGATCATATTGCTTTGACACAGAGAAGGATTGGGATGAAGGCATCCACCTCCTTTTATTTGCTGTTAGAGAATCTGCGCAAGAATCTCTTGGCTTCAGTCCATTTGAATTAGTATTTGGCCATACTGTTCGTGGTCCTTTGAAACTTCTCAAAGAGAAATTTCTCTCCAATGATGACACCTCCCTGAATTTACTTCAGTATGTGTCTGATTTCAAAACTAGACTTTCAAAAGCTTGTGAGGCTGCTCGGACCAATCTTCAGTCAGCCCAACGGAAAATGAAACAGCTGTATGACATAGGGACAAAAGAAAGGAATTTTAAACCAGGTGATAAGGTACTAGCTCTTTTGCCTATTCCTGGAAAATCTTTGCAAGCCAGGTATTATGGTCCATACACTGTAGACAAAAAGATCAGTGACGTAAATTACATAATAAACACTCCTGGGAGGCGCAAGCTAAAGCAGCTGTGTCATATTAACATGCTTAAGGAATACATTGATAGGGACAATGCATCTTTAACATCAGTCAATCTAGTTAGCTCTGTTCCACTTAATTCATGTGACAATGACTGTGAGGATATTAATACAGTGAAATCTGATCCCACATCATCAAAACTTCAGAATTCTGACATTCTGAGAAATCTCGACCAGAAACTGTCACATCTAGAGCCAGATCAGCGGAATGAACTGAAACAGCTGATATTTGAATATGAACACTTATTTCCTGACATTCCAACACGGACAGACAAAATATTTCACGATGTGGACATAAATGGGTCTAAACCTGTAAAACAACACCCATACAGGATGAATCCTGTGAAACAAAAATATCTTAAAGAAGAAGTTCAGTATCTATTAGACAATGACTTTATTGAACCAAGCCAAAGTGAGTGGAGTTCTCCTTGTATTCTTGTACCAAAACCTGATGGGACATATCGTATGTGTACAGATTTTAGGAAAGTTAATTCCTTAAGTAAAACAGATAGCTTTCCTATTCCAAGAATGGATGACTGCATTGATAACATCGGGAATGCCAAATACATAACGAAATTCGACCTTCTGAAAGGATTTTGGCAAATTCCACTCACAGATAGAGCAAAGGAGGTTTTGGCATTCACAACACCAGACGGATTATTTAACTATAAAGTCATGCCATTTGGAACGAAAAACTCTCCGGCAACATTTCAGCGCTTAATAAACATGGTAATTGCGGGGCTGGAAGGCTGCAGTGCTTATATCGATGATGCTATCATATACAACAACCAGTGGAATCAACATCTTGGGACTATTCGAGCATTCTTTGATAGACTGAGTTATGCCAAATTGACAATCAATCTTGCTAAAAGTGAATTCTGCCATGCAAGTTTGACATTTCTAGGTCATGTTGTAGGTCAAGGTCATGTGAAACCCATTGATGCTAAAGTTGAGGCTATTTCAAATTTTCCTGTACCCATGTGCAAAAGACAGCTGATGCGATTTCTTGGTATGGCTGGTTATTACAGAAAGTTCTGTAATAATTTCTCTGTAATTGCTGAGCCTTTGACAAATTTGCTCAGCAAAAGAACAAAATTCCATTGGAATGCAATATGCCAAAATGCTTTTGATAAGCTTAAAGCCATACTCAAGAGTGAACCAGTTCTCTTAGCACCAAACTTTGAAAAGGAGTTTAAGCTAGCTGTAGATGCTAGTGACGTAGGTGCAGGTAGTGTTTTGTTGCAGGAAGATGAAAATGGTGTGGATCATCCAGTTTGCTACTTTTCCAAAAAGTTTAATAAGCATCAGAGAAATTACTCTACCATAGAGAAAGAGTGCTTGTCTCTGATTCTTGCTCTGCAACATTTCGAAGTTTATCTTACCCCTACTACTGCACCGATTGTTGTTTTCAGTGATCACAATCCACTGACTTTCATACATAAAATGAAAAACAAAAATCAGCGGTTGCTCAGGTGGAGTCTTATGCTACAAGAGTATAATTTAGACATAAGACATACCAGAGGGAGAGATAACATTATCCCTGATGCCCTTTCAAGAGCTTGAGCAGTGTCAGGAGTTGTGTTTTTCTTTCCTACTAAAGTGGATTGTAGATACATGTAATTTTATATGCAATGCTCAATATTTTATTATTCTTAAAGCAAAAGAAAGCTTTATTACATAAATCTTTCTTTTCCTCGAAGAGGGGGAGTGTTATGCATAAGAATTTATTTTTCTGATTCCCACTTTCACCCCACTGTTGACCTAATAGTGCTCAGAGAAATTGATAAGGGTCGTATCGTCGTAAATACGACTCTGAAATCGAGCAAATACGACTAGAAATGAAGAAAAAGTCGTACCAAATACGACCGTCAAATTGGCGATACGCCTAGGTCGTTCCATTGCAGTCGTATCGGCAATCGAAAAAAACACACAAAAAACGTGACGCCTGACAAAAAGCAATCAAAATCGCGGTAATTTTCGCCGCATCATAGTCTTCAACAAAAACTTCTCCAATCTTCAAGAATGATTCGAAATTCATCCATTCATGAATGATGGCATTTGTTTTAATTACGCTGAAACACTTCAACCTTACCTTTTGACGATCAAATATTGAATACCGATCCGCTTATATTTAATCAGCGGTGAGCCTCAAGTTATGACAACTATCAACATGATTAGGAAACCGATTATTGATGCGTGATTACATAACGGTATTAATTATCTAAGGGAAAGCCGCCCGCATTATTAACTTTATTAACAACGCCTGAAGCATGAACAGTAACTTTATGAGAAGCGTGCATAAAAATACGATCCGAAATATTGTTAGGCAACCACATTGACTTCTACGAAGTGTCATCTTCGAGAAAAAAAAAATTGGGTTCGACAGATCAACAGATTAACATTGTCATGTAGTAAGGAATTAAATATCAAAACAGACGTTCGGACGATAAAAAGTTAGGACCACTTTTTCTTTTTTTTTGGAGAACGTGACAAAGTTTCTCCGGAAAAACGCAAGAAAAAAAAATCAAATGCAGGAGATTTCTGGCGGCTATTTCTCCCAAGTCGCAGAAATTCGCGTTGAAATGGATTACTCTGTATTTTGTGGAAAAACAAAACGGAAGAAACAACATCTCGGCTAGGAAAGTTATAATTAATGTTCCAGCGAATATATATCCGACCAGGCAGCGTTAGCGCTGGCTCTTTCTGCTCAGCGTCCGCAGGCCGCAGATGCAAGAAAATTTGCGTCCATGACTAATTTTTTTCGCGTCCTTTGGCCATTGGCGAAAACCGGAGGCTTAAAAACGTTGTTTATTGCCGTTTTCCAACACGTGTATATCGGCGCCTTTGATTATTGCATCATGGTGGCTGTTTACTTTTGACTCCACTTCTATTTTTCATACTTTTATCATCCCGACATATTTTTTTCCTCGCAACATTGTCATCAATGCACGTCTGAGATAGAACCACCGCTACCACCGCTGCACAGACTGATCTCTTTGTCCCCCGTGTTCCGTATACATTTGACCAAAATTATATTTATTGAGTCACAATGGCAGGATTAACCTGTACTACTTGGGTACTCATATATCTAATTCAGTGTGAATCACAGGTGATCAGCATGCAGCGCATGCCTGTTTACTGCTATCTATCAAGTAGCCGATTAAATTAACACCCTAAGATGTCTCGCCGGCGTCTTTGAACATTAAGCAGAATAACTGGCAGCGCATCATAAAAGATCGCAAACACAGCAACCGGGACAGACTGATTAGCTTTCACAGATGCGCTTGCTGATCTGAGTCTTCACTGGTCGCACATTTTATTGTATTTTTGCTGAGCGCTGAATTTCTCGCCTTTTACCAATCGCATGCAGGTGCTACAATGCGTTGAGATTTCCCGCCTTTGAACGCATAGCACATAAGGCCGCTGCAGACACAAAACATGGGTTTGAAAACGTTTTGATGACAATATGATCTGTGTGACGGCTGAAGACTCGGACCAGCCTGCACAGTGTGATCAAAACGAGTCTTCAATGGCATCTGGGAAATTCCAAAAACACATGCGAAGTAGACGACCACATTGGCTGGATTTACATTGTTTAGAAGAAAAAGTAATTTTTCAATTTGCGGTCCGCCAGCTTATTAACATGAAAATGTATATCGGTATGTTACGATGATAGAATATGTGTTTAACGTCTTTTACATATGGCCATTGCGACGTCTGACATTATTATAAGTGCACCCAGCAGCCATCCTGTGATGACAGATGAAGTTACGACCCTAGCTTTGAATTTAGGAGTACCGATACTCTCAAAGAATCACAGGATACGCCTATGTCTTTGGTTGAAGGAGTAACAGTACTCCTCGGGCAAAAGCTTATCAATAACACTGAGTGCTATAAATATTTTGTTAATCTTCTTATAGAAGATTCTAGAAAACTGAGCCACAGATTAATTTCTATTTGTAAACAACATGTTTACAAGGAAAATTACTTTGGAACCTTCCAGAAAGTTCAGGTTTGCATTATTTTTAGAAAATTATATCATCTTATTCCACAGCCCTCTGGAATGTTCTAGAGAAATCTTAGGGTCTATAAAAGAGCTTATTTTTTCTCATTGAGTCAGACTTTGGAGTTTGATGTTTGGGCATTTAAGAAAAGTTATTTCTAAATTCTGTGTTGGATTGTTAAAGGATATTACTTTTCATTTTGGACTGTGAATTCTGTGGGATCAAGGAAAATAGATTCATTCAGGATATTTCATAACAGAGCTAAGTACATTTAATTTTCTTACTTCTACAGGTTAAAGTAAACTTGTAAATAAATTTTGTTAAATTTTTCCTAAAGGCTTGTTTGCTTTTTCTTTCTGCTACGCCTGGCTCGTAACACTTGACCTCAATAGACCCTTCCTAATCCCATTATACTTTTCAGTATTCCAGTTGCTAATTTTCATTAATTTGAAGTTACTTTCAGTAGCTATGTCAGAAGGCATCATGGACATAAAATAGGAATATCTTTTCATTGTTCTACAAGATAAATGTATGTTGTTTGTACTCATTAGAATGACCTCAATGAGGCAATTCTAACTAGTACACACAGCATACAATTCAAGATAAATTGAGAAAATCTCCCTGAACTAGAGCTGTCAGTGAAACTGACTAGGGCCCGGCAGCGCTATCAGAGGAGTAGGAAAATTTGTGGACGGACAGACGGACGTCTTTACGGATGTATACTTGTGTGTCTTCATCCCTACAAAGTACCCTTGTGTGTCAAATTTCCAGGAAATTTCTTGGAATTTCTTGGAAAAAAAGGCACACAAGTAACTATTTTTAGACACACAAGACACTGACGGAATAAATCGCATTGAGTTCAATGGAAGTGTCCATACTTTTAAACACACAAGTATACATCTGTTCCTGCAGACAGACAGACGGACGGACAGAGTGATTACTATAGGGCACCCACACTTTCAGTGCGGGGCCCTAATAAGAAAGTTATGGAGGAATAATAAAAAAATTTGTGGACGGACAGACGGACGGACGGACGGACAGACAGACAGACAGACAGACAGACAGACGGACGGATGGACAGAGTGATTACTATAGGGCACCCACACTCGCGTGTGACACGTCACATTATGGTTAACATTTCTGTCAAGTAATATTTAAATCCATCCAGGAATAATAACAAAGTTATTAATTGGACACAGCAAAGACCCTTTTTTGACCTTTAACCTCTAAGTATGACCTTGACCTTTGAGGTACCGCGTGTGACACTTCGTCACTTTATGGTTAACAGTTCTGCCAAGTAATATTTAAATCCATCCAGGAATAATAACAAAGTTATTGGACACAGGAAAGACCCTTTTTTGACCTTTAACCTCTAAGTATGACCTTGACCTTTGAGGTACGGACCTGAGTCTTGCGCTTGACCTTTAACCTCTAAGTATGACCTTGACCTTTGAGGTACCGCGTGTGACACTTCGTCACTTTATGGTTAACAGTTCTGCCAAGTAATATTTAAATCCATCCAGGAATAATAACAAAGTTATTGGACACAGGAAAGACCCTTTTTTGACCTTTAACCTCTAAGTATGACCTTGACCTTTGAGGTACGGACCTGAGTCTTGCGCGCAACACTCCATCACATTATGGTTAACATTTCTGCCAAGTAATATTTAAATCCATCCAGGAATAAGAAAGTTATGGAGGATAAAAAAATTTGTGGATGGACAGACGGACGGACAGACAGACAGACAGAGTGATTACTATAGGGCACCTGAACTTTCAGTGCTGGGCCCTAATTATCTGACTATTTCTTCTCTAAAGCTTTGAGAATAATTTCCTCAGTCCTGGTTTGATCTGAATTGAATTTAACATCCCCATCAACACTATTTAGGCCATCTTGGAGACGTTGCTTTCAACTTTATGGGACTTTTTCCCGACATCGAGATGAAATGTTATCTCAAGCCCAACTGTGCAAACAAACCAATAGGGTTTATATGCA
The DNA here is from genome assembly GCA_963580285.1 of Lucinisca nassula. Classification (NCBI taxonomy): domain Eukaryota; kingdom Metazoa; phylum Mollusca; class Bivalvia; order Lucinida; family Lucinidae; genus Lucinisca; species Lucinisca nassula. The sequence continues at coordinate 129,918,115 of OY757018.1, read as the reverse complement.
GGGACGGTCTGACTCGCACCACTTTGCCAGGCAGGCTTAGACCTTCTAAGCGATTTACCAGTACTCATGTGCGGTCAGTTTCAGCTCTGCATGGAAGCATCATAAAGCCAAATCTATTTCTCCAAGCCCCATTGGGCGGGGGCCATAGGAATTGCCTGGGTACTGAAGAACTAGTTTCTATCTGCCATGGAAAACAAGCCATCAGTATTTGAGGCATTGAATTTGTCTGTAAATTTACCTGTCCTACTCTCTCCACGTCTATCCAGCACCTGATACCATGATTGTCCATGTACTGCTTGATTTCTCGTGGATCACCATAGCCAAGAGCACCAGGAATGCTTCTGTAATGATCAGTTAGATAATGTTGCTATCTAAAACTTGATTTTAACCCATTGTATACTAGTGGACTCCTCCATTGCTATATGTTGGATAAGTTCATTTGTCATATAAGGGGTGTCCGGCCTATTTTTTCGTTTTTATTCTATTTCTGACAGAAAATTCTGTAAGCAAATAGTGCACGATAACCCTTTAGGGGTTTCCTGCATGCAATGGGTTAAAGCATTTCTTGTACAGAACATTATAACCAGAAGTCTATGAAGGACCTAACCATTTATGGACTTAATTCACTCACCCGAGTTAGGATGCAATAACAATCACCTGATGGGGGTTAGTGCCAGACTTTGGCAGGTTCTGCCTTTCATTTTTAAAATTAGAAAAGTTTTGAACTTTTCAATTTATTATTGATGGGAAGCATATGTAAGTGTCTAAATTCTGAATGCCATTGTAAATGAAAATTTGTAATATTTTTCTTATTTCCACTCGAAATATAGGTTATGGGTGCCTGTTAGAACCGCCTCAATGAGGCTGTTTTAACGAATATCCACAATCTATATCTTGGAGCAGAAATAGGAAAAATTATCTTTTCCCCTGTAAACCCCAGTTTTCTCTATATAAAGTAGGGTTTACGAGGATCTTCATTTAACAAACTTGTTAACTGCCAAACTGCCTGCAAATTTCATGAATCTAACTCTAAAATTTATTGAAATATTCTGGTGACAACTTTTCCTAAGCTAAATGCTAAATGCCTAAGTCAGAAAAATGGCAAAACTCTGTCAATTAATCAGATCATCTACACACTGGTCTAAAAAAGCTTCTTGTTCTTGTTATTTTTCTAAGCACAATCCTATGCAAAAACGCCAATGTCTATAAAGTGGCAAAACTTGGTCAAATATTTGAAATATTTCACCACAAGTCAATCAGGTCATCTTATAGAGCCCAAGTTGGTTACAAAATTTCATGAGCCTAGCTTCAGCAGTTCTTGAAACATTGGTTATAAACTATCTGCAAAATTTCTTGAACATACAAATGTAGCTCAATCAGTTCTTCAGATGGACAGACATGAACAAACCAATATTCCCTTTTAACTTCTTTTGATGTTTATGGTGGCACAATTGGCATTACCAAAGAACAGACAGTATTCTCCAATCACTTGTTTTTTTTTTTTTATCAAAAGTGGGATATATAATTATTAAGGGGAATGGGAACAGTTTCAGGGGAGGCAACTCCTCCAAAAGTATTTTTGTCTCCCATGTCAATAGGGGTCCACTCTTAAAGGAAAGAATTTGCTCCTGAGGAGCAAATTCTTTCCTTTAAGAGTAGATCCCTTTTTCAGTGGGATAGGGCTTATAGAAAAGCGGACAGGAAGTCCCAAAAGTTGTCTCCCTGTGAAAAATGGAGGGAAAATATGCCTGGCGCTCCCATTCCTCTTAAACAAATTTTTACCTTGTACCAAGACTAACAGCCTGAGCTGAATTCACCCAACTATAGCTGAAGAAACAAGACGGTGCGGGGCCAGTTCCAACAGATCTGTTGGTTTTTTCATTGAGAGATTTTATCAGCTCTTCAAACTTGGTCTGGTAATTTGGCTTCTTGGCATTTGTCATGTTCACAAATACCTGTAACAAATACATGTAAAACTCTCTTTTTTTTTGCCCCCGAGAATCTTTGATTCGGGGGGCATATAGTTTTTGCCCCGTCTGTTTGTTTGTTTGTCTGTCCGTCACAAAAACTTTAACCTTGATCATAACTTCAAAAGTATTTGACCTAGCCTGATGAAACCTCACACACTTATTCACTATCACAAGGGCTACATCCTGACCAAGGGCCATAACTCTGTTATCATTTTTGGCTGAATTATCTCCCCTTGAAATTTTTACAAAACTTTAACCTTGATCATAACTTCAAAAGTATTTGACCTAGCCCGATGAAACTTCACACACTTATTCACCATCACAAGGGTTACATCCTGACCAAGGGCCATAACTCTGTTGTCATTTTTGGCTGAATTATCTCCCCTTGAAATTTTTTAAAACTTTATCATTGGCCATAACTTTCGATTGATATGTGATAGGGCTTTCATATTTCACATGTGCAGTCCTTGTCACAAAACCTTTCAAGTGGTACCATAATTTTTGACCTCGTGACCTTGACATTTGACCTACTTTTTAGAAAACTTAAACATTGGCCATAACTTTCGATTGGTAAGTGATAGGGCTTTCATATTTCACATGTGCATTTCTTGTCACAAGACCTTTCTACTGGTACCATCAATTTTTACCTCGTGACCTTGACCTTGACATTTGACCTACTTTTTAAAAACTTCAATATAGTCCATAACTTTCTACTGGTAAGTGATAGGGCTTTCATATTTCACATGTGCATTCTTTTTTACAAGACCTTTCTAGTGGTACCATAATTTTTGACCTTGTGACCTTGACATTTGACCTACTTTTTAAAAACTTACATTGGCCACAGCTTTAAATTGGTAAGTGGTATGGCTTTTATATTTCACATGTGCATTCCTTGTCACAAGACCTTTCTAGTGGTACCATAATGTTTGACTTCGTGACCTTGACCTTGATGTTTGACCTACTTTTTAAAAAGTTTAACATCGGCCATAACTTTTGATTGGTAAGTGATAGGGCTTTCATATTTCACATGTGTATTCTATGTCACATGACCTTTCCAATGATCACATAATTTTTTACCTTGTGACCTTGACCTACTTTTTTAAGACTTGAACATTGGCCATACCTTTCGTTTGCTTAGTGATACTGCTTTCATATTCAACATGCACTGTCCAGGGGCATCTGTGTTTCACAAACACATCTTGTTTTCCTTCATTTTTAAACTGTTTTTGGTTTTAGTTTATGGCCCTTTCAAGATTATTCCAATTATTTTGAGTTGATTGTTAATCAAAGCTGGGCAAAAACGGGGATACCTTCTGTTGCAGAATTAGACATCTCAAAATGTGACCCACGCAAGCCTCAAACTCATAATGGTGAGAGACATTATGATTAAGAGACCCTTAATTTATTGCTAGGTCATCACAGAGGCCTTTGTAAAACAGAAGTGAAAGCAATGATCAGGAATCAATAAAATTAACCCACACCTCCCATCAGAGACACCAAAGGGTAAGAAAGACTAAAACATGAAATGACTAGACCCTAATGGGAACATCAATAAACTATAAAGGGGAATGGATACACCTTCAGGGGATGCAACTCCTGCAAAATTATTTTTGGCTAGCATGGCAATAGGGGGTCAACTCTTAAAGGAAAGAATTTGCTCCTGAGGAGCAAATTCTTTCCTATAAGAGTAGACCCCTTCTTCAGTGGGTATGAGCTTATAGAAAAGGAAGGGGAGTCCTGAAAGTTGTCTCCCTTTGAACAATGGCAGGTGTTCCCATTCCCATTAATAAAGCCCTTAACATCACTGTACATCATAACATGGTATCAAAATGGATCTCCAAAATAGATTTTATAGACAAATCACCAGTTATGAAAACATTTTTTGTATGGATATAACACAGGTGTTTAACTAGCATACATGTAGTTTCTTTCTCTTATGCCTGAATCTGTTTATTGGTTTGGTGCAATCCAGATATTTTCAAGTTTCTTCAAGTCACAATCATTATTATTTTTTATTTACCTTTGTAGTTTCCGCTATCAACTGAGGCCTAGTTTATTGATCTTGACAGTTTCAGCCATCAACTGTGGCCTTCTTCAGAGAAGAGAGAAAGGCCACAGAAAATGGCTGAAACTGTCAAAGTAAATGGACCATTAGGGATGTGACTTGAAGAAACTTGAAAATACATGTTCTTTTTCTGTATCAAGGTTTGATTTGTTTTATATATATATATTTTGGTTTTACAGCCCTTTCAAGATTATTTCACTCATATCGAGCCGATCGTTAATCAGAGGTGGGTGAAAACTGGAGTACCCAGAGAAGAAAAACCACCTGACCATCCATTGCAGAACTTGGCGTCTCACATATGGCCCGAGCCAGGCTCGAACCCACAGCTGTGAGAGACCTAATGATTAAGAGTCAGCGCTCTTATCCACTAGGCCACAGAGGCCCGCAACAATCATCAAGGTTTGGAGAGAAAGCTGATAATTAAACTGTACCACATCTGATAAGAGTATGCCGAGTTTGCTCTGTTTCCATTCAAATCCCTCCCCAACTGCAACCACAACCATAGGTTTGCGTAGAGTCAGCTTGGCATATTTGAATATATTGGCACAGTTCTCTTCCTTGGCATAATCCACAGAAATAAAGGCCACAAACACTTCAGCGTCTATAAGAGCTCTCGCCATTTCATCTACAGAACTAGTCTTTGCTGTCTCTTGAAACCAACTGAAACATAGTTAAACTCCAATACTAAAATACCAACTTTGGGACTGTTCAAAAGTGCTCTTTAAGACCACTTTTGAACAGTCCAAAAGTTGGTCTCTTAGTACAGGACACTGGCTGTAGAAAACACAAAGGAAGAACAACTGAAATCTGACAAATATGCTTTTAAAAGTAGGATTAGCCTCAATTTTAGCTGGCCTTAATAGAGAAAAATTTGCTGCATATAGAGGACCCTCCTTGTAATGACGGTGTCTGTTCCCTAATATCTTGCCATTAGAAAGAACTTGCCTCTAAAAAGAATAAAAAAATTTGCGACAGTATATTCTGCGATATACTGTCGGAAACCCGACGTCATCACGTAACGTCGCTTTTAATTGGTTGTCATTTGGTTTTACGCAGCTCACCGAGCTTGCCGCCTTGTGCAAAATAGTACAATTTTTAACTTAACAACCAAATAAGTGCATTAGAACGGGGATAACTGTACTTAAAATTGTCATTTGGGGAGGTAAATCGTCGGTTATATGGTCGCAAATTACGTTTTACGGCTCCGCTAACAAAATTTCCCCCCGTAAAACCTCCGATTTACCTCCCCAAATGTCACTTTTAAGTACAGTTATCCCCTAAATATATAATTAATTTTCATCAGAAAAATGACTGTTGTTGAGATCTAAAAGGATGAACTATTACACACAGATGTGTTATCATAATATAGAATGCATTATTTTTTCTATTTCTGATCCAGAATATGCATGGATGATTGTGACAACAGCAGTAGTTAGCAAAAATAGGTCAAATATAACAAATTATCAATTTTATAAATGTACAATGTAATTTCTAGAACCATCACATATTACACACCATGTTATGACTCAAAGGCAACAGATATGCCTCAACCCATTCAGTACCAAAAACCCCTAAAGGGGTACCTTGGCAAACAGTGCAGGCCCAGATCAGCCGCCGCAGAACGCGGCATCTGATCAGGGCCTACACTGTTTGCTAAAAGTTAAACCATTTTCCAAATAGATTTTGAAGAAAACACAACCTGACACCCCTAAATTTTGGAATGGACTCCTCTTATATATAAGGAGGAAGATTCCATTTGGTACTAAAAGGGTCAATTGCAGGCATCATATCAACAAATCTGTGCAGTGAACACCCCTCTAAATAAACCACACTTTACAGTAGAACTTCGATGGCTTGAACACCGATGGCTCGTATACCATGGCCGACTCGAACAAGTTCTTGAGTCCCTAGGGAATTCCTCTTCATAAAAAATAATGCGGGATAAATTAAGGAGATTTTCGACTTTTATCTTGCAAATGTATGCTTTGTGTACACACAGCATATATTTTTTTATTATAAAACACTGAAAAGATGTCACACAACTAGCCCCCGTTATGCCTCCTGGCAGTAACCCTCAGTGGCTCGAACTACCCCTGTCTCGAACAGATTTTCATGTTCCCAAAAGTGTTTGAGCCATTGAAGTTCAACTGTATATAGATAAAACTGGGGCTTATGGGTTGTTGATAAGAAAAAAAGAGATAGAAGATAAGAAAAACAACCATATTTTGGAAGGACTAAACTCCCCTAAAAGTGCATGCATTCTTCTAAACCAATTCAGTTCTTACCACTTATAGCCCTGTTTCTCCAGGTCATCTCTCACAGCAGCTGGGTGAATAACAGAACTCCTGGATTTAGGAGCATCTTTGATACAGTAGGAGATGAACAAATCTGAAAATAAGAAAGCAGTTTCAACCATTTTACATCACATGAACAAGTTTGTGAAATGAACACCACACCAAAGCCCACTAATATAGAGAAACACAAGGGTTTATGGGGGTATACCTTATTTTTTCTTATTTCTGCTCCAAGACATAGGTTGTAGCAGTAGGTACTTGTTGGAACCGGCTCAATTAGGTGGTTCTATCAAGCACCCGCAACCTATGTTTGCAGTATAAATAAAAGAAATATCAGTTTTTCATCAGAAAAGTAGCCATTCTGAAGATGTGAAAAATGCACTATGTCATAAAGTAGACAGCAAACCTGTAAACAGGATATTGGCAAACAGTGTCAACCCAGATCAAGTGCTACGGATTGTCACGTCTGAGCAGGTCTATCGCTTTTTCCAAAAAAGAAGGTCTGACATTCTCTTAACAAAAATCCAAACCCAGATCAAACACCACATAATGCAACGAGGCTCTTCTAATGAGTACCCACAACATGTTTTCTTGCAGAAATAAGGAAAACAAGATGTGTTTGTGAAACACGAACATGTCCCCGGGCATGGTCATTTTTTTTTCAAAGTTGGCCACAGTTCAAAGTCAAGGTCACAGGTCAAGATTTTTTGTTTGAGTGGGAAGCCCTTGGCAAGAGGAACGTACATGCCAAATATGAAGACTGTATCTCAAAAGGTTCAAAAGTTATGACCAATGTTAACTTTTTCTTTTATGTAGGTCAAAGGTCAAGGTCACAGGTCAAAATTTTTTATGTGAATGTAAAGCTCTTGTCACAAGGAACCTACATGCAAAATATAAGGACTGTATCTCAAATGGTTCAAAAGTTATGACCAAATGTTATTTTTTTATTTTAAGTAGCTCAAAGGTCAAGGTTACAGGTCAAGATTTTTTGCATGAATGTAAAGCTTTTGTCACAAGGAACATACATGCCAAATATGAAGGCTGTATCTCAAGCGGTTCAAAAGTTATGACCAATGTTATTTTTTTCTTTTAAGTATGTCAAAGGTCAAGGTCAAGGTCACAGGCCAAATTTTTTTTGCATGAATGTGAAGCTCTTGTCAAAGGAACGTTCATGCCAAATATGAATACTCTATCTATCTCCAACTGTTCAAAAGTTATGACCAACGTTAAAGTTGTCTACATACAAACCAACAAACAAACAAACAAACAAACAAATAGACAGGGCAAAAACACTTTGTCCCCGCTATCGCTACCGGGGACATAAAAACATGTTATAGGTACTCATTAGATGTGCCTCGGTGAGGTGCTTCTAATGAGTACCAAAAACATGTTTTCAAGCAGAAATAAGAAAAATATTTAGTACTTTTCGGGTGAAAAAGAATGCCTAATCTGGAGCTATGAAGTTAACTGTAGCAGACTATATGTATAAAGCTTGTCTGGAAATGTTCACTGAATAAGACAAGAAGAACATACAAATTTTAGGGGTATCTGTGTTTTTTTATTTGTTGGGAGTTTTTACAAAGATGTATGTTTGTTAAGCAAACAGTGATCCTCATCAGACATTCTGGGGCCTCTGAACAGGGGCTACACTGTTTGTATGAGAAAGAAAGAGATGGTCAAAAGTGAAGAGATGGATGCCCATCTTGATTATAATTTGAATACCATTTTTAAATTTTAATTAATTGTAGAACACTTATGTGTGGGAAATCAACAAAGCATATACATCAATGAGACAAAATCATCATAGTGATGTCATTTGGTGGAAGAAAGTGCATCCAATTTCTGTATTTACCCGAGTATTTAGACACTTCAATTCCTTTTCATACTCATCACGAAAACACGCCTATATAATTTTGACCCCCTTGAATCCCACTTTAATATAGTAAAACTGGGGTTTCCGGAGGTATACCTTATTTTTTTTATTTCTGCTCTAAAATATAGATTGTGGGTACTCGTTAGACGAGTGCCCACAATCTATATTTTGAGCAGAAATAAGAAAAATATCACAATATTTCATCATAAAATTTTCATATTTTCAGCGATAAAGATGGCAATGTATTTGTATAGGCGTGTTTGTGTAATGCATTCTAAAATGTGAACAAGTACAATTTACTACACACAGTTGGATGAGTGGGGAACAGTGTAGACCCTGATGAGATGCCATGTTCTGAGGCATCTCATCTGGGTCCCAACTGCATTGCTGATATCACAAATACATGCCTTTATAATTCTGACCCCCTTTATATAGCAAAACTGGGGTTTATTCTTCTTATTCTGCTCTAAAATACAGATTATGGGTACTCGTTAGAACCACCTCATTGTTTTTTTTTTTATTTCTGCTCTAAAATATAAATTATAGGTGCTCGTTAGAACCGCCTCTATATTTTGAGCAGAAATAAGAAAAATATCACCATTTTTCCTCTGAAAATTTTCATTTTTTTCTTTTTTGGTGGTAAACTTTACAATGTATCTGAATACGCATGTTTTCGTAATGGCGGCCTATCATTCTGTCCATATACGTAGGGTAGATACGGTAGTCTGATCGGCAACTTTGATGTCCCTGTTTCAATAGTACGTTTTCTTGTTTCAGGCCCATATTATAGCAGTAACGTTGTGGAAAAATCAAACCTGAAAATGGTTAACCCTTGTCCTGCGGATCCCGGATATGTCTTATCTTTCAAACAATGAAGATCCAGATCAGATGGCTTCTGAAGAAGCCATCTGATCAGGATCTACATTGTTTGTCATTCAGTTTATGAATTTGTTGCAATAATTTGCATCAAGTAATCTGATTGGTTGATAATCGGTAGTGGGTGTGGCATATATGAATATTCAGCAGGACAAGGGTTAATTCCCTTACCAGCAGAAAGGTCTTTTCTGAGATCTCTCAGACTTCGGACAGATTGGACAAGGTGAAGGTCAAAGTCACTGTGATTGTCAGGTGGCATACAGGCTGAAATATTCAAAATACATCATTATACAACTTGCTATACCAAACCCTCTTTATAGCACTGTTCAATGTAACATGGTTTCACATATAATACCGCTATAGATGGCTCCCCAAAAAAAGCATAGACTATATAGAACTAGAAATGTGTCAATACAACACAAATGCCCCCGCCCAGGGACCTACCTCCCCCCACTTAAGGTCATGCGGCAGGGGCTGGGTTATGGCTGAATAAAACTTTTGACCCTTATCTATCATCATTCCAAATATGTAGCAAATCCATCACATGGTTCAAGAAATATGAGCTCTCAAAAAATATAATATAAAAAGGCATCGCATGCGATACAAATTCCCTCGCACTAGTCAACTTGCTTGAGATATTATCATATGCAACATTTGTGTAAAGTTTGTTTAAAAATCCATCAATAAATGTACGTTCTAGAGTGATGACAATGTTTCTCTAAAAATAACCACAGTGACCTTGACTTGAGGCCATGACCACAAATGTAGATCTTGCTCAAGATATTATCACAAGCATCTTTTGTGTGAAGTTATATTAAAATCTGTTAATAAATGTAGGCGGTAGAGCGATGACAAAGTTTTTCTAAAAATAGCCACAGTGACCTTGACCTTGAGGTCATGACCTTGAAAGTCAAAGCAACTCAAGATATTATCATAAGAACTATTTGTGTGAAGTTCTATTAAAATACATCAATAAATGTAGGCGCTAGAAAGTTGACAAAGTTTTTCTAAAAATAGCCACAGTGATCTTGACCTTGAAAGTCAAAATAGCTCGAGATATTGTCATAAGGAACATTTGTGTGAAGTTATATTGAAATTGGTGAAAAAATGTAAGTGCTAGAGCAATGACAAAGTTTTTCTAAAAATAGCCACTGTGACCTTGACCTTGAAAGTGGAACTCGCTAGAGATATTGTTATAAGGAACATTTGTGTGAAGTAATATTGAAATTGGTGAAAAAATGTAAGCGCTAGAGCAATGACAAAGTTTTTCTAAAAATAGCCACAGTGACCTTGACCTTGAGAGTCGAACTCGTTCGAGGTATTGTCATAAGGAACATTTGTGTGAAGTTATATTGAAATCAGTGAAGAAATGTAGGTGCTAGAGGGATGACAAAGTTTTTCTTAAAATAGCCAAAGTGACCTTGACCTTGAAAGTGGAACTAGAGATATTGTCATAAGGAACATTTGTATGAAGTTATATTGAAATTGGTCAAGAAATGTGAGCGCTAGAGCGATGACCAAGTTTTTTAAAAAAAGCCACAGTGACCTTGACCTTGGGGCCATGACCTTGAAAGTAAAACATGCTCGAGATATTTTTATAAGGAACATTTGTGTGAAGTTATATTGAAATCAGCTGAATAAAACTTTGGACCTATATCTATCATCATACTAAATATAAACCAAATCTATTGTATGGTTTGGAAAATATGAGCTCAAGTTCTACCTTGTACAAAAACCTTAACCTGAGTCTAACAGGATTACGTACGTACACACTTTCGTACAGAAGGACGTACATTCGGAAACCGTATGCACGTACCCACGGACGCACGCACGGAAAATAAATTAGGGGATAACAGTTACTGTATTCAAAATTGTCATTTGGGGAGGTAAATCGGCTGTTATAGGATCGGAAACATGTTTTGTTACCAAGTGTACCATTTTGCACAAAGCGGCAAGCCCTCTAAGGTGGGTAAAACCAAATTCCAGCAAATGAAAAGTGACGTTACGTGATGACGTCGGGTTTCCAACAGTATATCTCAGAATATACTGTCGCAAATTTTTGACGCTATCCAATCAGATGCCACGTTAAATACACAAGTTCATTAGAATGGTCATTATTGTATATAATGTATACATTTTTGTTTGGATATAACTTAGTAGTTTATAATTAACATGGTTTCCACTTTGGACCCCAACAATAGTGTTATAAAGAGGATGTGGTATATAACAATTTTCCCCCCAGCTATCCCAGAAGGAAAGGTCTCTGTTATAAATTGAGATTGATTGCCTTCCGATTTATGCAATGTTTTTCATATAGTAGTCCTAATACTTAAGTCAAAAGTTGAGACCCAGATCGCTTCTTTTAGCCCCCGCCCATAGGGGCTTGAAGAAATATATGGGCTGCATGATGCTTCAACGCAGAGCTGAATCCGGCCCGCACACTAGTACTGGTAAACCGCTTAGAGGATCTAAGCCTGTCCAGGAAATGCGGTGCGAGGCGGACCGTCCTTGCTAATAAACCATATTGGTTTCATTGGGCGACAGGGCTTGAGATGTCATTTCATCTCAGTGGTGGGTAAAAGTCCCACAAATTGGAAGCAAGGTCTCCAAAATGACCTTTACAGTGTTGACACAGACGTTAAACCTCAAATCAACCAAAAGATCGCTTCTTATATGGCTTCAGATCGCTTCTTATATGGCTTCTGGTCGCTTAGAGGATCTAAGCCTGCCCAGGCAAAGTGGTGCAAGTCGGACCGTCCATGCTTATAACACCTATTAGTTTCATTGGGCGGCAGGGCTTGAGATGTCATTTGATCTCAATGTCGGGTAAAAGTCCCACAAAATTGGTAGCAACGCCTCCAAAATGACCTTTACAGTATTGACACGGAGGTTAAACCTCAAATCAAACAAATAAATATGGCTTCTGATCTGGGACCGCAATGACAATTCTGTGGCTTCTGAAATTATGAAAGTATTTGTAAAAAGTATTTCGGACTTACCCAGTAGATATACACAAGAGATAACATAGAAATATTTAACTGTATGTGTAAATCTTAAGGCTAGGTCTACACATGAAAAGGTAATGAAATATTTAATTGTATGTGTAAATATTCAGACTTAACCACAATACATGTACCCTGGGACATGTACCTACACAGGAGCTGGTATGGAATTATTTAGCTGTAAAGATATTCAGACTTTAAATACCTATTAGATCCACATAGGAGATAGTATGGAAATATGAAACTATATTCTTCAATATTCAAACTTAAAGCATGGAAATGATTAATTGTATATCTAAATATTCAGACTTACCTAATAGATCTACACAGGAGATAGTATGGAAATATTTGACACATTGGAGAAACGGAGCCTTTAGTCCAACTGCTCTTCTAACTGTTGAAGCAGCAAACATGTGAGGATCTCTCAAACCCTGGAAAAAACAATATAAATTATTAAACTTAATTTTTTATTGAACATTTTGTCCCTGAAAGTGTAGACCAAGAACAGCTACAAAATAGTATGATCGGACACTCATGATGTTATCAAGCCTTTGAAATGAACATATCTGTAAACTACACTTTATATAGTGAAAACTGGAGTTAACACGCGTCAATATTATTTTTCTTACTTTGGTCGTGGGTACACATTAGAACCACCTCAATTTTTCATCATATTCCCCTCACACAAGGGCAGCAAGTGATTTATTATACCGAATTCTGATTTCTAGAAAATCTTTCAGTGAATGCATGAATAAGACTGTGCACAGACGACTGTGTTTGCTATCGGGAAATCAGAGATACAGAGGACTCAATGAAACTTCAGAAGGATATAGATAGTGAGTGAGTGAGTTTTAGTTTTACGTCCCACCAACAGCTAAGGTCATACGGAGACGGGACCTCGGTTTAAAGAAAAGGATATAGATAGATTAGGATGTTGGGCACGAAAATGGGGTGTGAGATTTCAGCCTGTTAAATGCAATATTACGTAGATAACTAGGAAGAGAACAAATAAAATTGAGGCTTCATACACCTTAGAGGGATCAGTCCTCAATTTAATTCCATAAAATACCTTGGTGTGACAATCGCGTGCGATTTGAGATGGAATACACACATTAGCAACATGTGTACTAAGGCGAATAGAACACTTGGTTTTCTGAGGCAAAATCTTCATCAGTGTCCTCAGGATGTGAAGGAGACAGCATATAAGGAACTTGTTTGCCCAATCTTGGAATATGGTAGGTGGGACCCCAGTGAGGTGGTCCTTTATGAAGAAATTGAAAAAGTTCAGAATAGAGCTGCCAGATTTGTAACAAGCAACTACTGCTTTGAAGCTGGGAGCATGACATAGGACACGGATACCCCCACCTGAAAATGTGTCTATGTTCGTATTCATCCATAGAAAGTTTAAGTTTTGGACCATTTTTTTACCTTTGACCTCTAAGTATGACCTTGACCTTGGAGGTACGGATCTGGGTTTGCACGTGACACATTGTCTAATGATGGTTAACATTTCTACAAAGTAATTTCAAAATCCGTCCAGATATAAGTAAGTTATTGAAGTTTAAGTTTCCGACCATTTTTTTTACCTTTGACCTCTAAGTATGACCTTGACCTTGGAGGTACGGATCTGGGTTTGCACGTGACACATCATCTCATGATGGTTAACATTTCTTCAAAGTAATTTCAAAATCCATCCAGAAATAAGTAAGTTATTGACTGCGTTTAAGTTTCAAACTCTTTTTTTGACCTTTGACCTCTAAGTATGACCTTGACCTTGGAGGTACGGACCTGGGTTTTGTATGTGACACGTCGTCTCAATATGGTTAACATTTCTGCAAAGTAATTTCAAAATCCATCCAGAAATAAGAAAGTTATTGACTGCCTTTAAGTTTCGGACCCTTTTCTTGGCCTTTGACGTCTAAGTATGACCTTGACCTTGGAGGTACGGACCTGGATTTTGCACGTGACACGTCGTCTCATTATGGTTAACATTTCTGCTGAGTAATTTTAAAATCCATCAAGAAATAAGGAAGTTATTGACTGCGTTTAAGTTTCCGACGCAAGGACGGACAGGGGCAAGGCTATATGCCCTTTCCACCATTCTTCAAATGGCGGGGGCATAAAAAGGAGAAGAGACAATAGGCTCATACTCTTATACAAAGGTCTAAAGTGTGCTGCCAGCATTCCAACAGATGACCTTGTTCCCCAGCTAGGCACTGTAGAAAGCACCATTCAATGGTTTAAGACCCTTACTGCAAGAACTGACATTTATAAAGAATCGTTCTTACCCCGAACCATTAGAGACTGGAATGCCCTTCCCAATTTGATTATTTCGATGGCTGAAGGGGCTGAGGCTTGTGTAGCTAAGTTTACCTCTTTGGTTAGAGCTAGGGACTAACTTCCCATATCACAGGTCCTGGTGTATGAATATCATTTGATGTGTCAGCAGTAACAATTCTGATTCTGATGCACCTGTAGTTTTGAGCAGTGACGTGAGAGGGGAATATTGCCTGGAATATGATAATTTAATAATTTTATGGTCCTGCACATGACCAATCGGAGTTTTAGAATAGCTCATGAATATTAATGGGGTATAATAAAACAGTTTAATGGCGGAGCCCCAAAACGCATAGGTTATACAGAAAAATTACCATGAATGGTCATGTTTCTATATAATCTATACCTTTGTGCTTGATTACCGTAATGATCCGGCTATAAGACGATTTGGCTATAAGACGGGGGGTATTTTTTGGCTTTTCTTTGGGTGATTTTTGCTTAGTCTCGGCTATAAGACGGGTATAAATTCTAACAATCTGACGGGGCTTGCGCCGATGTAGAAAGTGCCGAACATTTCAGAGTGAGACACTGTTTGATCAATTTCGCTCGATGTTTTGCGGTCGCGAAATCTAATGACAACGACGACTTTACTAAAATAAAATTTATATTAGACCGACTTCAATGATAAACAGATAGTTTTAGGTACCTAGCAAGTCCCTGAATAAATTTTCTTACCTAGAAACTGTAATCACTTATTTTTTGTGTCTGAAATTTGAGTTTATTAACGTCACAACTTTCGCCTCATTAATATTCATGAACTCATTATCATAAACCAATGAAGGAAGGAAAGTAAAATGATTGGCAGTAACTAAGGAAAGCAACTACGCGTAACTGGCATTTTCTACAGCTTAATACATGTGCGTCGGCATACATTTGATATCTCCCGATTCCAACTGGATAACAGGATTTCGAACCCTATCTCCCGGTCTTCCACCCGATGGTCCCAATCTCCTGACAAGACAATTTTCCTTTAAAAATATTTCGCCGCCCGACCATTCTAGTATTTACCGCAGTAAAATAGCTATTCGGTTGACCGTCAGAAGATTTACACCTGTGTTGAACTGCTGATGCGTGTAAACATTATCGGACAGTTAATAAGGTGATTAACTCGGCAGGGGTTATTGGATAATTGGTGTGTTTACATAAGAGATTAAAACAACAGGTTATTGCTAATCAAGAGTGATATAGGAGGAGACAGAATAGCCTGTGCATCCATAATGTTTGACCGGAGATCTGTTTTGCTGCATTGGACATTTATGGAAAAATATAATAACAATAGTAAAAAAAAAACGTAAGGCATCATCAACTTATTTTCTTATGCAAATGGAGTGAAACTTTTGCCTCATTAATATTTATGAACTCATTATCATAAACCAATGGAAATTCGCGCTTGCTTATTATATTCCGGGGCACCTTCCGGGGAATGTATCCATTGAAAACGCATGGGATTTAATCCAGTTATGATAAAACCCTTTAGGCTTGAATTATAACTGTTCTTCACGATCTTTTGGTTTCTTTTACCGATGTTTATAATTATTAATTTGGAATCACGCTCCCGCTCATCACTTCACAGACCCATAGTTACGCAACAGGTATACACATGTACTTACCGCACGTGATTTTCCTTCCGTTCTTTGCGGAAATTTTCAAGGATGCCCGAGATCTCGGTTATAAGATGGGTGTAAAAATTAAGGGGTATTCTGGCGGTAAAAAACCCCGTCTTATAGCCGGATCATTACGGTATATTATTTTGTTTTTTAACTAACCCGTTAAAATGCCAAGAAAAACTGCATTTGAAAATTTAATCTGTTTGTGCCTTCTGTTGCATCCCCAAAACTTTTCAATCATTATATTTTTGCATACAGGCAAACAGTGTGGACCCTAGAGAAGCAGTTTGATCTGGGTCCATACTGATTGCAACAATGACTTTTCAAGTAACCAAGAGGCAACAAAGCAGATGACAACTGCTGTGATTTGTAGGTTTAGGGCTAACACAGTTTCTGCTTTGGACCCGATAATAGTGTTATACAAAGAGGTTGAGTTGTAATACCTGCTCAAGACAGTCTGGACAAGGCATGAGGTAGTCATAGGTTACACCACGGAATGACTCTGAGATCAAACCCTCAAACACTTCATGTACAAGGAATATCACGTTCTCAGGTCGAGGACCTTGCACAGTAACTATCAGGTCACAATCCCTGGAAAGTGGAAAGTACCAAAATTATATGTTTCTATGGACAAAGAAAACAGTTCAATGTATACAGCTGATTATCATTGAAAACATGATAGACAGTGAAGTCCCAGACTAGAATGAATCTTGTGGATAAAAGATAAAGAAATTTATGGACAGATGTTTTGGTGTTTTATAAGTCATTTCAACAATTTGTCAGTCGTACTGAGGTGATAAAAGGCTGATCATAAAAGCCTCTTCGCAATGGAACACCATTTGCAGGTAGAAATAATTCTGACCTGATCAAGATTCTAACACATGACCACTAAATCTGTGGAATAATGTTAAATGCATTGGGTTACCTCTTTGTCAGAGTACTGCTAACTTGACATGGTCAATAGTAGTCAAATTTTAATGAAGTGTGAGTTGGACTGTCCCTGCATATATAAACCCTTTTGGTGTGTTTAGGTGTTAGGGCTTGAGATGTAATTTCATCTCAATGTTGAGTAAAAATCCCACAAAACTGGAAGCAACCCCTCCAAAATGATCAAAATAGTACTGGAGAGGATAAGAAACCTAACAAACAAACAAACAAACAAACAATACCCTTCAATATCCAAATACGAGTAATGTTCTACATAAAATATTCTCTTGAACCCATTTTGTTCAGAGTAGTAGTAGAGTTCTGGTCTCCATGGTCCCACAGACTTTCTCCTTAGTGGCACTGCAAGACGTACTCAATGGAATCTTTCACATTATATATAGCAGGAGTTCATTTCAAAATTTAGGGGTGTCAGGTTGTATAATCTTCACAATTTATTTGGAAAATGGCAGAACTTTTTGCACACAGTGCAGACCCTGATCAGATGCCACATTCTGTGGCATCTGATCAGATGCCTGCACTGTTTGCAAGTATCCCATTTTGGGGGTTTCCCATACAAAAAGGGTTATTGTAAACCAATAGTGCCAAACGATACCTGTGTTGTAGAATCAACGCAATATGGCCATTTTTCTTCAAGAAGGATCCTTTCTTCCATATTAAAGAAGCATCTGATATCTGGTGGAGACGCACCTACAATGTTCAAAAACAATTAATGATATATAATTTGTTTGGAGTTTAACAGCCCAGCCAACACAGTTCAGGTCATATTGAGCAGAACAGTTTACCTAACCACACTTTTCCTGACAGGCTTATACGTAAGTGCTTGATCAGTACATTCCTTCACCAGAAGCTAACAACTGCCCTTCCTGAATCAGTGGAAGGGAAAGAATGACCATAGAAAAGATTCCTTGATCAAATGCCATGAAAGAAGGTTGCCATCCTAGCACTGACCCGCATCACACTGAGCTTCCAAGGCCAGCTTATGATAATAGTATATTATTTCACTTCTATATCATTATGCAGATAGGTTGAAATAAGTTTCACACTTCAATAAATTCCATGAGCAAGAATCTCCTGCTTGCTATAGGAATTGTGACCAAAATCATTAGAATAACACATGATACACATCTATAAAATAATACCTTAATTACTGAATGATAATTTATGCAAAAATTTGTCATAGATTTCATATTTATGGACTTAACCTTATGTCCTTCACCTCAGCCAAAATAACACCTCAACCTTTTCTTGCTATACACAGTTCTTTAGTTATGGTCTTGTATGGTCATATTTCTGTATAATCTATACTTTTTCTGAGTTCTTCCACTTTTTATATATCCATAACCATGTAATTAGGAACAATTTCATTAACCCACTGTATGCGGGAAGCCCCTTAAGGGGTACCTTGGCAAACAGTGCAGGCCCAGATCAGACATCTGCACTATTTGCTAATAGAATTTTCTGTCAAAATAGAATAAAAACCAAAATGAAGGCCTGACACCCCTTATCTGATAAATGGACTTGTCCAACATATAGCAATTGAAGAGTCCACTAGTATGCAATGGGTTAATCTTTCTGTCAGTTTCATTGCTCAATGTTTAATCAATCACTGATCACACACACTAACTGATAATCAATTACAATATTCCTACAGTAACTTGATCTGCCACATTGTATCACGTCTCTGGGATGTTTCTAGATCAACATATCACAAGAGATGCGAAGCGTTGAGTGTGATGTGTAAGATCTGGAAACATCCCAGAGACGTAATACCATGGGGTTGCTCAAAATACTATAGTGATAATAGGTTTTTTGCTTCCCATAAAAACATTGTTTTTCAACATAACTAGCCAGTAAACATTGACATAATGCTGGGTGTAAGTGATGTCATCATTTCAAACATCTGGTTCTGGGTTACAGATGGCTGTTTCTTACGTCGCAACAAATGTGGGGGCTCAGAGCCAGCAATGATTGGGATAAGGAATCAGAAAACGCAAGTAGGGTAATACCGGATTCTGTACTTTTGTGTCGGAAAAATGGTAGTAGACAGTAGTATTTTTGTAGGTATATAAATTACAATATCTGAGCTAAACTCAAATACTACTACCATATTTGAGTCAGCGCATGACAAAACATACCACAAGACATGTGTGCCCAACAAAGACTCAGGTATCCATGCAGTATGATTGGAGCCTTTGTTGAGTGCCCTAAGGATAGCTAAGGGCCCAATGCTCCTTCATGCAGCAACAGAAGTCTCTGGTTAGACTATAAGGATGGGCAGGCTGATCTGATTCTTCACTGGGCACACATGTAAGTTGTAGGAAATGTTGTGCCCCGGCTCATTTATCTTAAATATACTGACACATCAACTCCTTATCATACTTGTTCTAAAATCTGAACAAGTACAATGATGTGTCTAAAAATGGCTGGATGAGTGGCAAATAGTGTAGACCCTGCCCTGCTGAGACGTCATGTTCTGCCACATCTCAGATTGTGTTTACCCTGTTTGCTCTTTCCCTACTCAGCCCTCAAACTCCACCTTAAACCTCTGTGGGATAACTACCTGTGCTCTATTGAACAACCCTGCAGGAAGATAGTCAAACTTGTAGATCATCTTGTTCTCTTTGATGTCTGAATCTTTCTCTACCTCAGGCCAGGTGAACTGAAATAGTAACAGCATCAAATCAACCCATAAATGCCAATCATGATAATTGTTCTCTGCTTTGTTGTCTGCCAGTTACTTTGAAAGTCATTGTGCGGCATCTGATCTTGGACTGCACTGTTAGCCAATGTTCCATTTTTGGGATGAGGAAGCCTTCATGTGGACTGAACAAATTATTTGTCTAAATCCCAATGGAAGTAAGGGCGAGGATTGCAGGCGCATAAAACTGATTTAAGCCCCGCGGTGGAATTTGTTTCACTGACCGTTTCAAGGTGATTCTTCTGTCGTGGTTTATTTTTGCATGGTTTGTCTTGGAGTGTGTGGCTTGCTTTTATTTTTTTGTTTTGGATAGCCAATTGGCCATTTTGTCAGAAAGTAACTGTCCTTTTGGCTTTCCGCTATTGATGTTTCCAATAGGGTCTAGATATTTCATGTTTGTGTTTCTTTCCCTTTGGTGTCTCTGATTGGAGCTGTGGGTTAATTGTATCGATTCCTTATCATTGCCTTCATTTCTATTTTCCTTATAAGTAAATGTTTAGTTCATAAGAAAGATAAGTAAGTGGTCATTTGTTCACAAATGGTTATTTCATTCAAAACTTATGATTTACACACTGACTCAAATCACATCGCATAATTATTCAATGGCATCAAAATAAATTGTGTTTTTCTCTCCAATATGATAGGATGCTGGGGATGCTATGCATCAATAATGGTATTCTGCTTTTAATACGAAAACTTAAATCATATCACTGAGATGCCTAAAATCACTAGCAGCCATATCACTTCAGAATTAAAAACATGCAGCACATTTCATATTCAACTGGAAAAAAATGTGAGATTTTTGTGCAGCACAGAGATCAAGTCTTGAAAATGCAGAAAAATTAGTCACATGATAAATTATTATGGTGGACAATAAGCAAAGGTACCATATTCTTCCTAAGTATTTGGACACTCCAACTACTTACCACACTTGTTCTAAAATTTGAACAAGTACAATTAAGTTATTCTTTCGTATACAATGTCCTCTGGTCATAGAGCACCTTTGGAACTGTTCAAAAGTGGACTTAAAGACCACTTTAGAACAGTCCTTTGAGCACCTTTGGAACAGTCCCCAAGGTGGTCTTAATAGAGAAAATTTACTGTACTTTGTAAATGGCGTCATTTGCTAGTCATGACAAGGGCCTGAAATGGTAAGTGCCAGACAGATTGTCAGGAGACTGCTGACAATGTGACAAATGGATACTGTGTAGAGATTAGTTTTAATGACTTTGAGGGTCAATTAGAACAGTGGATTAATACAGGTCTGTGGGTAAAAATCTAGGAAACAGAGAAATCAAAGCACTGAGAACACTGATGGGTCAACTATCTCTGTTTGTAGGCTGGGTCAATGGTCCTACAAAGGGACAAAATTTCAAAGTTGGATGCAGCACCCTAGATACAGGTTCGTAGGAACTCTATGAACAAAGAGATATCATAAAGAGACTCTATATTTTCTTGACACATGTCCTAAAGATTTTTTACTTGCCCTATTCCCAAGAGTTTGTAACTCAACCAATTGAAGCTTACCTGCCTACATCTGGACAACATACCAACATAAAATCATTCTTTCAAAGTCCCAAAACTGGGACAAGTTGTTCCAAACTAACGACATTGTTAGTAACATATTGTTAAAGTTTTTATCATTTAATATGGCATATACCGGTATGGCAATATTTTTGCTGAAAAAAATGTGAGCAGCTTTTGCATCGGCAAAAGCTGCTCACATTTTGTTTCAACAAAAATAACACAATTTAGATATTTTACTTACTAGAACAGTTAACAATTCAACCACTAAGGAGCTCATTAAGCTAACAATGGGCCCTTAACATCTGGGCCCTGGTGTTTTTCTGATGAAGAAGTTCAGTATTTTTTGTATTTTTTTTATCTTTCTTTCTTTCAAAAACAAGACTATGGAGCTCATTAGAACTGCCTCATTGGGGTGGTTCTAATGAGTACCCACAATCAATGTTTTTGAATACAAATAAGGAAAATAATACAAAGCCTTGTACACCCCACTTTTCTCTATATAAAATGTGGTTTTCAAGAATATCAATTTTAGGGACAAGTTAATGTGAAGTATCAAACCTGGGAATGTGGGATCAACTACAGAATGTGACTCCTGCAAGGCATTATGGGAGGTTACAGTGAGAGACAACATGTAAAGTCTGGGGCGATAGGGATGTGTTTACATTTAAAAAGCTACCATAAACCTAGAAATCTTTGTGCATTTTTTTTTTCTTCTTTCATTTTCATAGGCAGCACTTTTCAGGTTCGGTAATCACATGATTTTTGTTGTGGTATACTGCTCCAAAAACATTAGCCAACAATCCATGCACCATTTTCTAACCCATTTCTGTCTGGATCTAAATCCATTCAAAATTTTATGACAGAGTGTTTGCCAAAAGTATGAATCTTTATGAGAGCAACAAAGCAAAGTTAGATCTAGACAGAATCTGACTGGGAAGTGGAACATAGACTGATGGTAAACAGTAAGAAAAGGTTATATACCTGTGCAGAGAAACAAAATCTTCTCATCAGAATAATACACCATTGTGCTATGATGGCAACTTTCATACCATTACGAAAACCCACCTATACCAATACATTGTAACCTTTATCACCGAAAAAATGAAAAATTTAAGATGAAAAATTGTCATATTTTTCTTATTTCCGCTCAAAATATACATTGTAGGTACTCGTTAGAACCGCCTCATTGAGGTGGCCGCCTCATCGAGGCGGTTCTAATGAGTACCCACAATCTATATTTTAGAGCAGAAATAAGAAAATTAAGGTTTACCCCTATAAACACCAGTTTTACTATATAAAAGTGGGGTTCAAGGGGGTCAAAATTATATAGGCATGTTTTCGTGATGCCCAGCTACAGTCGGTCATTTTTCAGAGCAGTGTATCAAACAATAAACCTCATGATCATCAACTCTGGCCTTTCTATGTAAATAAACAGCCATTGTCCAACACTGAAATATGAACCAATCTGTGAAATTCAGAAGATGGCCTGTGCTCTGATTAAAAATTCATAGTCACAGTATTTTCTAGGTTTACACGATAACAAAACCTACTAGCTTTTTCCCATTTCTATCCTGCAAGAATCAAAATAATCACTATGAATATATTATAGCAAAAATTGAGGAAAAACATGTTTTGAGTGTGAGTGAGTGAGCACCAACAGCCAAGGTCATATGGAGACAGAACCTGAGTTTAAAGACCCTTCCGAAAGTCTGGAAAGCCCAGAATCGAACCCAGGATCCCTGGTTTTATGAAGTCTGACATACATGTGAACATTAACCCATTCAGTACCAGAAACTCCTAAAGGGGTACCTTGGCAAATAGTGCAGGCCAGATCAGACGCCGTAGAACACGGCGTCTGATCAGGGCCTACACTGTTTGCAAAAAGTTCAGCCATTTTCCTAATCAATTCGGAAGAAAACACAAACTGACACCCCTAAATTTTGAAATGGACTCCTGCTATATATAAGGAGGAAGATTCCATTTGGTACAAAAAGGGTTAATTATGTTAATTCTTATCCTGCTGAACAAGATAATAACCCTAACTTTGCAAACAATGTAGTTCTAGATCAGATGTCTGAAGAAGCCATTTGATCAAGATCTACTCAATCATCTATTTTGCAAATTTGAATGAATATATTGTATGAAGTATTTGATTGGCTGATTGTCAGAAATGGGTGTGGCAAAATAAATTTAGGATATAGGTTAATTCAATATGCAAAACTGGTTTGTAAAACAGAACATTTTTGCATATGCATGCAGATGAAATGAAGGAAAGCTTGGCCACAGATATCTGTACAGTTGTGGTGAAGCAATTGGATAACACAGCTGTGTAATAAAATATTGTCTTTCATGTGGTTGTGTGTGCCCAAGATATAATGTCATGACTGCATGTTTGTATATGATTCACTACTTTGTTGTGTATACTGTAAATAATAGAGGGCCTCATGGATGATTAGCTTGTATTTCTGCTAAATGTGTTACCCTCTGAAAATAAAGACTATTATTATTATTATGTCTCCAGAGCCCCCATTTTTCACAGATGGAATTTTTTGGTATCATCACGAAAACATGTCTATATAAATTGGAACCCCTATAACCCCACTTTTATATAGTAAAACTGGGGTTTGCAGGGGTATACATTATTTTTCTTATTTAAATAAGAAAAATACCACAATTTTTCGTCGGAAAGTTTTCATTTTTTGGTGGTAAAATGTACAATGTATTTGTATAGGCGTGTTTTCGTAATGAATTCTTATTTCTTTTTCATACAGAGAGAGTGGGTACTTGTATGAACAGCCTCAATGAGGCATTTCTCCGCCTCAATGAGGAGGTTCTAACCAGTATCAACAACCTAGGTTTCAGAGCAAAAAATAAAGAAGATAATGTATCCCTTTAACCCCATTTTTCTCTATATAAAAAGGTTGATTTACAGGGGGCGTTCAATACACGGATATGTTAACCAGATGATAGCCTGATGGCTATCAAGGCATTGATTTGTTATAGCCTCACTGGGACTATCATATAGAACAAGTGTCAACTCCACTCCTTTGCTGCATTTAACCCTCTCTATGGTGAACCAGGCCTCATACTGACCAAGCATTTCCATGCCTGAAAGGCCCAATTTTACATCCTTAACCCTCATCATGCTGAACATGTCAACCATTATATGTGTAAACAGTGTAGATCCAGATCAGATGATTGGTGAATAGTCAGAAATATGTGTAGCTCAATAATTTTATTTAGCAGGATTAGCGTTAAAAAGTCATTTTATGCAGAATATAGGAGGAAAAAAAAATGGTAGCCAAAAAGCCTGAAATCAAGAAAAATCAAGAAAAAATCAAGCTCTAAAAGCCTGAAATCCTGCATGTGCCTGAAAAATATGAAGCCTGTGAACCCCGATATATCCTTAGTTGAAAGCAGTATAGATCCAGACCAACTGGCTCCACTGAAGCCAGCTGATCGGGATCTATTCCGTTTTCCATTGTGTTTCTGAATCCATAATCAAAATCATGCAACACAAAGGGTGAAGATTTGGGAGGGGTGAAGCATATTGAAATATTCAGCATGGTGAGTGCTAAGCTGCCTTGAAATAATGCTAGCAGGTATCCATTTACTGTAGAGTGGATCCGCAGTTTTATGGACACTTGCCCATTTGAGGTTGAAGTCTAGGATCTACACCTCAATTCTCTTATAATCTCAAGAAGTACCTCATATTCCAAACAACGGATTATGTACAGAAACAGACAACATAGAGGATCTTACACGAGTGATCATTCGGCTCGTTTCATAAATATCATATGAAATGACCACTCGTGTAAGATTCTGTTTATCATATGACAATTTTAAATTGGATTTTATCCTCTTTGAAATTGACAATTTTTCCACAAAAAATGCATTGTCAACAGGGACGTCGTCATGACGTTACTTAATCCCGCCAAAATGCTATTACACGTGTGGTCATGCAATTTTTATTACACGACGTTATCCACTGCTTGTCACTAACGTCATGATAAATTGTGATAAGCCACAAAGATGTTTGACAAACATCAGGTTTCACAAGTGGTTTGAACTGTGTCAAGTTGTGCCACCCCCCCATCTCCACCATTATATGAGCACTGTCACCAAAAAACCTGCCTTTCCAGTTAATTACGAAATTACGCCTATACAAATACATTGTAAACTTTACCATCGAAAAAAAACTAAAATTTTAAGATGAAAAATTGTGTTTTTTTTCTTATTTCTCCTCAAAAAATAAATTGTGGGTACTCGTCAGAACCGCTTCTTCAAGGCAGTTCTAACGAGTACCCACAATCTATATTTTAGAGCAGAAATACAAAAAATAAGGTAAACTAAGGTTTTACTATGCAAAAGTGGGGTTTAAGGTGTCAAAATAATGTACACATGTTTGCATGATGTTCTGACCAGGGGCAGGTTGTTCAAACTAATGGCGTCGTTAGTTTACGACTCATAAAAATTTTGATCATTTAAAATGGCAAATATACTAATATTTTAGCTGGAAAAAAAAAATCTCCACTAACAAGTTCATTAAGCTAACGAGACTTTGACCGGCCTCGGTAGCTCAGTCTGATGTGCCTCTGACTGGTGGTCAGGAGGACGGGGTCAGCAACATTCTTTCATGGAGATGATCAGGATATCTTTTCTACCGCCTTTCTCTCCCTTCCGCTGATTCAAGAAGCGCAGCTGTCAGTTTCTGGATAAAAAATATGTACTGTACTGGTTAACCGCTTATGTGTAAGCCTGCCCAGGAAAAGGGTTGATAGGTAAACTGACCGGCTTAAAAATGACCTAAATAGTGTTGACTGGGTCGTTAAACTCCAATACATACAAACAAACAAATAATGAGGCTCCCCAGTGGAATTCGTTTCTGCTGACCGCTCGGACGGTTCTTCTGTCACGATTATTTTTGTTATGGTGTGTCTTTGGGTGTTTGTGTCGCTTATATTCTTTTATTTTGGATAGCCTATTGGCCATTTTGTGGGAAAGTAAGTGTCCTTTTGGCTTTCCGCTATTGATGTTTCCATCAGGGTCTGTTGTTTCATGTTTCTTTCCCTTTGGTGTCTCTGATGGGAGCTGTGGGTTAATTGTATCGATTCCTGATCATTGCCTCCACTTCTGTTTTGAACAACTGCACCCAGGTGAGGCACAAACCAGCCTGCTCTGCTACACAGACTAGCAAGAGTCTTGAAATTTTAGATATAGAAACTAGAGGCATTACACTAGATTAGCAATGAACGCAAAGGTGCTGATCAGACTGTGTTGTTGTTGGAGACGTTGCTTCCAATTTTGTGGGACTTTTACCCGACACTGAGATGAAATGACATCTTAAGCCCTGTCGTCCAATGAAACCAATAGTGTTTATTAGCATGGACGGTCAGCCTCGCACCGCGGTTCCTGGACAGGCTTAGATCCTCTAAGCGGTTTACCAGTACTAGTGTGCGGGCCGGATTCAGCTCTGCCTGGAAGCATCATGCAGCCCATATATGTCTTCAAGCCCCTATGGGCGGGGGCGAGATCAGACTGTGTGAATGCCTACATATCATACCTGTGGTTGTTCTTCAGGCAGCAAGCAGGGTACCAGATTAATTGGTTCATTATCCAATGGGAATGTGAGGTCATATTCTTCTGTCAGCTTAAGCAGCCAATCATGTAGCTCTGGTGTATAGTCTTGCCACACTTTAGCAATGTCTTTATGTTTCAATCGACCTTCCTGTAAAGTGATGTACCAATTTATTATATGACTATCACAGTTTTAACCTTTAAGATGCCAAGACAAACTATTTCTGAATATGTTGTCTGCTTATGTATTCTGCTGAATATTTTTGCAAATGTTTTAAAAACATTTTTGCAAACAGGCAAACAGTGTGGGCCTAGATCAGACTGCTCCTACAGGAGCAGTCTGATCTGGGTCCACACTGTTTGCAAAAAAAAAAATACTTTTAAGTTAACCGGCAGACGGCAAAGCAGACGACAATAGTCGTGATTGATTGGCATTTTATGATTTTATGGGTTAACATTATTACATAAACAAATTGTAAGATGATACAATACAGATCTTGACGCTTATGACCCACAAAGAGGGTTGACGCGTCGTTAAACACGAAATCATCATCATCAATACAGATCACTTCTAAGTTGCAAAATGAGATGTTGAGCATCTTGAATAACAATAACTTCATTACAATGTCCTTGTTCTCAGCCATCCATGACAATGTAACGATCTGTGAAGATATACAGGACATTTGATTGTTTCAGTGTAAGATGGATTTTTATTTCACTGAATGAACACCGAAAGAAGTATTTTCACGAGTGGCAAAGCCACGAGTAAAAATACTTCTTTTGAGGTTCATGAGTGAAATAAAAATTGATTTTATACTGAAAAAAAAATCAAATTTTCTCTTTCTTTCATGCTTTAAATTGTTATTTGTAACGCAATTTCAAAGCATCAGCCATCATCACAGAGAACAAATTTTTCCAGGGCGATTTCACCTTGATTTAGAGGAGTTCAGCATGATAACTAGGTATAATACTGGGTGTAAACTGATTGTTTGCACCTGGAAAACAGCTTGGAATGTAACTTTATCAAATGGCTCACTTGAAATTTGCATTCAAATAATGTCCGCAGTTAATAAGCTTGTCTGGCATTGCCTGCATTAATTACGTTAAGTATGTGCAAAAAGTGACATCATAAAGTCAGAATGACGTGAAAACGTGCATGACGTAATTTCTGTCACACATTAATAACGTTAAGCTAATTGACTTTTCACAAACTGAGAATATATCTTATTTTTAAGGATACATCAAATTCATAAACAGTAAAAAATAAAAATTGTATTTTTTACTGTTTAAAACATGTACAGTGAAGATATCGATATATATTTGTTTGGATAAAACAAGGCTGTTTCACTAACACGGTTTCTGGTTGGGAGCCCGACAATAGCGATACAAAGAAGTGGTGCATTCATATTTATATGTTCTGTTTGAATGGTCCAGTCAACACTATTTAGATCATATCATGACAAGTTGGTCAGTTTACCTAAGCACACTTTTCCTTGGCAGGCTTACACATAAGCTCTTAACCAGTACAGTTCTAATTCTTTCATCAGAAACTGCCAACTGCCTTCTTAATCTTTAATCAGCAGAACATTAAGAAAACACGCCTATACAAATACATTGTAAACTTTATCACCGAAAAAAAAAAACGAAAATTTCAAGATGAAACGTTGTGATATTTTTCTTATTTCTGCTCAAAATATAGATTGTAGGTACTTGTTAGAACCGCCTCATGGAGGCGGTTCTAACAAGCACCAACAATCAGTATTTTAGAGCAGAAATAAGAAAAATAAGGTTTACTCCTGTAAACCCCAGTTTTACTATATAAAAGTGGGGTTCAAGGGGGTCAAAATTATATAGGCATGTTTTTGTGATAGGGGAGAGAAAAGAAAAGATTTCATGGTCAATCTCCACAAACCTATGTTGCTGACTGTCACGTATCGATCCCATGGTGCATTAAGAAAGAAAACAGAATCTAAAACTTTTGGAAAAACATACATGGATTGGGGAGTTTTTCACGGACACAACACAGGCCATAACATCTACTATCCACTGTGGATTGACAACAACTTTAGTCTTCAGGGACTCTGTGGCAAAATGTTGTAAACTTCCCAAGTCATGTAGAAACTGGACAGCCTGGTGCACCTAGAACATGTCAGGACAACAAACTCATGTGAGGTACCTTTATCTTTTAATCCTTATTTTGCACATAAAGAAAACATGCCTATTTAAATATACTGAAAATTTTATCAACCAAAATAATGAAAATTTTCAGACATTTCCTATTTCTGCTCAAAACACAGATTGTGGGTACTCATTACCATTTGCCTCTAGCAAGTACCCACAATCTATGTTTTGAGCAGAAAAATAATACACCACAACCTCATTATATTGAAGCCTCCCTGGTGTAGTGGTTATGCTACTCGCCTTGTAAACCAGCTATCGCAGGAGCGATCCCGGGCTTTTCCAGACATTCGGATGAGTCTTTAAACCAAGGTCCCATCTCCGTATGACCTTAGCTGTTGGTGAGACGTAAAACTCAAACACTCACTCATTCAACCTCGTTATAACATGATTCATTATTAACATGGTTTAGGATATAACACAGTTTCAAGATGGACCTCAAAAATGTATAGATTATATAGAAAAATGACCATAAATGGTCATTTTTCTATATAATCTATACAGTTTTGTTTGGATATAACACTGTTGTTTAACTAACAAGGTTTCTGCTTTGGATCCCATCAATAGTGTTATAAAGAGGTTGTGGTGTATGTACCCCTGTAAACT
The DNA here is from genome assembly GCA_963580285.1 of Lucinisca nassula. Classification (NCBI taxonomy): domain Eukaryota; kingdom Metazoa; phylum Mollusca; class Bivalvia; order Lucinida; family Lucinidae; genus Lucinisca; species Lucinisca nassula. Next base: position 129,888,557 of record OY757018.1, on the reverse strand, counting down.
CCAGCTTTAGTCCATAAAAGTGGGGTTTAAGGGGGTCAAATTATATGGGTTTTTTTTGTGGTGACAAATCACAACATCTATCATATGCTCTGTTTTCTGCTAGTAACTTATAAAGGCACTGTTGCAAACAGTGTAGACCCAGATCAGACTGCTCCTCTAGGAGCAGTCTGATCAGGGTCCACACTGTTTGCCTGTATGCAAAAATATGTTTGAAAAGTTTGCAAGAAAATGCAGCAGACATTTTCAGATGCAGTTTTTCTTGGTATCTTAATGGTTAAATCACCAGAAATGTTTTTTTTTTTTTTTCTGACAAAGTTTTGTGATATTTTTCTTATATTTGTTTCAACAATAGACTGTGTGTGCTTGTCTGAGCTATCTCATTGAGGCGATCCTAACGAGTACCAATAATCCATGTCCTGGATAAAAAAAAAATAAGAAAAAAAAAAACATAAACCCCTGTAAACCAAAGTTTTGTCTTTGTAAAATGGGGTCCACTGTTGTGTCAATTTCACAAACCTGTAAACATGACAGTGGCTGTCACATGAATAACTGCATTTCCAGTAAAACAGACATATTCATAAACCTCTCCTGGTGAAATGCTTAATTTCTATTTCCTTGTACAATAGGTTTGCATACATTTATCCCAAACATTTATTTAGAATGCACGAAATCTCCCCTTCTGACTCTACGGTTGTGGTACCCGCCTCACTTGGGCCACATGTGAGATGCCAAGTTCTCTAACAGAGGATCAGGTGGTTTTTCTACAGGTACTCTGGTGTTTGCCCAGCTCTGATTAATGATTGGCTAGAAATAAGTGAAATAATCTTGAAAGGGATGTAAAAGCGAAACAAAAGAAAATGTCCCTTTTTTTGCCAGTGAATGGCCAAAAAGAAATCAGTTTAGGAATCTCTGATGGGAGGCAACTAAGTTAAATCTATACACTTGGTATATGTTTTTGCCATAATTCAATAGGGGACATTTTTGTGGTATCTGGTTTGATATCTGAAAAGGGGTCTACTCTTAAAGGAAATAATTGGCTTTGGAGGCGAATTCTCTCCTTTAAGAATTCACCCCTGCCAATCGTGAGTCATCTATATTTTTAAGAGTTGCCTCCTTTGAACATATATCATAGAAAACCTAAAAAATTTGGACACCTTGGGGACTTGTCGTAATTATCCTAAAATTTTAACAAATTTGTTTCATGATCCAGTAAGGAGTCCAAAAGGTGCAGAAGGAATGGCAAATAGTGCAGACCCTGATCAGACTGCTCCTGAAGGAGCAGTCTGATCTGGGTCTGCACTGTTTGTTTAGGTCTGTCTGTCCCAATACTTAGAATCATTACAGTATACTCTTTGTGGCTAGCCTTCTTTGATTTTGGCTGTTCTTGCAATGTTTTTCCTAGGGTGTCCAAATGCATAATCTATTTCCAACTGATTGGAAGCTTCCTCATTACATATTATAGCAGTAATTTGTTTGTTTGAATTTTTACAGCCCAGCTAACAGTAGTTGGGTCATATTGAGCCTGTCAGTTTACCTAGGCAGGCTTATGATGTGAGCGGTAAACCCATACAGTATACATTCTTCTACCAGAAATTGACAAATGCCTTTCAGTGGAAATCTTAATCAGTGGAAGTGACAGCATGACTGTAGTAAAGACTTTATGATCAATCTCCACGAAAGAATTTGTCGACAAACGTGACTCCCTATCACCAGTCAGACGTGCATCCAACTGAGCTGCCGAGGCCAGCTATAGCACAAGTCCATTTCAAATCGAATGGTATCAGGTTCAGTTAGTTGCAGAAATGCAGTTAGAGAACGTCTGAGCTTTTTGCAAACAGTGAAGGCCCTGATCAGATGCCACATTCTGCGTTGTCTGATCTGGGCCTTCACTGTTTACCAGTGTACTCGTATTTGGCATTTCCTGTCTGAAATGGCTTAAAGTAACCACTGTAACTTACCTCTGTTTTGTCAAATATGCCCGACATGTTAGCCATCTTCTCCAATGCAGTATATTCAATCACGTCACAAGTACTTCGGGAACTGAAACATCAAAGAGCATATACAGGATTTTATAAGAGTGGTATTTTCATATGTAATTTCTGAGGTGAGCTTCTGACATGTTTCATAATTTCATATCATACAGTAAAGTTCTTATACTAAGACTACCTTTGGGACTGTTCAAAAGTGGTCTTTAAGACCACTTTTGAACAGTCCCAAAGGGGGTTCTTTACTAGAGAACACTGGGTGTTGAAAATGTTGAGACAGAATAGCTGAAAAACTTATAAATATGTTTTTAAAAAGCAGAATAAGTCCTTATTTTAGCTGGTCTTAATACCAGAATTTTACTGTAATTAAATGGCCAAGAATGTAAGATTATATTAAGCATATAAAGATCATAAATGGAATTTTATTGCCAAAGAAGTTTATAAGATTTCAATGGAAGCAATAGGATTCTTGGGGACGGCATCAGTATTTTACATGTCAGAAACTATTTTTTCCTTAACATTCACAATGCAAGTGCATGACAAATGCGTGGTCATCACGTTAACAAGACCATGAAATGAACACTGGGGTTTATGGGGGCATTCGTTATTTTTCTTATATCTGCTCCAAGGCATAGGTTGTGGGTACTTGTTAGAACCGCCTCATTGAGGCACCCAAAACCTATGTTTGGAGAACAAATAAGAAAAATATCGCTTATTTTCATTAAAAAAAATTACCTTTTTCAGGTTTGAAAGAATGCACTATATCCCATGGATGTTATACAGATGTTTTTCATAGTTTATAAAGTGAGTAGCTTAATCACTTCACCACAGAGGCTTCTTTCAACAAATTTATTTAGAAAATGGCTTAGCATTTTCAAAAAGTGAAGGCATGGTTCAGATGCTGCATTCTGCAGAGTCAAATTTGGGCCAGAACTATTAGTCAATATCCTGTTTTGGGATTGCTTATATAAAACTGGTTGAACTTAATGGCTAAGAATGTACATATATATATTTCCAGCTATAATTTTACTACGGTGCAGCTGAAATTTACTTACTCTATGACCATATTCTCAAACCTCAGCCAGACCTCAGGTATCTGTTCTCCCATATACTCTTCCTGCAGTGTGGCCTCAAACAGCTGCTCCTTTAACTCTTTTATACCCTGCAACATGTGTATATACATGGTACATATAGGTTTTTGTTTTTTGTTCGTTTAATGGTCCAGTCAACATTATTTAGGTAATGTCAAGCTGGTTAGATTACCAAACCATACATTTCCTGCATAAGCCTGTATATATTATTATGCACCTAAGCAGTACAGTGCACTAGCCAAAAAATGATAACTGCCCTTCTTGAAAGGACAAAGTGACCAAAGAAAATATTTCATGATAGATCTCCATGAAAGAATGTTGCCGACCCTGCAGGTATCGAACACATGCACATCTGATCACCAGTCAGCTGTGTATTCCATTGAGCTATCAATCTATACAGGTCCGTCACAAGCACTTTATATTATAATGATATTGTTAGGGTCCAAAGCAGAACTGTGTTAGTCAAAAAACCTGTTATATCTAAACAAGAATGTATCTTTAAACTGTGTTATTAGCCAAACTGTGTTATAACGAACATTATAAATTGACTATCCTGTATTGTTCAGAGGTCATCTGTATTAACACTGGGGTCAAAAGTCAATACCATAATCATGTTTTTAAAGGTGTCAATGAATAAAATTGTCATTAATCAAGTAATTTCGTATTGTCCCAGTTACAGGTCCTCGGTCAGCTGTACTGGCCTACAACCAAGTATCCAGACTAAGTATCCAGACTAAAACCATGGATTTCCTTATCGGGTGTGTAAGAAATTATTTTTCTTATTTACACTCCAGAACATAGGCTGTGGTACTCTCCCTTACCTCTCCAGTATAAGAGCTGATAAAATGAAATCCCGCTATCTGTTTGTACCTCTGCCTCATCTCATTGAGAGGAAAGTCATACTTGGACACCTGCAAAAATGTGTGCATCACTTGAACAAGTCTGTGAAATGAACGCCCCCTTACACCCCACTTTGTATAGGGAAAACTGGGGTTTACTGGGGTAAACATTAGTTTTCTTATTTCTACTCCAAGACATAGGTTGTGGCTACTCGTTAGAACCGTCTCATTGAGGCAGTTCTAAGGAGCACCCATAACCTATGTTTGCAGTATAAATAAGAAAAATATCATGGATTTTCATCCGAAAAGTAGCCATTTTGGAGATGTGAAAAAAATGCACTTTGTTGCAAGGGTGTGTTATCATAATGAAAAGCTTCCATGAAAAGGAGTGTGGGTGCTTGATATGCCAGCCAGGGATAATAATGGTTGCATATTTTACATGACATTTTACCCTCATTCAGGATGCAAATCATGTTTTCACAAAATGAGAAAATCCATCAAGTACTTTTGCTATTGTAGGTATTGAAGGGCAAAAGAAAATGTTGTTGTTGAGTTTCTACGTCCCATATTTACCTTGTGTATTCTGACAGTCAGGGCTCAGAAAACAGTGTAGACCCGGATGAGATGCCGCAACATGCGGCATCTCATCAGAGTCTACACTGTTTGCCACTCATCCAGCTATTTTTACGCTCAACATTAGGCATTAAAATTGTACTTGTTCAAATTTTAGAGTAAGTATGGAGTTTAGGTGTCCGAATACATAGAGTAAATATGGTAAGTTTATTCATTTGATATTGATTTTAGTAGTTTTATTTCTTTGTTTTGGAGTTTTATGACATATTAAGGTCATGTCAAGCCAGTCAATTAACTCTTTTGACACCAAACTGATTTCTAAACAAAACTCCTACAGCCGAATTTATTTTTAGTCCCTGGCATTTTCTACCACTTCAACCATGTAAAGATTCAATCAAAAACAGACAATTCACAAACAATGACAAGCCTTATTTTATTCCCCTGAAAAATAAGGAAAAAAGTGAAAATGCAGTCTGCAGGTCATCATTAGCTCATTAACCCTTATCCAGCTGAATATTTAAATTAGCCACACCCATTTCTGACTAACGGCCAATCAAAGCACATGACATAATGTTTTCGTACAAATTCACAAATTAAATAACAAACAGTGTAGATCCTGATTACATGTCTTCTTCAGAAGCCATCTGATCTGTATCTACACTGTTTGCAAAGGTAGGGGTTGTCATGAACAGCAAGACAAGGACTAAGATTGAAAATGAAGACAAGTTCTTAATTTTCAATACTTATCTTATTATTGTAACAAGAGGCCCATGGGCCACAATGCTCAACAGAGCTCAGGGGGGCACTGCCCATTGGCAGCAATGTATTTTAATTAACCATGAAAGCCCTGTGCCCAAGGACACTACAGATAAAATTTGGATCCAATCAGCCTAGTGGCTTCATATTCTGATGTCGTTTGAATGTGTTGTTGCCTGACAATAGATGACAATTGACAATTTCCCATCTGTGGCAACAAATAGGCCAAAAGGATCATTATTAGAGGAACATTTCTATGAAAGTGTGGCAAAATATCTTGAAAGACATTAATGTCATTTTTCAATTTTCCCCATTATAAGTCAATGGAAACTCTTAACTTGGCATAGCAAACAAACCAAAGAGCTAAATTTCATAAACTAGAGCTCAGGTGGACACTGCCCAATGGCAGACATGTATTATAACATGATATGATTTTAATATACCAATTATAAAGTCTCCCAAACAAACTCCATACCCAAATGAGCACCCATGTGGACTGTATCTGAAATATTAGGTGTTTTATAAAGTAAAGGGGGTGGGGCATGGACGGTAGTCAATGGAGCCCTGGTTGGTGTCAATAAATGCGTCTTATCATAAGAAACAGAGACATATATGGTTTAGCAGTGGGGATATGTATGGTTCCTGAGATGCAAGGCCTTTTAAGCAATGGAGGGATTCGGGCATGGCAGATCCCTGAAAAGCCCAAGATTGTTGTCACTGAATATGTCTTATCATAAGGACCAAGAGTATATATGGTTAAACGGTGGGGATCAGAATGGTTTCTGAGATATGAGGCCCTTTTATGAAGTGGCAGGATGAGAAATGCGGACCCCCAAAGACGGGGATGACTGAATGTGTCTATTAACAATGAACAAGAATATAAGTGATTATAGGATGGGGAATTGAATGGTTTCAGAGTTATATGGCCTATTATGAAGTGGAGTCTTATCATAAGGAACAAGAATATATATGGTCGAGGGGTGGGGATCTGAACAGTTTCTGAGATATATGGATTTTAATGCAGTAAAGGGGTTGGGCATGGCCCATGGCACCCCGAGGGGACCCTCATGCTGGTGTCACTGATTGCGTCTTATCACAAGGAACATGAATATATATGGTTTAGGGTTGGGGCTCTGAACAGTTTCTCAGATACAGACCAGCTACCGGTAATAACCCATTTTTTTTGTTTCGCGGAGAAACCGCCTAACGCGAAATCGGCTATTTTTTCCGCAAAACAGCGAGAAAAGAAAAAATGAGCGAGAAATTTCTTGCTAAATTTCTCCCGGTTTCGCGGAGAAAATTCTCGGAGATTCTTGTCGAAAATTTGACCGATTGCTTTCCTTGAAAGTGAAATTACCCGCGTTTCGCGGAGAAAAAAATACGACTGGGCTTACGTGAAATTGTCGGCTCATTATTATTTCTTCGTCTGTTTGGCGATGTTTTTGTAAACGAAGGTAAATGGTAGTCATTGTTAAATCATAATCAATTATTCTTTCATGTTACACAATTTCATTTTAGTAATTTATTTCTCCTTTGTATAATCCCTTTTTAAAAGTCTCATGACAACTTTTATTGTCATCACGAAAATACGCCTATTTCATTGTTACCCGCTTAAACCCCACTTTGAACTGGGGTTTACAGGGGTATACATTTTTTTGTCTAATTTCTGCTCACATAGATTGTGAGTACTCTTTAGAACCGCCTCGCCGAGTCGTTTTAAAGTGTACCCAAAATCTTGAGCAGAAATATGAAAAAATGCCAGAATTTTTATCCGAAAAGTTTCCGTTTTTAGTGGTAAAATTTTATAATATACATGTATTTGAATAGGCGAGTTCTCATAATGAGTCGTACATGTACATGTAGGTTAGTAACACAATAATGATGTGTGACATTTACCAAAAGCGCGCTTGATAAAATAGATGGGATGCATGCTGCTTCAACGCATAGCTGAAACCGACCTGCATGCGAGTACTGGTAAACCGCTTACAGGATCTAAGCCTGCCCAGGCGTATTTTCATGATGTCAGGACAAAAACATTTATTTCGAGCCGACCGCGCTCAACTCGCAACGTTGCAGAATTTGAACCGAACGAGGTGCGAACCACAGCAATGAGAGTCCTAATGAGTGTCAGCGCTTTAAGGATTCCCGTTATCCTCAGGGTGTTTAGTGGATTTACGGCACTTTCAAGATTATTTCACTTATTTCGAACGGACCGCTAATCAGAGTTGAGCTAAAACCGGAGTAAGACCACCTTCTGTTGCAGATCTTGGCGTCTCATATGTGGCCCGAGCGAGGTGCAAACCACAGTTGAGAGACTAATTACCTGTTGATTAACCCTTTTTGTACCAAATGGAATATTCCTCCTTATATATACAGGAGTCCATTTTGAACTTTAGGGGTGTCAGGTTGTTTTTCTTAAAAATTTAATTCGGGAAATGGCTTTAAGTTTTGCAAACAGTGTAGGCCCTGATCAGACGCCGCGTTCTGCGGTGTCTGATCTGGGCCTGCATTGTTTGCAAAGGTACCCCTTTAGGGGTTTCTGGTACTGAATGGGTTAAGTGTTAGCGCTCCTACCCATTAGGACATGGGGGCCAGATACCTTCGGGTTGTACAGTAGACTTAACAAGATACCCAGGTTGCATGTCTGTACAATCTTCGCTGATTATCTTGGAGAATTTTGTAGTTCTGCTCCAAGTTAGAGATCAGACTTATATGCAGCCTTGCAGCGCAATTTCCCCATATTAACCCTTTTTGTACCAAATGGAATCTTCCTCCTTACATATAGCATGAGTCCATTTCAAAATTTAGGGGTTTCAGGTTGTGTTTTCTTCAAAATGTATTAGGAAAATGGCCAAACTTTTGCAAACAGTGTAGACCCTGATCAGACGCCCCTTTGCCACGGCACCCGTTTAGGGGTTTCCAGTCTGAAATGGGTTAATGTACATGTACAGGCAAAATTGAAATGTAAAGGCAAGAAACACAAGCGGGCCTCCATGTGAGCTTAAGTGTAAGCATCAGTGATGTTTAATTACTCGCAGTGTAAGAAAAAGATCAACCAAAATGTAGAGTGAGATCAGCGCCCACAAACACATGTGCAAACAGGATCCCCGTTATTATATACAATGAGTTTGATTTTTCTTAAGTATTTACTTGAGAAAAAAAATTAAGTACTTCCAATATGGTGAACCGATAGAAAATCATCAGTTTTCAATTTATGAAGCGTTTACACAACAGTAAAAAAAAAGGAACACAGAAAACATTAATCATGTTCATACTGCATTGTAAAGTGCATAAGATGCAAATCATAATGATTCCAACCGGATGAAAATCATACTTTACGATCGCTAGAGTTGTCCATCTTTGAACAAAGAACATGCATTTCGTCATATGCTTCAACCTTTGTGTACCAAATTTTAATGCATGAAAAAATACATGCACATGAACAAATATACGTGTAGGTATAGGCAGATTTCGCGGAGAAACACCGTGAACGACTTCACCTGTATTAATGGGCTTTCTCCGAGAAAAAGCGATGTTCGCGGAGAAATTTCGCGGTGTTTCGCGGAGAAATTAATCGCTTTGAAACGCGATATTTTTTTCTTCTCTGAGAAATTTCTCGCTTGTTCTCCGAGAAAAAAAGGCCTATTACCGCGGAGAAAAATAAAATATGGGTTATGACCGGTAGCTGGTCTGTATATGGTCTTTTGTGAAGTCAAGGGGTGGAGCATGGCCCGGGTGTGCCCTGGGCAGGCTTTCAAGTTACTCCTGGTTAAAAAGTAGGAGAAAAGTAGGAGCCTGAGATATCAAAAAGTAGGAGAAAAGTAGGAAAAAAGTAGGAACCTGATATAAAAAGTAGGAGCTAATGGACACGAGCATACCTCCATATGTCTCACATTTTACCAGTTTTTGGGCAGTTTTATATGGCATTTGAGTCGAATGTTTTAACCTCAAAGTTAGCAGGCACCTGTAAAATGTTAATGGCTAACCCATCTATACTGTGATGACTGGAGTGACAAACTAGAGCTCTGTCTTGTTTAGCATGACAGAAATTCATTGCAACAATGCTGTGATGACTGAAGTGACCAAGTAGAATTTCTGTCAAGCTAAACAAGACAGAGCTCTAGTTGGGCACTTCAGTCATCACAGCATTGCTGTAATGAATTTCTGTCATGCTAAACAAGACAGAGCTCTAGTTGGTCACTCCAGTCATCACAGTATAGCTGCAATGAATTTCTGTCATGCTAAACAAGACAGGGATCTAGTTGGTCACTTCAGCCATCACAGCATTGCTGCAATGAATTTCTGTGATGCTAAACAAGACAGATCTCTAGTTGGTCACTTGAACTCACTTCAGTCATAGCAGGATTGCTGCAATGAATTTCTGCCATGCTAAACAAGACACAGCTCTAGTTGGTCACTTCAGTCATCACACCATTGCTGCAATGAATTTCTGTCATGCTAAATAAGACAGAGCTCTTGTTGGTCACTCCAGACATCACAGCACTACTGCAATGAATTTCTGTCAAGCCGGTCATCACAGCATTGCTGCAATGAATTTCTGTCATGCTAAATAAGACAGAGCTCTAGTTGGTCACTCCAGTCATCACAGCACTGCTGCAATGAATTTCTGTCATGCTAAACAAGGAAGATCTCCTGTCGGTCGATCACTGCAGTTAAGACATTGCATTACTGCTGCTTTGAATTCCTGTAATCCTCCATAAGACAGATCTCAGATTTTTCACTGCAGTTAAGGCATCATAGCACTGCTTCAATGGTTTTCTGTCATGCTAAACAAGACACAGCTCTATTTGGTCACTTCAATTAAGGCAACATAGCACTGCTGCAATGAATTCCTTTCATGCTCAACAAGACAGAACTCTAGTTGGTCACTTCAATAAAGGCAACACAGCACGGCTGCAATGAATTCCTGCCATGCTCAACAAGACAAAACTCTAGTTAGTAACTTCAGTGAAGGCACTACAGCACTGCTGCAATGAATTCCTGTCATGCTCAATAAGACAAAACTCTATATGGTCATTGCAGTTAAAGACATCAAAGCATGGCAACAATGAATTACTTTATTACTTATCATAATAATGCTAGTTGGTCACTGCATTTAAGGCAAATTTAAGCACCACTGCTGCAATGAATTTCTGTCATGCTAAGAAAGTCAGAGCTCTAGTTGGTAACACAGTTAAGGCACCACAGAAGTGCTGCAATAAATTGTGCCATGCTTAACAAGACTAGTGGGTAAATGCAGTTAAGGCATTACTGTACTGCTGCAGTGTATCCCTTTCATGCTCAAGACAGAACGTTAGTTGATGACTGCAGTCAAGGCATCACAGCATTGCTGCAATGAATTTCTGTCTTACTCAACAAGACTGAGCTCCAGTAGGTCTCTGCATTTTAGTCATCAGAGCACTACTGCAATGTATTTCTGTCATGCTCAACAAGAAATAGCTCTAGATGGTAACCATAGTTAGGGCATCACAGCATGGCTGCTACAATAAATTTCTATCAAGCTAAAAGTTAAGGCATCACAGCACTGCTGAAGTGAATTCCTCTTGTGCTAAAGACAAAGATCTAGTTGATCACTGCGGTTAAGGTGTCAAAGCATTGCTGCAATGAACTCCTGTCATGCCAAACAAGACAGAGCACTAGTAAGGGCATCCAAGACATGGTATCAAAGCATTGCTGCTATGAACTGCTGGTCAGTTAAGGCCTCAAAGCACTGCTGCAATGAATTCCTCGCATGCTAACCAAAACATAGCTCAAGCTTATCACTCCAGTTAAGAAATCAAACCACTGCTGCTATGAACTCTTGCCTTGCTTAACAAGACAGAGCTCTAGCTAGGCAATGCAGCTGAGACATCAAAGCATTGTTGCAATGATTTTTTGTCATGCTAAACAAGACAAAGCTCAAGCTAGTTACTGCAGTTAAGGCATCACTGCACTGCTGAAGTGAATGTTTGTCATGCTAACAAGACAGAGTTATAGCTGGTCACTGCAGTTAAGGCATCACTAGACTGCTGCAATGAATTTCTGTAATGCTAAACAAGACAGAACAGTTGTCACAGCAGTTAGGGCATCAAAGCATTGCTGTAGAGAATTTCCTACCATTCTCAACAAGAGAGCTACAGTTGGTCATTTAGTTAAAACATCACTACACTACTGACTGCAAAATTTCTTGTCATGTTCAACAAGGCAAAACTGTAGATGGTCATTGCAGTTTTGCTTTACATCAACATATTCAAATTAGTGCTACAGCTGAAAACAGCAGATGAATGTCAATGATCATCAGTACATATGTCATGTAAAAAGATGCATTCTACAAATAGTTTGAGATACATGTTATATTTTAAGTGCTTAATGTGTTTATTTATTCATTTGGGATCTTAGATTTTAAACAAATCAAAAAAGTAGGAGTTTTTCTGAAAAAAGTAGGAACAAAGTAGGAAGAGACCCAAAAAGTAGAAAAAGTAGGAAAAAGTAGGACTACTTGAAAGCCTGCCTGGGTGACCCCTAGGTTGGTGCCACTGAATCTGTCTTATCATAAGGAACAAGAATATATATGGTTTAGGGGTGGGGATCTGTAAGGTTTCTGGAATATTTGGCCTTTTATGAAGGGGAGGGGGTTGGGCATGGTCCCGGCACATCCCGTGGGGACCCCCAAGTTGGTGTCACTGAATGCAACTTATCATAAGGAATGAGAATATATATGGTTTATGGCTGGGGATCTCAATGGTTTCTGAGATAAATGGCATTTAATGAAGTGGAGAGGGTGGGGCATGTCCCCGGCACATCCCAGGGGACCCACAGGTTTGTGTCACTTAATGTGTCTTATCATAAGGAACAAGAATATATATGGTTTAGGGGTGGGGATCTGAATGGTTTCTGAGATAAATGGCCTTTTATGAAGTGGAGGGGTCTGGCATGTCCCCGGCATATCCCGGGGGACCTCCAGGTTGGTGTCACTTAATGCATCTTATCATAAGGAACAAGAATATATATGGTTTAGGGGTGGGGATCTGTAAGGTTTCTGGAATATTTGGCCTTTTATGAAGGGGAGGGGGTTGGGCATGGTCCCGGCACATCCCGTGGGGACCCCCAAGTTGGTGTCACTGAATGCAACTTATCATAAGGAATGAGAATATATATGGTTTATGGCTGGGGATCTCAATGGTTTCTGAGATAAATGGCATTTAATGAAGTGGAGAGGGTGGGGCATGTCCCCGGCACATCCCAGGGGACCCACAGGTTTGTGTCACTTAATGTGTCTTATCATAAGGAACAAGAATATATATGGTTTAGGGGTGGGGATCTGAATGGTTTCTGAGATAAATGGCCTTTTATGAAGTGGAGGGGTCTGGCATGTCCCCGGCATATCCCGGGGGACCTCCAGGTTGGTGTCACTTAATGCATCTTATCATAAGGAACAAGAATATATATGGTTTAGGGGTGGGGATCTGTAAGGTTTCTGAGTTATAAGGCATTTTATGAAGTGGAGGGGATGGGGCATGGCCCCGGCACAACCTAGGGGACCCCCAGGTTGACAAAAAAGCATAGGGCTAAGAGAAGTTTACTCAAGGAACATTTCTATGTAAGTTTTGTCAAAATCTCTACAATGACTTGGCAGTAAATGCCATTTTTCAGTTTTCCCCATTGTAAGTCAATGGAAACTCTAATTTGCCATAGCAACAAAACTGAAAGGCCAAATTTCATAAACAAGAGGGCCATGATGGCCCTGGATCGCTCACCTGATCCTAGGTGTAACAAGTGGGCCCGAGGGAGGGTCTTTATTGGCCCCAGGGATTTAATGTGCATAATGTTGAGGGAGGTTTTAAAGGTGAAGCTTCATACCAAACATCAACAAAGGCTATAATTTGATCAATCTTGGCAAAGGTCCACTAGATGAAGCTACACACCAAATATCAAAGACCTGGGCCTTGCGGTTTCAGAGAAGATTTTTTTAAAGATATTCCCTACATAAGCCTATGCAAAACCAAAGGGCCCCGGGACTGGGGCATTTTTGGGCCCAGGGCTTTAATTTAAACAATCTTGATAGAGGTCCACTAGATGAAGCTACATACCAAATATCAAAGACCTGGGCCTTGCTGTTTCAGAACAAGATTTTCAAATACTAGACAAAGTGCCCAGTGGGGCACGTATACCCCCCGCCATCGCCTCAGCTGAAACAAGAACTACAAAGGAAAATAACTCTAAAAGGCCTGACCCCTTGGCCCTTATTTTCTTTCCCACAATACAAGTAGTCATACTGATCATGTGTGCAAAATTTCAAGTTTCTATGTGAAGCAGTTCCTGAGATATCTTTGACACAAAATAATTGTTTACGGACACACAGACAGACAGACAGACGGAAAAGACAAAAACTATATACCCCCATTGCATATTTCGTATGCCAGGGGTATAATTATCTCTAAGTCTATGTAAAACCAAAGGGCCCCGGGGTTGGGGCATTTGTGGCCCCAGCACTATAATTTAAACAATCTTGGTAGGGGTCCACTAGATGAAGCTTCATACCAAATATCAACGACCTGGGCCTTGGGGTTTCAGAGAAGAAGATTTTTAAAGATTTTCCCTGTATAAGCCCATTTAAAACCAAAGGGCCCCGGGGCGGGGGCATATTTGACCCCAGCACTATAATTTGAACAATCATGGTAGGGGTCCACTAGATGAAGCTTTATACCAAATATCAAAGACCTGGGCCTTGCGGTTTCAGAGATTTTTCCCATAAAAGACCATGTAAAACCAAAGGGCCGCATGGCGGGGGCATTTTTGGCCACAGCACTATAATTTGAACAATCTTGGTAGGGGTCCACAAGATGAAGCTTCATACCAAATATCAAAGACCAGGGCCTTGTGGTTTCAGAGAAGAAGATTTTTTAATTTTTCGGTGAAAAAAAATCTATTTTTGGCTCCTGTGACCCAGATCTGCAACGGACCGGAACCATTTGAATAACTTTGAAAGGGGACCACCTAAGGATCATTCCTGTGAAGTTTGGTCAAAATCTGATCAGTGGTTCAGGAGGAGATGTCGTTTGAAGAAAAAGTTTACGCACACACTCAGGCACGGACAGACGGACGCACGACGGACAAAAAGTGATCCCAAAAGCTCACCTCGTCACTACGTGACAGGTGAGCTAAAAACACAAAACCTGTAAAGGCAAATATGGTGAATATTTTCATAAAGTCTCAGCCTCCTAGAGCATATGGTTTCTGTGGAGATGATTTTTTAAGTATTTATTTTCTATTTTTTTGCATTTTGGTTTCCATGGCAATCAATAAAAATGATCATAGGCCTAAAAGCATATGGCAGATAGTAGATTGGCTAAGGAACATTTCTATGAAAGTTTTGTCAAAATATCTGCAGAGGCTTGGCAGTAAATGCCATTTTTCAATTTTCCCCATTATAAGTCTATGGAAACTCTAAGTTGCCATAGCAACCAAACTAATGAGCCTATTTTCATAAAAACACAAACTTTCAATCCCCCAGCCTAAGGATGCTACAGATAAACTTTGGGCCCAATTGGCCCAGTGGCTTCAGAGGAGATGTCTTTTGAAAGTGTTGACGGACGCAGACGCAGGACAACTGCCTATCCTATAAGCTCCCCCGGAGCTTTCGGCTCTGGTGAGCTAAACACTGTAGATACCAAGAACTGCATCTGAAAATGTTGTCTGCTGCATCTTGTAAACTTTTCAAACATATTCTTATATCCAGACAAACAGTGTGGACCCTGATAAGACTGCTCCTCTAGGAGCAGTCTGATCTGGGTTCACACTGTTTGCAACAATGACTTTTAAAGTAGCCAGCAGACACCAAAGCAGAAGACAATAACTATAGTTGCGACTGGTATCTTAAGGATTAAGTAAACAAACCTGATCAACATGTGAGCCAATCACAAAGATGGGAGCTTTTGGGGCCTGAACAGATACCGAACTGAGCCAGAAATCTAGGCCAGCATGCTCGTAACCCAGTCGCACATTCCATAGTAACAGGTACACTGCTCTGTTGGACAGGAAAAACTGCAACAAAAACATGAATGAATTGAAGTTGCAATTGCTTGATCACCAATGACTCATTTATCATGACTGAGTCAAACCCATTCCCCAGAGTCCCTGAGGAATACCTGCTCTGCATAAGAAATAGTGAGTTATAATTCAGGAAGATTTTCAGTTTTTATCTTGAAAATGGTTGTCGCGTGTACTGATTAGAATTGCCTCATTTGAGGCAATTCTAATGAGCACACACAGTTTCATTATGTGGAACAGCCAAAAGGTTTGTTTGTGTTGAGTTTTTACATCCTAATAAACCCATTTAGGTCATTTTAGTTTATACTAATTTATTTAAGTTCGATTGCGATGAAAGCTCCAAGCTTACTGAATCGCTCTCAAACACTCATTCCGGGTGTTTTCACGTGTGCGAGAGAGAGGCAGTGGCTTTTACATCACTGCTACCCATTTACATCTGGGTGGAGTTGAGCAGTGTCATTACGTGTCTTGCCCAAGGACACACATCGATACCGGTGGCCGGTTCGAACGTACAACCTCTCGATCATAAGGTCATTTTGGAGACTGTTCCGGATTCTGTGGACCTTTTATCCAACACTGAGAGACGAAATGACATCTCAAACCCTACCGTCCAAAGAAACCACTTGGGTTTAACCCTTTTCGTACCAAATGGAATCTTCCTCCTTATATACAGCAGGAGTCCATTTCAAAATTTAGAGGTGTCGGATTGTGTTTTCTTCAAAATCTATTTTGAAACTGGCTGAACGTTTTGCAAACAGTGTAGGACCTGATCAAACGCTGCTTTCTGCGGCATCTGATCTGGGCCTGCACTGTTTGCCAACTACCTGTTTTGGGGTTTCCGGTACAAAATGGGTTAAGCGACGCACCAGCTTGCACCACTTTTCCTGTGCAGATTATGACCTTCTAAGTGATTTACAAGTGCATAAAAGGCCCTATACATAAATTATCCCCTTAAATTATTCCCGTTATGCTTCATGGCCTGATGCTATGAATAAACTGCAGTGTCCCTAAATACCCCTGTCGCGAAAACATTTTCAGAGTCACAAAGGTGTTTGTTTGTTTGTATTGGAGTTTAACTGCCCAGTCAACACTATTTAGGTCATATCAAGCCGGTCAGTTTACCTATCCACACTTTTCCTTGGCAGGCTTATTCGTACGTGGTTAATACTTAACCAGTACAGTGCACATTTTTTCGCTGCCCTTCAGCGAACATAGGGAGCCAGCCTCAGTAGCTCAGTCGGATGCACGTCTGACTGGTGATCAGGAGGACGTGGGTTTGATACTGCCTGGATCAGCAACGTTCTTTCGTGGAGATTGATCATGAAATCTTTTCTACGGTCATTCTCTCCCTTCTGCTGATTCAAGAAGGGCAGTTGTCAGTTTCTGGTGAATGAATGTGCACTGTACTGGTTTAACAGCTTAGGTATAAGCCTGCCCAGGAAAAGTGTGGATAGTTAAACTGACCGGTTCAAAAGTGACCTAAATAGTGTTGACTGTGCCGTTGATCTCCAATACAAACAAAAACAAACAAATGAATCAGGGGAAGGGAGAGATTGACTGTAGAAAAAATTTCATCATCAATCTCCACGAAAGAATGTTGCCGACCCCGGCAGGTATCGAACCTGCACCCCCCTGATCACCAGTCAGACGTGCACTCCACTCAGCTACCGAGGCCGGCATCCTATAGGTGCTGGAGATAATGAAGTTTGGCTGTATACCTACATGAGAAAATATACAATGCCAATATAGTAAATACATGGTTAGTGTCGTTAATAATAAAATATAATCGGTGAGCCTTAGATAATTTTACAGGGGCGAGCTTTAGCGAGCCCCTATAAAATTGTCATGGCGAACTGATTATATTTTATTATTAAAGACACTAATCATGTATTTAGTTTACACCGCAATTCAAAACAATCAAGGGGTTTTGCAATAATTAAGCATTTAAGCAAAAAAGACAGCAGACAGTGTGGCATATTAAATGACATTCAGTGCCAAAGTCAGACCCACTGAAAAAGAGTCTTCTCTTCCTGCAAAGTCAGCCCTCTGAAAAAGACGTTTACTCTTCCTGCAAACTCAACCCTCTGAAGAAGACAGCTACACTTCCTGCAAAGTCAGACCATCTGAAAAAGGCGTCTACTCTTCCTGCAAACTCAACCCTCTGAAAAAGACGTCTGCTCTTTAAGTAAAGAATTTGCTCCTCTAGCAAATTCTTTCCTTAAAGAGTAGACCCCTGTAGTCAAGAAAGACAAAGAATACTTTGGCAAGTGTTGCCTCCCCTGAAGGTGTATTTGTTTCCCGCAGTTATCTCCTAAACTCCATTTTTACCAAAAGATTCCATTTTTAGTGTACATACTACTGAAATGAATTGACAGATATCAGCTTATTTAAATACTATTTCTGTTACTTCAGGCCTTATCAGAAGTTTACTGATTTATAATGCATTAGACATGCCTGTTTTCCTTTCAACCTTTCTCATTTGTCTTTGGCTCTGCAGCGCCTTAACCCATTTAGTACCAAAT
Organism: Lucinisca nassula; assembly: GCA_963580285.1. Classification (NCBI taxonomy): domain Eukaryota; kingdom Metazoa; phylum Mollusca; class Bivalvia; order Lucinida; family Lucinidae; genus Lucinisca; species Lucinisca nassula. The sequence continues at coordinate 129,870,741 of OY757018.1, read as the reverse complement.
GGAATCTTCTACCTTAAATATAGCACATGTCCATATCAAAATTTAGGGGTGTCAGGTTGTGATGTTTTCAAAATATATTTGGAAATTGACTGAACGTTTTGCTAGTGTAGGCCCTGATCAGGCGTCTGATCTGGGCCTGCACTGTTTGCCAACTTCCCGTTTTAGGGTTTCTGGTACTAAATGGGTTAATAATATTCTTAAATACATGCATGTAACAGAGGACCTATACGGAAGATTAGTTATGTGTCCAAATGTGGTATCCTGTCAAAAAAGTATAGTGCCCAATGTTGTTTGTCCTATGTTCTGGACCTCAATGACTGAACTTGTGGTTTTCTTCATCATCATCATCATCATCATCATCAGCAGCAGCAGCAGCAGCAGCAGCAGCATCAGCAGATGAAGCATTAACCAAGATTAATCACAGTGACTACCCACCTGATGTGTATTGTAGTAGACTGTTTGACCAGCAAAGTCCCACACACTGTATGTACCCACCTGATGTGTATTGTAGTAGACTGTTTGACCAGCAAAGTCCCACACACTGTATGTTATATTTTCATCTCCAGCTGATACAGTCCATGTTGATATGTCAATGCCTGGACAACAAAAACAAATGAAAACAAGAATTCCGCCGAAGGCTATGTCGCGCCTGTGGGGGTGCTAAGTTACCGAACCATGAGATCTAGGCCAAGGTCAAAAATAGATGCTTGCATAAAAGTTACCATTCTTAAATGCAAGCTTGTACTAAGTATCATTAATGAAGCTCAAATAATTCTTAAGAAATGAACTTAACCATTAGGGTGAACGCTAGAGTGGTTGCAATATTTTACAAAGTAAGTGAACCATAAAATGTAGGTCAAGGTCAAAAATAGATGCTCGCATTTAAGTTTCCATCCCCAGATCAGGTTTGTACCAAGTATCATTAATGAAGCTCTTATAGTTCTTGAGAAATTAACTTGACCATTTGAGTGACCACTAGGGTGGTTGCAATATTTTACGAAGTCAGTGAACCATAAAATGTAAGTCAAGCCAAATATGGATGCTTGCATTTAACTTGCCACCCCCAGATACGAGTTTGTAGCAAGTATTATTAATGAAGCTCTTATAGTTTTTGGGAAATTAACTTGACCATTTGGGTGAACGCTAGGGTGGTCGCAATATTTTACAAAGTCATTGTACAATGAAATGTAGGTCAAGGTCAAATATGGATGCTTGCATTTACATGTAAGTTGCCATCCCGAGATACAAGTTTGTACCAAGTATCATTAATGAAGGTCTTATACTTCTTGAGAAATGAACTTGACCATTAGGGTGAGCGCTAGGGTGGTCAAATTATTTTACAAAGTCAGTGAACCATAAAATGTAGGTCCAGGTCAAATATAGATGCTTGGATTTAAGTTGCCATCCCCAGATACAAGTTTGTACCAAGTATCAATAATGAAGCTCTTATAGTTCTTGAGAAGTAAACTTGACGATAAGGGTGAGCGATAGGGTGGTCGCGATATTTAACAAAGTCAGTTTGTTTACCCTATTCGGGCGTGTATTACCCGCAGTTTTTTCCCTCAAATTACAGGCCCAAGTTCAGGGTGCGGGTAATCCGCCCGAATTATTTTTGGACCATTTTATTTTAACTTTTGTCAGCTGAAAATACGATGCATCTCATGTTATGCTCTATCCTTTTACGATTCCCGACATTAATAACGTTTAATTGTCCACTCAATTTTATTTACACATGAGTAATACAACAATCTCCAATACTAGCAAGCCCGATTTTGAGAGTATTATTCCTAAAACTCTGATTTTAAATGAAATAAACAAGCAAGTTCAATGCGAACATCAAAGTTTCCGGCATCCAAGCCGCCGCCCACAAACCACCGCTACAGTTTTTTTCTGCAAGTGATCGGTAAATGAGGTCATCGGACCCCAGCAACCCCACACGTGTCTATTGTTTTATCTTAATGGAGCGTATCTTTTTCATAAAAAATGTTTGGAAACAGTAAAAAAATTCTCGATAGCAAAACGGTTGTGGAAAACAGCGCTTTCCGTAAGCTCCGTGTCAATAACCAACAACAGCATACAGATGTGTTAACACAAATTAAAGTGTTCAACTTTTCTCGCCAAGCGTCTGCTATTTGGCGCCAAAACATAACCATTCACGAGATAGTAGAATAGTCGTAGTAACTCGTCTTAGGAGCAATTAAATAATTTTCACATTGATTGCGGATTAAATTTTATGATTGGGAAATAAACGCAAATTAGAGACATAACTTGACCATATTTTCACACCTTATCGACACGCACCACAGGGTGGCAATTATATGACAGGGATTAACAATAGTATCATAATTGAACCGTAATAAATTATCAAACAGTGTAAATCCAAATCAGACGTCTGCGGCGTCTTTTTGAGGTGTCTGATCTGGGACTGCACTGTTTGCCAATGTCCCAAAAAAGGGCCGCGGGCATATGTGGGTTAATAAATAAATAACAATGGTGAACAGGTAAAGTTTTCTCAACATTTTAATGTAAAATACATGCTTTCTGGTGATACTCGCACGCACATGCATTTTCCCGCCTTTTGAAGACAATCGCATGTTCCGTTGTGTGTTACAAAAACTGGACAAATTCTTACTTTTTCTCACTTACGCATCCACCAAAATTTCAGCAAATGTTCCATGCGGGTAATACAACAGTTTTCCCCCAGATTTTAGCAAAAAAAAGGGGTGCGGGTAGTACGCAAATGCGGGTAATACACACCCGAATACGGTATTTGATTTGAGGTTTAACGTCCTCGCCAACACTGTATAGGTCATTTTGGAGATGTTGCTTCCAATTTTGTGGGACTTTTACCCGACACTTGAGATGAAATGACATCTCAAGCCCTGTCGCCCAATGAAACGAATACGGTTTATATGCATGGACGGTCCATCTTTGCCTTTGCCTGGGCAGGCTTAGATCCTCTCAGCGGGTTACCAATACTTGTGTGTGGTCAGTTTCAGCTCTACGTGGAAGCATCATGCAGCCCATCTATTTCTTCAAGCCCTGATGGGCAGGGGCCATGAATAATTAAAATAAGTCAAGGTCAAATATGGATGCTTGCATTTAAGTTGCCATCCCCAGATACAAGTTTGTACCAAATATCACTAATGATGCTCTTATAGTTCTTGAGAAATAAACTTGACCATTAGGGTGAGCACTAGGGTGGTCTCAATATTTTACAAAGTCAGTGAACCATAAAATGTAGGTCAAGGTCAAATATGGATGCTTGCATTGAAGTTGCCACCCCCAGATACAAGTTTGTACCAAGTATCATCAATGAAGCTCTTATAGTTCTTGAGAAATAAACTTGACCACTAGGGTGAATGCTAGGTGGCAAATGTTGACGCCTTGACAAATGGACGGACGGACGAATGAAAGGAAAACTGGGCTCCAATATTGCGCCATGCTAATAGAAGGAGGGACAAAAATGAATTAGCATTGCTTATTAGATATCCCCAACAAGGTAATGGCCAATGGAAAAGAAAAAACAAAAGTGTTATGGACACCAAAAGACTTACAAAGGGGAATAGCTAAAACAGATTTTACATCCTTCTTTTTCTGTAGCAGCAGCCTCTCATATGTATCAACATTTATGCAAAATATGATAAGAGATTCTCAGTATTATAAATCAAAATATGCAGAAAAAAAAAAACAATTTTCAAGAACTATACAGGAGAATAACTATGCAAGTATTGATCCCTAGACCCTGATTTTCTCTATTCACAACATCTCACCAAGATCTACATATACCGTAAAAATCTAAAAAATTGGGACACCTCGAGGCCTTGCTGTAATGCTCCTAAAATTTTAATGAATTTATTTCACGATCCAGCAAGGAGTACAAAAGATGCAGACGGAATGGCAAACAGTGTAGACCCTGATCAGACTGCTCCTTCAGGATCAGTCTGATCTGGGTCTGCACTGTTTGCTTAGGCCTGTCTGTCCCAATACTTAGGATCATTACGGTATGCAAAATATGGTAAGATTCATGAAATAATAAAGTAGACAGGAAAAACGAAAGTGTAACAGACATGTTAAGTCTCCCGAAAATCAAGGAAGACTCCCGAAAAAATAGCTTTTCTCACGCCTCACGAAATTCAGGATAAAACTCCCGGAAAAATGAAAATACCATTTTTGGGCAAATTTTTGAGAAGCTGCGCTTGTATTTTCGTGTGTGAAAACCAGCGAAAAAATCCGAGTTAATCCGTGAGTAAAACTGATAATTATTAATGCACTGTCCAGTATTATTTGGGATTAAAACACGGTTCCACACCTGCAGATGAAAACAGTCGTTTCTTGAAGTGATTGCAAAAATGAAAGTAAATCATAACGGTTAATTTCCTTCAACCAACGGACCATGTTAGTTAACCGAATCGTGTTATAAAGGCCGACCGTATTTGTCACGGACCAGTCTATTCTATTATTACACTGTAAAGACAAGCCTCCGGTGCCCTCGATAAGCCTACAATTTTTTTCTTCTGCGTGACAAGATGTGAAAATAAGATTTAGTTCTGGCTCTAATTTGCATTTATCCCCCAATCATAAAATTTAATCCACAGTGTGAAAATGATGTAATCGCTCCTAAGATGTTTAGCAACATCTAACGGTAGATTTATGCATAATAGAAACAGACTATTCTACTGTCTCGTGCGTGGTTGTGTTTTGGCGCCAAAATAGCAGATGCTTGGCGGGAAAAGTGGAACGCTTTAATGTGTGTAAACACATCTGTATGCTGTTGTTTGTGATTGACACGGAGCTTCCCGGGATAAGTCAGGAATTGAGGCAGACACGTTCCCAATCAAGCTCTTACCGGTTGCAAACATTTTTTATGAAAGAAATATGCCCCATTAAAATAAAATACAATGATTAAACATTAAACATGTGCGGGCTTGCTGGCGGGGATGACGGCACTTTCCAAGCGCGTGCAGAAAAACGGTAGCTGCTGTTTGTGGACGGTGGATTTAATGGCGATTTTGGTGGTGGAGATCATTGATGTTCGCCTTGGACTTGCTTGTTGAGTGGGTGTGAAAGTTGTGGCTGGAGGGGTCCTTGTCTTGTGGCTGGATCATTAAATTATAAACTAATCTGCATTTTTTATTCTCTTTTCTCGCTAACCTGATACTTTTGATCTTTTGAGTATATCAGCTGCAGCTTGTTTTAATCATGCGTGTCAAGTTTATATAACTATCAGTATCTTTAATTGCTAATTGGACAAGCTGTTATGACATGTCTGCAATGCATTTGAACTTGAAAAAGTACCGTTATTGACCGTGACAACTACAGTATTATTTACCGTATTTCCGCACTTGAAAGTCAGAGGGGAATAAATAAATTCTGAAGTTAGATCCTTTGGAAGCAAGGAATACACCAAATAAACGAAATAGCAGATAGTTGTTGTGCTTGAGATTTGATCGAAACCTTGGATTATTATACCCGCTTTTGCGAAAAATAATCGGGTATATTGTTTTCATGTCAGAGTCGAGTGTCTGTCAGTCAGTGGGTCTGTATGTATGTATGTATGTGTGTGTACGTACGTCCGTCACATTTCTATGGAATGGATCTCCTCTGAAACCGGTTAAGGTACACTTTTCAAACTTTCTTTCCCTTTGGTGTCTTTGATGGGTGGAGAAAGTTAATTGTATCGATTCCTGATCTTTGTTTTACTTCTACTTTGCCTGTGGATAGTACATGGGATGTAGATGGCACTGGGCTACTTTTGGCATGACCTTGACCTCAACATGACACCAAGGTCAAAGGTCAAAAAGTATGACTTTGCCAGATCTCCTAAACTATTGGAGTTACACTTTTTAAACTTTGCCATTGTGCAGTTTATATTTTACTTTTGGTCCTTTGAGATCAGCGTGAATATTCTGAGAAATTAGAAATAAATTTTTGGTTTAGACTCATATTCTAGACAGGTTTTTAATTATTTGGACCCCATTTTGATTTATATCAGTCTTGAATCGACTGCCTATTCGAAATTCGCAAAATTGCAGTATGTTTCCACTGGCTTTCTTTGCCGGATCATTACAGGGTCACTGATGAGGTTTTATTAGCCGAAACTAAGTAGTATGACCCATCTTCTTTCTTATGAATGTTTTCATTGTTCTTAATGGACCTCATTTTTTATTTTTATTTGCCTTCACTGCAGCTGGTGTTGTGCCATGTGGCGGCCATAAATTGTCTCCCCGTACATCAACCATAGTGCATTTTATATTTTACTTTTGGTCCTTTGAGATCAGCATGACTATTCTGAGAAATTAGAAATAAATTTTTGGTTTAGACTCATATTCTAGACAGGTTTTTAATTATTTGGACCCCATTTTGATTTATATCAGTCTTGAATCGACTGCCTATTCGAAATTTGCAAAATTGCAGTATGTTTCCACTGGCTTTCTTTGCCGGATCATTACAGGGTCACTGATGAGGCTTTATTAGCCGAAACTACGTAGTATGAACAATCTTCTTCCTTATGAATGTTTTCATTGCTCTTAAAGGAAACCATTTTTGATTTTTATTGCTTATTGGATGGCCCTTGGAATATAGAATGAATTGGGCTACTTTTGGCAGGACCTTGACCTCAACATGACCCCAAGGTCAAAGGTCAAAAGTATCACTTTGCCATATCTCCTAAACTATTGGAGTTACACTTCTGAAACTTTGCTTATTGGCTGGCCCTTGGAATAAAGAATATATAGGCTACTTTTGGTGTGACCTCGACCTCAACATGTCCCCAAGGTCAAAGGTCAAAAAGTATTATTTTGCCACATCTTCTAAACTATTGGAGCTACACTTCTGAAACTTTGGTTATTGGATGGCCCTTGGAATATAGAATCAATTGGGCTACTTTTGTTTTGACCTTGACCTCAACCTGACCCCAAGGTAAAATGTATGACTTTGCCATATCTTCTAAACTATCAGAGTTACACTTCTAAAACTTTGGTTATTGGATTGCCGTTGGAATATAGAAAAATTGGAATACTATTGGTGGACCTCAACATAACCCCAAGGTCAAAGGTAAATTACACTTCTGAAATTTTGTTTATCAGCTAGAATGTTCTTTGAAACTTTTTTGGTTATTGGATGGCCCTTTGAATATAGAATGAATTGGGCTATGTTTAGCTGACCTTGACCTCAACAGGTCCCAAAGGTCAAAGGTAAAAATATGACTTTGTCATATCTCCTAAACTATTTGAGTTACACTTCTGAAACTTTGCTTATGGGCTGGCCCTTGGAATATCAAATAAATTGGGCTACTTTTGGGATGACCTTGACCTCAACATGACCCCAAGATCAAAAGTCAAAAAGTATTATTTTGCCATATCTTCTAAACAATAGGAGTTACACTTCTGAAACTTTGTTTATCAGCTAGAATGTTCTTTGCAACCTTTTTTTGGTTATTGGATGGCCCTTGGAATATAGAATGAATTGGGCTACGTTTGGCATGACCTTGACCTCAACAGGACCCCAAGGTCAAACGTAAAAATATGACTTTGTCATATCTACTAAACTATTTGAGTTACACTTCTGAAACTTTGCTTATTGGATGACCCTTGGAATATCAAATAAATTGGGCTACTTTTGGGGTGACCTTGACCTCAACATGACCCCAAGATCAAAAGTCAAAAAGTATTATTTTGCCATATCTTCTAAACTATTGGAGTTACACTTCTAAAACTTTGCTTATTGGATGGCCCTTGGAATATAGAATATGTTGGGCTACTTTTGGTGTGACCTCACCTCAACATGACCCAAAGGTCAAAGGTCAAAAAGTATTATTTTGCCATATCTTCTAAACTATTGGAGTTACACTTCTAAAACTTTGCTTATTGGATGGCCCTTGGAATATAGAATATGTTGGGCTACTTTTGGTGTGACCTCACCTCAACATGACCCCCAAGGTCAAAGGTCAAAAAGTATTATTTTGCCATATCTTCTAAACTATTGGAGCTACACTTCTGAAACTTTGGTTATTGGATGGCCCTTGGAATATAGAATCAATTGAGCTACTTTTGTTGTGACCTATCTGGGCATAAATGTTAAGATATACTCTTGTGCTGAAGCATTATACACCTGGGGCTGGGGGTGGGGGCACTGGTATGGCTAGGTGTTAGTTTGTAGGCATCGTTCCAAGGAAATGATTTTAAAATATTTATTAGTTACTTATCTATGAACAGGAGTGTAGAGTATAAACAAAAAAATTTCAAAAAGCTCACAGAATTCACCATTTTCTAGCCTATCCTGAGAGCTTGCCACCAAGACTTCGCGCCTTTGGCACTCGCCAATCCTCCTCGAACGCGCTGTCTCCCTCATTTTTATTTTCAAAACTTAACATGTCTGGTGTAATGGACTACAAAGAATTACTTTGGGTATATAGTAGTTACTAGGACAGATAACAATGGGGACAGTTCTTCAAAACATCATTAGTTTAATGAGCTTGTTAACATTATGAAAACACGCCTATTCAAATACATGGTACATTTTACCGCTGAAAAAAATGAAAATTTTAAGATGAAAAATTGCTATTTTTTTTCTTATTTCTGCTCAAAATATAGATTGTTGGTACTCGTTAGAACCGCCGAGTACCCACAGTACTCGTTAGAACCGCCGAGTACCCACAATCTATATTTCAGAGCAGAAATAAGAAAAATAATGTTTACCCCTGTAAACCCCAGATTTACTACATAAAATGGGGTTCACGGGGATCCAAATTATATAGGTCTGTTCTAGCAAGAACAATATCTACCATGGTGGCAATTACTGAAAAAATATAAGTGGTTTTTACTCACATTTTTCAGTAATACTGGCAATATTAATTGGAATGGGAACATCTTCAGGGGAGGCAACTCCTGCAAAAGTATTTTTGTCTCCCATGTCAATAGGGGTCAACTCTTAAAGAAAAGAATTTGCTCCTGTGGAGCAAATTCTTTCCTTTAAGAGAAGACCCCTTTTTCCATGCTTCAGGGCTTATAGAAAGCCGAAAAGGAAGTCCCGAAAGTTGTCTCCCTTTGAAAAATGGCGGAAAAATCTGCCAGGTGTTCCCATTCCCCTTAATATGTTAACTAACAGCATTGTTAGTTTTGAACAAACGGGCCTTGGGCACTAATGTTTAAGTGATTTCTTTTAAAACATCAGGCTTAACCCATTGCATGCGGGAAACCCTTAACCCTTTACAACTCAGAAAATTATCCAATACAGCATCTTAACAGAACACTGATATAGGTAAATCAATAACCAATAGTCCATATCTGGCTGATAGCCCTGACAGTCTTATCTGAACAGAGATATTGGCATTTTTGTGTGATTTTCACCCTTATGTTACAAAAATGATTATTTTAGTATTTTCTGTACATTTGACAATATTTATGTAAATGTAAAGTTTCTAGGAAATTAAATTTTCTTTCCAATGGTACTAAATTTATTATAGTTTCTCTTTGCGTTTTGAAAATATGAAGTGTCAAAGTAAGCAAAATATTTTCGTTAGCAAAAATTTCTGTTTTGGGTTGGTCAGAGAAAGTATTTTTAACCACCATAGCCCCAGAAAAGAGGGGGTATCCACGTATTATTTTTCTTATTTCCGCACAAAAACGTATTTGTAGGTAATCATTTGGGCATGTCACTGAGGGTCTTCCAACAAGTTTCCATAACATACTTTTTATGCAGAAATAAGATCATGTTCATAAGTCTGTGAAATGAACATCTATCTGAACCCGGTATACATTATTTTACTTATTTCTGCACCAAGACCAAGGTTGTGGGTACTCGTTAGAACTGCCTCAATCGGCACCCACGACCTATGTTCTGAGTATAAATAAGAAAAATATAAAAGTTTTCAATGGAAAAGTAGCCATTTTGAAGAAATTAAAGAATGTGCTATGACACATGGGTGTGTTTTGTTTATGAAAAAATCAGTACTTTTGCATAAGATTAAAATAACTATTACAGCCTATCTATCCTTTTTTGAACCCCCATCCCCAACTTTACCTTTTTTTTTTTTAATAAATGTATCAACCAGCCCATAGCCAGCTCACCCCAAAGAGCCGTCTCTGTATTTTTTTTTTATTTTTTTTTATAAATAAGATTTGTTTGTTTGATTAGAGGTATAACATCCCCATCAACACTATTTAGGACATTTTGGAGATATTGCTTCCAATTTGGTGGGACTTTTACCCAACACTGAGGTGCAATGACATCTGATGCACATGGTCATTGTACAGCGTCTGGTCTGGGTCTGTGCCATCGCATGTGCTGTCTACAACCCTGTAGACCCTGATCAGACGCCTTATAATATTTGTCTGGGCTCTGATACCGATCTGCACTGTTTGCACCTTTGTGTTCTGTCTATTGTCATACAGACTAACGGGTGGATGACGTCAGGTTGATAGCTACTGGTCTGGGTCTGTGCCGTCTACAATCCTGTAGACCCTGATCGGATGCCTTATAATAATTTTCTGGGCTCTGATCCCGAATTGCGCTGTTTGCACCTTTGTGTTCCGTCTATAGTTATACACACAGACGGGTGGATGATGCCAGGCTGATCGCTATATCCCCCGAACATGTTCAGACTAGGGATAAAAAACACCACCGTCGGCAATGAGTCCCTGATCAGACGCTGCATTACCTTTGTGCAGCTTCTTGTCCGGGTCTGCGCCGACCCATATGCCGTCTACAAACCTGTAGACCCTCATCAGACGCCGTTTAATAATTGTTAAAGTCTGATTCGAATCTGCATTGCTTGCATCTGTCTGTTGTGTCTACGGACGGACGGACATGTGAACGGACGCCAGACTCAATTTTGTTTGCGGACGGACGGACGCCAGGCTGATTGTTATATCCCCGAACCTATTTGGTCAGGGGATAAAAAATAAAACGCACCGGTGGCGGTCAGACCATGATCAGACGTCGCATGGTCTGTGTCGTCGCATATGCCATCTTCAAACCTGTAGACCCTATCCAGACGCCTTATAATCATTGTATGGCGTCTGATTCAAATCTGCACTGTTTGCACCTTTGTGTTCTGTCTATTGTTATACAGACGGTTGAGTGGATGACGCCAGGCTGATCGCTATATTCCCCGAACATGTTCAGACTAGGGATAAAAACACCACCGTCGGCAATTAGTCCCTGATCAGACGCCGCATTATTGTTGTGTAGCGTCTTGTCCGGGTCTGCGCCGACCCATATGCCGTCTACAAACCTGTAGACCCTCATCAGACGCCGTTTAATAATTGTACAGGTCTGATTCTTATCTGCATTGCTTGCATCTGTCTGTTGTGTCTACGGACGAACGGACGGACATGTGAACGGACGCCAGACTCATAATTTTGTTTGCGGACGGACGGACGGACGCCAGGCTGATAGTTATATCCCCGAACCTATTTGGTCAGGGGATAAAAATAAAACGCACCGGCGGCGGTCAGACCATGATCAGACGCCGCATGATCATTGTACAGCGTCTGGTCTGGGTCTGTGCCGTCGTATATTCCGTCTACAAACTTGTAGACCCTATCCAGACGCTATATAATAATTGTATGGCGTCTGATTCAAATCTGCACTGTTTGCACCTTTGTGTTCTGTCTTTTGTTATACAGACGGTTGGGTGAATGACGCCACGCTGATCGCTATATCCCCGGAACCTGTTCAGACTAGGGTTAAAAAAAACACCACCGTTGGCGATAAGACCCTGATCAGACGCCGCGTCGTTGCGCAACGTCTTGTCCGGGTCTGCGCCGTCTCAGATACCGTCTACATACATGCAGACCATCATCAGACGCCGTTTAATAATTGTACATCTGATCCGGATCTGCATTGTTTTCATATGTCTATTGCGTCTACGGATGGACGTTTGAACGGATGCCAGCCTATGAACCTGTTCAGACTAGGGATAAAAAACAACACCGTCGCCGATAAGACCCTGATCAGACGCCGCATAACCGTTGCGCAGCGTCTTGTCACTCATAATTTTGTGTCTACGAACGGGCGAATGAACGGACGCCAGGATCCGAACCTGTTTAGACTAGGGATAAAAAACACCACCGTCGCCGATAAGACCCTGATCAGACGCCGCATAACCGTTGCGCAGCGTCTTGTCTGGGTCTGCGCCGTCTCAGATGCCTTCTACAAACATGCTGACCCTCATCAGACGCCGTTCAATAATAGTACGGCGTCTGATCCGAGTCTGCATTGTTTGCATCTGTCTGTTGTGTCTACGGATGGACGGACATTTGGACGGTCGCTATATCCTCCAAACCTATTCGGTCGCGGAAAATAAAATAAAATGAACCGTCGGCGGTTGGAGCTGAATCAGACGTCGCGGCAATAATTGTGGAGGGTCTGATCCGGGTGCCGTAGCATTATAAGGTCCAAAAACCTGAAGACCCTGATCAGGTGCCGCTTAATAATTGCATCTGTTTGTCTGTTAACGTGTCGGCGGTGAGACCCGGATCAGACATCGCATATTTTTTTTTTTTAGAAATTAATATTCATTAAAGGGGCTGAAACTATTGACCAATGAAAGGCCTTCTACCCATCTGTGGGTTTTATTGTCCTTCCGATGACCACCTGGGTACACTTTTGGGTACTGTTACGTAATTTATTGCGGCTCAATGCTCGGCACGCTCCGGGTGGCGTCCGCTGTATAAACATTCCTAGGGTATCATAATCCCCAATTAACTAATTATCTTGAACCATAAATCCCTTGAATCTAACTGATTATACAGCGCTAATTGTCTCTACCTAAATCATGCAAATCATGCGCGACCGACACACAAATATTGCGTCATTCAGTAACTCAACCAAGTAATTTTCCATTACGGTCAGGCAAGGTCATCGTGATTCAGTAGAAGAAACCCCTGGTGTGTTTGGTTGTAAATTACACAAAAACTTTGTATAGAAACATATTTGTTTTTTTCGCAAATATTGTTGGCAAAAGACCAAACTTAACATTAATAAACATCCGGCGTTTTTATATTTAGGAAAAAGGTAAAAATGACGCGATTGATTTTGAGACACGGGAAAACACGTATTTGTTCAAATGGCCGATATACGGGCAAATACGGATCGGAGTGGTAATGGATAGACACGTAAATATACGGGTCGGTGTGGTAATGGATAGATACGGGGAAACACGGGTCTGAGTGGTAAAGGGTTAAAGGGGTACCATGTCAAACAGCGCAGGCCCACATCAGACGCCGCAAAAGCGGCGTCTGATCAGGGCCTACACTGTTTGCTAACAGAATTTTCCATTAATAATAGAATAAAAACGAAAAACTAGGCCTGACACCCCTTATAAGACAAATGGACTTGTCCAACATATAACAATGGAAGAGTCCACCAGTATACAACGGGTTAAACAAAGATGTTTGCAATTACTCTTACTCCTAAAACATTCTTACCATCTGTAATTTGCTCCCCATGAGCAAAATCAGCCTTGTTATTATCACTCAGAAGAGATTTCACCAAACTGAAATTATAATTTGTTATTTTAGGATGCTGACATATTTAAAACCAAATAATGAACTTTTTTATTCATTAATCCTTCTCTTGCTGAATTTTCAGTTGAGCCACACCCATTTCTGACTTTGAACCAATCAGATTACATACATGTGATATTTTCTTGGACCCAAATAGGGAGATTTTGATTTTCAGATAGGGAGATTGGGGTCCCAAATCGGGAGATTTTTCCGCGGTAAAAAGTGATGTTATTTTTGGTTAAAATTTACCTCTGAAGCACTTTTTCACCAATAACATGCCAACACGACAATTGTTGTCTGCTTTGTCATCTGCATTAAAAATCTTTTTTTGAAAACAGTGTGGGCCCAGATCAGACTGCAGAGCATTCTGATGACGGTCCACACTGTTTGCCTTTCTGCTAAAATATGTTATAAAAGCTTGGAAAAAGAAAGCAGCAGACGACAAACTTCCATTTTGTATTTTAATAGAGAGACAATTTCTCGGAAGAACGATCAAAGAACAAGCACTGACCAATAGATCGGTGTTAAATACCCACCTAGCACCTGGCAGAAAAAAACAACGTTCAGAATACCCGCATAGCAAAAAATTATCATACTCTTACACCCCTTCTCTTATCATCCCCAAAATGTGCCTCGGAACTTTGTCGAAACTAATAAGCATGCATGATATTTATTGATTTTAACTTGGGTGCATATTTTTTTCATAAAAGATCCATTAAAAACACGGCAAAAATATTTTTTCTCGCAAGCTAAAAATGAAACAGGTTTGAATAGAAAATTTCACCCTGCAAAACTCCGGTTCTATGTTTATTAATAAATGAAAAACTACATGCAGATGCTTAGAAAATACCAGCGTCTGCTTTGCTCTGTTTTGGCGGGAAAAATATTTAGCGCGTTCACTTGTCAAAGGCCAAAAAGCATGCACGAATTTTCATTGGTGTCACGTGGGGTATATTTCTTTCTTCCGTTAAAAACGGCAAAAATATTTTTCTCGGGTTTAAATAGAAAATGTCACTAAGTAATTACCCAGTTCTATGATTAATAAAAGAATAACGGTTTACAGACGCGTAGAAAAAAAAAACAGCGTCTGTTTTGCTCTGTTTTGGCGGGAATAATATTTAGCGTCTACACGTGTCAATTACAAAGGGATTAAATAAGCTATAACTGGTATATCTTGATTGACTAGTTTTCACACCTTGTCACATTGTTAATTGTCGGCTTATCAATAAGGCCCGCCTTGGGTGTAAACGGTTTAATAGCGTTGGCAACTTGAGCAAATCGGTGATCAGTAATAAATGTATGCAAACATCACATTTCTTCCTTATTGAATTTCTCGCTTTTTATCACATTGTTTGCGGCTTGTTTGCGGGTTGCATTTTAATAATTGTATTGACCGGTACGTTCTTTTCATATTGCGATATTATACTTGTGCAGGTGTGTATTGCAATTTACCTGCATACCGCCTAGCGTAAATACACTGACGGTTAACCGCATAGGTATTTTACAGTGGTTAACACTAAATTGGTCGGTCGGCGGAAAACTACTACAGAAAAATTGTCGTGTCGGGAGATTAGGGCCGTCGGACGGGAGACCGGGAGATGGGGTTCGAAATCGGGATATCCCGACGAAATCGGGAGATATCACATGTATGAGATTACTTGGTGTAATTTATTCCTACAAATTCATAAATTGAATGTCAAACAGTGTAGATCCTGATCAGATGGCTTCTTCAACATCTGATCTGGATCTACACTGTTTCAAAAGATAGGAGTTGTCGTGAACAGCATGATGAAGAGTTAATGACAAGAAAACTCTTAACAAACTTCTTGTGGAAATAATTAGGGTGATTTAAGGAATGGAACAATTTGGAGGCTAGTTGGTCATACAGGTGCCACAGCTGACCTCCTGATGATCTAAATGGTTGGCATGCACCGTTTAGAAATGATAAAATTCAATAACTAGAATTGTTTTCTAAGAAAACAGATGTCCCCCCACCACACTCATTATTTCAGCCCTGTGACCTTGAAAATTAGGTCAAGGTCACCAAAATCTAATCAGTTCTTAAGATCAGCCCACTGATATAATGTACCTTGTTTAAACCAAATCCATCCATCGGGTCAGGAGATAGAGCGCAGACAAGTTTATTTTTAACAGTCTAAGTCCCGTGGTGACCTTGAAAATTAGGTCAAGGTCACCAAAATCTAATCAGTTCTAGAGACTATCCCACTTACTTTATGTACCAAGTTTGAACCAAATCCATCCATTGGTTCAGGAGATAGAGTGCAGACAAGCTTATTTTTAACAGTCTTAGTCCCGTGGTGACCTTGAAAATTAGGTCAAGGTCACCAAAATCTAATCAGTTCTTGAGACCATCCAAACTAGAGCTGTCAGTGAAACTGACTAGGGCCCCGGCAGCGCTATCAGAGGAGTAGGAAAATTTGTGGACGGACAGACAGCCAGACAGACAGACAGACGAACGGACAGAGTGATTACTATAGGGCACCCACACTTTGAGTGCGGGGCCCTAATTATACTATATACCAAGTTTGAACAAAATCCATCCATTGGTTCAGGAGATAGAGTGCAGACAAGCTTTGACAAGTTTATTTTTAACAGTCTAAGTCCCGTGGTGACCTTAAAAATTAGGTCAAGGTCACCAAAATCTAATCAGTTCTAGAGACTATCCCACTTACTTTATGTACCAAGTTTGAACCAAATCCATCCTTTGGTTCAGGAGATAGAGTGCAGACAAGCTTATTTTTAACAGTCTTAGTCCCGTGGTGACCTTGAAAATTAGGTCAAATTCACCAAAATCTAATCAGTTCTTGAGACCATCCCAATTATACTATGTACCAAGCTTGAAAAAAATCCATCCATTGGTTCAGGAGATAGAGTGCAGACAAGCTTTGACAAGTTTATTTTTAACAGTCTAAGTCCCGTGGTGACCTTGAAAATTAGGTCAAGGTCACCAAAATCTAATCAGTTCTAGAGACTATCCCACATACTTTATGTACCAAGTTTGAACCAAATCCATCCATTGGTTCAGGAGATAGAGTGCAGACAAGCTTATCAAAATCTAATCAGTTCTAGAGACTATCCCACTTACTTTATGTACCAAGTTTGAACCAAATCCATCCATTGGTTCAGGAGATAGAGTGCAGACAAGCTTATTTTTAACAGTCTTAGTCCCGTGGTGACCTTGAAAATTAGGTCAAGGTCACCAAAATCTAATCAGTTCTTGAGACCATCCCAATTATACTATGTACCAAGTTTGAACAAAATCCATCCATTGGTTCAGGAGATAGAGTGCAGACAAGCTTTTTTGGCCTAAAATTCGACAATGTTTT
Organism: Lucinisca nassula; assembly: GCA_963580285.1. Taxonomy (NCBI): domain Eukaryota; kingdom Metazoa; phylum Mollusca; class Bivalvia; order Lucinida; family Lucinidae; genus Lucinisca; species Lucinisca nassula. The sequence goes on along the minus strand of OY757018.1, from coordinate 129,853,883 downwards.
GAGCACTGTGACCTTGAAAATTAGACCAAGGTCACCAAAATCTAATCAGTACTTTTCCCCCTCCCAATGGTGTATCTGTGTAAGTTTAATCAAAATCCATCCATCCATTCAGGAGACAGAGTGCAGACAAGAGGCAACGCCAACGCCAACGCTGACGCCGACAGGATCCGCACCAAAACCAATATGTCCCCCTCCCTTTCGGGTGGGGGGACATAATTAAGAAATCTATTATGTACACCCTGTCCAGTGCAATTTAATCAAATTTAAATTCAAATCCTTAATAAATTCTAATCCATGGATTTCATATCCATTCATTCCATATAAAATTAACTACATGTTCCATCTCTCAGTGAATATATAAAGCCTAAAATTGCGTTCCACGAGCAATACCTTATTACAGGGTTCCTTGATGCACCCCTGCTATGGACAAACCTCACCCCTTTTCATGATTTTTTAAAACTATACATGCCCTAATTAAGATAACAACAAGGCAACGCAAGCGTAGCATCCCCTCGCAACTGCATACCATTCATTAACATGAAAATCCAATCTGAATACACACACAGAAACACAGACACACAATCTAACACACGGACGCACGGCACCGATGCTTTATCCCCATTTGCAACGTTGTTGCGAGGGGATAATTATGGCTGCTTCTACGAAGAATACTGTGTCTTCTATCCTGCTCACAAGGTTTTCAAGGTCAAGTCAATTGTGACCTTGAACTTTGACCCCTGACCTTGAAATTCAATAGGGTTCATCCTCTGTACATGGTGAACATTTGTGGAAGGTTTGATGCTTCTATGATGAATACTGTGTCGTCTATCCTGCTCACAAGGTTTTCACGGTCAAGTCCATTGTGACCTTGACCTTTGACCCCTGACCTTGAAATTCAATAGGGTTCATCCTCTGTACATGGTGAACATTTGTGGAAGGTTTGATGCTTCTACGATGAATACTGTGTCTTCTATCCTGCTCACAAGGTTTTCAAGGTCAAGTCCATTGTGACCTTGACCTTTGACCCCTGACCTTGAAATTCAATAGGGTTCATGTTCTGTACATGGTGAACATTTGTGGAAGGTTTGATGCTTCTACGATGAATACTGTGTCTTCTATCCTGCTCACAAGGTTTTCAAGGTCAAGTCCATTGTGACCTTGACCTTTGATCCCTGACCTTGAAATTCAATAGGGTTCATCCTCTGTACATGGTGAACATTTGTGGAAGGTTTGATGCTTCTACGATGAATACTGCGTCTTCTATCCTGCTCACAAGGTTTTCAAGGTCAAGTCCATTGTGACCTTGACCTTTGACCCCTCGACCTTGAAATTCAATAGGGTTCATCCTCAGTACATGGTGAACATTTGTGGAAGGTTTGATGCTTCTACGATGAATACTGTGTCTTCTATCCTGCTCACAAGGTTTTCAAGGTCAAGTCCATTGTGACCTTGACCTTTGACCCCTGACCTTGAAATTCAATAGGGTTCATCCTCTGTACATGGTGAACATTTGTGGAAGGTTTGATGCTTCTACGATGAATACTGTGTCTTCTATCCTGCTCACAAGGTTTTCAAGGTCAAGTCCATTGTGACCTTGACCTTTGACCCCTGACCTTGAAATTCAATAGGGTTCATCCTCTGTACATGGTGAACATTTGTGGAAGGTTTGATGCTTCTACGATGAATACTGTGTCTTCTATCCTGCTCACAAGGTTTTCAAGGTCAAGTCCATTGTGACCTTGACCTTTGACCCCTGACCTTGAAATTCAATAGGGTTCATCCTCTGTACATGGTGAACATTTGTGGAAGGTTTGATGCTTCTACGATGAATACTGTGTCTTCTATCCTGCTCACAAGGTTTTCAAGGTCAAGTCCATTGTGACCTTGACCTTTGACCCCTGACCTTGAAATTCAATAGGGTTCATCCTCTGTACATGGTGAACATTTGTGGAAGGTTTGATGCTTCTACGATGAATACTGTGTCTTCTATCCTGCTCACAAGGTTCCGGACAGACACACACACACACACACTAACACACGGACGCACGGCACCGATGCTATATCCCCATTCGCAACGTTGTTGCAAGGGGATAATAAATGATCCTAATGAATTTGCTTCAGATGACCTGGGAAGTTCCTTAGTGTGATGTTTCAACCAAACAATATTGACTGCCAGACAAGAAGATGCGGCATAATGCAGTCTCTCATCAGGGTCTACACTGTTTGCCACTTATCCTGCTATTTTTGACACAACATCGGGTAGTAAATTGAACTTGTTTAAATTTTACTAAATGTATGGGAAGGAGTTGTTGTGCCCGAATTCTTAGGATAAATATGATAATTTTGCTGTGGCATGTTTGTTTGATTTGAGGTTTAACGTCCCCGTCAACACTATTTAGGTCATTTTGGAGACACTGCTTCCAATGTTGTGGGGCTGCGGCATGTGCATTTGAAGACCATCATACACTGGAGATTCAATGGGCAATATTGTCTTGGGTCAGCTCATTTCCTCTGGAGGGTGTCCTTATGAATATGATAATACAGTAACAGAAGCTCTACTCACCTTGTTTTTCCAGCTCCTCCCAGGCCTACAAGCATCAGTTTAGTTCTCTTACACTGCATTGAGCCACTCATCAACCTTTGTAGGTATGCAAATGTTGTGGAGAACCCTTTGGCCCTAATCTCCTTAGGAGGGGTCTTCAGAAGGGGACACTCTTCTAACTCTAGTTCTGTATAAAGTAAATTGTGATTATATTATAATTAGTTAACCCTTAAGATACCGAGATAAACTACATCTTAAAATGTCGTCTGATGATTTTTTTTTTTGCAAACTTTTTAAAAATATTTTTGCATACAAACAGTGTGGGCCCAGATCAGACTGTTCCTACAGGAGCAGCCTGATCTGGGTCCACACTGTTTGCAAACTCCTGTACCTTCACTGACCACCTTATCAAACCAGGGAATCATCCATTTTCAAAGGATAGATTTTTTATTCTTACACACCAGATAAGGTAATCCATAGTTTTAGCTTGGGATGGAAATTCTGTTCTGACCCTGGTGTTCTTACCCAGGGATGGGGTAAAAATAGAATATTCTTGCATGTTTAATAAATGCACTGGTTGAATACGACCTCATATGTGCCGTCGTTAAGGTTGTCGACCCAGCACATTAGATTATGTGACATCACTAAATATCACTATGCAAGACGTTGGCAACCAAAGTGACTGCTGTGGTATGCAAGAAAAAGAATCCTACATGGGTGTGAGGGATGGATGGAAAAATCCACCGCTCAGGATCACTGTCCGACATTACTCGGCAAGCCTCGTGATTCCAGACAGTGACCTGACGGATTTTTCCATCCACCCCTCACACCCATGTAAGATTCTTGCATTCCTTGAGATACCTGCTCAGCCCTAAACAAGCATTTTTTACTGCTGAAGCCTTGCAAGAACTTCAAAAAGACATACCACAATTATTCCCAACATGCTGTCTGACTTGGCATTTTAAACCAACTTTCAGTGACTGAAACTAGTAAAAGTACCTGCTTCCAACAAATTTTTAAAGTCGCAAATGTGTTCAAGGCACGAAAGTCTGATTGTATATGTTTTAATGACAAATTAAGAAAACATTATCCACTCGATGGATCATGACAAGCAGCATAGGCTCAGATCAGCCAGTGCATCTTTACTGTGCTCTATATGGATCCCTTTTTGCCCAAAATTTCTTCATACAAAGCCGGCCTTGGTAGCTCAGTGGGATGCGGATCTGACTGGTGATCAGAAGGACGCAAGTTCGATACCTGCCGGGGTTGGCAACATTCTTTCGTGGAGATTGATCATGAACTCTTTGATACAGTCATTCTCTCCCTTCAGCTGATTCAAGAAGGGCAGTTGTCAGTTTCTGTGCACTGTACTGGTTAACCGCTTATGTATGAGTTTGCCAAGGAAAAGTGCGGATAGGTAAACTGACTGGCTCAAAAATGACCTAAATAGGTTTGACTGGGCCAATACTCCAATACAAACAAAAACAAACAAAATGTTCATACAAACAGGGAAGAACTGGCATGAAGTCTGAAGTCTTTGCTAGATGCACAATGTCATGTCCAAAGAGAATAAAAGCCCATCTAAAGAAAACCTGTCTTCAGGGTTTCCCCACCTGGTTAGACACAAACCAGTCTGCTCAGCTTCACAGACTAGCAAAAGTCTTGAAAATAGAGAATACCAGGTTCATGTCTTTTGATATCAAGTTTATCAGGCAAGGCTTCAAACGCGTGTAGAATCGCGAGGCTTGCCGAGCGATTCTACATGCGTTCTCGAAGCCAACTTGATAAACTTGATATCAAATGACACGAATCTGGTGTTCTATTTATCAGTTTATCCCCTTGTAAACCCTTTAAATTGGCAATTTTCTATCACTTACTGATTGTTCTTAGTGCGTACCAACATTCCGGTGCGGAATATAATCCACCAGTTTATTTACTATCATCTGGTTGTTATTTTTCTTTTGATAATTTTCAATGGATTTTTTTTTTCGCTTTTTCTAGTAATAATAACATTTTGGCCATTTTCCCGATTGTCCGGCTCATTAAAAAAGTGCAATGTCACGTTGACGTGATAAAGCTCACTTGTCCTGACATAGCATATCTTTATCATGTCACAGTGTTACAATGCACTATATATAGGGGGTAACTGATAATTTTAGATATAGAAACTAGAGGTATAATTGTACGATCCAAGCAGCGAACACAAAGGTGCTGATAAGACTGCACGAATGTCCAGTCTGATCTGCGCCTTTGTTGTTCGCAAACGGCAAAAACGTTTTTTCTTTCATGAAAGTGTTCATCTTTGCTTGATAGGTCTTCGATATCCTTCTCTAGAGCTCTAACCAACAACTCATTACTTACTTGTCAAAGAGGTCACAGTACCGAGTTCTGCCGGCAAGGTTAGCAGGTTCGGATTGTGGCTCAGGTTCAAGAACCTCAACTCCTGCAGTTTGCTGATCTCAGGTGGAATTGAGACAAATCCGTGGTAGTATAGGTCGAGATGCTGGAGACTCGTACATTCTAACAACTCCATTGGAAAACCACTTGGCATGTCATCATCTAAAAATCATAATTTATTTTAGCTGACACATGAGCTGAAGGTTCCTTTGCATTCTCTGATTGGTTTTTTGTTTGTTTGATTTGAGGTGTAACGTCCCCATAAACACAGTGTAGGTCATTTTGGAGACAATTCCAATTTTGTGGGACTTTTACCCGACACTGAGATGAAATGACATCTCAAGCCCTGTCGCCCAATGAAACCAATAGGGTTTATAAGCATGGACGGACCTTCTCGCACCGCTTTGCCTGGGCAGGTTTAGATCCTCTGAGCGGTTTACCAGTACTCGTGTGCGGGTCGGTTTCAGCTCTGCGTAGAAGCATCATGCAGCCCATTTATTTCTTCAAGCCCCGATGGGGGGGGGGGGGGGGGGGGGATTCTCTGATTGGTACTTTTAACCATTATCCTGCTGTTCAAGTCAACCCCTACATTTTCATGCTCAACTCAGCTGAGCATGAAATTTGTAATGCTCATAACTATTAAAATACAAACAAATCAGGCCATTTTCCTGCTCAGATCAGCAGAGAATGTCATATATCCTGCTCATAGATTTTAAAATGCCAACATTTGTTGGCATTTTAAAATTTATAAGCAGGATCAATTTCATGCTCAAGTGAGTTGAGCATGAAAAAAGTTGTATAACCTTGGGGCCTGAATATGCACTATGATAAAGGCTCTGTGGCTGTAACTACCCTTGTTAAGGGGAATTGGAACACCTGGCATATTTTTTTCTGCCATTTTTCAAAGGGAGACAACTTTTGGGACTTCCTGTTTGCTTTTCTAGAAAAAAAGGGGTCTACTCTTAACGGAAAGAATTTAATCCTCAGGAGCAGATTCTAGGAGAAAATTCTTCCCTTTCAGAGTTGACCCTTATTGACATTGGAGACAAAAATATTTTTGAAGAAGTTTTCTCCCCTGAAGGTGTATCCATTCCCCTTAAGAACAAAATTTATGTAGTACAAAAGGTGTCTGAGCCACAGAAGTTTCAACTTACACATAAACCGCTGTATAACTCAATTTATTATAACATGCTTTTTTGGTATAGGGTTTTTCTTCCCCCTCAAAACATTTAGGTAATTTTGGAGATGTTACTTCCAATTTAACCCAGCATTGAGAAGAAATGGCATCTCAAGCCCTACTGCTAAAATAAACCATAGAATTTATATGCAGGGATTTGCACCACTTTGCCTGGGCAGGCTTAGACCTAAGCAGTTCACCACATTACGCAAACACGCCTACACAAATACATTGCCCCCTTTATCGCTGAGAAAATGAAAATTTTATGATGAAAAATTGTAATATTTTTCTTATTTCTGCTCAAAATATATATTGGGGGCACTTGTTAGAACTGCCTCGATGAGTACCCACAATCTATATTTTAGAGCAGAAATAAGAAAAATAAAGTTTACCTCTGTAAACCCCTGTTTCACTGTAGAAAAGTGGGGTTCGAGTGGGTCAAAAATATATAGGCGTGTTTTTGTGATGTATTTCTCCAAGCGAGGCTGTGATCCCAACATTGTATACCTTACACAGAAAAATTACTATATACACTGCAACCTCATTATAACGCGGGTGGTGGGGTCCAAGAACCCCAACCGCGTTAGTGGTGATCACCGCGTTATAAATTTCGGGGCACCGACAAACGTCATATCGTCGTCGAGCAATGTGTACCCCACCCACCAACAGTATGTAATTTCAAAATGTTAATTTCAGTGTATTAGTTGTTGAAAAAAGAAAGATCAATAAAAAGTGTTCTAATATTACTGGTTGTTTATCTTTTTAATCCCATTTATTATCCTTGTCAGACATATGAATCATAATCCCCTATTCACCGTTAGTGTGTAACGGTCCATATGAATGACACTGCTAATGTGTATTATTGTTTTTTTTATCTGCACTATTGTGTATTGGAGATTTGGCCGTGTCGTTTAGTGCACCGACTTACTTTCAAGGTGAAGCAATGACAGGTCACAAAAAACACAGGTAAGGTGACCGCTGGGCAATTTTTTTTTTATCATTTCTCGCGCCAAAACAGAGCAATGCAGACGCTGTTTTCATCTGTGCATCTGCATGTGGTAAATCCGTGGGGCCGTTTGTTGGGGGGAAATCATTATAACGCTGTTGGTCTGTCGCTCCATTTTTTTGCTTTTGTCAAATGGTCATTTTTTTCCCCATTTTTCTGCCGAACTCGGCAGTCAAAATACCATCAGCCAAGACAATTAATGCCTGTATTCTCGCTTATTTACTCAAGTTGTCAATACTATTAAACTGTGAATACTCGCCTATGGCTTATTGATAAGACGGCAATTAACTGTGTGGTAAGGTGTGAAAACTAGGTAATCAAGGTATTTGAACCAGTTTGTCTAAATTAATCCCTTTGTAATTGTCACTTGCAGATGCTAAACAGGTAGATTTAGTGCAGTGGACCGTTAATCCACTTGATTGACTGAAATTATTACCGCTTTTTTTTTTCACAGGTTTGAAACCAATACACAATAGTTTTTACCATAATTCATGGGGCAAAAAGTGTTTTTTTTTGCCTTAAATTATAAAAAAAAACGGGAGCCATGGAACACCCGCGTTATTCTGATTTCCGCGCTTAAACGATCAGCGCTATAACGAGGTTGCAGTGTATAACCTTTTGGATTGCATATAAATGTAACATGGCTGTTTACATGCATCTAACACAATTTCTGCTTTGGACACCAACAATAGTGCTAGATAGAGAATACAAGGTTAGTGTCTTTTGATATCAAGTTTATCTGGCAAGGCTTCGAGAACACTTGTAGAATCGCAAGGCTTGCCCAGCAATTCTAAATGCATTCTCGAAGCAATGCCTGATAAACTATCAAATGACACAAATCTGGTATTCTATTTATCAGTTTATCCCCTTGTAAACTCTTAAAATTGGCAATTTACGATCATCTACCGATTGTAAGTGCGTCCCAACAGTCTGGCGTGGAATATAACCAATCAGTATATTCGCTATCAGCTGACTGTTATTTTTCTTTTGATATTTTTTTAATGTAATTTTTCCAATTTTTCCAGTAATAATAACATTTTTGACATTTTTTTTTTTTTGCCAAATATCAAAGACCTGGGCCTTCTGGTTTCAGAAAAGAAGATTTTTAAAGGATTTCCCTATATAAGCCTATGTGAAACCAGCGGGCGCTGGCGCATGGGCATTTTTGGCACCAGGGCTATAATTTGACCAATCTCAGCAGAGGTTCACTAGTTGAAGCTTCATACCAGATATCAAAAACCTGGGCCTTCTGGTTTCGGACAAGAAGATTTTTAAAGGTTTTTTCCTATATATGACTATGTAAAACTAGTGGGTCCCAGGGCAAGGACATTTTTTGCCCAAAAGCTATAATTTGAACAATCTTGGTAGAGGTCTATTAGATGAAGCTTCATACCAAATATCAAAGACCTGGGCCTGGCGGTTTCAGAGAAGATTTTCTAAAGATTTCCCTGTATAAGCCTATGTAAAACCAAAGGGCCCCGGGGCGGGGGCATTTTTGGCACCAGCACTATAATTTGAACAATCTTGGAAGGGGTCCACTAGATGAAGCTTCATACCAAATAGCAAAGACCTGGGCCTTGCGGTTTCAGAGAAGAAGATTTTTAAAGATTTTCCCTATATAAGCCCATGTAAAACCAAAGGGCCCCAGAGTGGGGCATTTTTGGCCCTAGCACTATATTTTGAACAATCTTGGAAGGGGTCCACTAGATCAAGCTTCATACCAAATATCAAAGATCTGGGCCTTGCGGTTTCAGAGAAGAAGATTTTTAAAGATTTTCCCCATATAAGCCCATGTAAAACCAAAGGGCCCTGGAGCGGGGGAATTTTTCACCCCAGCACTATAATTTGAACAATCTTGGTAGAGGTCCACTAGATGAAGCTTCATACCAAACAGCAAAGACCTGGGCCATGCGGTTTCAAAGAAGATTGTTAAAGATTTTCCCTATATAAGCCCATGTAAAACCAAAGGGCCCCAGGGCGTGGCATTTTTGGACCCAGCGCTATAATTTGAACAATCTTGGTAGAGGTCCACTATATGAAGCTTCATACCAAATATCAAAGATCTCGGCCTTGCAGTTTCAGAAAAGACGATTTTTTAAAGATTTTCCCTATATAAGCCTATGTAAAACCAAAGGGCCCCGGGGCTGAGGCATTTTTGGCCCCAACACTATAATTTGAACAATCTTGGTAGGGGTCCAATAGATGAAGCTTCATACCAAATAGCAAAGACCTGGGAAATGCAGTTTCAGAGAAGAAGATTTTTAAAGATTTTCCATATATAAGCCCGTGTTAAACCAAAGGGCCCCTGGGCGGGGGCATTATTGGCCCCAGCACTATAATTTGAACATTCTTAGTAGGGGTCCACTAGATGAAGCTTCATACCAAATATCAAAGATCTGGGCCTTGCGGTTTCAGAGAAGAAGATTTTTAAAGACTTTCCCCATATAAGCCCATGTAAAACCAAAGGGCCCTGAAGCGGGGGCATTTTTCACCCCAGCACTATAATTTGAACAATCTTAGTAGAGGTCCACTAGATGAAGCTTCATACCAAATATCAATGATCAGGGCCTTGCGGTTTCAGAGAAGAAGGTTTTTAAAGGTTTTCCCTATATAAGCCCATGTAAAACCAAAGGGCCCTGGGGCGGGGGCATTTTTGCCCCAGCACTATAATTTGAACAATCTTGGTAGGGGTCCACTAGATGAAGCTTCATACCAAATATCAAAGACCTGGACCTTGCGGTTTCAGAGAAGAAGATTTTCCCTATATAATCCTATGTAAAACCAAAGGAACCCGGGGCGGGGGCATTTTCGCCCCAGCACTATAGTTTGAACAATCTTGGTAGGGGTCCACTAGATGAAGCTCCATACCAAATATCAAAGACCTGGGCCTTGTGGTTTCAGAGAAGAAGATTTTTTAAGTTTTGGGTGAAAAAAATCTATTTTTGGCTCCTGTGACCTAGATGTGCAATGGACCGGAACCATTTGAACAACTTTGAAAGGGGACCACCTAAGGATCATTACTGTGAAGTTTGGTCAAAATCAGATCAGTTGTTTAGGAGGAGACGTGCTTTGAAGAAAAAGGTTACGGACGCACGCACGGACGCATAATGGATAAAAAGTAATCCCAAAAGCTCACCTTGTCACTACGTGACAGGTGAGCTAAAAAGGTTATGGTTTATATCGTTACAAGAAATCAACATCAGCATACCTGGTGGCTCAGTTCCTTTGTAGCCAAACCTTGGAAAGATGTTAAAGATGGCAGCATTCAGTTTCCCCAGCTCCTTGAGATCTAGAGTTCCATTAGAATCCTCATCAAAGAACTGGAACATTTCTTTTCTGTCCTGCAAATGATTTTAAGCCGTTTTTTACTGACTTGACTTGACTTGATAGATTTTGTAAGGTCACCGAGTGCTAAAAGCACATAGGGGCTACCCCAATCTCGCTAAAAGGGATAAGTTTATGAACTGCTCTTCCCAAGGCCTCCAATGTGCTGGCACTTGTCAATTCGACAGGTGTCAGCTGACCAATGGGAATATACTGATCTCTTGCTCCGAGGAAGTCACAAATCGCAAACAAGCAACAGCGTTTGTCCTAAGAAAGGAGCAGTTCTAGAATTTTGAGTGCAGGAATCAGACCAAAGACTGTCTCTAGTGTGTGATGACATGTTGCCAATTTTGGCACAGCCCTGTTTTGAATGTCTAGCCGAGGAAAAAAGCTAACATACATTATTGGTTCTGGCTTCCATTATTCTCTGCCCCCACCCCTGACATGGCAAAGAAAATGCCTTTGGTCACGATGCTTGTTAAAGTGTGTCAACACATGAAATTTTTGAATTTTGAACAGGCATCTAAAGTGAGCCAGGATGGGTGACTAATAGACCAGCCATTTCCGGCTATTGCAAAAAAGTCCTAGTACCCATGCTCTCACCACAGAAACCCGCCTTTACAGATTTGATTCAAAATTACATAGGCGTGTCTTCGTGATTTGTTTGGAGGTATGTGTTTGTTTAGGAAAGGCGGTGATGAGGCTAATCAGCCATTTTGCAATCCTGCTAATTTTTATTTTTGAATGGTCTTCCAAAAGGTAATTTTAAGGGACTTCCTGTTTCCAAATACCTAGCAAATCGTGGCTATTGCCAATGCCCCGCCTATAAAGATACTTAGTGTGTGTATGCTCTGTTCTGGCAGTATTTATGCCTTCGCTTTGCATACTTCAGGGCATTTCATCCTGTTGGTACCCAGCGGGGAGCCCAGTACGGGCTCTCCCAGGTTCAAGCATGTCCATGGGAGTTTTCGGGCTCCGGGATTTCCTTATGGTGCACCCGTGACCGTGGTCTGTTATGATGTTGAAGGTATGGGAAGGGTCGTTGGTTTGTCCTTTGATGTGGGGTAGCCTCAGCGGGGCACCCATAAGTGCAAAGCAAAGGAGCCGCAACCAAAGTGTCTCGCTTTGACGCCCCTGTCTCAGGTCCATGTGTAGACTGACGGTAGGTGATGGTTGCCTAAGTGTGGTGTGTGGGTAACAACAGCTGTTCTCTTATATTACTTCCAAGTAATTTGTGTCTTTAAGGAATTTCTTAACCACCTCGGCTATGGCCGAGCAGTGTTTTATGGGCAGAGCCAGGAGATCTTGTAGGTGTACCCATTTATATCCTAATTTGAACATGTTATATTTTAACTCTTTGGGTGCATGGGCGTTTGTTACACATTCAAAGAAGATGTGTTGTGTTGTCTCTAGTTCAAAGTTATCGCATTTTCTGCATAGACCTGTTGTGTTTCCTAGATATTTGAGGTTGGCATTTAGGCCGATATGGTTCAATCTCAAACAAGAGAGCAACACATTGAATTTTTTGTTGTTGCTAAATTGGTGGGCAGATTTACCTACTGTGGGCTGGAGGAGTTGGTAATGCCTCCCGGTGTTGGTTGGGTTTCTATCCCATAGGGCTTGCCATTTTCTCTTTATGGTGGTGTCTATGATTGCATAGATCTCCCGTTTTGAAGGGACAGTATAATCTTTAATACCTATATCTAGTGCTAATCTGGCTGTTTTGTCGGCCGCCTCATTAGCGGGGATGCCGACGTGGGACGGGATCCAGTCGATTACAATGTCTAGCCCTTCTCTTTTTGCCTTATCTAGTTTAGACAGGATTGAGTCAATTTGGTCAGGTCGTGTTTTGGATTTTCCAGACTGTAGGGCCTGGATAGAGCTAAGGCTGTCCGTGATTACTATGGCTTTGGGTGTCTCAACTATGATGGCCCAGTGTATGGCAATCAGTTCAGTAGTGAATACTGAGAGGTGTTGGTTTGTTTTAATCAGTATGTGTAGATTTCTCTCGGGGACAACGAATTCAGGATCTACACTGTTTGACATTCAGTTTGTGATTTTTCAGGAATAAATTGCATCAGGTATTTTGAAAGGCTGATAGTCAGAAATGGGTGTGACAAAATTAATTTACTCTGCAGACAACGGTTAAATGCTAACACAATAACTAATACATTTCAAGATATCGCAGAATTTGGGGTTTTACAGGTTTAACAAATGTTCAATTGATCACCTTTTAACATTAAAAAAAAATCTGATATAACTTAAACCCTTGCCTTGTTGAAGCAGAATATGCGCTAACTCTTGCAAACAATGCAGATACAGAAGAGGCCATTTAACCCATTGTATACTAGTGGACTCTTCCATTGCTATATGAAGGACAAGTCCACTTGTCATATAAGTGGTGTCAGGCCTAGTTTTTTTTTTTTTTTTTTATGGAACATTCTGTTAGCAAACAAGAGGGCCATGATGGCCCTGGATCGCTCACCTGATCCATAGGGTATCAAGTGGGCCCCTGGGAGAGCCATTATTGGCCCGGGCTATAATATGAATAATCTTGATGGTGGTCTAAAAAGTGAAGCTTCATACCAAATATCAAAGACTGGAGCCTTCTCGTTTCAGACAAGAAGATTTTTAAAGGTTTTCCTTATAAAGGTCTATTTAAACCTTGAGGTCCCCGGGGCGGGCCATTTTTAGCCCCAGGGCTATAATTTGAACAATCATGGTAGAAAATCCACAAAACAAAGCTTTATACCAAATATCAAAGACCTTGGCTTTCTGCTTTCAGACAAGAAGATTTTCAAAGGTTTTCATTGTCTTGACTTCTATTTCCTAGGGCTATGATTTGAACAATTTAGATGAAGCTTCACACCAAATATCAAAGACCTGGACCTTGTGGTTTCAGAATTAGATTTTTTAAAATTTCCCTATATAAGTCAATGTAAAAACTAAGGGCCCCTGGGCGGGACCATTTTTGGCCCAAGGACTATGATTTGAACAACCTTGGTAGAAGTACACTAGATGAAGCTACACATCAAACTTCAAAGAACTGGGCCATGCGGTTTTGGAGAAATTTTTTTTAAAGATTTTCCTTGTATATGTCAATGTAAAACCAAAGGTGCAGGTGGGGACATTTTTTCCCTAGGCCTATAATTTGAACAATCTTGATAGAGGTCCACTAGATGAAGCTTCACACCAAATATCAAAGACTGGGCCTTGTGGTTTCAGAGAAGAAGATTTTTTTAAAGATTTTCCCTATATAAGCCTATGTTAAACCATAGGCCCCCGGGGCCGGGGCATTTTTGGCCCCAGTGCTATAATTTGAACAATCTTGGTAGAGGTCCACTAGATGAAGCTTCATACCAAATATCAAAGACCTGGGCCTTGTGGTTTCAGAGAAGAAAATTTTTAAATATTTTCACTATATAAGCCTATGAAAAACCAAAGGGCCCAGTGGCGGGGGCATTTTTTGGCCCTAGGGCTATAATTTGAACCATCTTGGTAGAGGTCCACTAGATGAAGCTTCAAACCAAATATCAAAGACCTGGGCCATGTGGTTTCAGAGAAAAAGATTTTTAAAATTTTCAGCAAAAAAATCTATTTTTAGCTCATGTCACCGCTAGATGTGCAACAGACCAGAACCAATTTAACAACTTTGAAAGGGGGCCACCCAAGGATCATTCCTGTGAGGTTTGGTCAAAATCCGATCAGTGGTTTAGGAGAAGATGTCGTTTGAAGAAAAAGTTAACGGACACATGCCATTTTAGCAATTTTGGCAGAGGGTTACCTCAGGAACATTTCTGTGAAATGATTTTGAAATCGGGCCAAAGGGCTTGGAGGAGATGTCATTTAAAGTTTTTTTTCTATTTTTAGCTCTGGTGGTCATCTTGTTCAACAGAGTGGAACCATTTTAGCAATTTTGTTAAAGGAACACCCAAAGAACATTTCTGTAAAATTACCTTGAAATCGGGCCAAAGGGCTAGGAGATGTCGTTTACAGGTTTATCTAGTTTTAGCTCTGATGGCCATTTTGTTCAGTGGAGCGGAACCATTTTAACAATTTTGGTAGAGGGCCACCTTAGGGACATTTCTGTGAAACCAAAGGGCCAGGAGGAGATTTTGTTTAAAGGTTTTTCTATTTTTAGCTTTGGTGGCCATTTTAACAATTTTGGTAGGGGGTCACCTTAAGAACATTTCTGTGAAATTTATTTTGAAATCAAGCCAAATGGCTAGGAGAAGATGTCGTTTAAAGGTTTTTCTATTTTTAGCTCTGGTGGCCGATTTATTCAGAGGAGAGAAACCATTTAAGCAGTTTTGGTAGAGGGTCACCCAAGGAACATTTCTGTGAAATTATTTTGAAATCAGGCAAAAGGGCTAGGAGATGTCGTTAAAAGGTTTTTCTATTTTTAGCCCTCGTGGCCATTTTGTTCAGCGGAGCGGAACAATTTTAGCAATTTTAGTAGAGGGTCATCCAAGGAACATTTCTGTGAAATTATTTTGAAATCGGGCCAAAGGGCTAGGAGGAGTTGTCGTTTAAAGGTTTTTCTATTTTTAGCTCTGGTGGCCATTTTGTTCAGCACAGCTGACCCATTTTAGCAATTTTGGTAGAGGGTCACCTTAGGAACATTTCCGTGAAATTATTTTGAAATCGGGCCAAAGGGCTAGGAGGAGATGTCGTTTAAAGGTTTTTCTATTTTTAGCTCTGGTGGCCATTTTGTTCAACGGAGCAGAACCATTTTAGCAATTTCTGTAGAGGGTCATTTAAGGTAAATTTCAGTGAAATTATTTTGAAATCCGGCCAAAGGGCTAGGAGGAGATGTCGTTTAAAGGTTTTTCTATTTTTAGCTCTGGTGGCCATTTTGTTCAGCGGAGCGGTACCATTTTAGCAATTTTGGTAGAGGGTCATCTAAGGTACATTTCTGTGAAATTATTTTGAAATCTGGCCAAAGGGCTAGGAGGAGATGTCGTTTGAAGGTTTTTCTATTTTTAGCCCTGGCGGCCATTTTGTTCAGCAGAGCGGAACAATTTTAGCAATTTTGGTAGAGGGTCATCCAAGGAACATTTCTGTGAAATTATTTTGAAATCGGGCCAAAGGGCTAGGAGGAGATGTCGTTTAAAGGTTTTTCTATATTTAGCTCTGGCGGCCATTTTGTTCAGCAGAGCGGAACCATTTTAGCAATTTTGGTAGAGGGTCACCTTAGGAACATTTCAGTGAAATTATTTTGAAATCAGGCCAAAGGGCTAGGAGGAGATGTCGTTTAAAGGTTTTTCTATTTTAGCTCTGGCGGCCATTTTGTTCAGCGGAGCGGAACCATTTTAGCAATTTAGGTAGAGGGTCATCCAAGGAACATTTCGGTGAAATTATTTGGAAATCGGGCCAAAGGGTAGGAGGAGATGTAGTTTAAAGGTTTTTCTATTTTTAGCTCTAGCGGCCATTTTGTTCAGCGGAGCGGAACTATTTTAGCAATATATTGTAGAGGGTCATCCAAGGAACATTTCGGTGAAATTATTTTGAAATCAAGCCAAAGGGCTAGGAGGAGATGTCGTTTAAAGGTTTTTCTATTTTTAGCTCTGGCGGCCATTTTGTTCGGCGGAGCAGAACCATTTTAGCAATTTTGGTAGAGGGTCACCCAAGGAACATTTCTGTGAAATTATTTTGAAATCTGGCCAAAGGGCTAGGAGGAGATGTCGTTTAAAGGTTTTTCTATTTTTAGCTCTGGTGGCCATTTTGTTCAGCGGAGTGGAATCATTTTAGCAATTTTGGTAGAGGGTCACCCAAGGAACATTTCTGTGAAAGTATTTTGAAATCCATTCACCGGTTTAGGAGGAGATGTCATTTAAGTGAATTGTTGACGACGCACGACAGATGCCGGACAAAGGGCGATCACAATAGCTCACCTTGAGCACTTCGTGCTCAGGTGAGCTAAAAATGCAGGGCCTGATCAGACGCTGCATTCTGCGGGGTTTGATCGGGGCCTGCACTGTTTGCCAAGGTACCTCTTTAGGGGTTTCCCACATGCAATGGATTAAACAGTATCATCAGGGCCTGACAAATCCATTGCCCAGCTGCCCTGGACAAGTCCAAATTTTGGCTGGGCAAGCGATTTTTTATTTCACTTGCCCAGAAAATGTATAGAATGTATAGGAAATATTCTAATTCCGAGCCATTTTTCAAGATCCTGTGGACTGCCGGGCAAGTGGTTGAAACTTTGATTTGTCAGGCCCTGAGTATCTAGTGTGAATTTTGATTGTGAATTTGTAGGAATAAATTACATTCTGATTGGGTAAAGTCAGAAATAGGTGTGGCTAAAATAATTCAGTCAGCAAAGGTTAACAAGGTATTTACTATGCCCCTGTAAAACCCACTTTATACAGAGAAAACTGTGGTTAATAGGGGTATACATTATTTTTCTAATTTCTGCTTCAAGACATAGGTTGTGTGTACTTGTTAGAGCTGCCTCAATGAGGCAGCTCTAATGAGCACCAACAACCAATGTTCCGAGTGTAAATGAAAAAAAAATCTAAAATTTTCATCAATTTTTTTTTTGGTGAGATATGAAAGAATGCACTATGTCACACCGATATGTTATCTTTAGGAAGATTGCTTACCTCGTCGTGCGCTTCTAACCACCTGTCAATATTTCTGGATTTCAGGAAGTTGATAAACATATCATACGGCACAACCTTCCTTGTTTTTGAAATTCCAAACCACGGTACCCCACTCATACTCAACTCCTCTAGATTTTTTAGTTTCGCAAAACTTGCCGGCAATTTTGTGAAGCAGTTGCCATTGATAAGCAGTTTGTCCAGATTCACGAGGTTACCAATATCATCCGGCAAGGATGATAACATCATGTAAGATGCATACAGACGATTCAGCCAGGTTAGTTTAGTAACAACAGCAGGTATTTCCATCATGGCATTATTTGCAATGTCCAGTCGGTAGAGCTCCTTACATTCAAGCAAAGTGTCCGGCAGGTCATGCAAATTATTCTCTCTTAATGTCAGACTGTAGAGCTTCTTGCAGTTTCCAATGGATGCTGGTAATGTCTCGATGTAGTTACTGGAGCAATCAAATTCCGCCAAGTTTGGGAGAACTTTAAACATTTCTTCTGGAATCTCTTTGATCTGATTGGCTGGCATATCGATGGACATCAAGAAGAGGGAATAAATGCCATAGATTTCTGGAAGCACCTATAAATTGAAATTGATTACACTTTTGTAATTAACACAAAACACATTTTGATCTTATATTCAAATCACTGTTAGCTTAACCCTTATCTTGCTGAATATTCATTTAAGCCACACCGATTTCTGTCTATCAACCAATCAAATTATTTGAGGTCATTTATTGCTACACATTCATAAACTGAACATCAAACAGTGCAGATCCTGATCAGATGGCTTCTTCAGAAGCCATCTGATCTGGATCTACACTGTTTGCAAAGATAGGGGTTGTCGTGAACAGCAAGATAAGGGTTAACAAATTAACTCATAAATGGTAAAAATGTGACCCATTCAAGCAAGTACAATATAATAAACTGCCTCACTGAGGTGGTTCTAATGAATTGTTTGTTTGTTTGATTTGTGGTTTAATGTCCCCGTCAACACTGTATAGGTCATTTTGGAGATGCTGCTTCCAATTTTGTATGACTTTTACCCGACATTGAGATGAAATGACATCTCGAGCCCTGTCACCCAATGAATCCAATAGGGTTTATAAGCATGGACACTCCGACTCGCACCGCTTTACATGGGCAGGCTCTGATTCTCTAAGGGGTTTACCAGTTCTGGTGTGACGGCAGTTTCAGCTCTGCGTGGAAGCATCATGCAGCCCATCTATTTTTTTCAAGCACTGATGGGCGGGGGGCTGGGTCCTAATTAATACCTGCAACATAGGTGTATATGAAGAAATAAGGAAAACTATCATTCAGTTATCACAAAATACCAATTATACATACATGAGTGAGGCCATCCTCGACCCTGATTGATGCATAGTGTCCTTCACAAAGGTACAGAATATTTTCTTCATTGAACTTGCTGACAGTTCGCACCATACCCGTCTCCTCGTAATGTTGGTCCATCATATCTGCCAGAATCTGAAATACATTTGTCGAGTGCAGAAGTTTCAGCATGTGACCCATTGGGCCTAAAATTTTGACAAATTTTTAACGACCCAGCAAAAAGGTACAAACAGAATGGCAAACTGTGAAGACCCTGATCAGACTGCTCCTTCAGTAGCAGTCTGATCTGGGTCTTCACTCCTTGCTTAGGTTCATCCGCATACTTAGGATCATTACTGTACTGGCAGTTCTCTCAGTATTTGTGCAAAAATAAGCATCCAAACTGTTTTCTTATAGTAATTTGTGTTTCAAATGTCATTTGATAAAATCCAATAGTAGATAACAAGGTTTTTCTTACCTTGGCCTGTTGTGAGAGAGCATACTGATCTTCAAACATAGGTAGCAGGTTTTCAAGGTCTACACTGAGCACAAGTCTCCAATATTCCATCTTCAGCAGGTCAAATAATCCAGTCTCTATCTGTAATGAAAACAAGAAGATCATGTGGTCCTTTCAGAATAACTCACCAGTGTCAAGTTTTTTAAAGTCTTGTTAGCTTAGCCAGCACGTTAGTGGTGAAAAAAGTTGACAGTTCTTGCAAGTACAATATTTTAATCTCGTATTTTTGCTGAAAAAACTTGTAGTATTTTTGCTGAAAAATGTGAGTAGCTTTTGCATTTGCACATTTTTCAGCAAAACTATTTAATAGCATATTTGCCATATCAAATGATCAAGGTTTGAATGACATATTAACTAATGGTATTGTTTAGTTTGAGTATCTGGAACCAGAATCAGAACAGTTACTGGTGACACATCAAATGACATTCATTCACCACGACTTGTAAAATGGGAAGGAAGTCCCTAGTTCTTGCCAAAGAAGTTTTGCTACTTTATTCTTTGCACTTTCAGTAGATGAAATTACCGAATCTGGAAGTGCATTCCAATCTATAATGGTCTGAGGGAAGAAGGAGCCTTTGTAAATATCAGTTCTTGCAGTAGGGATCTGAAATGCCAAAAGAGTGCTGCTTTCTGCAGCTCCTAAATGGGGGAACAAGGTCATCTGTTGGAATGCTGGCAGCACCCTTTAGACCTTTGTATAAGAGTATAAGCCTACTGTCTCTCCACCTTTTCTTGAGAGATTCCCATCTAAGATTTTAGTATTCCAGTCATACATGTGCTTCCAGTTTCAAAGTAGTAATTGCTCATTACAAATCAAGCAGCCCTATTCTGAACTTGTTAAATTTCTTCCTGAAGGACCACTCCCTGGGGAGTCCCAGACCATATTCCAAGATCAGGCTTAATTAGCTTAACCCGTTTTGTACCGGAACCCCAAAAGAGTGCAGGCCCAGATCAGACGCCGCAGTATGCGGCGTCTGATCTGGGCCTACACTATTTCGCAAAAAGTTCAGCAAAAAGTTTTCCGAATAAATTTTAAAGATAACACAACCAGTCACCCCTAAATTTCTAAATGGAGCTTCTGCAATATATAAGAAGGAAGATTCCATTTGGTACAAAAAGGGTTAATGAATTTGTTAGTGAAATAAATATCAAACCTTCTAGCAAGCACTGTAGTTTATATACCAATATTCTTGCTGAAAAATGTGTGTTTTCAGCAAAAAATATAAGTGTATCAGTGTATTTGCCAAACTGAATGATAAAAGTTTCAACATAATGCAAAGTAACCTCATTCAGGACAAGGTTTTCAAAGCATCATCAGCTTATTGAAGGGTTTTTAGAGGAAAAGAATCTTACATTGGTGTGAGGGGTGGATGGAAAAATCTGTCCCGAGGCTCACTGTCTGGCATCAGGAAGCTTGCCAGATGATGCCATACAGTGATCCCGAGGGAAGGATTTTTCTATCCACCCCTGATGCCCAAGTATGATTCTTTTTCTTGCATATCTTCCACTTCTGAGTGTGGATTTTTAATACTGCAGTTACTTTGGTTGCCGACATCCACCACATTGTGATGACACTACAGTGATGTTGTGTGAAATCACATAACATGTTGTGACATCAACCTTAACGACGGCGCATATGAAGTCATATTCAACTGGTCCATTTATCAAACATAAAGAAAATTTGATTTTTACCCTGTCCCTGGGTAAGAACACCAGGATTAGAACAGAATTTCTATCCCAAGCTAAAACTATGTATTTCCTTATGTAGTGTGCAAGAAACCTTCTAGCAAGTACAATATTTAATACACCAATAATTTTGCTGAAAAAATGTGACTACTCACACTTTTTCAACAAATGTAAGTGTATCAGTGTATTTGCCATGCCAAATGATAAAAGTCTCAAAATAATGCGATGGGCTTAGTTTTTTAAAGCATTGTTAGCTTAATGAGCTTCTTAGCGGCCAAACTGTTCAGTTTTTCTAGTAAGTAGTATATCTGAATGGTGGATGTTTTTGCTGAAAAAACTTCAGGAGCTTCAGCAAATGCAAAAAATACTCGCATTTTTTAGCAAAAAAAAAATATATCATATATTTACCACAGTTTTGGATCAAAGTTTTAACAATATGTTTTGAACAAAAGATCCCACCCAGATAGTGGTTTGGATAAGGTTTTGTTTTTCAGGGTAAAAAATCAGTACATATACCTGTTTCTGGGTGTCTTTGTTCAGAAGTCCTGTAGGCACTAACTCTGTCACTTCTCTTGGTAGAGTAACCTGCAAAAATTAACAAATTAAACTTTACAACCCTCAGTTTTTTAAATGAACTCTTCCATCTTTGAATTTCGACACATCCATTGTTGCTAAAAGGGGGTTTGGTCAAAATCACCCAAAGACTGGCAAACAGTGTAAATTCTGATGAGATGGCTCAGTATGAGCTGTAGAAGCCTCCGTGGTATAGTGGTTATGCTACTCGCCTTATAAACCGGGGCTCGCAGGATCAATCCCTGGCTTCTCCACACTTTTGGATGAGTCTTTAAACCGAGGTCCCATCTCCGTATGACCTTAACTGTCGGTGGGACGTAAAACTCAAACACTCACTCACTCTCTCATTGTGAGCGGTCTCATCTGGATCTATACTATTTTCATAGGTCTGCAGGGTTAAAAGGGTTAAATGCAAAATTTAGAAGTTTTTCAGTTCATGATAAACATACAGTTGAAATTCGACAGCTCGTTTACCTTGGATGAGTCGAACCCGTTCTTGAGTCCCTAGCGAAATCCTCTACATAAGAAATAGTGGGGGATAATTAAGAAGATTTTAGTCTTTTATCTTGCAAATGTATGCTGTGTGTACTCATTAGAATCGCCTAGATGAGGTGATTCTTATGAGTACACACAGCATACATTTTCATTATAGAACACCGAAAGGATGTTAAAACGTATCATGTTATGCCTCCTGACGGTAAGCGCGGCTCGAACTACCACTGTCTCGAACAGATTTTCGAGGTCCCAAAGGTGTTCGAGCCATTGAAGTTCGACTGTACATGTAATAAGCAGTGTCATACCATAATGATCCTAAGTACTGGGACAAACAAACCTAAGCAAACAGTGCAGTCTCAATACCGGCTGCCCTTCAAGGAGCAGTCTGATCAGGGTATACACTGTTTACCATTTCATCTGCACCTTTTTGAACTCCTTGCAGGATCATGCAACAAATTTGTTCAAATTTCAGGAGAATTCCTCAAGGTGTCCGATTTTTTAGGATTTTTACAGTAATTTTATTCACCTTTTTATCTTATCTATCCCACTAATCAATTTTATAGAAACCCCAAAATGTGTCACTGGCAAACAGTGCAGGCCCAGATCAGATGCCACAGACTGCGACATACTGGCAAACAGTGCAGGCTCAGATCAGGTGCCGCAGGCTCAGGCATCTGATTGGGGCCTTCATTGCTTGTAAAATAAAATCACCCATTTTTCTAAAATTAAGTTCTAAAATCAACAAAACATAGTATGTCTGAATTTGCAGATCACGGCGTCTGATCAGGGCCTCCACTGTTTGCTAAAAGTTCAGTCATTTTCCAAATAAATTTTGAAGAAAACACAACCTGACACCCCTAAATTTTGAAATGGACTCCTGCTATATATAAGGAGGAAGATTCCATTTGGTACAAAAAGGGTTAAAAAGCATAGTTCCAGTATGCTATACCCATGCTAATGCACTGCTCCCCATGGCATTATAAATTGCCCTTCAAATGACAATCACAACAATTGTCTACTTTGTTGTCTGCAAACCTTGTGGATCCAGATCATACTGCTCTTTTAGACTCAGGATCCACACTGACTGCCTGTAAACAAGGATTACAAGATGAAACAGATGACAAAAATGGACAACTTCTTCCTTTCGCAGTAGACCAAATGGTGAGGGAAATTAAAAATATTTTTAACCCTTATGCTTCTGAACACAACAATCTTTGCAAACAGTATAGATCCACATCAGATGGCTCCTTAAGAAGCCATCTGATCAGGATCTACACTGTTTGTCATTCAATTTTCAAATTCAAATTAATAGAATAGATCAAGTGATTTGATTTGTTGATAGTCAGAAATGGGTGAGGCAAAATTAATTATTCAGCAGAATAAGGGTTAGAAAGAGTTACCTCCTTGAAGGTGCGTCCATTTTCCCATAACCATCCATCATAAATAATTCCCCATAAACATCCATTCATAAATAAATCTCCATAAACATCCAATCATAAAAACAATTCCCCATAAACATCCAATCATAGTAATTACTAATAAACATTCATTCATAAATAGCTCTCAATAAACAGCCATTCATAAATAACAACCCATAAACATCCATTCATAAATAACTCTGCAAAATCGTTCATTCATAAATAATTCCCCATAAACATCCATTCATAAATAATACCCCATAAACATCCATTCATAAATAATACCCCATTAACATCCATTCATAAATAATACCCCATAAACATCCATTCATAAAAAAAATCTGACTCCATTTTATGATCATGGACAAACCTTTGGTAATAGCAGCATAATGAAATGCCAAGCCCAGAGCAGTGGGTAAGCCTTATCAGCAATGACAAGCTCTTTCTTGGGTTCATGGCGAATCCATGGCTGTCGAGAAAATGTAACATCCTGTAGACGGACCAGGATTCAGGAACAGCTGCTGTACCACTGAACGTCATTACATCACTGATCTTTGCTGTAAACAGATTGAAATAAGAGAAATTGGAGTCACTAACATGTACCATGTACAGAAATCATCAAACCCAGTTGTTCAAAGCATTGTTAGCTTGACAAGCTCGTTAGTGGTCAAATTGTTAACTGATCTAGCAAGTTCATTATCTATATACAGTAAAATCCCTATATTAATACCACCTTTGGGACTGTTCAAAAGTGGTCTTTAAGACCACTTTTGAACAGTCCCAAAGGTGGTGCATGACCAGAGGACACTGTGGGCAGAAATCACAAAGGATAATTAAGTGAAGCCTTCAAAATAAGCTTTTTAAAGCAGAATTATTCTTAAATGTAGGTGGTCTTAATAGCGGAATTTTACTGTATAGTGTTATTTTTGTTGAAAAAAAATGAGAGCAGTTTCTGCATTTGCAAAAGCTGCTCACTTTTTTCAGCAAAAATATTAGTATATTTGTCATGATAAATGATCAAAGTTTTAACGATACATTTAATGATGATGTCGTTACTTTTGAACAACTGGTCCATCACTGATTTGAGACTTTGCTTAGCCCACATGCTAAACCCTTTTGTACCAAATTGTTGTTGTTGTTTTCCAGTTTCCCCGTGTCGCGGGTCGTCAGCTGGTGGGGTCCCAGGGAACGAATCCATGCTGGCACTACACCGTAGCCGTTCGGTGGTACCCCCATTCCCCGTTGCCGGTGAACAGGGAGACCATCGCTCGGCTCCAGCCCCGTCCGTCTCATGTTTGTCGTCTCACGTCTCAGGTGTCTCCGAGCCCACGGGCATCCCCTTACCCTGTAGCCAATCGCTGAGCTCCGTCCTGAGAGGTTTGTGAAACGGTGCCGTGACCTTTCCAGGTCTCGGTGGGGCTTATATTTTGTCTTCCCGTTTGCTTCAGGAGTGCATGTGTCCTGTCGCTAAAGGGCATCTTTATTGATTGGAGTTTCTGGGCTAGGCGTGCTTCAATTTTCAAGTGCTGTGGATGTGTTGCACAGTTCCAATGTGAGCCTTTGTTTTGGTGCAACATAGTTTAGTTGTAGTAATTTGGAACTCCATTCTAAAGGTTTGGCTACGTGATTGCCTGCGTTTAAGTTATAGCAGTGCTGTGCCTTGGGTTTTTGCGGTTTGCCGCAAAGGGGTGTGGGTTGTTTTGTGTAACAGGGTAGGCTCCGAGTTTGACCTTATCATAAAGGGGATCGTTTAGCAGTTAATTTTGTTTGAAAGTTTCATTGCGATTTGGAAGACGTTTCTAAAGATTGCTATACACTTTTCCATGCTACGTGTTATGCACCTTATACCCAATCAGGGGATTCGAGACAAAGTTTTTAGCCATTTTGTGGTGCTTATTTGCACCACAAAATTGTAGAGTCCATCCATTTCTTTCTTCTAGCTTGTAGCTTCAGCTGCATCTACACCCTCACGCCAGCACCGTGTCTATGGATGTCGTCTACGCTTTTTGTATCAATTTTGATATTGGTATTTTGTTTTTTTATTTTTTTGTTTGATTTTTGCATATTTTTGTAACGTATGTACATTTTTACATTATTTGGTCTGTGCCCCCAGCTTATTGAGTATATATGCGGGCGGATGTGCTCGCCCCGCCACGGACCTGTCATGTTTGTTTTTCTTGTGCTTTAAAGATGGTGTTGTCCGTTTTGGGGCAAGCCCACCCGCTATCTATTGCTGGGTAGGACAGTTTTTGTACCTGCAAGGTTATGCTTGTAGATTATATTTTGTGATTTTTGTTTATTCTGTACATACAACATATAGTATAGTGTGATGGCCTCCGCCGTCTCGGGCCCAAGTTTGTGTTTATTTAGTTAGTGGGTGACCTCTATCGCGGAGGATGTGGAAGTAGGTCAATCCCCTTTCTGCATTTTTTGTTAAAGTTAGGAAAATGTGGTGCCCCTAGCTAGGCCTCCTCCACGAAGGATGTCATATTCTGTGGGGCCGTAAGTGGGTCATTCTGAGTCGCCATGTTTACATGTCATTATCGCAACCTACGTGAAGGAAGGCACCATAGGAGGAATTGTATTCCTACCTAGTCGTTTGAGGGCCCGAGATATCGTGTGCCGATCTCGTTAGCAATGTAGTTAGTACAAATTCATATAATCATGTAGGTCGCATACAAGCGTCCGCCTGCGCATGTGCGCAGTCGAGCACTCCTATGCGATCTTGTTTTTATGTGTCATATTTACAGTTAACAATGTTTGAAATCGCTTTTTGGGAAAAAACTCTTCTTCTTCTTCTTCTATCTCCAGGTTTTTGATCTCTCTTTTCCTATACTATCCTCTCTACGGGATTCCTACTCTACAAATATTCTACAACTATCGCTATATCTACCTAATTGAGCATTGCGTGGGTGGATGTGTGTTGTTTTAGTTTTGCGTGCGTGGTTGTGTGTTGATACCCTCCTTCAGGGTCGCGCTTAGTCATGCCCTAGTTAGTTAGTTAATTTCCCTTATCTGTATAAATATTTGGCCGTCTTGACAGTCCATTTTAATTACGGTCATGGCGCGATTTGCTGTCTTTGATGATACTTATGTTAAACGACAAGGGCAGTACCGAGGGTTGTTTGATGTACCAGGCGAGGATTTTTCGGCCGTGGTGGTATGCGCGTGGCGAGCTATGATGTTGACTTGTGGGACAGCGGTTCATATTTTCCGAGGGCAAAATTGGGACAGCGATGGTCGTCTCCACAGGCACTATTATAGGGACCGTATTCATTTGTCAAGGGAGGGACAGAAGCAATACCATGTGTGCTTAGAAAGGGCCTTCCTGCGATTTTTCTGCTAGTCGGGTGTTTATAAAATGTCCTTTTGTGGACCCCCAGATCATTCCGTTTGGGTAACCTTATAATGTACATCCTTTATTCGAAAGCCAAATTTGCGAAAAAAAAAACAAAAAAAACAAAAAAACAAAGAGATGTGATAAGGCCTATTGTTTCTTATTTCTGTCCCACTCATCTATGTGCATTCCTGAAGGAGAGCCTTTTTGTTTGCTAGTGTGTTTGTGTGCCGTTCTCCTTTGGTTTGTGTGGTTCTCGATCAGCCAGGATTTTGACGCAACGCTACTCAGTGCCAAAGTCCTAAGACCGCAAACCCCAGCGTTACATCTCGTCCTGATTTCCCGTTTGCCTCACCCCCTCCGGAGAGGCCGGGCGATGGATTTTCCTTGTGGTGGATCCATGCCCAGTCCCGGTGTGTTCTCGTGTGATCCTCTTTTGGGCAGTGTGGCTCCCGATCAGCTAGGATTTTGGTGCAGCGCTCATAAGTGCAAAGCCAGTGGGCCGCAACCACAACGCTACATCTCGTCTTAGCCTCTCGCTTGCCATACCCCTTTGGAGGGTGGGTCGGGGCCATGGATTTCCCTTGTGGTAGGTCCATGCCCCGTTCTGTTATGGTCTTCTCACAGTGATCCAGGGATCGCTGTCACCGTTAGGCACTCCTTAGTGCAAAGCCGAGGCCGCAAACCACAGTGCCTACCGTTGACTTTGTTTCCCTTTTCGCCGTGAGACGGCCGCCCTTTGATCACTACGCTCCTTTTTGGTTGGTTGCGTCTCAGGTGCGGTTAAATCATTTATTGTTTCTGAAATCGGGTCTCTAACGGTTTTGGTTTCAGGCATGTTTGTGTGTAACCTCGTACGGGGTGTGTCTCTCGTAACAGTTTTGTACCAAATGGAATCTTCCTCCTTATATATAGCAGGAGTTCATTTCAAAATTTAGGGGTGTCAGGTTGTTTTTTCTTCAATATCTATTGGGAAACTGGCTGAATGTTTTGCAAACAGTGTAGGCCCTGATCATATGCTGCAGAACCTGATCTGGGCCTGAACTGTTTGCCAGGGTACCCATTTTGGGGTTTCTGGTACTAAATGGGTTAATATCTTTATTATTTCCAAAGAAATATGGTAAGCATTTTACTATGACTACCCAATTTAGCAAACAGTGGAGCCCTGATCAGACTGATCTGGGCCTGAACTGTTTGACAGGGTACCCGTTTTGGGGTTTCTGGTACTAAATGGGTTAATATCTTTATTATTTCCAAAGAAATACGGTAAGCAGTTTACTATGACTACCCAAGGTAGCAAACAGTGGAGGCCCTGATCAGACGCCGCGTTCTGCGGCGTCTGATCCGGGCCTGCACTGTTTGTCAGGGTACCCGTTTTGGGGTTTCTGGTACTAAATGGGTTAATATCTTTATTATTTCCAAAGAAATACGGTAAGCAGTTTACTATGACTACCCAAGGTAGCAAACAGTGGAGGCCCTGATCAGACGCCGCGTTCTGCGGCGTCTGATCCGGGCCTGCACTGTTTGTCAGGGTACCCGTTTTGGGGTTTCTTGCACTGACTGGAACTTTTCACTATATATTTGGCTGCGAAAGAGTTAAAAGACATTATTTTGTTTGTTTCGCCTAAGTTTTGTTTGTTTGATTTGAGGTTTAACGTCCCCGTCAACACTGTAAAGGTCATTTTGCTTCCAATTTTGTGGGACTTTTACCCGACATTGAGATGAAATAACATCTGAAGCCCCGCCGCCCAAAGAAACCAATAGGGTTTATAGGCATGGACAGGCAGACTCCCACTGCTTTGCCTGGGCAGCCTCAGATTCTCTAAGCAGTTTACCAGTACTTGTGTGCGGGTCGGTTTCAGCTCTGCAAGGAAGCACCGTGCAGCCCATCTATTTATTCAAGCTACAATGGGCGGGGGCCGGTTTCGGCCCAAGACGTGTTTGGTGCAGTGGAATGGATGATAAACACTGTCATTCATTACCAGTTGACATGAGGGATAATGGAAATTATCCATTGTCAAACCTTTACTTACTTATCATGCTGTTCAAGACAACCCCTATCTTTGGAAACAGTGTAGATCCAGATCAGATGGCTTCTGAAGAAGCCATCTGATCAGGATCTACACAGTTTGGCATTCAGTTTATGAATGTGAAGCAATTTAATTGGTTGGTAGACAGAATATTCAGCAAGATAAGGGTTAACCCTTGAAATGCCAAGAAAAACTGCATCTGAAAACACTGTCTGTTTATGCAGTCTGCTGCATCTGCTTGCAAACTTTACAATTGTATGTTTGCAAACAGACTGCCCAAGAATACAGAAAACCAATACAATTCTTATTCTTACCTTCTTAAGAATAAGCTGTTTAAACAGTTTCCCAGTGAGCTGCTTAACCCGTATCTTGCTGAATATTCATTTAAGCCCACCCATTTCTGTCTATCAACCAATGAAATTACTTGATGTAATTTATTGCTACAAATTCATAAACTAAATGCCAAACAGTGAAGATTCTGATCAGATGGCTTCTTCAGATAGGGGTTGTGGTGAACAGCAAGATAAGGGTTAAATTCATGTTGAATACACTCATTTACATGTAGTGGTAAATTTTAACATGAGAACAGTTGTTGATTCCTGAAAACAACTACATGTATGTACATTTCATTGATTTCTTTCCTTAACACTTGACAACAGTCTGAAGAAACCTCCGTGGTGTAGTGGTTATGCTACTCGCCTTGTAAACCAGGATACATCCCGGGCTTCTCCAGACTTTCGGATGAGTCTTTAAACCGAGGTCCCATCTCCGTATGACCTTAGCTGTTGGTGAGACGTAACACTCATTCACTTGACAGCAGTTTGATGACATACTAAATGTCAATTCTAATGCACTTGCATATGTAACACGACGTCTGATTGGATAACGTTAAAACTAGGCGACAGTATATTTATGGATATACTGTCGAAAACATTTCATTAGTCGGCATTTGGTTTACGCAGCTCACAGTGCTTACCACTTTGTGTAAAATAGTACAATTTTTAACAAAACACACAAATAAGTGCATTAGAATCGGGATAACTATTGAAAATTGTCATTTGGGGAGGTAAATCGTCGGTTTTTCGGTCACAAATTACATTTTATGGCTCCACTGACGCGTCGCCGTAAAACGAAATTCCCGACCGTAAAACCTCCGATTTACATCCCCGAATGACAATTTTCAAGACAGGTATCCCTTAATATCATTGAAAGCTGGTCAAGGTCATGATATTGTGGCTGGTAAAAAATGAGCATCCAGTGTGAAATAGAGAGGTGCTTTCCTGCTTGGATGGGTAAAAAACATGCAGCAGAAGAGGGTTTTGGAAAAAAAGTTTCACTGCAAAGTACAAAACAATGATTGAAAGATTAAGACAGAAATAAACCCTAGAGTGATGAATAAACTGTCATACAACGGGATATTCTTGTCTCATGGGTGAGAATATAAGACTCTTTACATGTGTTGTAGGGTAAATAGAAAAATCCGTCCCGAGGGTCACTGTCTGGCATCACAAGGTTTGCAGAGTGATGTAGACAGTGATCCCGAGGGATGGATTTTTCTATCTACCCCTCATACCCATATAACATTCTTTTTCTGGCATATCTTTCATTTCTGAGAGTGGATTTTTAGGTCACCTGTCACATAGTGACGAGGTGAGCTTTTGGGATCACTTTTCGTCCGTCGTGCGTCGTGCGTGCATCCGTGCGTGCATCCGTGCGTGCGTAAACAATTTCTTCAAACGACATCTCCTAAACCACTGATTGGATTTTGACCAAACTTCACAGGAGTGATCGTTAGGTGGTCCCCTTTCAAAGTTGTTCAAATTGTTCCCGTCTGCTGCACATCAAGGTCACAGGGGCTAAAAATAGATTTTTTTAATGAAAACTTAAAAAAATCTTCTTCTCTAAAACCACAAGGCCCAGGTCTTTGATATTTGGTATGAAGCTTCATCTAGTGGACCCCTACCAAGATTGTTCAAATTATAGTGCTGGGGCCAAAGATGCCCCCAGCCCCAGGTCCCTTTGGTTTTACATAGGATTATATAGGGAAAATCTTTAAAAATCTTCTTCTCTGAAACCGCAAGGCCCAGGTCTTTGATATTTGGTATGAAGCTTCATCTAGTGGACCCCTACCAAGATTGTTCAAATTATAGTGCTGGGGCCAAAAATGCCCTTGCCCCGGGGCCCGTTGATTTTACATGGGCTTATATTGGGAAAATCTTTAAAAATCTTCTTCTCTGAGACCGCAAGGCCCAGGTCTTTGATATTTGGTATGAAGCTTCATCTAGTGGACCCCTACCAAGAGTGTTCAAATTATAGTGCTGGGGCCAAAAATGCCCCCACCCCAGGGCCCTTATGTTTTACATGGGCTTATATAGGGAAAATCTTTGAAAATCTTCTTCTCTGAAACCGCAAGGCCCAGGTCTTTGATATTTGGTATGAAGCTTCATCTTGTGGACCTCTACCAAGATTGTTCAAATTATAGCCCTGGGGCTAAAAATGCCCCCACTCTGGGGCCCTTTGGTTTTACATGGGCTTATATAGGGAAAATCTTGAAAAATCATCTCTGAAACCACAAGGCCTCAAGTGGTCTTTGATATTTGGTATGAAGCTTCAACTAGTGGACCTCTACCAATATTGTTCAAATTATGGCCCTGAGACCAAAAATGCCCCCGCCTCGGGGCCCTTTGGTTTTACATAGACTTATATAGGGAAAATCTCTAAAAATCTTCTTCTGTGAAACCACAAGGCCTAGGTCTTTGATATTTGGTGTAAAATTTTGATCTAATGGACCTCTATCTATAGCCCTGGGGCCAAAAATGCCCCTGCCTCAAGACCCTTTGGTTTTACATAAACCTATATAGGGAAATCTTTAAAAATCTTCTTTTCTGAAACTGCAAGGCTCATGTCTCTGATATTTGGTATGGAGCTTCATCTAGTGGACCTCTACCAAGATTGTTCAAATTATAGCTCTCGGGTCACAAATGCTCCCGCCCCAGGGCCCTTTGATTTTACATAGACATATAAATATGAGATAATCTTCTTCTCTGAAACATCAAGGCCCAGGTCTTTAATATTTGGTGTGAAGCTTCATCTAGTGGACCTCTATCAAGATTGTTTAAATTAAAGCCCTGAGGCCAAAAATGCCCCCCCCCCCCCCCCCCCCCCCCCCCCCCCCCCCCCCCCCCCCCCCGGGGCCATTTGGTTTTATATAGGCTTATGTAGGGAATATCTTTAAAAAAATCTTCTTCTCTGAAACCGCAAGGCCCAGGTCTTTGATATTTGGTGTGTAGCTTCATCTAGTGGACTTTTGCCAAGATTGTTCAAATTATAGCCTTTGTTGATATTTGGTATGAAGCTTCACCTTTTAAGACCTCCCCCAACATTATGCACATTATAGCCCTGGAGTCAATAATGGCCCTCCCCAGGGCCCACTTGTTACTCTATGGATCAGGTGAGCGATCCAGGGCCATGGCCCTCTTGTTTATAATGGCAGTTACTTTGATACTTGACGTTGACAATAATGTGCCATTTTTGATGTTACTGTACATGCAAACTTAACAACTGAGTACGGAATGACCTGTTCAACCAGTGCACATCAAACATGTAAATTCTTGATTTTTATCCAATCCCTGGTTAGGACAACCTGGGTTGAATAAGAATTTCTGTCCCTGGGTCAAGGCCAGGATTTCCTTATCTGGTGTGCAAGAAAACTTACTTCTAGTGTAACAGAGCGGATGATAGACATTATCCTTCTTCACCATTTGATAGGAGGGATACTGGAAATGATGCATTGTCAAATCCTTAGGTAGTGTTACCATTGAGGAACCTGAAATTATTATATAGACATAGCAATGTGGCTGTGTTTTCCCAGTCCATCTTATGCACAAGTCATTTGTAATCACCCATGGGAAATAGAATGAAATTCAACATCACAAAAACAGGTCTATTATTTTTACCCCCATTAACCCCTCTTTTATATAGTAAAACTGGGGGGTTTACAGGGGTATACATTAGTTTTCTTATTTTTACTCAAAAACATAGACTGTGGGTACTCGGTAGAACCGCTTCGCAGAAATATGAAAAAGATCAGAATTTTTTATCTGAAAAATTTCATTCTTGGTGTTAAAATTTTCAATATATTTGAATAGGAGTGCAGGGTTTTCAATAAGATTTTTCTTAAGAGGCCATTTACCAGTTTCAGGCGGCAAAATTCTAAAATTTAATGAGACTTTAATTTACAAAAATAACATTTGAGACGACCAGAAAATAAATTGAGGCAGGCATTTTGGCCTCCTGCCGCCTGTTAATGAAAACCCTGGGAGTGTTTTGTAATGAACATGGATGACTCATTTACTATGGCTAATAAGAACTTGCGGGCCTCCGTGACCTAGTGGATAAGAGCGCTGACTCTTAATCATTAGGTCTCTTACTGCTGTGGGTTCGAGCTTGGCTCGGATCACACGCGACGCCAAGTTCTGCAGCGAAAGGTCAGGTGGTTTTTCTCTGGGTACTCCGGTTTTTGCCCTCCTCTGATTAACGATCGGCTCAATGTGAGTGAAATAATCTTGAAAGGGCCGTAAAACAACAAAAAAAAAAAAATAAAAACCAGAGGACCATTGGTCCTGAATCGCTCACCTGACTTTTCTGAGGAAGTCCTCAAAGACTTTAATATGTGATCTTTGGCCAAGAGGGACCGAAGGTCTGTGTAACTGGGTGGGGATCTCAACTGTTTCCGAGATATTAAGCATTCAATGCAATAAAGGGAGTTGGCCCCCAGCCCCCCCCCCCCCCCACCCCCCCACTGGAACCGTAGGTCCAACAGTCCATTACACTGAATGCGACAAGAATATATATGGTTTATGGGTGGGGATCTTAACCGTTTCCGAGATATTAAGCATTTTGTGGAAAAAAGGGGGTTAGGCATGCCCCCCTCCCTCACCCAGGGACCCCCCGGGTCCAAAGGTCCATGTCACTGAATGCGCCTTATCATAAGGAACAAGAATATATATGGTTTGTGGGTGGGGATCTTAACCTTTTCCGAGATATTAAGCATTTTGAGCAAAAAAGGGGGAGGGGCATGCCCCCCCCCCCTCCCCCGGACCCCTGGTACCCCAGGGTCCAAAGGTCCATGTCACTGAATGCGCCTCATCATAAAGAACAAGAGTATATATGGTTTATGGGTGGGGATCTTAACCGTTTCCGAGATATTAAGCATTTAATGCAAAAAAGGGGGTGGGGCATGCCCCCCTGGGACCCCCGGGTCCAAAGGTTCATGTCACTTAATGCGCCTTATGATCAGGAACAAGAATATATATGGTTCATCGATAGAGATCTTAACCGTTTCCGAGATATTAAGCATTTTGTGCAAAAAAAAGGGGTGGGGCATGCCCCCCCCCCCACTTAACCGTTTCTGAGATATTAAGCATTTTGTGCAAAATAGGGGTGGGGCATGCCCCCCCCGGGGAACCCCGGTACCCAAAGGTCCATGTCACTGAATGCGCCTTATCATAAGGAACAAGAATATATATGGTTTATGGGTCGGGATCTTAGCTGTTTTGGAGATATTAAGCATTTTGTGCCAAAAAGGGGGTGGGGCATGCCCCCCCGGGGGGGCCCAGGGTTCCAAAATCCACGTCACTAAATGCACCTCATCATAAGGAATAAGAATATATATGGTTTAGTGGCATTATTTGTAACAGTTTGCAAGATATCAGACATTTCTACTTTTTCCCATACAAATGCCCATGTTACCAAATTTAACCTTGGCGTAAAATAGGTCAAGGTCATCCCAGGGACACCATTTATGCAATTTATGATGGGCCCATGTCCCAGGTGCTACATGCCAAGTTTCATGCAAATCGGCCCAGTGGTTCCGGAGGAGAAGATTTTCGAAGGGTTTTTACCATATATGGGCATGGCAGCCATCTTGGTCATGTGACCTAGACCAAAAATGCAAACTTTCGTTCCCCCACCCCATGGAGCCTCCACATGAAATTTGACTACAATCGGCCCAGCGGTTCCGGAGGAGAAGACGTTTGAAAATGTGAACACACACACACACAGAATTTTTGCCTGGCCATACTATCAGCTCACCAATGAGCCTTCGGCTCAGGTGAGCTAAAAATAAGGACTTGCTCTTAAGTCAAGAACTTGCTCTTAAGTCCCAAGAGAAATCTTTCCAGAGCTTCAGATAACCATATATTGAAGATAATTTATGGATTTTTTTTTTCTGATTTTATCTTGAAAAGGTATGTTGTGTGTACTCATTAGAATCACCTCAATGAGGTGATTCTAATGAGTACACACAATATTCTTCATTTTATAGATGATCAAAATGACCTATTTTGTTTGTTTGAGGTTTAACGTCCCCGTCAACACTATAAAGGTCATTTTGAAGATGTTGCTTCCAATTTTGTGGGACTTTTACCTGACAATAAGATGAAATGACATCTCAAGCCCTGCCGCCCAATGAAACCAATAGGGTTTAGAAGCATGGGCGGTCTGACTCTCGCACCGCTTTGCCTGGGCAGTACTCGAGTGGGGGTTGGTTTCAGCTCTGTGTGGAAGCATCATGCAGCCCACCTATTTCTTCAAGCCCCGATAGGCGGGGGCTATCAAAATGACCTGACCTGGCGCAACTCAAAACTAACAACATTTTTAGTTAATATATCATAAAAACTTTAATTGTTTGATATTGCAAATATGCTTACCGGTATATTTTTGCAGAAAAAATGTGATTAGCTTTTGCTTATGCAAAAGCAACTCATATTTTTCCAGCCAAAATACCAGAGTATTAGATAATGTACTTACTAGAACAGTTAACAATTTGACGACTAACGAGCTCACTAAGCTAATGATACTTTAGTAACTGGACCCAAGCTCCAGATCTTTATGCAGCGAAGTCTACACCTTCTAGGTACAGTGTCAAAATCTATGATTCCAACACTGAGGGCTTATTAACCAAAGCTAACTCAAACACATTCTTGAGTCTCATGGAAAACTCGCCCATAATTTCAGACGGGCCTCCGTGGCCTAGTGAACTAGAGTGCTGACTCTTAATCATTAGGTCTCTCACTGCTGTGGTTCGAGCCTGGCTTTGGTCACATGTGAGATGCCAACATCTGCAACGGAAGATCAGGTGTTTTTTCTCCGGGTACTCCAGTTTTCGCCCGCCTCTGATTAAGGATTTGCTCCATATAAATGAAAAATTCTTGAATGGATCGTAAAACCAAAACCCATTCCATAATTTCAGATATTGATGTATTTGCATTAACTTATAGAGATGTAACTTATATTACCTTGAAAATGTATGTTTTGTGTATGCATTAGAAAAACAATGATAATGCTATGCTGATGAATACCCATAACATAAATTTTAATGGTCCCAAAAGTGTTTGTGCCATTTAAGTCTGACTGCCTATGAAGGCAATAGCTAGATGTACAGACTGAAATACTGATAAATCCTAGAAAGTCTATTCCTATGGACATATTTACCTGAGAAATTCACACCTCCAGCCTGGAACAGTGCATTTTCAGCAAACTTCTTCCCTGCAACTAGGCTGGCCTCAAATCCTGCAAAATATGTTAACATATTTAACAACTAGAAATGCCTCCATAGGACACAGATGACCCCGCCTGAAAATATGTCTATGTTCGTATTCATCCATAGAAAGTTATTGACTGTGTTTAAGTTTTGGACCCTTTTTTCACGTTTGACCTCTAAGTATGACCTTGACCTTGTAGGTAAGGACCTTGGTTTTGTGTGAGGCAGATTGTCTCATGATGGCCAAGTAATTTCAAAATCAATCCAGAGATATGAAAGTTATTGACTGCGTTTAAGTTTTGGACCATTTTTTTTACCTTTGACCTCTAAGTATGACCTTGACCTTGGAGGTACAGATCTGGGTTTGCACATGACACATTGTCTCATGATGGTTAACATTTCTTCGAAGTAATTTCAAAATCCATCCAGAAATAAGTAAGTTATTGACTGCGTTTAAGTTTTGGACCCTTTTTTTGGACCTTTGACCTCTAAGTATGACCTTGACCTTGGAGGTACGGACCTGGGTTTTGCACATGACACATCGTCTCATGATGGTTAACATTTCTACAAAGTAATTTCAAAATCCATCCAGAAATAAGAAAGTTATTTACTGCGTTTAAGTTTCGGACCCTTTTTTTGACCTTTGACCTCACCTTGGAGGTACGGACCTGGGTTTTGCATGTGACACGGCGTCTGCCGAGTAATTTTAAAATCCATCAAGAAATAAGGAAGTTAGTGACTGCGTTTAAGTTTCGGACGGACGGACAGGGGCAACACTATATGCCCTTTCCACCATTCTTCAAATGGCGGGGGCATAATAAAAATGTCCAGAAAAACTGCATCTGAAAATGCAGTCTGCTGCATCATCTTGCAAACTTCAAATATATTTTTGCACACAGACAAACAGTGTGGACCCTGATTGGGCTTCTCCTCTAAAACTGGTCTTAGAGGAGATCTGCATCCACATTGTCTGCAACAATAACTTTTAAAGTAACTAGAATATAACAAAGCAGACAACAACTGACAATTGTGGTGACTGGCATCTTATGGGTTAAGTAACAGTTATTCCGTATTGATCCCAAGTATTGGGACAGACAGGCCTAAGCAAACAGTGCAGACCTAGATCAGACTGCTCCTTCAGGAGGTCTGCTCAGGGTCTACACTGTTTGCCATTCTGTCTGCACTTTTTTGCCTCCTTGCCGAATCAAGAAACAAATTTGTAAAAATTTTAGGAGAATTACAGCAAGTCCTCAACATGTTCGAATTTTAAGAATCTTTATGGTAACTGGTGATACAGAGAGAATTGAGATTATGTCACCCAGTCTATGTAATGAATACCCTTGTAAACCCCATTTTATATGGTTAACCCTTTTTTGTACCAAATGGAATCTTCCTTCTTATATATGGCTGGATTCCATTTCAAAATCTATGGGTGACAGGTTGTCTTATCTTTAAAATTCATCTGGAAAACAGCTGAACTTTTTGCAAATAGTGTAGGCCCTGATCAGACGCCGCATTTTGCGGCGTCTGATCGGAGCCTGCCCTGTTTGCCAGAGTACCCGCTTCAGAGTTTCAGGTACAAAATGGGTTGAAAGTAGGGTTTACAGGGATACACATTCTCTTATTTTGCTGAATAGGCTGCAGACAAGCTATTTCTGGCCCGAATTTGAGTTTTAGGGAGTCTGTGAACTAGAAAATTAGGTCATGGTCACCAAAATTTAATCCAGTATCAATGATCTAATCAAATATTTGGTTTGCTGCAATGATATCTCGAACCAAGTTTGACCACAAATAATAAATTTGTTCATTAGATATGGTAAAGAAAAGCTTTTTTTCCCCAAGTTTGACAGTTTTTGACAGCTGTGACCTTGAAAACTACGTCATGGTCATCAACATCTAAATAAATCTTCTATAGATAGCAATGATATACAGTCGAACTTCGATGGCTCGAACCCCTTTGGGACCATGAAAATGTATTCGAGACAGCGGTAGTTCGAGCCACTGAAGGTCACTGCCAAGAGGCATAATGAGATACTTTTGAACATCTTTCGATGTTAGATAATGAAAATGTTTGCTGTGTGTACTCATTAGAATCGCCTCACCGAGGCGATTCTAATGAGTACACGCAGCACACATTTGCAAGATAAAAGACTAAAATCTCCTTAATAATCCCCCACCATTTCTTATCTTGAGGATTTCCCTAGGGGCTCAAGTACGAGTTCGACCCAGCCATGGGAAACGAGCCATCGGTGTTCGAGCCATCGAAGTTCTACCGTATTGTTACTAGTCTGACCACAATTCATGGCAGGGTGCTGACAAGCTATTTCTGGTCCAAATTTGACAGTTTTAGGCCTGAGATCGTGAAATGAGATCAAGGTCACCAAAGTCTCAACAAGCCTTTGGTATATCTACCAAGTTTGACCACAATTCATAAATTTATTCAGGAGACAGACTGAAGACAAGCTATTTTTGGCCCTTTGACATCTTTAGGAAACCTGTGACCTTGAAAATGAGGTCAAGATCGCAAAAATTCTACTCACATCCTTGGTATGTTGCAATGATATATGGTGCCAAGTCGGACCAAAATTCATTTATTATTTCATGAGATAAAATGAAGACTCTGACATGATTTGGGAGCCTGTGATCTTGAAAACAAGGTCAAGGTCAACAAAACTTAACTTATGATTTCCTCCATAAAAGTGACTTAACCATGGTAAGATTACATTTATTGGTTCACAAGATATAGTGCTTCAAACAGGCAATGTCACCAACAATGCAAAAGCCAAGGCCAAGGCAAAAGGGATCCACATCAAAAACAATATGTCCCATTCCCATTTCTGGTGGGACATAAATACTCCCAAAGCCATAAAAAACATTCTTACCTGCAACAGACTTTGATCCTGAGCATGTGGCTCTCTCACCTAGCTCATCCAGTCCCAAGTCCATCACTTTCTGAAATAAATAAATAAACAAATTTAAACAGAAAAACGGTAAGAAAAAGACAACCAACCCTAAAATAACTTTATCATATGACGTCGTTGATAAGCAGTGGATAACGTCGTGTAATAAATATCGTATGACCACACGTTTAATAACACTTTGGCTGGATTAAGTAACGTCATGACGACGTCCATGTCAACAATGCATTTTTCGTAGAAAACTTGTCAAATTAAAAGGCGCTAAAATCCAATTTAAAGTAGCCATATGATAAAGAGAATCTTACACTCGTGGTCATTTCATATGAAATTTATGAAACTCGCCGAAGGCTCGTTTCATAAATTTCATATGAAATGACCACTCGTGTAAGATCCTCTATATTTAAAACATATGGTTAACCCACTGCATGCAGGAAACCCCTGAAGGGGTACTTTTGCAAACAGTGCAGGCCCAGATCAGATGCCACAGAACATGGCATCTGATCAGGGCCTGCACTATTAGCTAACAGAATTTTCCGTCAAAAATAGAATAAAAATGAAAAAATAGGCTGACACCCCTTATATGTCAAATGGACTGGTTCAACATATAGCAATGGAAGAGTCCACTAGCATACAACGGGTTAAGGGCTTCGTTGTTCAAAGCATCATTAGCTACCGGTAAACAACTCATAAGAAGTCAAAACACTAATTGCTCTAGAAGTACAACATTTAATACAACAGTATAGTGACGTCACGCAACTTCGAGGGTGACGCAAGTTCGATGACTTCATATGTATATAAATATATCAATTATTACTGATGCTATGCTCTCGTGAATCAACAACAACAAACAACAAATACAAGCAAACATTTTGGCAGTATAATATTCTTGGGATGCCGATCAGAGAGTTAAATATTGCTTGAGTCAATAAAGCGTTACAAAAATCCGCCATTTTTGCTAATACTTTTACACCCAACTTTAACCCAAAGATTTGTTCATTCATACACATTCTTGCAGAAATATCAAGCGTCCTTTGTTTACTGTTGACACATACCAGCAGACCTGTTTATCCATTATTTTTGTATGATGATCAATGTGGGAAAGTTCTTCAACTAAACATACCTCCTGTCCTTATTACTTCAGAGGCTTCATTTGTATTCTGGGAAATGGAGAGCAGTAGTGAATGTGACGCTCTTAAGAAATATTAAAACCTTAATAACAAAAACTTTAGATAATTGTTCTTGTTCTAGGGACATCTAATTCTCGTTTGAATTGGATATCAATGAATAAATTATAAAATGCGGCTAAATTTTTGGACTCGTATGAAACAGAACAGAAAGAACTAAACAGACATCTAGAAAGAGAATGAACTTTTTAGCACAAATGGAGAATGAGTGAAAAAAATCACCATTTTCCAAATGATTTCCAGTAAAATTTATGTTATTTACAACAAAAGGATCTTGTTATCAATTGCATGCCTTCATTTTATTTTTACCCCGCATGACACCTTAATGATCCCCATGACAACTGCATCCTCAAACTTAAATGCCATTTTGAAAATGACTAGGAAATGGGTCATTCGATAAATAATAAGCTCTGTCAATGTTTGC
The DNA here is from genome assembly GCA_963580285.1 of Lucinisca nassula. Taxonomy (NCBI): domain Eukaryota; kingdom Metazoa; phylum Mollusca; class Bivalvia; order Lucinida; family Lucinidae; genus Lucinisca; species Lucinisca nassula. Next base: position 129,813,373 of record OY757018.1, on the reverse strand, counting down.
TCGTTAATTTTCATGTTTGTTTCTGACAGTTTATTCATCAAATGTTGTTTGATTATTTTGTTACCAACTTTTTTCATTTATTGCTATTTATAGAAACATAAACCGATCAAGTTGCTTACGTCCTCGAACTTCGGTCCTCCCAGTATATTTTTGCTGAAAAAAATATGAGTCAGTGCTTTCACCGCAAAAGCTACACATTTTTATTCAGAAAAAAAAAAATAATGTATCAGCCATATAGAATCATCAGAGTTTTAAAGATATATTAATTCAAGGACTTTATTTGTTTTGAACAAAGTGACCCTAAATCTTGACACTTAAGGGGAATGCGCCAATTTTTCAAAGGGAGACAACTTTTGGGACTTCCTGTTTGCTTTTCTATAAGCCCTATTTCACTGAAAAAGGGGTCTACTCTTAAAAGAAGGAATTTGCTCCTCAGGAGCAAATTCTTTCCATTACGAGTTGACCCGTATTGACATGGGAGACAAAAATACTTTTGCAGGAGTTGCCTCCCCTGAAGGTGTACCCATTCCCCTTAAAAGCGAAGATTCATATCAGATCTCAAACATGACTGATGGGAAGTAGATGTTTATTTATATCAAATTCCATGTGGTTGTTTTTACTATGTTTTAAGTTATGGCCAATGTGGGGTGCTTACCCTTGCACAAAATATTTTCATACACCAACCCTTTCTCACAATATGTTACAGTAGTTACCCTAAGTATTCAGACATCTCATCCCCTTACCCTACCTCTTCTAAAACCTGAACTAGTAATATTTACTACCTTATGTTGTGTCTAAGATAGCTTGATGGGAGGCAGTATAGACCCTGATGAGATGCCACATTCTGTGGCATCTCATCTGGGTCTACACTATTTGCTCAGATCTGTCAGCCCTTCGGGCTTCATGCAGTTTGTGAGTGATCCGCCAGAGTTTACACATCAATAAAATCCACAAAAATAAAATTCATTTCTTTTTAAAAACACTATCGTTGGGATCCAAAGCAGGAACGGTTTATATCCAAACAAATACATGTATGTATAGAGTATGTAGAACAAGAGCTGTCGGCAGACAGCATAGCTCGCCTGTTTCGGGCCTTCAAGATATAAGGTAAAATTACTGGACCATGAAATATAGGTCACACACACTTAGATACATTTTGAGGTCAGTGACCAGGTCACATGGAACATATATGCCAGATATTACATTTCAGAATCACAATGTGTATGAATTATAAGGCAAAATCAATGAACCATGAAAATAGGTCACACTGACCTAGATATATTTCTATGTCAATCATCTGATCACATGAAACTTATAATTCAGGACTGAAGTTTCTAAAAAAAAAAAAAAAAAAAAAATAGTATTCAATTTGGCATAGTCACTGAATCATGAAATTTAAGTCACACTGACCAAGATATAATTTCGAGGTCAATCATGGGGTCACATGGAATAAATAATCCAGACATGATGTTTCTTCATGGAAAAGTATTCAAGATAATAGGCAAATCACTGAACCATGAAATATAGGTCACAGTGACCTAGATATATTTTGAGGTAAATCATGGGGTCACATGGAACTAATAACCCAGGTATGACATTTCTCCATCAAATAGTAATAAAGATAATAGGGAAAATCACTGAACCATGAAATATAGGTCACAATGACCTGGATTTATTTTGTGGTCAATAATCAGGTCTAATGGAATAAATAATCCAGGTGTAACATTTCTTCATCAAATAGTATTCAAGATAATAGACAAAATCACTGAACCATGAAATATAGGTCACAGTGACCTAGACATATTTTGAGGTCAAGCATGGGGTCACATGGGACTAATAACCCAGGTATGACATTTCTCCATCAAATAATATTCAAAATAATAGGCAAAATCACTGAACCATGAAATATAGGTCACACTGACCTAGCTATATTTTTAGGTCAATCATGGGGTCACATGGAACTAATAACCCAGGTATGACATTTCTCCATGAAAAAGTATTCGAGATAAAAGACAAAATCACTGAACCATGAAATATAGGTCACACTGACCTAGTTATATTTTGGGGTCAATTGTCGGGTCACATGGAACTTATAATCCAGGTATGACATTTCTGCATCAAATAGTATTCGAGATAATAGGCAAAATCACTGAGCCATGAAATATGGGTCACACTGACCTAGATATATTTTGCGGTCAATTATCGGGTCAAATGGAACTAATCCAGGTATGACATTTCTCCATCAAATAGTATTCGAGATAATAGTCAAAATCACTGAACCATGAAATATAGGTCACAGTGACCTAGATATATTTTGAGGTCAATCATGGGGTCACATGGAACTAATATCCCAGGTATGACATTTCTCCAACAAACAGTCTTCAAGATAAAAGGCAAAATCACTGGACCGTGAAATATAGGTCACCATGACCTTTACCCTTTTACACTTGAACCAATGTCACTTGGTTGGCTAATGTATAACCAATTCTGTCTATAACTTGTTAGCATAAGGGAAAGGTATACAACAAATTACAAAGTTGTCCTAGATTTTGACCCCTAGCCCCACCCTATCCCCACTCCCAGGCATGAACCCAGGGGTGTGTTGTCTTTGAAACTCAGAAGACACTCCCAGGTATCCAAGTTGTAAATAGGAATGCTTTGTGATGAGTGACTGCTGAGATATAAGCATTTCAAAAACTTTAACAGTATTACATAGGTATTCTAGATTTTGACCCCAAGCCCCACCCCGGGGCATGACCCCAGGGGTCTGTTCTCTTTGAACATCAGAAGACCCTCCAAGGTACTAAAGTTCCAAATATTAGTGCTCTGTGATGAGTGACTGTTGAGATATAAGCATTTAAAAACTTTAACGCCGTGTGACGGGAACGCACACGCGCACACCATCCGAGGTGACAACAATAGCTCTCCATGTACTTCGTACAGGCGAGCTAAAAATGATCATTTATGGTCATTTTTTTTATACTTTTTGTGATCCATTTCAAGTCATAGTCAAATCCATGTTATAATGAAATCTGTTATATAGTTCGAACAAATTGACATGCGACTGACCTTTATGCAAGGAATAAATTAGTCAATGTTTTCGCCTAATATGTCGGCTTTCGTAAACTTCTCGTGAATTTTCAGCAGCTTGTGAATTGCGACCCATTTACCGACCTCTATGTATTGTATTACAATATCCCAATCTTCGGGAGACAGTGAAGATAAATACATGCATTCAGTCGGTGTGAAATTATGTTAATAGAGTTCACCAGTCTCAGGTCAATTTGCTCGAACTATAACAAGGTTGTGGTGTAGTTCCATGAAAAAAGTATAAATCAGAAACCTTTTGTTTTGGTAATGCTACAACAATAGACATAGGGTTTCTAGCAGTAATAGTGACGGAGCAGCCCTGAGTTGAACATCGATGCTTGTAGACTGTAAACCCTCGTAGCCTCAGAATTATCTCCATCTCATCCAGGTCGGCCTGCAAATCATAAAGATAACATGTGTGAGACAATGCTGTCCTTCATCTCTTTAAAATGGTCTGCTTCTGATGAAAATCTGTGATAATTTTATTTCTGTTTCAAACATAGATTGTTGATGCTCATTAGAACCGCCTCACTGAGGCTATCCTAATCTCTGTCTATGTACAATCTATGTTTCTGAACAAGATCAAGGAAAATTATGTGTACTCTTGTAAATTTCAGCCTGCAAATCATAAAGATAACACATGTGAGACAATGCTGTCCTTCATCTATTTAAAATAGTCTCTTTCTGATGAAAATTTGTGAAATGTTTATTTCTATTTCAAACATATGTTGTTGATGCCAGCTGGCCTCGGTAGCTCAGTCGGATGCGCATCTGACTGGTGATCAGGAGGACGGGGGTTCGATACCTGCCAGAGTCGGCAACGTTATTTTGTGGAGATTGATCATGAAATCTTTTCTTTGGTCATTCTCTCCCTTCCACTGATTGAAGAAGGGCAGTTGTCAGTTTCTGGCGAAAGAATGTGCACTGTACTGGTTAACTGGTTACGTATAAGCCTGCCCAGGAAATGTGTGGATAGGTAAACTGACCAGCTAAAAATGACCTAAAACAGTGTTGACTGGGCTGTTAAACTCCAATACAAACAAACAAACAAACAAAGAAACAAACAAATGTTGTTGATGCCCATTAGAACCGCCTCACTGAGGTTATTTTAATGAGTATCTGCAATCTATGTTTCAGAACAAGATTAACCCCTTTACCACTCTCTAGGTGAATTCAGCAGACGACAAATTGTTGTTATTTTTCTTATTTTTCCCAGAAAACAGGAGTGACATCTCATGCATCTTATTTTTCCCAGAAAACAGGAGTGACATCTCATGCATCTTATTTTTCCCAGAAAACAGGAGTGACATCTCATGCATCTTATTTTTCCCAGAAAACAGGAGTGACATCTCATGCATCTTATTTTTCCCAGAAAACAGGAGTGACATCTCATGCAAATTGTCTCCATAGGAGATAATTTGCATGAGATGTCAAATCCTGTTATGTGGGAAAATTAGAACAATATACAGTCATTGTTTAACTTACCACACTTTCCTGCGGCAAGCTTATACATAATGTGTTAACCAGTATATTGCACATTCATTGCACATTCATTCACAAGAACAGCCCCCGCCCATAGGGGCTTGGAAGAAATATATGGGCTGCATGATGCTTCCACGCAGAGCTGAATCCAGCCCACACACTAGTATTGGTGAACCGCTTAGAGGATCTAAGCCTGTCCAGGAACCGCGGTGCGAGGCGGACCGTCCATGCTAATAAACCCTATTGGTTTCATTGGGCGACAGGGCTTGAGATGTCATTTCATCTCAATGTCGTGTAAAAGTCCCACAAAATTGGAAGCAACGTCTCCAAAATGACCTTTACAGTGTTGACGGGGACGTTAAACCTCAAATCAAACAAAAAAAACAAATCATTCACAAGAAATGGACAACTGCCCTTCTCTATCAGCAGAATAGAGAAAACTAGAAAAGATATGATCAATCTCTGCTTAAGGATGTTGCCAGCCAAACCTGACATATTAAACTTCGCTACAGCATGTGTTAAGGGAACTTGTGGTGGCCGTAAAAAGTCTCCCTGCCCTTCATCGTAGTGTAGATTATATTTTCTAGTCCTTTGGAATCAATGGTTCCATTGATAATATATGAGGGCCAATGATGGGGCCTTACAGGCCAAAACCAGCTAGTTTGGCCCACAAAAAAAACGAGCACTCTATAATTTTCAGTTCTGAAGTGTAGTCCATGCTTCCAAGGGATCACCTTTTTAGAATATAATTATATTGATAATGTTTGCATGAAATTGTGAGTCCAATCTCCTCTCCAACCCTATCATATCAGACATTATGACACAAATTAACCCATCCATGCGGGAAACCCATAAAGGGGTACCTTGGCAAACAGTGCATGCCCAGATCAGACGCCGCAGAACACGGCATCTGATCAGGGCCACCACTGTTTGCTAAAAGTTCAGTCATTTTCCAAATAAATTTTGATGAAAACACAAACTGACACCCCTAAATTTTGAAATGAACTCTGGCTATATATAAGGAGGAAGATTCCATTTGGTACAAAAAGGGTTAAATGAGGTCAGAACCCAAATCCTTATCTTAACAAACAACAAAATCACAGGCGACAAGCAGTGTTAGTAGCTCTTTCCCAAACAGATGGTAACACAGTTACCTTTACTGAACTAATTAATTTGGACACGCAATTGTTAAAACATGTAACAAGAGCACCGCATGCGAGTGCCAACGATCGGCTGCAAAACTTCTAAGTCGAAAAAGGGGCATAACTGTGCCAAAAATATTTTGAGGGATACCTCACCTATTGGTATGAGTTCTGTTCATAATGAACAACTGGTCCGAGTTTCAAGTAAATATGTTCAGTAATGACAGAGATATTACAAAATATCCAAGTTTTTGCACGACGACGCAGACGATGACGCAGACGACGCCAGAGCTATGACAATACCTCATCGTTTTCTTTGAAAACAGCCGAGCTAAAAATTGAACAGCACCGAACATAAAACATGAAACCGTAACAAAAGTATCTATCTATCTATCTATCTATCTATCTATCTACTGATACTGCATCACCCCCTCATGGGGATTATGTACAGGTGTAGAAGTACGGCCAGTTTTACGGGACCCCTTATCCACCGTGATTGACACAATTTAGTTGGCTGTTCAGCTCGCATGGAGGTCTCCTAGCTCATCAATGTGTCATTATGGGCCACAATTAAAATCTATGAAAAGGCTACTCATCATTGACCCTTTCTAAATTACCATTCAACTGTTATGCCCTACACTTTAAACAAATCTTTTTTCCAATCAACAGGGTTTCTGACTTACAAACATTGTCCCATAATGTTCCTAAGTATTGGGACAAATAGGCCTAAGCAAACAGTGCAGACCCAGATCAGACTTGAAGGAGCAGTCTGATCAGGGTCTACACTGTTTGCCATTCCCTCAGATAGACCATAGCAAACAGTGCAGACCCAGATCACTATTTGCCATTCCCTCAGATAGGTCTAAACAAACAGTGCAGACCCAGATCAGACTGCTCCTGAATGAGCAGTTTGATCAGGGTCTACACTGTTTGCCATTCCCTCAGATAGACCTGAGCAAACAGTGCAGACCCAGATCACTATTTGCCATTCCCTCAGATAGGTCTAAACAAACAGTGCAGACCCAGATCAGACTGCTCCTGAAGGAGCAGTTTGATCAGGGTCTACACTGTTCGCCATTCCCTCAGATAGACCTGAGCAAACAGTGCTGACCCAGATCACTGTTGGCCATTCCCTCAGATAAGCCTAAGCAAATAGTGCAGACCCAGATCTATGACATTTCTTGTGTATTCCTTGACGTTAGACAGCAAAATATTATTTTTTCGCATCAAAAACATTACACAAGGACATAAATGCGTGTGATACAGTCAATAATGTTGGCTGGATTTCTTCTAACATTGGTGGAAGGTTGGGAGAAGTTGAATGAAACAACAAAATTATTGTCAATTTTTAGTATGTTAGAGCTCTTGTGTGTGATTTGTTGAGTGATAAATCACAGTTTGTCGGTCAGATGTAAGTAGACAAGTCACTCACATTATGTGCTCGTGATTTGATCTACTTTACAACTGACCTCCAAACTGTGATTTATTACTCAAAAAATCACTGCTAGAGCTGATCTTAACCCTTGTCCCACTGACCCCTGATTTATCATATACTTATTCTTGTATTGCCCTTGAGACAACAGATTTTGCACCCCCTATCCCAACTATGCTAGTGACAGACATCTCGCCTACACAGTCAAACTAGCTGTCTCGAGGGCCGGGACAAGGGCCGGGACAGAAGAATAAAAATAGAAGAACAAAAATGATTATCGTGATAAAACAGTGAAAATGCGAGATTACAGTAACCAAACTTACGCCTTCTTCAACGGTTATGTCCGTGTAATCTGTATTTCAACGCTGCCTCCGATTCTAACGTCATACATTTTGAACATTGTTTACATCTTCTGAGACGTCATTGACGTCAAGTCAAGAACACGTGTCGACGTGAATTAAACTTTCCCGCGTCTAAACATAACGATTGCATTGAACAAGTATGACCGGCTACAGGGATTTATTTCCTTAGAGGAAATAAATCATCTTAGGCCAGAGGTGATTATCATTTTTAATCAATTGAGATATTTTGATATTTCTTCGTTATGCATGTAATATAGTTAATGAAGCTTTTTTCAACAGCAAGTCTGTATCTTATTTACATGTATGTATCTGGGGCTCTGCAGAGTGTGTTCATCATTAGTAACAAGTAGTTAAGAAATAAACTTGCTTTAACGGAGATGTTTCTTTTATTTTAGAATATTTTTACGCAAATAAGTATATGATAAAAATAATATAACATGGTTGTTTTGATATCGGCCCTGGTCTCGGCCCTCGGCCTGTCTCAGCTCTCGCCATTCCGGCTCGGGCTGAGACAGGCAACTCGGGCCGAGACCAGGGCCGATATCAAAACAACCGTGTAATATTCTATATAAACTTCATCTTTCAAACAATGTAGATCCAGATCAGATGGCTTCATTGTTTGTGATTCAGCTTATGAATTTGTTGCAATAATTTGCATCATGTACTATGATTGGTTGATAATCAGTAGTGGGTGTGGCATATTTAAATATACAGCAGGACAAGGGTTAAACCTTCAAGAGGTTGCCAGTCTGAGAAGCTGAGCAGGCTGGTTTGTGTCTTAACAGGATGCAAACCCCAAAGGAAGTTTTTCTTAAGACAGAGCTCACTTTTTTCAGCAAATTGAAACTACATACAAGGTACAATATAGGGGTCCTGTTATTCAAAACCTGGTTAGCTCAACAAGCTTGCTATAAATACAGTACACAAAATGTTAATTCATTATGATAACACACCCGTGTGCTAAAAATGGTGTTTTTCTTATCTCTATCAATAGGATTTGTCATGTAAAAATGTTCAATATTTTCTTGTTTCTAATCCTAATATAGGTTGTTGGTGCTCATTAGAGTCGCCTCAACAAGGCGGTCCTAACCAGGAGCTACAATCTATGGTTTTGAGCAAAATAAGGAAAATATTGAATACCCAAAAAATCCCACTTTTCTCCATATAAAGTGAACTTTAGAGGGGTCGTCTTTACACAGACTTGTTAACATGATGTGTTCCAGCATGTGCCATGTCTAATACAATGATTTAAAAAGATGCGAGTAGTTTTTGGATCAGTAAAAATTAAATTTTTCTGTTGTACTCAATGAGCACATCAAGTTTTTATATGGGCCCCGCCAAGCGATTTTGGTACTTATCACCTATGCGAGCAGCGAAGGTTCAGGCGAGCCTGCGCATCCGCGCAGTCTCGCCAGAACCTTCGCTGCTCGCTCATACAAGAAGTGAATCAAGAGGAACCTTCAGACAGAAAGCCATATCCCTGGCCCCTCTGAATGGCTGGGCATGCGCAGTTAAAATTTGTCATGACAGAATGCTCGAAGACCCAAATTCGCTTGGCGGGGCTCATATAATGTGGCAGGCTTCACTCGGTTTGCTTATGGTTCTCCTATGTAATAAGTCATGAATGAGGTTAAAATTATTATGCTGAAATCCGACCCTACCTCCAAAAACCTTAGCTCAACAGAAATGATGGCTCCTTCTTTTGTAATCAAACTCAAACCATTAGGGTTACAGTCTACCTCCTGGTTCCCATTTCTCACCAACTTTAAACTAGTAGCAGCAGAATCGTACACCAACTTGGAGGCACCACTACAACAGTGAATGGGTAACCCTTGACCTGCTGAATATTTAAACATGCCACACCCACCACTGATTATCAACCAATCAGATTTCTTGATGCAAATCATTGCAACAAATTCATAAACTGAAAGGCAAACAATGAAGATTCTGATCAGATGGCCTCTTCAGAAGCCATCTGATCTGGATCTGCATTGTTTGAAAGATCAGACATATCCGGGCTCAGCAGGAAAAGGGTTAAAATATTACCTCTAGAAATTTCAGCTCAACGGAAATACGAGCTCCCTCTTTTGATAACAAATTTAGGTCATTAGGGTTACAGTCTTTCTCCTGGCTCCCTGCTGAAACCAACTTCAAAGTTGCAGCTGCAGAATCAAACACTAGTTTGGTGGAGCCACTGAAAAATCAGATGGGCTGTCACAAGGGAAAGTCTGTCTTAGGATTACAAGAATCTTACAAGGGTGCGAGGGGGGTGGATAGAAAAATCTGTCATACATCACGCCTATACAAATGTATTGAAAATTTTACCACCAAAAAAAGTGAAAATTATCAGAAAAAATTCTGATATCTTCACATATTGTTCAAAACATAGATTGTGGGTACTTGTTAGAACCACCTCATCAAGGTGGTTCTAATTAGCACCACAATCTATATTTTTGAGCAGAAAAAAAGAAGAAAAATAATGTATACCCCTGAAACCCCAGTTTTACTATATGAAAGTGAGGTTTTACGGGGTCTAAATTATAAAGATGTTTTTCATGATGGAGGGTCACAGTTCATCATCACAAGGCTTGCCTTGATGCTGGAATGTGATCAAGAGAGATGTATTAGTCTATCTACCCCTCACACCGATGTAAAACTCTCTTCTTTGCACACCTTTCATTTCTGAGACTTGATTTAAAGAACGCATTTACTTCAATTTGCCAGTGTCTGCTCTATTGTGATGACAACACTGCACTGTTTAGTGAGGTCACATAAAGTGCAGGGATATCATTCTTAATGTCAGCATACATGAGGACATATTCACCAGCAGGATTTCCTGATCTGGTGTGCAGGAAATAAGCATACAAAAATCAGCCTTCGTACCTACTCTGTTTGAATACTGGTTCCCTGCCTGTCTGCTTTTAGAAGCTTTGGATTAACCCTTAACCCTTATCTTGCTGAATATTCATTTAAGCCACACCCATTTCTGTCTATCAACCAATCAAGTTACTTGATGTAATTTATTGCTACAAATTCATAAACTGAATGCCAAACAGTGTAGATCCTGATCAGATGGCTTCTTCAGAAGCCATCTGATCTGGATCTACACTGTTTGCAAAGATAGGGTTGTCGGTTAAGATGCCATTGAAGAAAAACTACATCTGAAAATGTCATCTGTTTATGTCGTCTGCTGCATCTTCTTGCAAACTTATCAAATTGATTTTTACATGTAGGCAAACAGTGTGGACCAGATAAGACTGCTCCAATGATCTGGATCCACACTGTTTGCTTCAGGAGCAGCCTGATCATGGTGTGCACTGCTTGCAACAATGACCTTTACAGTAAACAGCAGACAACTAAGCAGACAAACTGCTGTGACTGGCATCTTAACCCTTTTTGTACCAAATGGAATCTTCCTTCTTATATACTGCAGGAGTCCATTTTAAAATTTAGGGGTGTCAGGTTGTGTTTTCATCAAAATCTATTCTGAAAATGAAATTTTAGCAAACAGTGCAGGCACTGATCAGACGCCGCAGAATATCAGACGCCGCATTCTGCAGCGTCTGATCTGGGCCTGCACTGTTTGCCAGGCTACCCGTTTTGGGGTTTCCGGTACTAAATGGGTTAATGGTTAAAAGCTGTCAATATAACCCCAAACAAAGACTGACCAATGTATGAGGGTCACTGTCCGGCATCACGAGGCTTGCCCATACCGGACAGTGATCCCAAGAGATGGATTTTTCTATCTACCCTTCACACCCATGTAAGATTCTTTGCTTTGCTCTGCATAACTTTCTTTCTTAATAGTGGATTTTTATAATACAGTCACTTTGAATGTCAACGTCAGCCATATTTTGATGAAAACAATGCAGCGTTTTTGATGTCACTGTATGTGCCGTGACGTCAAACTTAACAATGGTGTACATGACATCCTATTCAAACAGTACACATCAAACACATGAAAATTCTGAAGTTTTATCCTATCCCTGAGTAAGATAACCTGGGTAGGATAAGAATTTCTATCAAAGGGTTAAGTCCAGGATTTCCTTATCTGCTGTGCAAGAAAAACATAACGAAATGTACCAATATAATATCTACCCCCTTGAATCCCACTTTTATATAGTAAAACTGAGGTTAACAGGGGTAAACCTTATTTTTCTTATTTCTTCTCTAAAATATAGATTGTGGGTACATGTTAGAACCGCCTCATCGAAGAGGTTCTAAAGTGTACCCACAATCTATATTTTTAGCAGAAATAAGAAAAGTATCACAATTTTTCATCTTAAAATTTTCTCTTCTTTTGCGTGGTAAAATTTACAATGTTTTTGTATAGGCTCGTTTTCTTAAAGGGTTTATTTGTTTTTGTTTGTTTGTTTGATTTGAGGTTTAACCTCCCCGTCAACACTGTATAGGTCATTTTGGAGACTTTGCTTCCAATTTTGTGGGACTTTTACCCGACATTGAGATGAAATGACTTCTCAAGCCCTGTCGCCCAATGAAACTATTCAATAGAGTTTATAAGCATGGACGGTCCGACTCGCACTGCTTTGCCTGGGCAGGCTTACAGCCTCTAAGCGGTTTACCAGTACTCGTTTGCGAGTCGGTTTCAGCTCTGCGTGGAAGCATAATGCAACCCATGTATTTCTTCAAGCCCCAATGGGCGGGGGCCGTTACCTGCTGTGCAAAAAAAACCCAAAAAACACAGGTTTATTGGTACTTACATTTTAATCGTAAGCTGCAGAAAGCTCCCTCTACATGGTATGATTTCAAGCAGTGAACAGTAGTTTGGGGTGAGTTCCTGGTCCAGGCTGTATGGAACATCAGGTACAAGGCTAACCATGCTGCCATTCTGGTCTCCAAAGTATGGGTACAAATTTGTCTCCAGTTTCTGTCAAGGTATCATTATTATTAAGTAAATTACTGGGTACCAAAAAAACATGGATGCATTGTATCTAGTTATGTATTGCTAAAAGGTTGATCATTTAATAGGGCAAATAATTCTATGCCAATATTTTTGCTGTAAAACAATGGGAGCAGTTTTTGCATTTGCAAAAGCTACTCACATTTATCCAGTAAACAAGAGGGCCATGATGGCCCTGGATCGCTCACCTGATCCATAGAGTAACAAGTGGGCCCCGGGGAGGGCCATTATTGACCCCAGGGTTATAATGTGCATAATGTTGAGGGAGGCTAAAAAAGGTGAAGCTTCATACCAAATACACCCGGACCTCGTTATAGCACGATTCGTTACAGCACGAATTCGGATATAACACGGTTTTGGTTTGGACCCCAAATTTCCCCCAACCAACATTTATAAATATTATCCATGGATTGTATCAGGTTTTAAGCACAACAACTTTATTTTCCTCTCACTTTTGACTGCGGTAATACGGTAGCTAACACGGTAGCTAACACGGTTTATAACGGTACTTTTTTATATTTATTGCAGGCCTCCCGCAGAGTTGAATATACAGTATATAAACTTGTTTTAATTTAGCTTGACACGCATGATAAAAAAAATGAACTGCCATTGGCACAATCAGAAGTGTTGGCTTAGTGAGATAAAGAGATTAAAGATTTCAGTTACGCAACCGGAAAAAAATATTTATCACGCTCTGTTAAGGATCACTGCTCAGCAGAAATTTTAAACATCGATGCAGACGATGTGATCGGTCAACTGCAATAAAACTCATTTTCTAGAGCCGCATGTAAAAGAAAGTCAAATTTATTCCAGCTTAAAAGCAAATAATAAAACATATTCAAGATCGATTTTTGCGGTAAAAAATTCATTCAAAGACCATGTGGGCCATTAAAAATCATTTCATATGGCTTATTTATTAAGGGTTAGACATTTCAAGGGAAGTAATTCAAATTTCTTGTAAGCGTTGATCATTGTCCGGTTCCGAACCCTACCCGGTAATTTCACCATTTAAATGTATTACCGGTACTGTAGTTCGGTAAGGTTCCGGACGCTCATCTACAACAAAGTAAGCCGGGCACCAGCTATCAAAATCTGTACTCTAGCCTGAAATATCTCCATGTGAATGACTATTGTCCAGGGAAGAAACACCCCTTAATACAATCTGTTACTGGAGTGAGGGATGTTCCACGAGTTCACGTCAAAGCAAAACCTATTACAGGAACATACATCCTACAAGTAAATAGAATGATCTTCAATCAGAACGAAGTCAGTCCAACATGTCTGCTGTGTGGCGAAGAAGATGAAACTGTGGAGCATTTCCTTCTCCAGTGCTCCACATTGACAGATGTTAGACAGTCATTACTACAGGAAGTTACAGACTCCTACTTGAACTTGTTTCATAGACAACCAGATAGGGAATGTCTGCTACAGTTTATCCTAGATTCCGGTGCCTTGCTTAAAGACACAACTGGTATCCCTGAGCAGTACCGACTAGATATAGAGAAGATCAGTAGATGCCTATGTCAGAGACTCCATGTTGAAAGATACAGAAGGCTATCACTGGTACCTAAACGTAATAAGAGGGCCAGTAAGGGCAAGAAGGGTGGCCGCAGCACAACCACGTAGAAGATATTTTAAACAAGCTTTTAGTATTGTAAATAGGGTGACGGAGAGGAGCCAGTCATTTTAAACCCCCTGTATATACGCCCAAATACTCAAGAAGACTTAACTCCGTCTGGAGTGTGTGCCTTAGCTGGCAGAAGTTATAACAGAACAGAACAGAACAGAATGGCGTCGTACTCGCTGTCAGATCGGACGATTTCTGGAAATAAAACATGGTTTATCAGCTGGTTTCGATTAAAGTGACTTGTTTGACTTGATGGGCCATGGTATTTACTGCCATTGATTAGTTCTAAACACATTTTAATCGGGAAATACGGTCATTAACCGGACCGCATATCATCGTGTTTGGGAAACTATTGATCACCATTGTGTCAATGGTTGATCTGTGACAAATACGGTCGGCGTTTATAACACGATTCGGTTAACTAAAACGGTCCGTTGGTTGGACCCGGAGTTCCGTGTTATAACGAGGTTGAGGTGTATCAACAAAGGCTATAATTTGAACAATCTTGGCAAAGGTCTACTAGATGAAGCTACACACCAAATATCAAAAACCTGGGCCTTGCGGTTTCAGAGAAGAAGGTTTTCATTTTAAGATATTCCCTACATAAGCCTATGTAAAACCAAATGGCCCAGGGGCTGGGGCATTTTTGGCCTCAGGGCTATAATTTAAACAATCTTGATAGAGGTCCACTAGATGAAGCTTCACACCAAATATCAAAGGCCTGGGCCTTGCTGTTTCAGAGAAGAAGATTTTCAAAGATTATCTCTAAACAAGAGGGCCATGATGGCCCTGGATCGCTCACCTGATCAATAGAGTAACAAGTGAGCCCTGGGGAGGGCCATTATTGACTCCAGGGCTATAATGTGCATAATGTTGAAGGAGGTCTAAAAAGGTGAAGCTTCATACCAAATATCAACAAAGGCTATAATTTGAACAATCTTGGCAAAGGTCCACTAGATGGAGCTACACACCAAATATCAAAGACCTGGGCCTTGCGGTTTCAGAGAAGAAGATTTTTTTTAAAGATATTCCCTACATAAGCCTATGTAAAACCAAATGGCCATGGGGCGGGGGCATTTTTGGCCTCAGTGCTATAATTTAAACAATCTTGATAGAGGTCCACTAGATGAAGCTTCACACCAAATATCAAAGACCTGGGCCTTGCTGTTTCAGAGAAGAAGATTTTCAAAGATTATCTGTATATAAGTGTATGTAAAACAAAAGGGCCCCAGGGCGGGGGCATTTGTGGCCCAGGGGCTATAATGTGAGCAATCTTGGTAGAGGTCCACTAGATGAAGCTCCATACCAAATATCAAAGACATTGGCCTTGCAGTTTCGGAGAAGAAGATTTTTAAAGATTTCCCTATGTAAGTCTCAGGGCGGAGGGGCAAGGGGGGGGGGGGGCATTTTTGGCCCCAGGGCTATAATTTGAACAATCTTGATTCTTGATAGAGGTCCACTTGATGAAATTTCTCACCAAATATCAAAGACCTAGGCCTTGTGGTTTCACAGAAGAAGATTTTTAAAGATTTACCTATATAAGTATATGTAAAACCAAAGGGCCCCGAGACGGGGGCATTTTTGGTCTCAGGGCTATAATTTGAACAATCCTGGTAGAGGTCCACTAGATGAAGCTTCATACAAAATATCGAAGACCTAGGCCTTGTGGTTTCAGAAGAAGATTTTTAAAGATTATTCCGATATAAGTCTAGGTAAAACCAAAGGGCCCCGGAGCAGGGGCATTTTTGTCCCCAGGGCTATAATTTGAACAATCTTGGTAGATGTTTACAAGATGAAGCTTCATACCAAATATCAAAGACCTCGGCCTTGCAGTTTCAGAGAAGAAGATGTTTAAAGATTTTCCCTATATAAGCCCATGTAAAAGCAAAGAGCCCCAGGGCGGGGCATTTTTGGCCTGTGCACTATAATTTGAACAATCTTGGTAGGGGTCCACTAGATGAAGCTTCATACCAAATAGCAAAGACCTGGGCCTTGTGGTTTCAGAGAAGAAGATTTTCCCTATATAAGACCATGTGAAACCAAAGGGCCCCGGGGCGGGGGCATTTTTGGCCCCAGCACTATAATTTGAACAGTCTTGGTAGGGGTCTTATAGATGAAGCTTCATACCAAATATCAAAGACCTGGCCCCTGCGGTTTCAGAGAAGAAGATTTTTAAAGATTTTCCCTATATAAGCCCATGTAAAACCAAAGCGCCCCGGGCAGGCGCATTTTTGGCCCCAGCACTATAATTTGAACAATCTTGGTAGGGGTCCACTAGATGAAGCTTCATACCAAATATCAAAGACCTGGGCCTTGCGGTTTCAGAGAAGAAGATTTTTAAAGATTTTCTCTATATAAGCCCATGTAAAACCAAAGTGCCCCGGAGTGGGGGCATTTTTGGCGCCAGCACTATAATTTGAACAATCTTGGTAGGGGTCCACTAGATGAAGCTTCATACCAAATATCAAAGATCTGGGCCTTGCAGTTTCAGAGAAGAAGATTTTTAAAGATATTCCCTATATAAGCCCATGTAAAACCAAAGGGCCCCGAGGCGGGGGCAATTTTAGCCCGAGCACTATATTTTGAACAATCTTGGTAGGGGTCCACTAGATGAAGCTTCATACCAAATATCAAAGACCTGGGCCATGCGGTTTCAGAGAAGAAGATTTTTAAAGATATTCCCTATATAAGCCCATGTAAAACCGAAGGGCCCCGGGGCGGGGGCATTTTTGGCCCCAGCATAATAATTTGAACAATCTTGGTAGGGGTCCACTAGATGAAGCTTCATACCAAATATCAAAGACCTGGGCCTTGTGGTTTCAGAGAAGAAGATTTTTTAAGTTTTCGGTGAAAAAAATCTGCTTTTGGCTCCTGTGACCCAGATGTGCAACGGACCGGAACCATTTGAACAATTTTGAAAAGGGACCACATAAGGATCGTTCCTGTGAAGTATGGTCAAAATCCGATCAGTGGTTTAGGAGGAGATGTCGTTTGAAGAATTTGTTGACGCACGGATGACAGACAAAAAGTGGTCCTAATATAAAACACAAGAGGGCCATGATGGCCCTGGATCGCTCACCTGATCCATAGGGTATCAAGTGGGCCCCTGGGAGAGCCATTATTGGCCCAGGCTATAATATGAAATCGGGCCAAAGGGCTAGGAGGAGATGTTGCTTAAAGGTATTTCTATTTTTAGCTCTGGTGGCCATTTTGTTCAGCGGAGCAAAACCATTTTATCAATTTCGGTAGAGGGTCATCCAAGAAACATTTCAGTGAAATTATTTTGAAATCGGGCCAAAGGGCTAGGAGGAGATGTCGTTTAAAGGTTTTTCTATTTTTAGCTCTGGCGGCCATTTTGTTCAGCGGAGAGGAACCATTTTAGCAATTTCTGTAAAGGGTCATCCAAGGAACATTTCAGTGAAATAATTTTGAAATCAGGCCAAAGGGCTAGGAGGAGATGTTGTTTAAAGGTTTTTCTATTTTTAGCTCTGGCGGCCATTTTTTTCAGCGGAGTGGAACCATTTTAGCAATTTTGGTAGAGGGTCATCCAAGGAACATTTCTGTGAAATTATTTTGAAATCAGACCAAAGGGCTAGGAGGAGATGTCGTTTAAAGGTTTTTCTATTTTTAGCTCTTGCGGCCATTTTGTTCAGCGGAGCGGAACCATTTTAGCAATTTCGGTAGAGGGTCATCCAAGAAACATTTCAGTGAAATTATGTTGAAATCGGGCCAAAGGGCTAGGAGGAGATGTCGTTTAAAGGTTTTTCTATTTTTAGCTCTGGCGGCCATTTTGTTCAGCGGAGAGGAACCATTTTAGCAATTTTGGTAGAGGATCATCCAAGGAACATTTCTGTGAAATTATTTTGAAATCGGGCCAAAGGGCTAGGAGGAGATGTTGTTTAAAGGTTTTTCTATTTTTAGCTCTGGCGGCCATTTTGTTCAGCGGAGCGGAACCATTTTAGCAATTTCGGTAGAGGGTCATCCAAGGAACATTTCTGTGAAATTATTTTGAAATCGGGCCAAAGGGCTAGGAGGAGATGTCGTTTAAAGGTTTTTCTATTTTTAGCTCTGGCGGCCATTTTGTTCAGCGGAGAGGAACCATTTTAGCAATTTTGGTAGAGGATCATCCAAGGAACATTTCTGTGAAATTATTTTGAAATCGGGCCAAAGGGCTAGGAGGAGATGTTGTTTAAAGGTTTTTCTATTTTTAGCTCTGGCGGCCATTTTGTTCAGCGGAGCGGAACCATTTTAGCAATTTCGGTAGAGGGTCATCCAAGGAACATTTCTGTGAAATTATTTTGAAATCGGGCCAAAGGGCTAGGAGGAGATGTCGTTTAAAGGTTTTTCTATTTTTAGCTCTGGCGGCCATTTTGTTCAGTGGTGCGGAACCATTTTAGCAATTTTGGTAGAGGGTCATCCAAGGAACATTTCTGTGAAATTATTTTGAAATCGGGCCAAAGGGCTAGGAGGAGATGTCGTTTAAAGGTTTTTCTATTTTTAGCTCTGGTGGCCATTTTGTTCTGTGGAGCGGAACCATTTTAGCAATTTTGGTAGAGGGTCACCCAAGGAACATTTCTATGAAAGTATTTTGAAATCCATTCACTGGTTTAGGAGGAGATGTCATTTAAGTGAATTGTTGACGACGCACGACGCACACCGCACGACGCACGGCGGACAAAAGGCGATCACAATAGCTCACCTTGAGCACTTCGTGCTCAGGTGAGCTAATAAGGCTATGTAAAACCAAACGGCCCCGGGGCGGGGGCATTTGTGGCCCGAGGGCTATAATTTGAATAATCTTGGTGGAGGTCCACTAGATGAAGCTCCATACCAAATATCAAAGACATGGGCCTTGCAGTTTCAGATAAGATGATTTTTAAAGATTTCCCAATATAAGTCTATGTAAAACCAAAGGGTCTCGGGGCGGGGGCATTTTTGGCCCCAGGGCTATAATTTGAATAATCTTGATAGAGGTCCACAAGATGAAATTTCTAATCAAATATCAAAGACCGAGACCATGTGGTTTCAGAGAAGAAGATTTTTAAAGATTTTCTCTATATACGTCTATATAAAACCAAAGGGCTCCGAGGCGGGGGCATTTCTGGTCTCAGGGCTATAATTTGATCTTGGTAGAGGTCCACTAGATGAAGCTTCATACCAAATATCAAAGACCTGGGTCTTGCGGTTTCAGATGAAAAGATTTTTAAAGATTTTCCCTATATAAGCCTATGTAAAACCAAAGGGCCCTGGGGCGGGGGCATTTTAGGCCCTAGCACAATAATTTGAACAATCTATGTAGGGGTCCAATAGATGACGCTTCATACCAAATAGCAAAGACCTGGGCCTTGCGGTTTCAGAGAAGAAGATTTTTAAAGATTTTCCCTGTATAAGCCCATGTAAAACCAAAGGGCCCCAGGGCGGGGGCATTTTTGGCCCAGCACTATAATTTGAATAATTTTGGTAGGGGTCCACTAGATGAAGCTTCATACCAAATAGAAGAAGATTTTTAAAGATTTCCCCTATATAAGCCTATGTAAAACCAAAGGGCCCTGGAGCGGGAGCATTTTTGGCCCCAGCACTAAAATTTGAACAACCTTGGTAGGGGTCCACTAGATGAAGCTTCATACCAAATATCAAAGACCTGGGCTTTGTGGTTTCAGAGAAGAAGATTTTTAAAGATTTTCCCTATATAATCCTATGTAAAACCAAAGGGCCCCGGGGCGGGGGCATTTTTGGCCCCAGCACTATAATTTGAACAACCTTGGTAGGGGTCCACTAGATGAAGCTTCATACCAAATAGCAAAGACCTGGGCCCTGTGGTTTCAGAGAAGATTTTTAAAGGATTTCCCTATATAAGCCCATATAAAACCAAAAGGGCCCCAGGGGCGGGGACATTTTTGGCCCCAGCACTATAATTTGAACAATCTTGGTAGGGGTCCACTAGATGAAGCTTCATACCAAAGACCTGGGCCTTGTGGTTTCAGAGAAGAAGATTTTTTAAGTTTTCGGTGAAAAAAAAGGTATTTTGGGCTCCTGTGATCTAGATGTGCAACGGACCGGAACCATTTGAACAACTTTGAAAGGGGACCACCTAAGGATCATTCCTGTGAAGTTTGGTCAAAATCCTATCAGTGGTTTAGGAGGCGATGTCGTTTGAAGAAATTGTTTACGCACGGTCGGACGCACGCATGGACGGACACACGACGGACGACGGACAAAAAGTGATCCCAAAAGCTCACCTCGTCACTACGTGACGGTGAGCTAAAAATACCAGAGTATTACTCATAGATACTGTACTTGGTAGGATAATTAACATTTTGACGATCAATGAGCTTGTTCAGATAACAGGCTTTGAACAACTAGGACTTGGCTGTCAGAAGCAGTGTAATATAAGAATCTTACCTGCGTGTGAGGGGTGGATAGAAAAATTTGTTCCGGGGGTCACAGTCCGGCATCACAAGGCTTGCAGAGTGATGCCGGACAGTGATCCGGAGGGACAAATTTTCTACCCACCCCTCACACCATGCAATCTTCTTTTTCTTGCATACCATCCACGGATGGAGCATGGATTTTCAATAATGCAGTCACTTAGGCCGTCATCTGTCAATGCCACTTTTACAGAACTCCTTTTCTTTGCTGTTCAGAAAGACATCCACTGCATATATGATGTCATCATTGGACTGAAAGTCACTTTAAGTGGGTGCCTGAAATAGCCGTTTCCAGTTTTGGAAATAAATGAAAGTCTGATGGAGTAAAATCAGGTGAATAAGGGGGATGCTCAATCAATTTAAAGCCACAATCGTAAATGGCATCCATAGCAATGACAGACTTGTGAACAGGAGCACTATCCTAATGGAACAACACACCTTAAGTGAGCATTCCGAGGTGCTTAAGTTTAATATTGTTTGTCCCTTTAAGAGATTATCTATCAGCAGAATACCATCTGCATCCCAGAAAACCCAGGCCATAACCTTCCCAGCTGATGGAACAGTCTTTGCCTTCTTTGGCAGGGGTGAGCCAGGGGATTTCCATTGTTTCGATTGTTGTTTGGCATCTGGGGTAAAATGATGGACCCATGTTTCATCCATAGTGACAAATCTCTGAAGAAAGTTGGCAAACCGTAAGATTGGCACGCAATAATGTGGGCCTGGTGTGCTTCTGATCACCTGTCAGAAGTCTTGGTACCCATTAGGCCGAAAGCTTTCTCATTGCAAGATCCTCTGTCAGAATGGAATGTTCTCTTTCCTGTGAAATGCCAACTCTATTGGCTATATATCTTTCTGTGACTCGTCTGCCAGTCATAACAATATCATGGACTTTATTGACCATTTCTGTTGTTGCAACATTGACAGGCCTTCCTCAAGGCTCTGTCTGCCGTGCTGAAATTACGCATGCCATCTTTTCATTGTAGCATATGAAGGGGCATCTTGCCCTAGTGTTGCTGCCATATCATTATGGATATCCTTAGCTGTTAAACCTTTTTTAAGCAAATATTGGATCACTGCTCTTTCACCAATTTTGTGCATTTTGCAGAAGCTGCTGGTCTTGTTTACTTTAGACTGCTACCTGGTCAATATAAACTGACCAAATGAGACCACTCCTTGGGTACATGGCCCTATATAGTCAGAGAATAGTAGGACTTAAAAAGAACATCCCTGCTTACCTCCAATACGAGGCTCACAACATAACAATCAGCCCTCGTATACATAAATCTAACTCCCAAGGGGGACTTGAACTCAGATCTTGTGCTTGAGAGTCAGGTATCTTATCCAACAGGACTAAAACCAGTTGTTCAAGGATAACAATGGCATTAGTTAACCCATTTTGTACCAAATGAATCTTCCATCTAATATATAGTACAAGTCAAATTCAAAATTTAAGGGTGTCAGGTTGTGCTACCTTTAAAATTTATTTGCAAAGAGATCAAACTTTTTGCAAACAGTGTAGGCCCTGATCAGATGCCGCATTCTGCGGCATATGATCTGGGCCTGCACTGTTTGCCAATTAACCTCGTTTTTGGGTTTCCGGTACAAAATTGGAAAACATATCATTAAAAATTTTATCATTTACTAGTGCAAACATACTAGTATATTCTGTTTAAAAATGTGAGCAGCTTTTGCACATGCAAAAGCTGCTCACCTTTTTAAGCAAAAATATAGTAGTTGCAGATAAGATTAGCAGGGCGGAGCTATCTTTAGCACCTACCTTTAGAATATTCTATGAACGAACAGGTAAATCAAGTCACCTGATTATGTAAATTCATATGTAACACAAACAAAGCTATGGTGTATATGGCTATTTGGTCTGTTTGCAAGAAGCATGCAAACGGCATTCTACTGAATCTTCTTGTTGACTCAGTGAATTTGATATATATTGACAACACCTGAACTGCCCCACCCTGCTAATCTTATCTACTGTATTAGAGAAAAGTAAAAAGTTTTGAACACTGACAATACTTTGAACACATCACGTGTACACGTCCGTGAAAGGAAGACCCCCTAAACCCCACTTCAAATAAAGAAAACTGGGGTTTATGGGAGTATTTTTCTTATTTTTGCTCCCAGACATAGGTTGTGGGTGCTCGTTAGAACCGCCTCAAGGCCAAGAGTCACAAATTGCATTTCAGTCAGTCTTAAAAGCTGGTTCAATTCAAAACACAACATCTGCAAGACAGCACTCATACAAAACAAGCAAATGGAAATTACTTAGTCTTTTGTCGTTTAGCTCTGGCCAATCTTATAAATCATTGTTTTAGGAAAAAAATTAACAGTGTAAAACATTATGCAATGGCATTTATATCAACTGTTGTTATAAAATAGTACAGAGGACTCTCCCTGCAATGAAAGAATTTGTTCTCTAACAATTTGCCACGAAAGCAAATTTGTCACTTTGAAGTTTCCCCAATAAGGAGCAGTATAATGGGTAATAAAGACTTTTCCCTTAATAACTTAAAACTAGAAATGTGTCCATAGGACACATGCCCCCGCATGAAAATATGTCTATGTTTGTATTCATCAATAGAAAGCTATTGACCGTGTTTAAGTTTTGGACCCTTTTTTCACATTTGACCTCTAAGTATGACCTTGACCTTGGAGGTAAGGACCTTAGTTTTGTGTGAGGCAGATTGTCTTATGATGGCCAACATGTCTGCCAAGTAATTTCAAAATCCATCCGATAAGAAAGTTATTGACTGTGTTTAAGTTTTGCACCATTTTTTTTTACCTTTGACCTTTAATTATGACCTTGATCTTGGAGGTACGGATCTTGGTTTACACGTGACACATCGTCTCATGATGGTTAATATTTCTCAAAGTAATTTCAAAATCCATCCAGAAATAAGTAAGTCATTGACTGCGTCTAAGTTTCGGACCCTTTTTTTGACCTTTGACCTCTAAGTATGACCTTGAACTTGGAGATACGGACCTAGGTTTTGCACGTGACACATCGTCTCATGATTGTTAGCATTTCTACAGAATAATTTCAAAATCCATCCAGAAATAAGAAAGTTATTGACTGCGTTTAAGTTTCGGACCCTTTTTTGACCTTTGACCTCTAAGTATGACCTTGACCTTGGAGGTACGGACCTGGGTTTTGCACGTGACATGTCCTCTCATGATGGTTAACATTTATGCCGAGTAATTTTAAAATCCATCAAGAAATAAGGAAGTTATTGACTGCGTTTAAGTTTCGGAGGCACGGACGGACGGACAGGGGCAACGCTATATGCCCTGTCCACCATTCTTCGAATAGCGGGGGCATAAAAACAACAAATGCTGTGAACATTTGTTAGAATGGCCTCGCGGAGGCGATTCAAACAAATATCCACAACATTTATTTCTATGCAGTGGACTTTTGTTAGAATCGCCTCACCTAACAAATACCCACAACATTTGTTTCTTTGAGTATTACAATATTATTGAATATCTCTATTAATCATCTCATCTTCAGCTAAGGATTCGCTCCATCAAATATGTCGTTAAACTAAGTTTTGTCGTTATATCGAATGTCGGTAAAAAGAGGGCTGACTGTACATGCATTATGAACCAACTTACTGTAAGGAAGAGGACACATCTTTGACATATTCCACATTTATCACACATCTGAGCCTCTCGATCACAGCTACAGTTCCTAGTAAGACAACAAAAAAATCTCATACAATTAAGCACATCTAAATCTAAATCGTTTGTTTGAATTGTTTAAATTGAGGTTTTAAGTCCCCATCATCACTATTTAAGTCATTCTGGAAACATTGCTTCCAATTTTGTGGGACTTTTACCCGACATTGAGATGAAATGACCTCTCAAGCCCTTCCAACTTAACAAGCCAGAAGGGTTTATTTGAAGGGCCGGTCAAACCCTCACCACTCTGCCTGGGGAGGCTTAGCCCTTCTAAGCAATTTACCAGTACTCATGTATGATCAGCCCCAGCTCTGCTTGGAAGCACCATGCAGTCCAACCTATTTCTCCAAGCCTGATGAGCAGGGGCAAAAGTTTAGAGAATTTAACACACACACCAAAAATAAATCTCAAGTCTCATTATCTCACACCCATAAAACTTCAAATCCTGGATAAGTCAAACTAATTTCAGAGCAAAATGTGTTTAATTCTTCAAGCACTTTAACGCTCTACAAGCTGGGTATTTTTTCACAGCAGACGACATTTTGAAATATTTTCCTAATTTTCCTGGAAAACAGGATTTTACATCTCATGCAAATTGTCTCCTATGGAGACAATTTGCATGAGATGTCAAGTCCTGTTTTCTGGGAAAAATAAGAAAAATATCAACAATTTGTCGTCTGCTGAATTAGCATAGGGAGTGGTAAAGGTTAAGAGCCTTCAGCACACAGCAATTTATTTTTTTTTTTTCAGCAAAAATAAGGCTAGAAATTATGTGTGAATCATCTGATTGCTGGGCAGATGATTCAATAGAAATATTTTGTCAAGCCTTATTTTCACTGAAAAAAAAACCCATCAAAAACAATGGCTGTCATCAGACAGAGTAGCTCACCTTGAGAGCTAATCTTAAGGTAATAGGCAAATGTGAGGGTATTGCTAAATAAAGCTTTGGACCTTTATCTATCATCATACCGAATATGAACCAAATCCATCTTTTGGTTTCGAAAATATGAGCTCTTAAAAAACTTTAACATAAATATGCCAATTACAATGCTAATGCTAATGCCGGGGGTAACGCTGACGCTGAGAGTGCAAAGGGCGAGCTTGAAAAAAACAGACTGTCACTGCTCTAGGATTTTCTGCAGTACCTGGAGGGTTACCGGTAATTCACTTAGCCAAATGTTACTAAATATGTGGTCATATGTTTTAGAGAGAGAGAGAGAGAGAGAGAGAGAGAGAGAGAGAGAGAGAGAGAGAGAGAGAGAGAGACATATGACAGAGAGAGAGAGAGAGAGAGAGAGAGAGAGAGAGAGAGAGAGAGAGAGAGAGAGAGAGAGAGAGAGAGAGAGAGCTAAGATATAAGATAAGCATGAAAACATTTTAGAAGCTCTTGGTGCAGTTGTTCAAAACTAAAGATGCTATTATTAATTAACTTATTGTTTAAACTTTTGTCATTTAAGGGGAATGGGAACACCTGGCAGATTTTTCTGCCATTTTTCAAAGGGAGACAACTTTTGGGGCTTCCTGTTCACTTTTCTATAAGCCCTGTCCCACTGAAATAGGGGTCTACTCTTAAAGGAAAGAATTTGCTCCTCAGGAACAAATGCTTTCCTTTAAGAGTTGACCCCTATTGCCATGGGAAACAAAAATACTTTTGCAGGAGTTGCCTCCTAGAAGGTGTTCCCATTCCCCTTAATATGCAACTACATGTATGTTAATATTTTTGCTGATAAATGTGAGTAGCTTTTGCAAATGCAAAAGCTACTCACATTTTTCCAGCAAAAAAAAACAGCGAATCAAGTATTGTACTTGCTAGAACCGTTAAGAATTTGAATGGAATAACCAGCTTGTTAAGCTAATGATACTATGAACAACCATTTCCAGATCCTTACCAAGAAGTGGCCCCATTATCTAAGTTGCCTTTACATTCTGGGCCATCCACGGCACAGCTGTGACACATCATACACCGATTGTAGGCACTGAATGAAGGCAGACACCCGAGGTAAGTATGAATTGGATTCATTTCTCTCATTGGAATAGCTGAAATAGTAAGTATACAATACACTGCTCACAAGAAAAGACAAGAGGTATTTGTTTGTTTGTTTGATTTGACCGTTAGCGTCCCCGTCAACACTGTAAAGGTCATTTTGGAGACGTTGCTTCCAATTTTGTGGGACTTTTACCCGACATTGAGATGAAATTACATCTCAAGCCCTATTGCCCAATGAAACCAATAAGGTTTACATGGATGGTCTGACTCGCACCGCTTTGCCTGGGCAGGCTTAGATCCTCTAAGTGGTTTACCAGTACTTGATTCAGCTCTGCGTGGAAGCATCATGCAGCCCATATATTTCTTCAAGCCCTTATGGGAACTGCAAAAGTATTTTTGTCTTCCATGTCAATAGGGGTCAACTCTTAAGTTGGATGGGGCTTATAGAGAAGCAAACAGGAAGTCCTGAAAGTTGTCTCCATTTGAAAAATTGCAGAAAAATCTGCCAGGTGTTCCCATTCACATTAAACCCCACTTTTATATTGCATAACTGGGGTATTTTTCTTATTTATGCTCAAAAACATAGATTGATGGTATTCTTTAGAACCGCCTAATTGGGGCGGTTCTAAGGAGTACCCACGATCTATGTTTTGTGCAGACATATGTAAAATATCAGAATTTTCCATCTTAAAAATATTGTTTCTTTTTGGTGGTAAAGTTTACAATGTATTTGTATAGAAGTGTTTTTGTTATGCCAGCTTACTTACTATTATGTCCAAGAGCAGCATGGAGATCAATCTTGGAACCATCATTTTTACATGTGACTGCTCGCTGAGTTGTCCTATGCTGGCTTAGTAAAAGCTCTCTCATCAACCAAATCTCTGAACTGCGGGAATTGACTGTTTTGTAGCGATTTCTGGATGGTAGACATGTCACACATGGTATGGATTCCTGCATGTAAACAATTTATTGATGTTGAAAACTAGGCATGGTTTCCCACATGTAAACGATTATCTATGTTGAAAACCAAGACATCAGAGAAACTTATAATGATAATTTGATCCTGCATATTGATTTCATCTCCATATAGCAATGCCCTTTCAATTCTTACAGATATTTGTACCTTGATGAATGATAACTTTAATGCTCTTTGCAATATACGACATGAAAAACCAGCCATAACACACACAGGTCATAGCCAGTTCATGTGAAAGTTATTAAACTAGACAAAGCCTCATTTTATAAATTTCATCTGAAACGACCTCCCATATACTATTATCTTTACGTTTCTCACACATCCAGCTGCTTTTGATTGATTCTGTTGGGCTTTAACTGAATGTCAGCCCTTGTGTTTCATATTGTGTCCTCTCCCACAGAAGGGAGAAAGGAGGAAAATAAATGAGCCCAGCCAAGCGAATTTGTGTCTTCGAGCATTCCGTCATGACAAATTTTAACTGCACATGCCCAGCCATTCAGAGGGGCCAGGGACATGGCTTTCTGTCTGAAGGTTCCTCTTGATTCATTGCTTGTATGAACGAGCAGCGAAGGTTCTGGCGAGACTGCGCGGATGCGCAGGCTCGCCTGAACCTTCGCTGCTCGCATAGGCGATAAGTACCAAAATCGCTTGACGGGGCCCAAATGGAAGAAATTGATAGTATAAGTAGAGATAAAGGTAAGGGACAGGGGAGAAAGAGGAAAACAAATGAAGTGTAGCAACAAACAACAAGATGTGTTTGTGAAACAATGATGACACCGGACAGCGCATGTGAAATATGAAAGCCCTATCACTAATCAATCAAATGGTATGGCCAATGTTCAAGTCTTCAAAAAAGTAGGTCAGATCACAAGGTCAAAAATTATGGTACCACTGAAAAGGTCTGTGACAAGGAATGCTCATGAGAAATATGAAAGCCCTATCACTTACCATACAAAAGTTATGGTGAATGTTAAAGTTTTTAAAAAGTAGGTCAAAAAGTCAAGATCAAGATTACAAGGTCAAAATTTATGGTACCATTGGAAAGGTCTTGTGACAAGGAATGCACATGTAAAATATGAAAGCCCTATCACTTACCAATAGAAAGTTATGGTCAATGTTAACATTTTTGAAAAGTAGGTCAAATGTCAAGGTCAAGGTCATGAGGTCAAAAATTATGGTACCACTGGAAAGGTCTTATGACAAGGAACGCACATGTGAAATATGAAAGCCCTATCAGTTACCATTCAAAAGTTATGCCCAATGTTAAGGTTTGTGTGGGCAACAAACAGACAAACAGACGGACAGACTGACAGACCAAAAACAATATGCCCCCCGAATCTTTGATTCTGGGAACATAAAATATAACAACCTCTACCTATGCCTGTTGCAAGGACAGAAGGCCTCATCAAACTGTTGGAC
The DNA here is from genome assembly GCA_963580285.1 of Lucinisca nassula. Taxonomy (NCBI): domain Eukaryota; kingdom Metazoa; phylum Mollusca; class Bivalvia; order Lucinida; family Lucinidae; genus Lucinisca; species Lucinisca nassula. The sequence goes on along the minus strand of OY757018.1, from coordinate 129,784,817 downwards.
ACCTCAGTCATCACGCGAACAAGTCCATGAAATGAACACCCCCTTACACCCCACTTTATATAGAGAAAACTGGGGTTTAGGGGGGTAAACAATATTTTTCTTATTTCTGCTCCAAGACATAGGTTGTGGGTACTCGTTAGAACCGCCTCAATGAGGCGGTTCTAACGAGAACCCACAACATATGTTTGCAGTATAAATGAGAAAAATATCACAGATTTTCGTCAGAAAAGTAGCCATTTTGGAGATGTAAAAATTGCACTATATCGCACGGGTGTGTTATCGTAATGGTGATGCAAGTTACCCGACACCTTCAACTCACCCAACCACCCCATCACCTAGAGCTGCAGAAAAGAAGTAGCAACAAGGAATATCACAAGATGATAACTTTCTTCATTTTCCTGTCAAAACATATGCTGCGGCTACTTGTTAGAGTTAGTTTCACCTCAATAATTTTCTTTATTTTCCTGTAGAAACTTATGTTGTGGGTACTTGTTAGAATCGCCTCAAATATCTCTTAGAAATGTATGCTGTATATACTTGTAAGAATTGACTCTTGCAGAAACATATGCCGTGGGTACTTGTTGGAATTGCCTCCTAATCATGAGGCAATTCTAAAAAGTACCCACAATGTAAGTTTCCACAGGAAAATGACAAAAATTATTGTTTCATATTCCTCCTTATAAGCCGGCCTCAGTAGCTCAGTCCGATGCATATCAGACTGGTGATTAGGAGGTTGCGGGTTTGATACCTGTCCAGTCAGGAACATTCTTTAGTGGAGAGTGATCATGAAGTCTTTTCAACAGTCATTCTCTCCCTTCTGCTGATTCAAGAAGGCCAGTTGTACGTTTCTGGCACAAGAATGTGAACTGTATTGGTTAACCACTTATGTATAAGCCTACCCAAGCAAAGCATGGAATGTGACCTGAACAGTTCAACATAACCTAAACAGTGTTGACTGGGCCATTAAACTCCAATCCAAACAAAGCTCCTCCTTCCCTCTTGTTATACTTACCACAGCATATATCTTGTACTGCAGAATCAGGTTCCGAACAACCGCCTGGTAAATTCTTCTTGTTGAGTCAAGGACAGTTTGCTGTATGCTATCAGACTGCAGTTGGCTGCTTTGCGGCATACGGACACCAAGAAATAAGACTGGAGTATCTGAAAATTAAAGGGAATCAAAATTAAAAAATGCCAAGAGCCAGTTGTTCAAAACTACATTGTTAGCTAACCTATCCTTAAAACTTTGATCATTTAAGGGGAATGGGAACACCTAGCACATTTTCCCCGCCATTTTTCAAAGGGAGACAACTTTTGGAACTTCCTGTTCACTTTTCTGTAAGGTCTTTCCTATGGAAAAAGGGTTTAACTCTTAGAGAAAAGACTTTGCTCCTTAGGAACAAATTCTTTCCTTTAAGAGTTGACCCCTATTGACATGGACGCTTATTCTATATTCTATGTTGAAAAATGTATGATGTGTATCTTGAAAATGTAAAATTGTGTGTATTCATTAGAATCGCCTCAATGAGGCGATTCTAATGAGTACACACACCATACTTTTAGTCTAAAGTGCCAGGTCATGAGACATACTAAGTATCAGTTAAGAATATTATATGTTCTATAAGATAAAGGAATGTTGTATGTACTCATTAGAATCAGTTGTGTGTACTCATTAGAATCATCTCATTCATTGAGGTGATTCTAATGAGTACACACAAGATACCTTTTGAAAAGAAAATCAGAAAAATCCTCCCTATATTATCCAAAATATATGGATATCTGGAGGTACATGAGGAATTCTCAATGGACATATGGGGAATGGAAACACCTGGCAGACTTTTCTGATACAAAGGGGGACAACTTTTGGGACTTCCTGATCTCTTTCCCACTGAAAATGGGGTCTACTCTTAAAGGAAAGAATTTTGTCCTTTAAGAGTTGACCCCTATTGTCATGGGAGTCAAAATTACTTTTGCAGGAGTTACCTCCACTGAAGGTGTATCCCCATAAGGCTGAGTTCAAATTTGAAACATCTGTTGTGTTATTACAGTGATCAACCATGGTTTTTCATGCATTAACATTCGCTGGGTCCCGAGGAAGCTGTTTAAACATGAGGCTGCAAGGCCGAATGTTCAAATATCTTCCGAGGGATCCGTCAAATGTTAATGCAATGCAATAACCATGGATGATCGTTATTCTTGCATAACTAACGATTCCTCCATATAAACTCTTCAAATGCAACAGGCAAACCAAAATGGCAGTTCAGAATGTTGTTTACAATGACGTTGTCATGCAGTAACCATCTGACGTCATCATAGAACCCTAAAACACTACGTTCAGGGCTATAACGTTATGTCGCTAAACTAAACGTAAACAAAGCAAGGCCAGTCTTGTGATATCAAAAGCTCAAAATCCATGTTCAAACAGCACACGAATTTCAGGATCTGAACATGGCTTTTGCTGTTTGAGCATGGATTTTGGTCCATTTGACAATGGCTTCAAACAGCCATGTGCATAGGTATTTATGCAAGAACGAAGATTCGCTGCAGATGAATCCATCCATTGTCTTCTTCCTCTGTCCATTTACTTACTGTCAAAAGAACTCAGAAGTTCTAGTAGGATCATCAGTGGCCCTTTCTGTAAAATAACTCCTTTATTCCACAGCAGTCGCACTCCCCCAAGCCGTGAACAGTGCCTGTAATCAAGAAGTATGTGTATTATTATGAGCAGAATGCAAGTCATTAACCCTTAAGTCGCCGAGAAAAACTACATCTGAAAATGTCGTCTACTGAAACTTCTTGTAAACTTTATAGAAATATTTTTTCATAGAGGCAAACAGTGTGGACCCAGATCAGACTGCTCCTAGAGGAGCAGTCTGATCTGGGTCCACACTGCTTGCAAAAATGACTTTGAAAGTAACCGGCAGACGACAAAGCAGACGGCAATTGTCGTGATTGGCATTTTATGGGTTAACCTTTAAGATGCAAAAACAAGAGGTGAATCACTCACCTGATTTCAAGACAACAATTGTCGTGATTGGCATTTTATGGGTTAACCTTTAAGATGCAAAAAAACAAGAGGGCCAAGATGGCCATGAATCACTCACCTGATTTCAAGATCTCACATAGCTTCTGAAAGTCATGTGGGTAAGTAACAGCCATCTTATTCCACTAAGCAGAACTGTTGCACTTAGAAAGATGGTCATCTAGGCAACGTTTTTGCCAAGTTTTAAGAGTTTAGGAGAGGTTGTCATTTGAAGATTTTCCTACTTTTAAGTCTGACAGCCATTTTCTTCAGTGGAACAAATCATTTTGGTGTAAGGTCACCTAAGTAACCTTCCTTTGAAGTTTGAATGGTGTGTGTGAGTGAATTCGGGTTTAATGTCGCTTTCAACAATTTTTCAGTCATATCACGACGGCGTCTGGTTGCGAAGGGGAGCTCAATGCTCACTTTTATAATGCTGCCTCACTGAAGTATCATGTCCCAGACACATTACATGATACCACACCCAGTCACATTATCCTGACACTTGGTCGACCAGTCCTAGCTCTATCCCGTAAATCTGAGTGCCAAGTGAGGGCAGCTAGTACCATTCTTAACGACTTTGGTATGTCATGGCCCGGGATCGAACCCGTGACCTCCCGTTCCCCGGTGCGGACACTCTACCAACTGAGCTAACGGGGCAATTGAACCAAAGGTATAGGAGCTGTCATTAACAGATATTTCTATTTTAAGCTCTGGCAGCCATCTTGTTCATCCGAGCAGAACTGTTTAGCTATTTCCGTAGAGGGTCACCTAAGCAACATTCCTATGAAGTTTGAGAAGAAATTGGACCAAAGGTATAAAATGTATATGAGTTGTCATTTATAGGTATTTCTATTATACCCCTGGTGGCCATCAGTTTGGTAGAGGGTCACCTACTAACATTCCTGCGAAGTTGAATGTAATTGGACCAAACATATAGGTGGAGTTGTCATTTGAAAGTTGTTTCTATTTTTAGCTCTAGTGGCCATCTTGCTCATCCGGGTAAAACCATTTCAGCAATTTCAGCAGAGGGTCACCTTAGCGACATTTCTGTGAAGTTTGAATGAAATTGAATTTTATTTTTTGCTGTGTCAGAAAATTTGTTAATTTAGGCAGAGCCATGAAACAACGCTTAGTGTTCACTCGACGCTTAGTGCTCACCATGGACACTAAGCGTTGATGGCGAACACTATGCGTTGCCACTGCAATGCTTAGTGTTCACCATGGACACTAAGCCTTGCAGTAGCAACGCTTAGTGTTCACCATCAACGCTTAGTGTTCACCATGGACACTAAGAGTCGCGACTGTCGATACTGTGTGCTATCCCAACGCTTATTGTTCACCATGGCATTAACTCGCCAAATACAATGAAGTACAATGAGAGCTATTGTTGTCACATCGGTCATCCGCTTTTGCGTTTGCGATTTCAACAGTCAGGCATCACAGAGTACTCATATTTTGGACTTAAGTACCTGGGAGAGTCTTCTTATGTTCCAAGAGAACAGACCCCTGGGTGCATGCCCAGGGGTGGGGCTAGGGGTCATAATCTAGAACATCTCTGTAAAACTGTGTTTAAGTTTTTGAAATGCTTATATCTCAACAATCGCTCATCACAAAGCATTCATATTTACAACTTTGATACCCGGGGGTGTCTTCTAAGAATACCTGTGAGTGCCTTCTGAGATTCCAAAAGAACACAAGTTATGATGTTCATATACCATAAGGTCTTCGGGTTATAAGGCAAAATCACTGGACCATGAAATATAGGTCATGATGACATTCGTTTCTCTGGTCAAATGTCGGGTCGTACTGTCTCGTAATACTGAAGTTTGATGTTCATACATCAAGAAGTATTCGTGTTATAAGGCAAAATTACTTTTTTTCATACCAGAAAATGAACACTAGCGGTTGATACTGCATTCCGATCTACATGATCGCGTTGACAGTGGCAACGCTTAGTGTTGACCATCAACGCTTAGTGTCCATGGTGAACACTAAGCGTGGAGTGAACACTAAGCGGCGCTACAGAGCCATATTAGCTGTTTTTGCAGAGGACCACCTTAGCAACAGTCCTTTAAAGTTTGAATGAAATTGGACCAAAGGTAAAGGAGAAATTATTATAAGTTCAATTTTCAGCTCTGGCAGCCAACTTGTTCATTGGAGTGGAACTACTTTAGCTAGTTTGGTAGAGGGTCGCCTAAGCAATCTTCCTGTGAAGTTGGAATGGAACTGAACAAAAGGTATAGAAGTTGTCACTTAAAAGTTCTGCTATGATGAGTGAAATGGTCGCAAGAGCTAAAAAAGTAAAATGTAAACAATTTGCTTTAAATAAGCACTCCAATAAAGCCTTGGGGCAATTTGATTCAAACTTCACAAGAATGTTGCCTTGGTCCATAGGTGGAAGTGATCCATCATACCTGTGATACCTCCTTCATCAGGAGGGAGACTCCCTCATTATGATGCTAATTTTTGCCCAATTTATGCTAAATTTTAGTAAAATTTTGGGGTCTTCTTCATCTGAACTCAGAATTTCCCTGTATATTCTTTACATCTCCCTCATCACAGAGGTTAAAACAATTATCACAGGTATGCTGATCGGAGTCCACACTGTTTGCAATAGTGACTTTAAAGTAACCAGCAGGCAAAAAAAGGACTACAATGGTTGTGACTTGGAATCTTAATGGTTAACTAGTCATTGATTGACACTGCTGACCCAATCTGCTTTTGTCGATCCTCACACATGCTTTACCCTTTAACCCATTGTATACAGGGAAGCCTTAAAGGGGTACCTTGGCAAACAGTGCATACCCAGATCAGACGCCGCACAATGCTGGGTCTGATCAGGACCTGCACTATTTGCTAACAGAATTTCCCGTCAAAAATGGAATAAAAACGAAAAATAAGAGGACAGGCCTGAAACCCCTTATATGACAAATGGACTTGTCCAACATATAGCAATGGAAGAGTCCACTAGCATACAATGGGTTAATAAAAGCCCCACAGAAATTTTAAGAGCACATGTCAATTTTTATTTTTTACTTATTATTTTTCAGACAAATTAAGGGGAATGGGAACACCTGGCAGATTTTTTTCTGCCATTTTTCAAAGGGAGACAACTTTTGGGACTTCCTGTTCACTTCTCTATAAGCCCAGTCCCACTGAAAAGGGAGTCTACCCTTAAAGGAAAGAATTTGCTCCTATTGACATGGGAGACAAAACTACTTTTGCAGGAGTTGTCTCTCCTGAAGGTGTTCCCATTCCCCTTAAGGCCTGACATGACATGTGAGTCATTCTATGGCGTTTTATCTATATATACATAGTTTGCTCTGGCCTGCCTGTCCAATTGCATATATATTTGAATATAGTTGTGTAAGAAACGCAGACTCTGCTTTGGTCCCCAGGCCTATCTCCTTAACTTGCATTTGCTGCAAGCTAATGGAGCATATTGTTGCATCCAACCTTACTAAGCATCTCGACAAACATAACATCTTGTATGATCTTCAACATGGATTTAGGGAAAGGAGGTCCTGCGAAACACAGCTCATCCAACTTGTTGATGAGCTTGCACGAAATCTATCAGCAGGTCACCAGACTGACCTGATACTCCTGGATTTTAGTAAAGCATTCGATAAGGTTAGCCATATTAAATTACTCCACAAACTGCACCAACATGGCACAACCTCAAACACCCTAAACTGGATCAAAGCTTTCCTTTTTGGCCGTACTCAACGTGTAGCCCTTGAGGGGGAAACCTCATCCCAAATTCCGGTCACATCTGGGGTTCCCCAAGGATCAGTACTGGGACCGATCCTGTTTCTTTTATACATCAATGACCTACCAGAGCAGATCCACTCACAGGTCAGACTTTTTGCAGATGACACGGCAATATATTTGGCTGTCCCCAGTGATGCTGACTGTACCTTATTGCAAAGGGACCTCCAAAAGCTTGAAACTTGGGAAAAGAACTGGGAAATGGAATTTAACCCGGGTAAATGCCAGGTCCTACACATTTCCCGTTCTAAAGAACCCATTAGACACAATTACATTCTCCACGGTGAAGTCCTCCAGGAGGCTGATCATGCCAAGTACCTGGGCCTTGAGTTTAGCCGTGATTTAACTTGGAACACCCACATTCATAACGTGACCACCAAAGCAAATCGGACCCTGGGCTTCATACGTAGGAATATACGCACCAAACATCAAGGCATACGTGAAACAGCTTATAATACCCTTGTTAGGCCCCAGCTTGAGTATGCCTCCCCTGTGTGGAGCCCATATACCCAGTCAAATATAAACAAGGTTGAGCAAGTCCAAAGAAGAGCAGCTAGATGGGTCAAACATGACTACTCTTCATATAGTAGTGTGACCCAGATGCTTAATACCCTGGAATGGAGATCATTGGAACAGAGGCGGGCAGATGCTCGCCTCCTATTGTTCTACAAGATAGTATATGGCCTTGTCGAGATTCCGCTCCCTACATACATCCGACATCCAATCAGAACTACTAAAAACATGCATACTATGCACTATATTCAAATCCCTACTACTGCCAGTTACTATAAATACAGTTTCTTCCCCTTGGCTGTGGTACAATGGAATCACCTTCCTCCTCATGCTGTTGTGTGCTCCGATCTGGATTCTTTCAGATCGACCATATGCACCCTCCATCACCCAATGCCATGAACCGTGAAACATTGTTTTTATCTGCTTTTAATCTCTACTTTACTAACACTGTTTTTACTTTCAATTCTCCTAAAATCTAATACTTTTTCTTCTATCACACTTTTCTTTTTCTGACGCGCGCAGCTGCACATAATCCTCGCGAGAAGGTGCTGCAGGATATATAGATAGATAGATAAGTGTTATAAAGAGGTTCAAAAAGGTTATAAAGAGGTTGTGGTATATTACCGTATCAGATTTGGGAAGAAGGAATCAGGAATCCCAGGATGGAAGGAGAAATATCTTTCCATCTCTGCCTCATCATCTGGTACAGCATCTGGCCAAAATTCCTCCTGAAATATCATAAAAGAGAATGGTGTACACAACATACCAATTCAACAGCTTGGGAAAGCTATGTTTTATATAGAGGATCTCAAAGGAGATGTCATTTTATATAACATTACATCATCAAGTCCTTGAAAAGAACATCCCCATAGATTCCACTTTATACCAAGAAAACTGGATTCTAACTGTTTGTCTTCTTTTGCTCCAGCATTTCAGTGGTTTCTCACTGTCGAGTCCTCACTGTTGTTTCATCTCTATGGTTGTTTGATTTTTGAGTTCATGGAGATTTGTCCAAATCGGAAATACGGGCAAGGATTGTGGCCATGTAAAATTAACATAAGCACCCCCCCCCCCCCCACCCCAAAATTTGTTTCACTGACCATTCCAAGGTGGTTCTTCTGTCACGGGTTTTTTTGTTATGGTTTGTCTTTGGGTGTGTATATTGCTTACATTGCTTATATTATTTTGTTTTGGATAGCCATTTGGCCATTTTGTGGGAAAGTGACTGTCCTTTTGGCATTCTGCTACTGATGTTTCCATTAGGGTCTAGTTGTTTCATTTGTGTGTTTCTTTCCCTTTGGTGTCTCTGATGGGAGCTGTGGGTTAATTGTATCAATTCCTGATCATTGCCTTCACTTCTATTTAATGGGGTATACGGTGGAATTTCCCTATTAATACAAATTCTTTTTTCAAACAGTTTCTGTTCTTCTTTCTTTGTGTTTTAAATTCACAAGTAGGATACCACCTTTGGATACCACCTTTTGAACAGTCCCAAAGGTGGTCTTAATATAGGCATTTCATTGTATAGTATTTTGCTTATTTCTGCTCCAAGACATAGGTTGTGGGTACTTCTTAGAACTACCTCAATGAGGCAGATTTATCTAACGAGCACCAACAACCTATGTTTTGAGCATAAATAAGACTACTATTGCATATTTTCATCTGAAAATTAACAGTTTTGGAGGTACGAAAGAACGCACTATGTCACATGAATGTGTTATCAAAATGATATTCATATAGTCATGTCCCATTATGGTATTACCGTAACAATCCTAAGTATTGGGACAGACAGGCCTAAGCAAACAGTGCAGACCCAGATCAGACTGAAGGAGCAGTCTGATCAGGATCTACACTGTTTGCCATTCCATCTGCACTTTTTGGACTCCTTGCTAGACCATGAAACAAATTTGTCAAAATAGGGACAGACAAGCCTAAGCAAACAGTGCAAACCCAGATCAGACTGCCCTGAAAGTCTGATCAGGATCTACACTGTTTGCCATTCCACTGCACTTTCTGAACATTTTGGACTCCTTGCTAGATCATGAAACATGCCTCTCAAATGTTCATATTGCTATATATATATATCGGCCCCCGCCCATCTGGGCTTGAAGAAATAGATGGGCTGCATGATGCTTCCACGCAGAGCTGAAATAGACAGTAAACTGCTTAGAGGATATAAGCCTGCCCAGGCAAATCAGTGCAAGTCGGAGCATCCATGCTTATAAACCCTATTGGTTTCATTGGGCGACAGGGCTTGAGATGTCATTTCATGTCAATGTCGGGTAAGAGTCCCACGAAATTGGAAGCAATGTCTCCAAAATGACCTATAAAGTGTGGACGAGGACGTTAAACCTCAAATCAAACAAACATATTGCTATATATTTTGGAATGGCTGTAAACTGATCATACTATAACATAGAGTTTTGTAGACTCCTAACAGAGACATTATAATCACTGTAATATTTATGAAATGAGCCTTTAGTGAGTTTAATAAAATTCATATACAAGAGGGCCCAATGGCCCTATATCGCTCACCTGTTTGGACCCCAGGTGCATGATTGGCAGGAAATATGTAGGTGACCACTTGCCATCGCTACATGCCAAATATCTAAGCTCTGGGCCCTGTGGTTTCAAAGAAGAAGATTTTTTAATCTTTTTTCCATTATGAGTCTATGGGAGCCAAGGGGCCCCGGGGCGTGGCCCATTTGGACCCCATGGGCATGATTGGCAGGATTTATGTAGGTGACCACTTGCCATTGTTACATGCTAAATATCTAAGCTCTGGGCCCTGTGGTTTCAGAGAAGAAGATTTTTGAAGCTTTTTTTTCCATTATGTGTCTATAGGAGCAAAGGGCCCCGGGGCGCGGCCCTTTTGGATCCCAGGGGCATGATTGGCAGGAATTATGTAGGTGACCACTTGCCCTTGCTATGTACTATATATCTAAGCTCTGGGCGCTGTGATTTCAGAGAAGAAGATTTTTTAAGTGTTTTTCCATTATGAGTCTATAGGAGCTAAAGGGCCCCGGGGCGTGGCCCGTTTGGAACCCAGGGGCATGATTGGCAGGAATTATGTAGGTGACCACTTGCTGTTGCTACATGCTAATTATCTAAGCTCTGGGCCCTGTGGTTTCAGAGAAGAAGATTTTTGAATCTTTTTTCCATTATGAGTCTATGGGAGCTAAGGGGCCCCGGGGCGTGGCCCATTTGGACCCCACGGGCATGATTGGCAGGATTTATGTAGGTGACCACTTGCCATTGCTACATGCTAAATATCTCAGCTCTGGGCCCTGTGGTTTCAGAGAAGAAGATTTTTGAAGCTTTTTTTTCCATTATGAGTCTAAAGGAGCTAAGGGGCCCCGGGGCATGGCCCTTTTGGACCCAAGGGGCATGATTGGCAGGACTTATATAGGTGACCTTTTCCCGTAGCTACGTACTAAATATCTAAGCTCTGGGCCCTGTGGTTTCAGAGAAGAAGATTTTTTAAGTTTTTTTCCATTATGAGTCTTTGGGAGCAAAGGGGCCCCGGCATGTGGCCAATTCGGAACCCAGGGGCATGATTGGCAGGAATTATGTAGGTGACCAATTGCTGTTGCTACATGCTAATCTAAACTCTGGGCCCTGTGTTTCAGAGAAGAAGATTTTTGAAGCTTTTTTCCATTACGAGTCTATGGGAGCTCATTTGGACCACAGGGGCATGATTGGCATGAATTATGTAGGTGACCACTTGCCGTTGCTACATGCTAAATATCTAAACTCTGGGCCCTGTGGTTTCAGAGAAGAAGATTTTTTAATCTTTTTTCCATTATGAGTCTATGGGAGCTAAGGGGCCCCGGGGCGTGGCCCATTTGGACCCCATGGGCATGATTGGCAGGATTTATGTAGGTGACCACTTGCCATTGCTACATGCTAAATATCTAAGCTCTGGGCCCTGTGGTTTCAGAGAAGAAGATTTTTGAAGCTTTTTCCATTATGAGTCTATTGGAGCTAAAGGGCCCCGGGGTGTTGCCCTTTTGGACCCCAGGGGCATGATTGGCAGGAATTATGTAGGTGACCACTTGCCGTTGCTACATGCTAAATATCTAAGCTCTGGGCCCTGTGGTTTCAGAGAAGAAGATTTTTGAAGCTTTTTGTTCCATTATGAGTCTATGGGAGCAAAGGGGCCCCAGGGTGTGGCCCATTTGGAACCCAGGGGCATGATTGGCAGGAATTATGTAGGTGACCACTGGCCGTTGCTACATTCTAAAATTCTAAGCTCTGGGCCCTGTGGTTTCAGAGAAGAAGATTTTTTAAGCTTTTTTTCCATTATGAGTCTATGGGAGCTAAGGGGCCTCGGGGTGTGGCCAATTTGGACCCCAGGGGCATGATTGGCAGGAACTATGTAGGCGACCACTTGCCGTTGCTACATGCCAAATATCTAAGCTCTGGGCCCTGTGGTTTCAGAGAAGAAGATTTTTGAAGGTTTTTTCCATTATGAGTCTATAGTAGCTAAAGGGCCCCGGGGTGTTGCCCGTTTGGACCCCAGGGGCATGATTGGCAGGAATTATGTAGGTGACCACTTGCCGTTGCTACATGCTAAATATCTAAGCTCTGGGCCCTGTGGTTTCAGAGAAGAAGATTTTTGAAGCTTTTTGTTCCATTATGAGTCTATGGGAGCAAAGGGGCCCCGGGGCGTGGCTCATTTGGAACCCAGGGGCATGATTGGCAGGAATTATGTAGGTGACCACTTGCTGTTGCTACATGCCAAATATCTCAGCTCTTGGCCCTGTGGTTTCAGAGAAGAAGATTTTTGAAGCTTTTTTCCAGTATGAGTCTATAGGAGCTAAAGGGCCCCGGGGCGTGGCCCGTTTTGACCCCAGGGGCATGAATGGCAGGAATTATATAGGTGACCACTTGCTGTTGCTACATGCTAAATATCTCAGCTCTGGGCCCTGTAGTTTCTGAGAAGAAGATTTTTGAAGCTTTTTGTTCCATTATGAGTCTATGGGAGCAAAGGGGCCCCGGGGTGTGGCCAATTTGGACCTCAGGGACATGATTGGCAGGAATTATGTAGGTGACCACTGGCCGTTAATACATGCTTAATATCTAAGCTCTGGGCCCTGTGGTTTCAGAGAAGAAGATATTTTAATTTTTTCCCATTGATAGTCTATGGGAGCTATATGTTGCCATGGCAACCAGACTTCCAATCTGATCAGCCCAAAAACCTTATGCAGCCTTTCCCCCTACCTGATGATGCTTTCCATGAAATTTGATCAAGATTGACCATGGGGTATTAGAGATATACTTATTTGAAATTGTTTACGGACGGACGCACGGACGCACGCACGACGGACGACGGACAAAAAGTGATCACAAAAGCTCACCTTGTCACTATGTGACAGGTGAGCTAATAAAAATGACACTGAGGTTCTTTTTATCACATAACCATGTTTCTTTCATCACAATAACAAGTCCATGTAATGAACACCCTTTTAAACCCAACTTTATATACAGGAAACTGGGGTTTATAGGGGTATACATCATGTAAAAGCTTCTCACATTTTTTTCACCAAAAATACCACTGTATCAGGAACACCACAACCTCTTTATAACACTATAAATGGGGTCCAAAGCAGAAATCATGTTAGTTAAACAACCATGTTATATCCAAACAAAAATGTATAGATTATATAGAAAAATGAATGGTCATTTTTCTATATAATCTATACATTTTGGGGATCCATCTTGAAACTGTGTTATACCCAAAACCATGTTTTAACGAACCGTGTTAAAATGAGCTTGCGGTGTACTTTACTTTCTAGAACAGTTAACATTTTGACTGCAAGAACAGTTAACATTTTGACCACTACTGAGCTCGTTCAGTTACCATATTACTTCCATTTTGAGCCCCTGCTCCTATAAACTCCCTTTCACTGTTTTTCCAAGAACAAACTAATAAGCACCCCTTCTTCTGTCAGAGGAAAAACTAGAAAAGCATCCATAGGACATGGATGCCCCCGCCTGAAAATATGTCCGTGTATTAATCCATAGAAAGTTATTGACGGTTTTTAAGTTTTGGACCCTTTTTTCACATTTGACCTCTAAGTATGACCTTGACCTTGGAGGTAAGGACCTTGGTTTTGTATGAGGCAGATTGTCTCATGATGGCCAACATTTCTGCCAAGTAATTTAAAATCCATCCAGAAATAAGAAAGTTATTGACTGTGTTTAAGTTTCGGACCCTTTTTTTTTACCTTTGACCTCTAAGTATGACCTTGACCTTGGAGGTACGGACCTGGGTTTTGCATGTGACACATCGTCTCATAATGGTTAACATTTCTACAAAGTAACTTCAAAATCCGTCCAGAAATAAGAAAGTTATTGACTGTGTTTAAGTTTCTGACCCTTTTTTATCTTTGACCTCTTAGTATGGCCTTGACCTTGGGAGGTACGGACCTGGGTTTTGCACGTGACACATCGTCTCTTGATGTTTAACATTTCTACAAAGTAATTTCAAAATCCATCCAGAAATAAGAAAGTTATTGACTGAGTTTAAGTTTCGGACGGATGAACGAACGGATGGATGGACGGAAGAATGTAAATTGTATCATGTAAGGTATTTCTAAACCCCCTGCTATCACAAAGTGTCTCTGTTGACCACTTGGTACTTTACATCTCATGATTCCACTATATTCTAATGGAAAACTATCGCATGTAATGGGTTTTAAACTCTCTATTCTGGTAAGATTTTTGTCTCTAATAACTGCCCTCTCTTTTTCCAATTGTTAAGCGCCCTGGGTGCTAAATGGGAGGAATATGGTATCAATGGTTTCATAAACTGGGCCCAGATCAGCCCGTAGATGCACACAGTCTGATCCAAGCCTTAGCTGTTCCTATCAACCTTCACTGTACCACTCAGTTTATCCCTAGGAAAACAACAATGCATCACATTAACAACTCCATGAAACACCCTCGTGAATCCAACTTCTGGGGTTTATGGGGGTAAACATTATTTTTCTTATTTCTGCTCCAAGACATAGGTTTTGGGAACACGTTTAAACCACCTCAATGAGGCAGTTGTAACAAGCAGCTAAAACCTACACCCAAAACCTATGTTTGACATAGGTTGTGGGTACATCTTAGAATCGCCTCATTGAGGCGGTTCTAACAAGCACCCAAAACCTATGTTTGGAGTATAAATAAGAACTATATCACAAATTGTCATCACAAAAATTACCATTTTGATGGTATGAAAGAATGCACTATATAACACAGATGTTATTGTAATGGTCTCTTATCTAGCTTTACAGATGTACAGGCTTATCTAGGTCATCCCAGTTGGGTGGGGGAGGGGGGCACCAAACACTAATTTTGCTCATGTTGTGTCACATTTGTAAATCATACTTACAATGTCTGTAGCTGGATACATGGGAAGGCTTTTGACCAGAACATAACCATATGTGGCATCACCCAGCTCTGTGGTCCACTGATCTCGTGGTAACTTTAACAATACGCCAAAACTCTCCAACAATTTTGTAAGTACCGCCACCTGAAAGAAGAAAAAATAATCATATACTAGAATTTTTATTCTAAATGAAAACAGAGACCTTCTCATTTTTTGAGAACTGATTTATGTTCATTTGGAGTTTAACCCATTTTGTACCGGAAACCCCGGCAAACAGTGCAGGCCCAGATCAGATGCCGCAGAATGCAGCGTCTAATCTGGGCCTACACTATTTGCAAAAAGTTCAGCCATTTTGCAAATCAATTTTGAAGAAAACACAACCTGACACCCCTAAATTTTGAAATGGACTCCTGCTTTATATAAGGAGGAAGATTCTATTTGGTACTAAAAGAGTTAAAATTGGCTTAGGGTTCTGATTTAATCGGTTCCTGAAGTATCTAATTTAATTTGTGTTATAATGTCCGATATGATAAGGTTGGAGAAGAACATGTTCTGAAAAGGTAATTCCTTGGAAGCATGGACTACACTTCAGAACTGCAACTGAACTGAACTGTGGGGGCGCAAAGTCACCCAACCATGATATGTAGGTCAAGGTCAAACATAGATGCTTGCACAAAAGTTTCCATTCTTAAATACAAGCTTGTTCTAAGTATCATTAAGCTCTAATAATTCTTGAGAAATGAACTTAACCATTAGGGTGAACCCTAGGGTGGTCGCAATATTTTACAATGTCGGTGAACAATAACATATAGGTCAAGGTCAAATATGGATGCTTGCATTTAAGTTGCCATCCACAGATACAAGTTTGTACCAAGTATCATTAATGAAGCTCTTATAGTTCTTGAGAAATAAACTTGACCATTAGGGTGAACGCTAGGGTGGTCGCAATATTTTACAAAGTCAGTGAACCATGAAATATAGGTCAAGGTCAAATATGGATGCTTGCATTTAAGTTACCATACCTAGATACAAGTTTGTACGAAGTATCATTAATAAAGCTCTTATAGTTCTTGAGAAATAAACTTGACCATTAGGGTGAATGCTAGGGTGGTTGCAATATTTTACAAAGTCAGTGAACCATGAAATGTAGGTCAAGGTCAAATATGGATGCTTGCATGTAAGTTGTCATCCCCAGATACAAGTTTGTACCAAGTATCATTAATGAAGCTCTTACAGTTCTTGAGAAATAAACTTGACCATTAGGGTGAACGCTAGGGTGGTCACAAATGTTGACGCCTTGACAAACGGACGGACGAACGAACGGAAAACCGGGCGCCTATATCGCGCCATGCTAATAGCAGGCGCGACAAAAAGTGAATATTCTCGCGTGTTTGATAAATGCACCGGTTGAATACAACCTCGACAAATGCGCCGTTGTTAAGGTTGACATCACAGCACGTTACATGACGTCACTAAACATCACTGTAGCATTATCTCAATATGGCGGACGTCAGCAACCGAAGTGACTGCAGTATTAAAAACCCATGCTCAGAAATAAAAGGTATGCAAGATAAAGAATCCTACATGGGTGTGAGGGGTGGATAGAAAAATCTGTCCCTCGGGATCACTGCCCGGCATCACTCGGCAAGCATCGTGATGCCGGACAGTGACCCTCGGAACAGATTTTTCCATCCACCCCTCACACACATGTAAGATTCTTATATTCCGACCAGCTGGAATCGAAGCCACCAATCAGATGTGCATCTAAATGTGCTACCAAGGTAGGCTTTATAAAGACTGAAACTAATCATTGTTATGTTCAAAGGACTCTGGCTTTCAATTAAGAGAGCAAACATGAGAAATTGGAAAAAATCATTTTTTCCAATGTTGAATGGGAAATGATACACCTTCAGCGGAGGCAACTTCTGCAAAAGTATTTTTGTCTCACATGTCAATAGGAAGCAACTCTTAAGGAAAGAATTTGTTCCTAAGGAGCAAATTCTTTCCTTTAAGATCTGACCCCTTTTTCAGTCGGATAGGGCTTATAGAAAAGTGAACAGGAAGTCCCGAAAGTTGTCTCCCTTTGAAAAATGGCAGAAAAATCTGCCAGGTGTATCCATTCCCCTTAAAGGGCCACAACTTCAAAAGCAAGAAAAGAAAGTGTTATAACCCTTGTCTTCTGCACATCAGCTCATAAAGTTAAAACAGTTCTGGTGAAGATTAAGAAACATGTCCCAAATAGACAAGGGACATTATTTTCAATGATGTATCTTCATGGGCGGCAACTCCTGCAAAAATATTTTTGTCTCACATGTCAATAGGAGCCAACTATCATAGGAGAGAATTTGCTCCTGAGTCAGAGTGGCAAATTCTTAACTTTAAGAGTAGACCCCTTATTCTGTGGGACAGTCTATAGAAAAGGAACAGGAAGTAACAAAAGTTGTCTCCCTTTTGGAAATGGCAGATTAATTTGCCAGGAGTATCCATTCCCCTTAAAGGGCTAAATCAGTAATCCCAAAAGTAAGAGACCAGAGTTGTGATTCTTGTCTTCAGCATATTGGCTGATTATGCTTAACAGTTCTGTAATGGTTTATGAAAACATCTAAAATGTCTTTAAAGTTAGAGGGCAGACATCATTTTCTATGTTTAAAGAACATACCTCTGCAAGTAAGAAAACCAGAGTTATTGTGATTTTCATGTGCACATGTTATTTGGCTCGAAATTTCTGTAATGTTTTCAGAAAATATCTCAAACAGTTTTCAAGTTCGTGAGTGGAACCAAGTACAGTAAAAACCTGTCTAGCGGCCACCTCTAATAAGCAAGCAACCTGTCTTAGGCAAGCATCTATTTGGCTCCCGAAAAAGGCAAATGCATTAAAATTCACCTGTATTAAGCAAGCACCTGTCCTCTGCAAGCATATTTTGATTATCCCTTAGGTGCTTGCTTAATACAGGTTGGGCTGTAAGTGTTAAAAAATTTATCGTCTCATGGTACTCAACATTTCTACAAAGTTTTATGAAAATACCTCAAACAATTAGATGACACAAATCAAGATGAGACAGGCAGATGGACAGAAGGAAAAAAACAACATCTCCCAAACCTGTCAGAGGATGACATAATTCAAGGGGATAGTATGATTTAAGGGGAATGGGAACACCTTCAGGGGAGGCAACTCCTGCAAAAGTATGTTTGTTTCCCATGTCAATAGGGGTCAACTCTTAAAGGAAAGAATTTGCTCCTAAGGAACAAATTCTTTCCTTTAAGAGTAGACCCCTTTTTCAGTGTGAACAAGTTTATAGAAAAGCGAACAGGAAGTCCTGACAGTTGTCTCCCTATGAAAAATGGTAGAAAAATCCCATTCCCTCTTCATACCTAACAGTGATAGAATCTTAATCATTTATATATCAGGTCTTGATGACTTTATAATGTGCTTAACAATCTGTTTATTTATTTTAACCCTTCAAATGCTAATCACAACAATTGTAGTCTGCTGGTTACTTTAAGTCATTGTTGCAAACACTGTGGACCCAGATCACAAGCAATCTGATTAGGGTCCACACTGTGTCTGCATGTAAAATTGTGTCTGAAAAGTCTGCAAGAAGATTCTTCAGAGAACATAAACAACATTTTCAGAAGCAGTTTTTCATGACACCTTAAGATTTAATATGGAATCTGATCTCTTCTATTTGTTTGTTTGTATTGGAGTTAAACGACTCAGTCAACACTATTTTAGAACCCGTTTACCTATCCACACTTTTTCTGGGCAGACTTAACCAGTAGAGTGCACATTCTTTCGCTAAAAACTGACAACTGCTCTTCTTGAATCAGCGGAAGGGAGAGAATGACCGTAGAAAAGATTTCATGATCAATCTCCACATAAGAAGGTTGCCGACCCTGGCAGGTATGGAACTTGCGTCCTCCTGATCACCAGTCAGACCCGCATCCAAATGAGCTAACGAGGCCGGTGATCACTTCTATGGAATTTGTGAATAATGTCGACATGAAACATTTTTGGAAACAAGGTTGTTAGTCAAGGTATCATTAAAACTCTGATAGTTTTATATGGCTAATACACTAAAATGTTGTGCCCCCACCCATCGGGTTGGAGAAATAGATTGGGCTGCATGGTGCTTCCATGCAGAGCTGTAACCTACTGAACATGAGTACTGGTAAACTGCTTTGAAGGTCAAAGCCTGCCCAGGAAAAGAAATGCAAGTTGAATCGCTGGTTCCTTTTGGGTGGTAGGGCTTGAGATATTGTTTCATCTCAAAGTTGGGTAAAAATCAAAAGCAACATTTCCAAAATGACTCAAATAGTGTTAACGGAGATGTAAAACCTCAATACTAATATATTTTCAGTAAAACCACACATTCATTTGATATATTCGTTAGAACACTTATTGGAATTGGAACACCTTCAGGGGAGGCAATTCCTGCAAAAGTATTTTTATCTCCCATCTCAATAAGCATCAACTCTTAAAGGAAAGAATTTGCTCCTGAGGAGCAAATTCTTTCCTTTAAGAGTAGACCCCTTTTTCAGTGGGACAGGACTTACAGAAAAACAAACAGGAAGTCCAAAAGTTGTCTCCCTTTGAAAAATGGCAGAAAAATCTGCCAGGTGTTCCCACTCCCCTTAATATTCAGACTACTAACAAGTTTGAGAAGTTGACAATGCTCTGTAAAACTGCATTCATGTGTACTATATGTGCATGATTCAATCTTAGATAAACTAGAGCTGTCAGTGAAACTGACTAGGGCCCCGGCAGCGCTATCAGAGGAGTAGGAAAATTTGTGGACGGACAGACGGACAGACAGACAGACAGACGGACAGAGTGATTACTATAGGGCACCCACACTTTCAGTGCGGGGCCCTAATAATAACAAAGTTATTAATTGGACACAGGAAAGACCCTTTTGTGACCTTTAACCTCTAAGTATGACCTTGACCTTTGAGGTACGGACCTGAGTCTTGCGCGCAACACTCCATCACATTATGGTTAACATTTCTGACAAGTAATATTTAAATCCATCCAGGAATAAGAAAGTAATGGAGGATAAAAAAATTTGTGGACGGACAGACAGACCTTTAACCTCTAAGTATGACCTTGACCTTTGAGGTACGGACCTGAGTCTTGCGCGCAACACTCCATCACATTATGGTTAACATTTCTGACAAGTAATATTTAAATCCATCCAGGAATAAGAAAGTTATGGAGGATAAAAAAATTTGTGGACGGACAGACGGACAGATGGACAGACAGACAGACAGACAGACGGACGGACAGAGTGATTACTATAGGGCACCCACACTTTCAGTGCAGGGCCCTAACAATCTTTTCATGCAAAATACACCTTGATAACCTTATTGTTAGGGTCTAAAGCAGAAACAACATTCTTTGAACAACTGCATTTGTTTGTTTGTTTGAATTGAGGTTTAATGTCCAGATCAACATAATTTAGGTCATTTTGAAGACAATGCTTCCAATTTTGTGGGACTTTTACCCGACATTCACATGAAATGCAATCTCAAGCCCTGCTGCCCAATGGAACCAATAGGGCCTATACGCAACGTTCCAACTCACAGCACTTTACCTGGGCATGCTTAGACCTTCTAAGCAGTTTACCAGTATTCGCGTGCAATTGGTTTCAGCTCTGCATGAAAGCAACATGCAGCCCAGCCAATCTATTTCTCCAAACCCTGATGGGCGGCGGCCACGAACAACTGCATTATGTCTTGTCAAAAATGTATAGAATATATAGAAAAATGACCATTAATGGTCATTTATCCATATAATCTATACATTTTCATGATCCATCAATCTATACATTTAAACCAAGTTATGAGGAGGTTTATGTGTTAATAACTATATTCTTGATAAAGCCACAAAAGCATCATAACAATCTAAACTAATTTCTATTTTGCTGTTGACTATTTCTTACTGTTTCTTTAGAGCCACCACAGATGTCTTTCAAGTCTTCCAAAGTCCAGCATGGGAAGTTGGAGCCTAGGTATCGCCATGTGGCTTTACTGGGAGCCGGCTGTGTCATCAGTTTCTCATACATCTTCTCCAAAGAAGTAAAGTCTGTCAAGACAGGGGTACCAGTAATGAATGGGTAATGTAGAGCCTTTCCCTGAAATAAGTATGGACAAGATAAGAATATATCAATATTTGCATTCTCAGTGCATTTACAGAAAACTCCTATAGTCAACTACAGTAGAACTTCGATGGCTCGACCACCGATGGCTCGTTTACCATTGATGAGTCGAACCCATTCTTGAGCCCCTAGCGAAATCCTCTACATAAGAGATAGTGGGGGATAATTAAGGAGATTTTAGTCTTTTATCTTGCAAATGTGTGCTGTGTGTACTCATTAGAATCGCCTCGGTGAGGCGATTCTAATGAGTATACACAGCATACATTTTCATTATAGAACACCGAAAAGATGTCTAAAAGTATCTCGTTAGGCCTCCTGACAGTAACCCTCAGTGGCTCGAACTACCCTTGTCTCGAACAGATTTTCGAGGTCCCAAAGGTGTTCGAGCCATTGAAGTTCGACTGTATTTGCATTCTCAGTGCATTTACAGAAAACTCCTATAGTCAACTACATGTACTGGGTCGCAATGTTGTTCATACCCCAATGAATATATTGACTCATGCGGTGTCACATGACCATTCAGTGACATCAAAATAAACCATGAATCTCTCTGATATAACTGGATGACACAGAGGACCCTCGTTATAACGACAGTATTTGTCCCCTATTATTGTGTCATTATAAAGAATCTGCCGTTATAAAGAAGGAGTTAGGAGTATGATAATATAAGGCCTTTTCCCAATTATTACTCCAACAAACATTTGTTTCTTGGAGTATTAGATTACAAGACCCTTTCATAACTATGGACTTGATTTGTGCATTTCCAACCCGAGTGAAGCCCATGCCGCTAAAAAACCGAGCCTAAGCCTTTAGCTAAGTAGTCATTCTATTCAAATTGCCGTTATAACTAGTTTTGCCGTTATAACAAATGTCGGACTAAGAGGTTTGACTGTAACGACATTATGACGTCAATAAAGCTCTTCTGCTGTTAGCCTTTAGCTGAGTAGTCATTCCATTCAAATTGCCGTTATAACGAGTTTTGCTGTTATAACAAATGTCTGATTAAGAGATTTAACTGTACCGACATTATGATGTCAATAAAGCTCTTCTGCTGTTAGCCTTTAGCTAAGTAGTCATTCTATTCAAATTGCCTTTATAACGAGTTTTGCCATTATAACGAATGTCGGTATAAAGAGGTTTGACTGTACCAACATTATGAGGTCAATAAAGCTCTTCTGCTAATAGCCTTTAGCTAAGTAGTCATTCCATTCAAACTGCTATTATAACGAGTTTTGCCGTTATAACAAATGTCGGTATAAAGAGGTCTGACTGTACCGACATGATGACATCAATAAAGATCTTCTGCTGTTAGCATTTAGCTAAGTAGTCAGTCCATTCAAATTGCCGTTATGACGAGTTTTACCATTGTAACGAATGTCGTATAAAGAGGTTTGACTGTACCCACATTATGACGTTAATAAAGCTCTTCTGCTGTTAGCCTTTAGCTGAGTAGTCATTCCATTCAAATTGCCTTTATAAGGAGTTTTGCCTTTATAACGAATGTCAGCATAATAAGTTTGATTGTACCGACATTATGATGTCAATAAAGCTCTTCTGCTGTTAGCCTTTAGCTAAGTAGTCATTCCATTCAAATTGCCGTTATAACGAGTTTTGCCGTTATAACAAATGTCAGATTCAGAGATTTGACTGTACCGACATTATGATGTCAATAAAGCTCTTCTGCTGTTAGCCTTTAGCTAAGTAGTCATTCCATTCAAATTGCTGTTATAACGAGTTTTGCCATCATAACGAATGTCGGTATAAAGAGGTTTGACTGTACCGACATTATGATGTCAATAAAGCTCTTCTGCTGTTAGCCTTTAGCTAAGTAGTCATTCCATTCAAATTGCTGTTATGAGTTTTGCCGATATAACAGGTATCTTGCATGTCTTCTTGCATTTTAAATTACCCTTAATCCAGCATATAATATCAAGATTCATTAGTTACTCTTTTGCATGAAGGCGGAGCTAAGGGGAGGAAGGCGGGTTAAGCAAAAGCAAGAAACTCTAATCTTATTCACTGCAAAGTCACAACTGCCCCTGACCAGAGATGATTTGACTACCCCTCCTTAAAATGATCTCATTAGTCAGTTCACTTTAGCCAATAATCATTCAGTATGTCTGCTGACTCACAAGGTCAGCTGGACCACCTGCAAGACCTCTGTAATCTAATAGTTACATAATTCCTACTGAGAAACTCTTAAATTAGCATCATCAAACAAGATAAGTCAATACACACTGTCTGGCTCTTAATCCTCAGTTATTTGACATGTATTGGCACTCACTGATCTGACCATAGATACTGGCCAGGTCAAGAGAAAACTTATTGATTCCAGAGATAGATATTAATATTGTGCATAAACCACAATTACATTAAACTGCCATTTAAGTAGTCATTCCAGTCAAATTGCTGTTATAACGAGTTTTGCCCTTATAACAAATGTTGGACTAAGAGGTCAGTCCATTCAAATTGCCATTATAACGAGTTTTGCCATTATAACAAATGTTGGTATAAAGAGGTTTGACTGTACCGACATTATGATGTCAATAAAGCTCAGTGCTGTTAGCCTTTAGCTAAGTAGTCATTCCATTCAAAATGCCGTTATAACGAGTTTTGCCATTATAACAAATGTCGGTATAAAGAGGTTTCACTGTACCGACATTATGATGTCAATAAAGCTCTTCTGCTGTTTGCCTTTAGCTGAGTATTCATTCTATTCAAATTGCTGTTATAACGAGTTTTGCCGTTACAACAAATGTCGGACTGTACCGAGTTTTGCCGTTATAATAAATGTCGGTATAAAGAGGTTTGACTGTACCGACATTATGACGTCAATAAAGCTCTTCTGCTGTCAGCCTTTAGCTAAGTATTCATTCTATTCAAACTGCCATTATAACGAGTTTTGCCGTTATAACAAATGTCGGTATAAAGAGGTTTGACTGTACTGACATTATGACGTCAATAAAGCTCTTCTGCTGTCAGCCTTTAGCTAAGTATTCATTCTATTCAAACTGCCATTATAACGACTTTTGCTGTTATAACAAATGTCAGTATAAAGAGGTTTGATTGTACCGACATTATGATGTCAAAAAAGCTCTTCTGTTGTTTGCCTTTAGCCGAGTATTCATTCCATTCAAATTGCTGTTATTACGAGTTTTGCCGTTTTAACAAATGTCGGACTGTACCGACATTATGACGTCAATAAAGCTCTTCAGCTGTTAGCATTTAGCTAAGTAGTCATTCCATTCAAATTGCCCTTATTACCAGTTTTGCCGTTATAACAAATGTTGGATTGTACCGACATTATGACGTCAATAAAGCTCTTCTGCTGTTAGCCTTTAATTAAGTAGTCATTCCATTCAAATTGCTGTTATTACGAGTTTTGCCGTTATAACAAATGTCGGTATAAAGAGGTTTGACTGTACCGACATTATGATGTCAATAAAGCTCTTCTGCTGTTAGCCTTTAGCTAAGTAGTCATTCCATTCAAATTGCTGGTATTTACGAGTTTTGCCGTTATAACAAATGTCGGTATAAAGAGATTTGATTGTACCGACATTATGATGTCAATAAAGCTCTTCTGCTGTTAGCCTTTAGCTAAGTAGTCATTCCATTCATAATGCCGTTATTACGAGTTTTGCCGTTATAACAAATGTCGGATTGTACCGACATTATGATGTCAATAAAGCTCTTCTGCTGTTCACAGGATACTGCCTGCAATTATTTTCTTGTTTCAATTTTAGCCCTCAAACAAGTATTTTTGTCACATAATGGCTGGAAAATAATGTAAATATAAGTGTCTGTTTGTTTCTTTGTTTATTTGAGGTTTAACGTCCCTGTCAACACTGTATAGGTCATTTTGGAGACGTTGCTTCCAATTTTGTGGGACTTTTACCTGACACTGAGTTGAAATGACATCTCCAGCCCTGTTGCCCAATGAAACAATATGGTTTATAAGCATGGACATTTTGACTCGCACTGCTTTGCTTGGGCAGGCTTAGAACAGATCCTCTAAGCGGTTAACCAATACTTGAGTGTGGTCGGTTTCAGCTCTGCGTGGAAGCATCATGCAGCCCATCCATTTGTTCAAGCCCCGATTGGCGGGGGCCGGTAAATATAAATTTTTTATTTTAACTGTTGACCCCTATTGACATTGGAGACAAAAATACTTTTGCAGGAGTTGCCTCCCCTGATGGTGTATCCATTCCCCTTAATCACAGAGAAATTTGTCAAATCTTCCTTGCATACAGACTGATCACACATTTTCTGTACTGAGCTTGTACCATATTTACTGTTTGTCTCCAGACAGATAGGCCTGAGCAAACACTGTAAACGCAGATAAGATGCTGCAGAATGCTATTTGCTCTCATCCAGCTATTATATATGAGCCAGAGCACAGCATTTCCTACAATTTACATCGGCGCCCCACAAAGACTCAGATTAGCCTGCGCATATGTGCAGTCTGATCAGAGTCTTCCTTGTGTGCTCTAAGGATAGCTAAGGGCCCAATGCTCCTTCATGCAGCAAGAAAAGTCTCTGGTCAGACTATATGGATGCGCAGGCTGATCTGATTCTTCGCTGGGCGCACAATGTAAATTGTAGGAAATGCTGTGTCCCGGCTCATATTTAGACACAACATCTGACAGAAAATTGTACTCATTCTGGGGCCAGTTGTTCAAAACTAATGACATCGTTAGTTAACATATCGTTAAAACTTTGATCATTAAATATGGCAAATATGCTAATATTTTTGCTGAAAAAATGTGAGCAGCTTTTGCGGATGCAAAAGCTGCTCACATTTTTTTTCAGCAAAAGTAACAAAATTTTGGATATTGTACTTGCAAGAACAGTTAACAATATGACCATTCACGAGCTCGTTAAGCTAACAATGCTTTGAACAACTGGCGTCTGAATATTTAGGCTAAATATGGTATGCATTCTAACAAGTATTTGTCATATGATAAAGATAATGTATCACAAATACACACCATTATTCTCATAGTTTGAAGAATCTTCTCTACATGTGGATAAGCATTTGCATCATGAAAACTTTGCTTCACTTGTTTAGTCACTCCAGTGTTAAACCAGTCATCAAACTGGCACAATGTTAGTTTGTTCTGGTCCACTTCTTTGATTGCATTGTTTAGTTCCTGTTGATGGCTGACAAAGTACCAAGGGAAGTGGTGCTGCAGGTTCTGAACTGCTGTAGCCATGACATCTTTAAGAGGTTTATCCACATTTTCACCAACATGCTACAATAAGAGAATGAAGGCTGAGATTTTTCAGTTTAACTTAAGGGTTAAAGTCCCCGTCAACACTGTAAAGGTCATTTTGGAGATGTTGCTTCCAATTTTGTGGGACTTTTACCAGATACTTAGATGAAATGACATCTCAAGACCTGCCGCTCAATGAAACCAATAGGGTTTATATGCATGGACGGTCCGACTCGCACCCCTT
Organism: Lucinisca nassula; assembly: GCA_963580285.1. Classification (NCBI taxonomy): domain Eukaryota; kingdom Metazoa; phylum Mollusca; class Bivalvia; order Lucinida; family Lucinidae; genus Lucinisca; species Lucinisca nassula. The sequence continues at coordinate 129,758,518 of OY757018.1, read as the reverse complement.
TGCCTGATTGTTTACAAGTACTTGTGTGCGGGTCAGTTTCAGCTCTGTGGAGAAGCATCATGCAGCCCATCTATGTCTTCAAGCCCTGATGGGCAGGGGCTGTGGAAGGCTAAGAAGATAGTAGGGTAAATGTAGACGCCTTCACCTAAGATACAGACAGTTAATTGATTGTGTTGGCGTCTAAGGGAAATGGATACACCTGTTAGAATTTTACGCCATTTTTCAAAGGAAGACAACATTCGGGACTTCCTTTTCTGCTTTTCTATAAGCCCTGTTCTTCTGAAAAAGGGTTCTATTTTTAAAGGAAAGAAGTTGCTCCTCAGAAGCAAATTCTTTCCTTTAAGAGTGGACCCCTATTGATATGGGAGACAAAAATATTTTTGCAGGAGTTCCCTCCCTTAAAGGTGTTCCTATTCCCCTTAATGAACCATCAACCCTTGTGGGTCAGTTTGTGCTGTCTCCTCGCGAACAGGAGACAAGAGATAGAACAGACAGCAGAGGAGATGAAAGTGAAGGACAGGAGAGAAAGAGGAAAATGAATGGAAGTGTAGAAACAGAAGAAATAATATCTCCATCTACTCTTACTTACTGACTAGGCTCAACTGTAAGCCAATATGAGTTGAAAGTACCAGTGATGCAAGATACACAACAAACAAACCTGTGTTAAGTAAGAGCCTGTTAAATAAGCCAAAAACTGTTTATATTAGACAGGTGCTTGATTAACACAGGATCACAATATACCTACATGTGTATTTATATTTAAATAGATATAAAAGCCTGGAGTCAGTTGTTTGGTTAAAACTAAGACTGTCATTAGTTCTCACTAAAACTCTGATCATTTAATGTTTTTTTTTTCTGTCAGAGCAATATATAAGAAGCTAATCAATGTATTTCTAACAAAAATACCAAAGCAATGAAAATTGTACTTGCAAGCACAATTAGGAGTTTGACCACTAAGGTCCTAGGTCCAGTTGTTCAAGGCCTTGTTAGCTTAACAAGTTTGTCAGTGGTCATGTTTTTAATTGTTCTAGCAAGTACAGTTCTAAAATTTTGGTATTTTTGCTGAAAAAAATGTGAGCAGCTTTTGCTCACATTTTTCAGCAAAAATATTAGTATATTTGCCATATTAAATGATTAACCCATTAATGATTCCTTAACTAACAGGGTTAGTTTTGAAAAACTGGGCCCTGGACTTTTTATGCACGTGATTACTTAATAGAGGTGCCTATAAGACAGGATTGGCTAAATATCTCCCCAATTTTGTTTTCAAAAAGGGGACAATTTTTGTAAAGGCAGTCTTCTCTTAACCCTTATTGCACGGAACAGGATAACCATTAACTTTGCAAACAATGTAGGTCAAAATCAGAAGCCATCTGTTCAGGATCTAAACTGTTTGACATTCAGTTTGTGAATTTGTAGTAATAAATTACATCAAGTAATCTGATTGAATCAATTCAGCCCCCGCCAATCGGGGCTTGAAGAAATATATGGGCTGCACGATGCTTCCACACTGAGCTGAATCCGACCCGCACATGAGTACTGGTAAACCGTTTAGAGGATCGAAGCCTGCCCAGGCAAAGCGGTGCGCATGAGTTGGACCGTCCATGCTTATAAACCCTATTGGTTTCATTGGGCGACAGGGCTTGAGATGTCATTTCATCTCAATGTCGGGTAAAAGTCCCACAAAATTGGAAGCAACGTCTCCAAAATGACCTTTACAGTGTTGACGGGGACGTTAAACCTCAAATCAAACAAACAAACAAAAACTGATTGATTCAAAATTCAACAGGATTAGGGTTAAAGGAAAGTATTTTCCCCAAAACAAATTCCTTCTTTAACCCTTATCTTGCTAAATATTCATTTAAGCCACACCCATTTCTGTCTATCAACCAATCAAATTACTTGATGTAATTTATTGCTACAAATTCATAAACCGAATGCCAAACAGTGTAGATCCTGATCAGATGGCTTTTTCAGAAGCCATCTGATCTGGATCTACACTGTTTCCAAAGATAGGGGTTGTCGTGAACAGCATGATAAGGGTTAAAGAACACATCACATGAATAAGTCTGTGACATTACCCCACCCCACACACACACACACACACTAAACCCCACTTCATATAGAGAAAACTGCAGTTTATGGGGGTATACATTATTTTTCTTATTTCTGCTCCAAAACGTAGGTTGTGTGTACTCATTAGAACCACCTCATTGAGCTGGTTCTAAAAAGCACCCACAACCTATGTTTGCAATATAAAAAAAATATCATGGATTTTCATCAGAAATGTAGCCATTTTGGAGATGTGAAAAAATACATTGTGCACACAGGTGATATTGCAATGAGACCTCTTTTCATAAAGGAGGGCAAACAATATTTCTGAAAGATTTGTTTTCTCTAAAAGTGTATCCATTTCAGGGGTTAACTGGTACAGAACAATTTCCTTCATCAGTCGCTGACAGCAATAGAATGTATTCTATACAGACCATGTTGAAAGACAAATAAATAAATAAATAAAATAAAATAAACCCACAGGATTTGTTAGAGCCTGCAAAAAATAGTAATGGTCATATCAGAGCTGAAGGTTGCACAGTATAATTAATGAATGAAATTTATTTTTCTGCTGTTCATGGAAGAATGAATGCAGTGGGTCATGTGCAAAGCAAATGACCCCCAAAGGGGTTTATGTAAACTTTTCTAGCGTTCTGCTGTTGTTCATACTTTCATGAAAAGCAGAAAAATTAAGTTTATTTTTTATATTTACATTCTTTGCCCCTCATCACTGGGTGAAAAAAAATTCTTATAGGGCAAACTTTACAAACTGAAAAACATTTATATGCTGTTTTTCTACAAAGAGCGGGGCAGCATTGACGTCACCAACGCCTGAAGAGAACCATGGTTTAGAATGATGTCACTGAAAATCATGTGACTCGATGCATTCATGGAAGTATGAACTACATTGTTTTCTATAGGTTTACATTAGAATTTACACGGGAAATGAAAATATTATGTATTGTTGCAAAAAATGTTCAAGTGTACTTACCAGAACTGCTGACAAGAGCAAATCTCTCTTCTCAGCCCTCATAGACCTGCCTGTTGTTGTCAGCTTACTGCTGGTGACTAGCTCACACTGCTGACGTAGGACCTCACCATTAGCAAACTTCAGTTGGTCACCAAACCGCATTAGATTTATAAAGCTACTTCTCCTACAATCATTATGATTATAATTTTACAGGAGTGGTAATTTCATATCAAAATTATGAATTCCGAAACACAGAGCCCCTATGTTGGGAATGGCAAGGAACTGTGATTTATTCTGCAACAAATCACTGGGCGGATGACAGGTGACATCAAACAAGAGGACCATGATGGTCCTGTATCGCTCACCCGAGTCTATTCATCACCTTGTTTTTGATCCACAATGACCCATATTCAAACATATTCAAGATTATAAAGGCAAGTTTCATGAAGCTTGAACCAAAAATGCAGTCTCAAGTATTATTTGACCAATTCTGTTTGTTTGATTTGAGGTTTATACTATTTAGGTCATTTTGGAGACGTTGCTTCCAATTTTGTGGGACTTTTACCCGACTTTGAGATGAGGTCGAGTGATGACAATGTGTTTTCTAAAAATAACCAAAAGAACTTTGACCATGATCCAAACACCCTGAAAGTCTGAATTGCTTGTGATACTGTATTATCATACAGAATATTTGTTTAAAGTTATAATAACCACTAAAAGGCGGGAAAATCCTGAAGGAGTAGCCTGGCAAACAGCATAGGCCAAGATCAGATGTCGCAGAACGTGGCATCTGATCAGGGTCTGCACTGTTTGCTAACAACATTTTCTGTCAAATAAAATACCCCTCCTAACCATATTACAAAAAGAGGACAATTCTGAGCAAGTCTGATGATGATTGGACTAAAACCGGGCCTTTAGATTGTTAACAAGGTTTTTCTATGATTTAACCTACTGACCTACTTTTTGACCCGACATGACCCATATTCGAATTTGACCTAGATATTGTCAAGATGATCATTCTGAGCAAGTTTGATGTTAATTAGACTAAAATTGCAGTCTCTAGAGTGTAAACAAGGTTTTTCTATGATTTGACCTACTTTTGACCCCACATGACCCATATTTGAATTTGACCTAGATATTGTAAAAATGATCATTCTGAGCAAGTTTGATGATGATTTGACCAAAACTGTGGCCTCTAGTGTTAACAAGGTGTTTCTATGATTTGACCTACTGACCTATTTTTTTGGCCGACATGACCCATAATGTCAGGATGATCATTCTGAGCAAGTTTGGGGATGATTGGACCAAAACTGTGGCCTCTAGAGTGCTAACAAGGTTTTTGTGGTTTGACCTAATGACCTACTTTTTGACCCGAAATGACCCATATTCGAACTTGACCGAGATGTTGTCAGGATGATCATTCTGAGCAAGTTTGAGGATGACTGGACCAAAACTGTGGCCTCTAGAGTGTTAACAAGGTTTTTCTATGATCTGATCTACTGACCTACTTTTTGACCTGAAATGACCCATATTCAAACTTGGCCGAGATATTGTCAGGATGAACATTCTGACCAAGTTTGAGGAAGATTGGACCAATACTGTGGCCTCAAGTGTCAACAAGGTTTTTCTATGATTTTACCTACTGACCTACTTTTTGACCCGACATGACCCATATTCAAACTTGACCCAAATATAATCAAGATGATCATCCTGAGCAAGTTTGAGGATGATTGGACCACAATTGTGGCCTCTAGAGTGTTAACAAGGTTTTCCTTTGATTTGACCTGGTGACCTACTTTTTGACCCGACATGAACCATATTCGAACTTGACCGACATATTGTCATGCTGAGCATTCTGACCAAGTTTGATGATGATTGGATCAAAACTGTGCCTCTAGAGTGTTAACAAGAAAAGTTTAAGCACGCACGACGAAGCCTGACATCTCACAGTCACAAAAGCTCACCATGACTTCGGTCAGGTGAGCTAAAAAGCTGCAGTTTTATGATGTCACACATAGGTTCTTTGACTTTAGCCATTGAAACATTATATTTTTCTTGCATCGAAAACATTTCAAAAGGACACAAATGTGTATGATACATTCAATAATGTTGGTGGGATTTTTTTTGACAATGGCAAAAGGTTGGAAGAATTTGAAGGAAACAACAAAATGATCATCAATTTTTAGTGTCGAAACAGATAAGCTCTAATGTGAAAATTTGTTGAGTAATAAATCAGAGTTTGTCGGTCTGTTGTAACCAGACAAACCAATCACGTTATGCACTCATGATTTGACCTTCTTTAGAACTGACAAACAAACTGTGATTTATTACTCAACAAATCACTGATAGAGCTAATCTATATCTCAAACAAGCTTCATAAATTTCATATGAACTGATGTGATCCTTCATTTTTATCAGAGTTTGTTAATCAGTTGTAACTAGACAAATCACACATGCTTGCACTCACGATTCAATCTACTTTACAAGCAAACTGCAATTTATTACTCAAATCAATGTTAGAGCTGAGCTATTACTCAAATAAGCCTCTGGTGAGTTTCATATATTTCATATGAACTGACCAAAAATGCAGTCTTTTACATCAGGTGAATAAGTCTGTTAAAAATGCATACCTTAAACCCAATTTTATATAGAGAAAACTGGGGTTTACAGGGATATTCATTATTTTTCTTATTTCTGCTCCAAGACATAAGTTGTAGGTACTTGTTAGAACCGCCTCAATGAGGCGGTTCTAATGAGCACCCACAACCAATGTTAGCAGTATGAATAAGACAAATATCATGGATTTTCATAAGAAAGAAGCCATGTTGGAGATGTGAAAAAAATGCACTATGTCACATGGGTATGTTATCGTAATGATTTTTACCATATGCCACTTTCATTTAGTTGACAAAGTCATGTCATAAAAATTATATAATCACTTTTGAAACAACACTTGGTTACTGGCAAATAACATCATCATATCATTGCTGACAAACATGTATTTTCTATATACTGAAATTCTTTTGAACTTCTTTGGCAAAAAAAATCAGATTTACAAACCATCATGTAAGTAAAGAGTAAGTAAGTAAGTAAAGACTTTATTTAGTGAGGGTTACAACATTTAGCACATACATAAGTACATGTAATAGCTAATCTTCCATGAGGCCCTCAGTATATACATACAAACATATATACATAAATATAAACAAGTTCATGTCAACAGAAAAAAAAAAAAACTAAATAAAATAAAACACACACACGCATGCATGCACACATGCACACAGAAAGTGTACATGAGTGTTTGATAATGTTTACCTTCCACACAGTATGTTTGCTTCTGAGTTTCCTTACCGAAACGAAATGCAAGATCCTCATTGATAACATTCTGCGTGGGAAGTGTAAACATATATATATATTTCTTTAATGTGATATATGCAGTTATGGCTTAGCATCAAACAAACACTTTATCAAAAGTATATAAGGATTTAAACTTAAAATACAAATGCAATGTCATGTAATCTAATGATTAGGACTACAAAACAAAACAAACACACACACACACACAAAAAAAAAAAAAAAAAAAATACAGTAAATTTATGTGCAGTATGATGTTTACTGTAAGGCTGGAAATATTCTGTCATAATAACAAAGCATCATATATATGCTTTAACACACTTTGAACCAGAAACCCAAAAATGGAATACCAGCAAAAGAGAATCTTGTGCCAAAGAGAATCTTGCACACCTAGGGACAGTCGTTCAAAGCACTGTTAGCTTAAATAGCTTGTGAGTGGTCAAATTGTTAACTGTTCTAGGAAGTACAATATCTAAAATTTTGGTATTTTTGCTGAAAAAAAATGTAAGAAGCTTTTTTTGCTGAAAATTGTGAGTAGCTTTTGCATATATACTGAGCCAAAGTTATAATGCAACAGTGGTTCATATTGATAATAATGAGCAGAATGTATATATATATATTTTATGAATCATCTATATAACAACACTGGCTAATGTCCCAAGCATCCAGCAGCACTTTGATTTTAACATTCTATTTCCATCTGTTCAAGAAACAAACCATATTCTGGAGCTAGGGTGTTTATTAAAAATGGAACACATTGTGATTTTCAAGAACGGGGCATGTGACATGCATTCGTACACCTGAAATGAAGGTTGTTTTCTGAGAATACTGCTGCGAAGTTTTAGAGTAATGATTAATTTTATTGGTAATCGATAGGTTTTCTTTAATTTTGATCACAAGGGACAAACATTTTCATTTCCAGACAAGAAATTATGGAACTATCGCATAAAGGGTTCAGTTCGCAATTTCAAAATTTGTTGAAGACAGTTCTAAGTCCTAATGCAATAATTCTACAGAGCTGAGTTTTCTAACGCCCAATAACAATAAAAGTAAACATGGTTCACAAGGTTTTTCTTTGAAAATCCCATCATTGGAATTTGTCACCATTTTAATTTTCTATTGTTGTCCATGGAATGTTCAGTAAAAACGACATGTAAGTTGTTAGAACTTTCTTGTAAAATTTTGAGACATCGGGAAAGACATTTTTAAATTGCACCAACTTTCCTTATTGGGCGATTGTTTGAAAAGGAATTCCTGAAAAACTGGCATTCCAGATGTCTCTGGAAGCATATGGAATCAAAATTACCATTTTGACCAATCAGATTCGACCTCCATGAACGATGCTCTGGTAACCGAAACCAATGATTTTGTTTGTTTTGAGGTTTAACGTCCCCGTCAACACTGTAAAGGTCATTTTGGAGACGTTGCTTCCAATTGTGTGGGACTTTTACCCGACATTGAGATGAAATGACATCTCAAGCCCTGTCGCCCAATGAAACCAATATGGTTTATTAGCATGGACGGTCCGCCTCGCACCGCGGTTCCTGGACAGGCTTAGATCCTCTTAGCGGTTTACCAGTACTAGTGTGCGGGCAGAATTCAGCTCTGCGTGGAAGCATCGTGCAGCCCATATATTTCTTCAAGCCCCTATGGGCCCGAAACCAATGAAACCAAATCATTCATTAGTGATTGTTCAGAAACATATGTCATCCAGACTATCCTGCACCAAAAATTACCACGAAAATTAAACCATATCTGTGTTGCAGTATGCGTTTGGCTCAGTATATATGCAAAAGCTACTCGCATATTTTCTTAAAAAATATTAACATATTAGCCATATTAAATGATCAAGTTTTAATGATTTGTCAACTAACGATGTTGTTAGTTTTGAACAACTGGCCCTTGGTCAATTCATTTTGGTTTATTTGCTTGTTTGTTTTGGAGTTTAATGGCCCAGTCAACACCATTAAGGTCATTTTTGAGCCGGTCTGTTTACCTATCCACACTTTTCCTGGGCAGGCTTATACGTAAATGGTTAACCAGTACAGTGCACATTCTTTTGCCAGAAACTGACAACTGCCATTCTTGAATCAGCAGAAGGGAGAGAATGACCGTAGAAAAGATTTCATGATCAATCTCCATGAAAGAATGTTGCTGACCCCAGCAGGTATCGAACCCGCGTCCTCCTGATCACCAGTCACATGCGCATCCGACTGAGCTGCCGAGGCTGGCAATCCATTTGGTCATTTGGAGGTTCAATCCCTGCTCATACTGACAATATTCTTTTATAAAGACTCAGAATAAAATATTTTCTGCAAGAATTCTCTCCCTTCCACTCATTCAAGAAGGACAGTTGTCAGTTTTGGGCGAAAGAATAAGCACTGTACTGCTTAACAGAAGTATGGTTAGGTAAACTGATGGGCTTGACTCCAAACCAAGCAATTAAAATCCTGACTGAGGGAGATAGATATGTGTCATATTTTCTGTTGATTCTTACAAGGTACACAACTTTCATAGCTTCACATTCACTTTCCGGTATAAGAAGTGCCCTTGTAAATGTGGACTATTCTTAAAGGAAAGATTTGCTTCTGAGGAGCAAATTCTTTCCTTTAAGGGGAATGGATACAACTTCAAGGGGGGCAACTCCTGCAAATGTATTTTTGTCTCCCATGTCAATAGGGTCAAATCTGAGGAGCAAATTCTTTCCTTTAAGAGTAGACCCCGTTGGCTTATAGAAAAGCGAACAGTAAGTCCCAAAAGTTGTCTCCCTTTAAAAAATACAGAAAGTCCAGAAAGTTGTCTCCCTTTAAACAATGGCAGAAAAACCTGTCAGGTGTTCCTTTCCCCTTAAGAATAGACACTTTCGACAAGTAAGACAACTGTTTTGAAAGAATTGCCTCCCATGAAGCCCTTATTCGACTTTGAAAAAAAAGCACTCACTCTGTAGAAAATATAAGCTCCTTGTCGAGATCATCCCCTCTCCTCTTGAACTGTTGTTTGATCATGTTCTTATATCTGTCTGCTATGCTGTCTAGGTCTTTCTCTGCAGACAGGCCGAGCAGAATGAAAAGGCAGTCTGGACACTGAAAAAAATTTGAGGCAACTCACTATAAAAGTGTTAATACTACACAGATGCCCCCACCTAGGGGCCATTCTAACCAGAAAGTTGAAGGGGGGGGGGGGGGGGGGTACATAAGTCCCACAATATAACATATGAATTCAATCTACAAATCTTTTATAAAGATACTGAATGCATTTCATTTGTCAAAAGTAAAAATTAAGTTGAACAAGAGCACCGCATGCGGGTGCCAACGCTCGTCTGCAGTTTCTTTTAGAAAACCAAAGTTCTAAGTCAAACAAGAGCAATCAAATTGCAAGATGGAGTTATAAAACTTGTAGGGAATGTAGCTCTTGTGATGGGGAGTATGTGTATGAAGTTTCATGAAGGTAGGCCAAATACTTTTGGAAATATGGTCAAGGTTAAGGTTTTCGGTTAAGGACGACACCAGACGACAACGAAGACGCCGGAGTGATGACAATAGCTCGAAAGTTTTTTATCAAAAAACAGACGAGCTAAAAATAGCAATAACTCCCATGATATCAGATAAATTGGTGGATATGAGTGTAGTCTTACCATACCTTTACTGAATCCTTAAAGCACCCATCCAACGTTTCTTGATGCATTGAATGTGCATGTGTATTTGAAGAACACAAAATGGAAAATGCTAGGTGATCTTTTCATTCATGTTATCTCTTTGTTTAACAATTCAAGCACTTCTAGTGAAGATGACAGTCAATTTTTATTTTCCATTATTTTTCAGTGAAAATAAGGCTTGACGTTTCATGTGAATCGTCAGCCCTATCAAGCTTTATCCTTGCTGAAAAATAATAAAATACTTTTAAAATGCTATTTTCTAAACATGCTCATCAACTGAAGGATTAAAATGATGAATACATACAAGCTCCATCACAAGAAAGTGTGCATTATAACATTGTTGGTCAGCAAAGAATGCACTTCCACATCTACTCTTAAAATGTTGATAAATGTTTTCTGCACCCATTGTTGCCTCAATGATGCAGTACTAATGAACACCAACAACATACTTTTTCATGGAGAAATAAGGAAAAATATCCTTCAATTATCACCACATACCTTACTTATTTGTTGCTATGTATATAGCACCATGCTCAAAGCATTCATGACAACATTGCAAAAAATGCACCTATACAAATACATTGTAAATTTTACCACCGAAAAAAAGAAAATTTTAATGTGAAAAATTGTGATAGTTTTCTTATTTCTGCTCCAAATATAAATTGTGGGTACACGTTAGAACCACCTCATCAAAGCGGTTCTCATTTTAGAACCACCTCATCGAGGCGGTTCTAACCAGAACCCACAATCTATATTTTAGAGCAGAAATAGGAAAAATAAGGTTTACCCCTGTAAACCACAGTTTTACTATTTGAAAGTGGGGTTCAAGTGTGTTAGAATTATATAGGTGTGTTGTCGTCATGAGAAGCAGCTCTTACACATGGTTCAGCACCCAGCACATAATTTACCTTAGAAAATATCTTAGTCATATTGTAACAGATCTGGTCCGCATAATCCTGGTCCGGCCCATCTTCAGCCAGTAGATAGGGAAGTACCACAATACAACCTTCACTCAGTAACAGCTCATAGAAACCCTGTGTAAAATAATGGGTAAATATAAGTACACCACAACCTCTTTATAACACTATTAATGGGGTCCAAAGCGGAAACGGTGTAAAATCCATGTAAAATCCAAACAAAAAAGTATAGATTACAGTCGAGTCCGGTAACATTGCGCGGCCGTTTACTTTGCGCAACCTGCATTCACAGTTTCAATAACTTTAACCCTCACAATTTCTACCACCACTACCTGTGCATCTGCATTAAGTTTTAACCTAACCTTGAAAACATGGGGTTCCACGTGCAGATGTGACACTTTCGCGGAATTTTTCAAATTTGCCAAAATACGAAAACACCAAAAATTTCCAAACCCAAGACTGAGTTTAAAAATAGGCAAAGGGACAAATGTTTTGTATCAAAATTTACTGCATATAACAATATTGCAGAATATCTAATGAACAACTTGTTACAGTCAACGTTTGTGTTCAACCAGCACAAAACAGTTATTGTGCGCAATGTTGGGCGACAAAAATGGTAATCAAATTTCAAGGGGTATCCCTTTTCATAGAATTTTATCTCCCGCCAGTTAAAAATTCAGAGGCCAATTTCTATTGCAGCAAGTAGATAAGGAAGTGTTGCAATCGTTCTGATTGTGACTGTTTGAAAGGTGGCTTTAACAAAGTCACACGAATTTATCAAAACCTTATGTGCGCAATGTTTCCGGACTGCATCGTATATAGAAAAATGACCATTTATGGTCATTTTTCTATATAATCTATACATTTTTGGGCTCCATCTTGAAACCGTGTTATATCCAAACTGTGTTATAACGAACCATGTTACAACGAGGTTGTGGTGTACAGTGAAAATTTGATGGCTTGAACACCGATGGCGCATTTAACACAACTGTTTTCAACCATTTTGTACCAAATGGAATCTTCCACCTTATATATAGCACAAGTCCATTTCAAAATTTAGGGTTGTCAAACAGTTTTCTTCAAAATCTATTTAGAAAATGGCTGAACTTTTTGCAAACCATCAAAAAATGGCTGGACTTTTTGCAAACCATCACAAAAACACCAATATAATTTTGCCCCCTTGAACCCCACTTTTATATAGTAAAACTGCAGTTTACAGAGGTAAACCATATTTTTCTTATTTCTGCTCTGAAATATAGATTGTGGGTACTCGTCAGAACCGCCTTGATGAGGCGATTTCTAACGAGTACCCACGATCTATATTTTGAGCAGAAATAATAAAAAAATATCAATTTTTTATCTTAAATTTTTTTCGTTTTCATTGGCGGTAAAGTTTACAATGTATTTGTATAGGCGTGTTTTCGTAATGTTCTGTGACTAAAGTTACAAGCTTTTGATTGTCCTAACTCTTTAAGGTCACAAATACTATTCTTCAATACCTTTACACATTAATTCTAACACAAGTTGCTTACATGATCTATTAATAGAACTTGACATGTTTGTTTGTTTTGGAGTTTAACAGCCCAGTCAACACTTCGGGTTATACTAAGCTTTCAATTTCCCTAACTTCACTACCTGGGCAGGCTTATATATAAGCAATGAACCAGTTCAGAGCACATTCACTCACCAGAAACACGGCCCTTCCTGAATCAGTGGAAGGGAAAGAATTGTCATAGAAATGATTTCATCATCAAACTCCTCCACAAAAGAATGCAGCCAATCCCAGCAGGTGTCAAATGTGCTACTTTCTGTTCACCAGTCATGACATGCATATGCCTGAGCTACTGAGGCCAGATGATGTGGACAAGGACAGAAGTAAATACTCTGTCCAGCTTCAATGTATGTGTACTTGTCCATCCATTATGTTAACAATGTGCATCATTGGAAATTTCACCCAATGCAATTTGCTTTAGGTTCAATAAGGAAAAATGTTAATGCCATACTTGTTATGCAATAAGCTGAATGTAGCAAATGACATTGTTAATCATTTGGTTATTTTGGCAGAAAATCTGAGGATGTTTCATATGGATTGTCTGCCGAGCAGAAGATTTGCACAAAATGCCAAGACACAAATCAGGATTGACATTTCATGTGAATTGTAATTCACACAAAATGACAAGCCTAATTTTCTCAAAACAAGAAAAAAAATATTTGAAACAGCTGTCTTTAAAGTAATGAAAAGAGTTTTTAAATGGCTAACATACATTTTCCATCGGTGCTTCAAACACATTCAACTGGTATGTCTTATCCAGTGACAGTGACCAATCAGCTTTCATTGTCAGTCGTTTCCGTGGTGTTATGTCTTTCTCTTTTGTCATCACAGCTAGTGGACTCCAAGGGAGATTATCTTCTGTCAGAATCACCATCTTAAGTGTTGTCTGCTCAAATTTAGGTCTTTGTTTATTGATTTCCACTAAAATGTAACAAAAGTGTTAAGGGGAATGGATACACCTTCAGGGGAGGCAACTCCTGCAAAAGTATTTTTGTCTTCCATGTCAATAGGTGTAAACTCTTAAAGGAAAGAATTTGCTCCTGAGGAGCAAATTCTTTCCTTTAAGAGTAGACCCCCTTTTCAGTGGGACAGGGCTTATAGATAACCAAACAGGAAGTCCTGAAAGTTGTCTTCCTTTGAAAATGACAGAAAAATCAGCCAGGTGTTCAAATTCCCCTTAAATTTATATAAACCCTTGTCATACTAAACAATGATATGCTTTGCTTTTGCAAACAGTGTAAATCCAGCTTGGACAGCTTCTGGAGATGCCATCTGATCTGGATCTTAACTCTTTGTCATTTGATTGGTGAATTTGCAGAAATAAATTACATCAATTAATTTGATTGGCTGATATTCCAAAATGGATGTGGCAAAATTAATTTATTCTATGGAACAAGGTTCAACATAAGGAAGAATTTCAGAGAAGGCAGTACTGTATCTGTCAGTGCACTTTCATTACAGAACATGAGAAAGCTACCAGAGTAAAACTAAACCAGCTAATGAGAATAGGGCCCTTAGCAATCTCTGATTTATGTTTTTTTCAAATGCATAAGCAAAATCAACACATAGCACGCTGGGTAATAGATGATATTTCTCTTATTTTCTCAGAAAACAGATTTAGAAATTACATGCAATCTGTCCCCACTGGAGTTCAAGACTGGAGACAATTTGCATGAACTATGAAAACCTGTTGGGGGAAAAATAAGAAAAAAAATATCAATTTGTCATCCTTCCTGATGCCCGGGACTTCCGTGGTGTGTGGGCCATGTTTGCTGATGTTGGCTCGGTGCGGAACGCCTATAAGTCCTAGGGTAGGCGTTTCTTGCCTGATGCCTCCAGTTGACCTGTCTCATGAGCTACGTCGGTCGGAGTGTGCCGGAGGGGGATGTGCTGTGTTTGCCGGGTCTTGTCCATTATCCGTTTCTGTTTCAGAACTTTGGGGTTGAGACACACTGATGAAGATTAAATATCAGAAAGGCCTCTGTGTCACTAAATCTGGTATAGTTACGCCTTAATTAGCCCAGAGAGTGGTAAAGGTTAACTAACAGAGTCATACATGTTCTTGAATCAAGCTAGCCCAAGGTCACCTCTTTATCTGCTAGCTGCAAGGCTCAGGGGAGGTTGCACTTCTGTGCAGGCTCACCAAAACCTTTACTGGTTGCCATTGTCATGAGCTGGCTCGAGTGAGTGAGTTTTTGGTTTTACGTCCCACCAACAGCTAAGGTCATACGGAGACGGGACCTCGGTTTAAAGACTCATCCGTAAGTCTGGAGAAGCCCGGGATTGATCCTGCGATCCCTGGTTTACAAGGCGAGTAGTGTAACCACTGCACCACGGAGGCTTCTATGAGCTGGCTCGAATAGTGATATCTATGTATGTAAAGACAGATAGCTGTTACTGCAACTTAGTGCTGTGTTGGAAGTGGTAAAAACTTTACCCATACTTCATCACAGTGTAGTTTACCCCTTATTCTGCTGAACACCAAAATCCCTATCTCTGCTAACAGTGTAGATCCAGACCAGATGGCTTCTGAATTTTACTATTTTAGATGCTTCTATACAGAAGCTGACATGTTTTAGAACAAAAGTTTCACTTACATGTAGCATCCTTGTAAATGGCTTCTGTTGGAGAAATCAGGGGACATCCTTTCAGTCTCAAACTACCAGCTGAAAAAAAATATGACAAAACAATGATTTTTGACGCATTGCAGGTGGGAAACCCCTAAAGGGGTACCCTGGCAAACAGTGCAGGACCAGATCAGATGCCGTAGAATGCGGGGTCTGATCAGGGCCTGCACTATATGCTAACAGAATTTTTCATCAAAAATAGAATGAAAATGAAAAAATAGGCCTGGCATCCCTTAAATGACAAATGGACTTGTCCAAAATATAGCAATGGAAGAGTCCACCAGTATACAATGGGTTAAGTAGGAAATACACAGCTCCAGATAAGGAAGAATACCAAGAAAAATTAACTGTTATCCTGCTGAATAAATTAAGCCACACCCATTGTATGCTAGTGGACTCTTCCACTGCTATATGTTGGACAAGTCCATTTGTCATAAAAGGGGTGTCAGGCCTATTTTTTGCATTTATCTATGACAGAAAATTCTGTTAGCAAATAGTGCAGTTCTGCCGCGTCTGATCTGGGCCTGCACTGTTTGCCAAGGTACCCCTTTAGGGGTTTCCCGCATACAATGGGTTAAGCCACACCTATTTCTGATCATCAACCAATCAAAATACTTGATAAAATGACACATTCAAATTTTGCAAACTGATTGACAAACAGTGTAGATCTAGATCAGATGGCTTCTCCATCTGATCTGGATCTACACTTTTTGCAAAAGGAGGGGTTTTCATGTTCAGCCTGATAAGGGTTAATTAAGGGGCATTTTTCATTATTTCCCTTCAGAAACCAAGTTGCTGGTCAATGAGACAATCTCTTGCTGAATATTCAGATAAGCCGCACCCATCTCTGAGTTTGAACCAATCAAATTTCTTGATGTAATTTATTGCTACAAATTCATAAACTGAATGCCAAACAGTGTAGATCCTGATCAGATGGCTTCTTCAGAAGCCATCTGATCTGGATCTACACTGTTTGCAGAGACAGGGGTTGTCGCGAACAGCAAGATAAGGGTTAACAAGTATCCACAATACAATTTTCACTATCCTTTAACCCTTGTTCTGCTGAATAAATTAATATTGCCACACCCATTTTTTGTGACCATCAAGCAATCAAATTAATTGATGTAATTTATTCCTATTAACCCACTGTGTGCGGGAAACCCCTAAAGGGGTACCTTGGCAAACAGTTCAGGCCCAGGTCAGACGCCCCAGAATGTGGCATCTGATCAGGGTCTGCACAATTTGCTAACAGAATTTTCCGTCGAAAATAGAATAAAAATGGAAAAAAATTCGCCTGACAGCCCTTGTATGACAAATGGACTTGTCCAACATATAGCAATGGAAAAGTCCACTAGCATACAATGGGTTAATTCATCAACTGAACTACAAACAGTGAAGACCCAGAACAGATTCTCCAGAAGCCATCTAATCTGGAGCTTCACTGTTTGCAAAGGTGGTATATAGCCAATAAAACATCAAGAAAAACTACATCTGAAAATGTTGTCTGTTGTCTACTGCATCTTTTTGCAAACTTGTCAAACACATTATTGCATACAGGCAAACAGTGTGGCCCATTCAGGATCCTTTTCTGTAAATCTTTTCATTTTTGGGTCCATCTATATGTAGTGTCATATACAAAACCGTGTTATAATGAACCATACTCTATTGTTAGGGTCCTTGTAAGTTAAAAATCCAAATTAGAGCCAAAAAAGGTATAGATTATACCTATAAATGACCATTTCCCTATTACTATGCATTTTTAGAGGCCATCAGTCTTAGATGCTGACTTTGGTGTTTAACAACGACTTGGTCCATCTTCAACCCACTGAATAGGTAAACCCCTAAAGGGGTATGTTGGCAAACAGTGCAGGCCCAGATCAGACGCTGCATAATGCGGCGTCTGATCGGGGCCTGCACTATTTGCTAACAGAATTTTCCATCGAAAATAGAATAAGAATGAAAAATTAGGCCTGCCATCCTCATATGACAAATGGGCTCGTCCAACATACAGCAATGGAAGAGTCCACCAGTATACAATGGGTTAAGCCATGTCATATCCAAAACTGTTTAAAATGAACAATGTTACAAAACGATTAAAGTATATTCTGTAATATGCTTACAATAATCTGGCAAAATTCCCACATTTGTCCCCGACATGTTGATACTCTTGAGATGAGACTCCCACTTTTTAATGATCATGAACAGTGACATCTCAGTCAATTTCTTACAGCCAACAAGCTCAATCTGTAAAGAGAAAAATAACATAGCTCAGCTGATCTAACCTTTAACCTGCTGAATATTCAATTAAGCCACACTCATTTCTGACTTTGAACCAATCAGATTACTTGATGCAGCTTATTTCTACATATTCATAAACTGAATGTCAAACTGTGTAGATCCTGATCAGATGGCTTCTTCAGAAGCCATCTGATCTGGATCTACACTGTTTGCAAAGATAGGGCTTGTCGCCTACAGCAGGGTAAAGGCTAAGCAAAATAGACAATGATCAGGAATCAATACAATCAACCCACAGCTCCCATCAGCGACACCAACTTTCATTTCACTCCAAAATCACCATGTACAGTTTTAGAACAGGCCACATTTTGATCTTTTAAATTGTTTTTCAGACAAATTAACCCTTTTTGTACCAAATGGAATCTTCCTCCTTATATATAGTAGGAGTTCATTTCCAAATTTAGAGGTGTCAGGTTGTGTTTTCATCGAAATTTATTGTGGAAATAACTGAACTTTTAGCAAACAGTGGAGGCGCTGATCAGACGCCACGTTCTGCGGCGTCTGATCTAGGCTTGCACTGTTTGCCTGGGTACCCGTTTTGGGGTTTCTGGTACTAAATTGGTTAAGGCCTGTCCAGTAGATGATTGACATGTAATCAATCCCAAGTCTTATTTTCTCTGAAAAATAAGATTATTTTTTAAATGGCATCTGCAAATGCAGTGATAGGCAGTTTAAAGCTTAATAAGGCTTGACATTTCATGGGAATCAGCTGTCCAGCAGAGGATTCACATGTAATGCCAAGACTTGTTTTCTGTGAAAATGATGCCTGTGTCAATAAACGTCTTATTATGAGGAACAATAATATATATGGTTTAGGGGTGGGGATCTGAATGGTTTCCAAGTAAATAAGGGCTGCATGATGCTTCCACGCAGAGCTGAAACCGACCCACACACGAGTATTGGTAAACCGCTTAGAGGATCTAAGCTTGCCCAGGCAAAGCAGTGCGAGTCGGACCATCCATGCTTATAAACCCATTTGGTTTCATTGGGCAGCAGGGCTTGAGATGTCATTTCATCTCAATGTCAGGTAAAAGTCCCACAAAATTGGAAGCAACGTCTCCAAAATGACCTTTACTGTGTTGACGGGGACGTTAAACCTCAAATCAAACAAACAAGAGGCTCAATGAGCCTAACCGCTCACCTGAGGAACATTTTAGTTAGCTGTTTGACTCATGGTTTTTAAGCATAATTTTTTTTTTGAAGTTCTTCCTAATGGAACACGGCATTGTCAATTTGGACCCTAGGGGCAGGTTTGGTAGGATTAATGTAGGGGACCACTTGACATTGCTACATGCTTAATATGTAAGCTCTGGGCCTAGTGGTTTCAGAGAAGAAGATTTTTGAAGTTTGTGTTTTTCCATTATAAGTCTATGGGGGCTAAGGGGCCCCGGGGCGTGGCCAGTTTAGACCCCAGGGGCATGATTGGCACAATTTATGTAGGGGACCACTTGACATTGCTACATGCTTAATATGGGCCTAGTGGTTTCAGAGAAGAAAATTTTTTAAGTTTGTCCCATTGTAAGTCTATGGGAGCTATATGTTGCCATGGCAACACCAGTTTCAATCTGAATTACCCCAAAACATACTGCATCTTCTCCCCCAATCAGATAATGCTTCTCATGAAATTTAATCATGATTGGCCAAGTGGCTTTAAAGATATACTTATTTGAAAATGTGAACGAACGCCGGACCATTGGCATACCAATACCTCACATGAACCTTCGGCTCAAGTGAGCTAATAATACTAGCGGTTTCAGAGAAGAAGATTTTTTAAGCTTTTTTTCCATTATAAGTCTATGGGGGCTAAGGGGCCCAAGGGCATGGCCAGTTTAGATCCCAGGGGCATGATTGGCACAATTTATGTAGAGGACCACTTGACATTGCTACATGTTTAATATGTAAGCTCTGTGTCTAGCGGTTTCAGAGAAGAAGATTTTTTAAGCTTTTATTTCCATTATAAGTCTATGGGGTGTAAGGGACCCCGGGGTGTGGCCAGTTTAGACCCCGGCATGATTGGCACAATTTATGTAGGGGACCACTTGACATTGCTACATGCTTCATATGTAAGCTCACGGCCTAGTGGTTTCAGAGAAGAAGCTTTTTTAAGCTTTTTTTTCCATTATAAGTCTATGGGGGCTAAGGGGCCCCGGGGCATGGCCAGTTTAGACCCCAGGGGCATGATTGGCACAATTTATGTAGAGGACCACTTGACATTGCTACATGTTTAATATGTAAGCTCTGTGCCTAGCGGTTTCAGAGAAGAAGATTTTTTAAGCTTTTATTTCCATTAAGTCTATGGGGTGTAAGGGACCCCGGGGCGTGGCCAGTTTAGACCCCAGGGGCATGATTGGCACAATTTATGTAGGGGACCACTTGACGTTGCTACATGCTTCATATGTAAGCTAACTGCCTAGTGGTTTCAGAGAAGAAGATTTTTTTAGCTTTTTTCCATTATAAGTCTATGGGGGCTAAGGGGGCCCGGGGGGTGGCCAGTTTTGAACCCAGGGGCATGATCGGCACAATTTATGTTGACGACCACTTGACATTGCTACATGTTTAATATGTAAGCTCTGTGCCTAGCGGTTTCAGAGAAGAAGATTTTTTAAGCTTTTATTTCCATTAAGTCTATGGGGTGTAAGGGACCCCGGGGCGTGGCCAGTTTAGACCCCAGGGGCATGATTGGCACAATTTATGTAGGGGACCACTTGACGTTGCTACATGCTTCATATGTAAGCTCACGGCCTAGTGGTTTCAGAGAAGAAGATTTTTTTAGCTTTTTTCCATTATAAGTCTATGGGGGCTAAGGGGCCCCGGGGCGTGGCCAGTTTTGAACCCAGGGGAATGATCGGCACAATTTATGTTGACGACCACTTTACATTGCTACATGCTTAAAATGTAAGCTCTGTGCCTAGCTGTTTCAGAGAAGAAGATTTTTTATGCTTTTTTTCCATTACAAGTCTATGGGGGCTAAGGGGCCCCAGGGTGTGGCCAGTTTAGATCCCAGGGGCATGATTGGCACAATTTATGTAGGGGACCACTTGACATTGCTACATGCTTAATATGTAAGCTATGTGCCTAGCGGTTTCAGAGAAGAAGATTCTTTAAGCTTTTTTTTCCATTATAAGTCTATGGGGGCTAAGGGGCCCCAGGGCGTGGCCAGTTTAGATCCCAGGGGCATGATTGGCACAATTTATGTAGGGGACCACTTGACATTGCTACATGCTTAATATGTAAGCTCTGGGCCTAGTGGTTTCAGAGAAGAAGATTTTTTAAGCTTTTTTTCCATTATAAGTCTTTGGGAGCTAAGGGGCCCCGGGGCGTGGCCAGTTTAGATCCCAGGGGCATGATTGGCACAATTTATGTAGAGGACCACTTGACATTGCTACATGCTTAATATGTAAGCTCTGTGCCTAGCGGTTTCAGAGAAGAAGATTTTTTAAGCTTTTCTTTCTATAGGGGGTTAAGGGACCCCAGGGCGTGGCCAGTTTAGACCCCAGGGGCATGATTGGCACAATTTATGTAGGGGACCACTTAACATTGCTACATGCTTCATATGTAAGCTCTGGGCCTATTGGTTTCAGAGAAGAAGATTTTTTAAGTTTTTCCCATTGTAAGTCTATGGGAGCTATATGTTGCCATGGCAACAAGAGTTTCCATCTGATCTGCCCCAAAACATAACGCATCTTTTCCCATAACCTGATAATGCTTCTCATGAAATTTAATCATGATTGGCCAACTGGCTTAAAGATATACTTAGTTGAAAATGTGAACGGACGACGGATGGCGGACGACGGATCATTGGCATACTAATACCTCACATGAGCCTTCGGCTCAGGTGAGCTAACAAATCGAAGTAAATAAGCCTTATTTGAACTACAGGGAGTTGGGCATACCCCTAGGGGATCCCTAGTAGTTGACCCTGCACACAGCATAAACATAGGGTATCCCAGGTTGGTGTCATTGAATGAGTGTTATCATAAGGAACAACAGTATATACGGTTTAGGTGTGGGGATATGAATGGTTTACAAGATATTAAGCATTATGTGAACTGGAGGGGGTGGGGCATACCCCTGGGTATTTGACGGAAAACCCTGTTAGCAAACAGTGCAGGCCCTGATCAGACGCCACATTCTGTGGCGTCTGATCTGGGCCTGCACTGTTTGCCAAGGAACCCCTTTGCCTTTAAATGTGTCTTATCATAGTGAACAAAACAAATTGTTAAGGGATGGAGATCTGAACAGTTTCTAAGCCTTACATGACATGATGGCATTGAGCATATCCCCAGGGGACCCCAGGTCAGTGTCACTGAATGAGTCTTATCATAAGAAACGAAAATATATGGTTTATTGGTAGGATGTGAATGGTTACTAAGAAATGATGTCTGATTGATGATCAGGCGGTCGCGGTTTCAACACCTGCTGGGTCAGCAGCATGCTTTTGTGGAGACTTATCATGAAATCTTTTCTACATTCATTCTTTCACTTACCCTGATTCAAGGAGTGCAGCTGTTAGTTTCTGGGAAAAGAATGTGCACTGTACTAGATAAAGGCTTATGTATAAGCCTGTCCATGAAAACTGTGGTTGGATAAACTGATGACAAGCTCAATATAAGTGTGGCTATGTTAACTGACCTACTCAAAATGACCTAAACAGTGTTTACTGGGTTTTTAAACTCCAAACATGCTGGAAAACTGTAAGACAGTCTTCCCAAAGGCCCAGGACACTAATATGTAGGGATTCTTCTTATTTTATTTTGAAAGGTATGTTGAGTGCACTCATTAGAATAGCCTCGAGGCTATTCTAATGAGTGCGCACAATATACCTTTATTCTATAGAACACAAAGAAATATGCTTAAAATCATTGACATAGCTCTATGAATAACCCTCAATGGCTCAAACTACCTGTCTTGATCAAATTTTCATGTATTTGAGCCATTGACTGTAATCCTATAAGAGCAGATTCTGTTTTTAACCCTTGTCCTGCTGAATATTCATATATGCCACACCCACTACATATTATCAACCAATCAGATTACTTGATGCAAATTATTGCAACAAATTCACAATCTAAACGGCAAACCATGTAGATCCTGATCAGATGGCTTCTTCAGAAGCCATCTGATCTGGATCTTCATTGTTTGAAAGATAAGTCATATCCGGGCTCAGCAGGACAAGGGTTAAAAAAGGCTTAGTGTAAAGGAAAGGAACTATAAATTAATGAACAAAAGTTATCTTCCCTGCAAGAATGGCCTATAAGTGTGTCCACTAATGCTCTGCATGCTGGGTAACTTTTTACCAGCAGACGACATTTTGAATTTAAGATAATTATAGCATAGCAAAATTTAACACCTCAGAAATTGAAATATCTTTGGCCACTTCAGTGACTGAACTTACCATGACCAACTTTGGAAGGGCAGAAGTCAGCCATTTTATTCCACTGTCTGTTAAATGGTAACAACCTGAAAAAAAAAAAACATATTCATGTGTATCCGTAACATTTGGACACCTCAACTCCTTCGGCCCCCGCCCATTGGGGCTTGAAGAAATAGATGGGCTGCACGATGCTTCCATGCAGAGCTGAAACCGACCGCACATGTGTACTGGTAAACCACTTCGAGGATCTAAGACCGTCGGACCGTCCATGCTTATAAACTCTATTGGTTATATTGGGCAACAGGGCTTGAGATGTCATTTCATCCCAATGTCGGGTAAAAGTCCCACAAAATGGGAAGCAACATCTCCAAAATGACCTATACAGAGTTGATGGGGACATTAAACCTCAAATCAAACAAACAAACAAAAATCTCAACTCCATACCACACTGGTTCCAAAATTTGAATAAGAGTACAATTTACTACCTGATGTTGTGTCTAAAAATAGGCAGATGGGTGGCAAACAGTGAGGACCATGATTAGACATCACATCTCATCCTGGTATAAAGTTTGCTCAGGTATGTCTGTCTGATTACATATGGTTAATATGGTACCCATTTAATATACCCATCCTAGGTGGGAAACCCCTAAAAGGGTAGCCTGCCAAACAGCGCAGGCCAAGATCAGATGCCGCAAAATGTGGCGTCTGATAAGGGACTGCACTATTTGCTAACAATTTTCCATCAAAAATAGAATAAGAACGACAAAAAATAGGCCTACCACCCTTTATATTACAAATGGACTTGTCCAACATATTGCAATGTAAGAGTCCACTAGCATACAATGGATTAATAAAGAATGTCTATCAAAAACTTTTTATTTGAATGCACCTGTGACTGTAACACAACATCTGATTGGATAATGCCAATCTTGTGACTGTAACACAACATCTGATTGGATAAAGCCAAAAATGCAATATAGGTGATACTGTTGGAAATCCAACATCACCACGTAATGCTATTTCAGGAGTTGACATTAGGTTTTATGCAGCGGACACTCATCAAGAAAACAAGCCTATATAATTATGACCCCATTGTATACTAGTGGGCTCTTCCATTGCTATATGCTGGACAAGTCCATTTGACATTTAAGGGGTGTCAGGCTTACTTTTTCGTTTTTATTCTAATTTTGACGGATAAGCCGCGTTCTGTGGTGTCTGATGTGGGCCTGCACTATTTGCCAAGGTACTCCTTTAGGGGTTTCCCGCATGCAATGGGTTAACCTCACTTTGTTACAGTGAAACTAAGGTTTACACGGGTATACATTATTTTTCTTATTTCTGCTCAGAAACATAGATTGTGGGATACTCATTAAAACCACCTTGGTGAGTACTCATTAGAACCACTTCACAGAGGAAGTACTAATGAGTACCTACAATCTATCTTTCTGAGGAGAAATATCGCTGACCTGTGTACCAGAAATTCATTAGTGTAGAAGACCGCTTGACATTGCTACATGCTAAATATCTAAGCTCAGGGCGTTATGGCCTAAAGGGCATGGTTGGCAGGATTTATGGAAGTGACCATTTAATATTGCTATACTAAATATCTTAGGTGTGCACTTCAAGGTTTCAGAGAAGAAGATTTTTGAAGCTTTTTTTCCATTATAAGTTTATTGGAGTAAAGGGTCCACAGGATTTGGTCAATTTGGACCCCAGGGGCATGATTTACAAGATTCATCTAGGCGACCGCTCGGCATTGCTGCATGCTAAATACCTAAGCTCTGGGCCTTATGGTTTCAGAGAAAACGTTTTTTGAAGTTTTTTTCCCATTTTAAGTTATACATATTTTTTCCATTTTAAGACTATTGTAGCTAATGGCCCATGGTTGTGGCACGGTTGGCAGGATTTATCAAGGTGAGCATTTTATGTTGCCACATACTAAATATCTAAGCTCTGGGACTTATGGTTTCAGAGGAGAAGATTTCTAAAGATTTTTTTTTTCCATTATAAGTCTATGGGAGCTAATGGGCCCATGGGCGTGGCCAATTTTGACCCAAGGGGCATGACTGGCAGGATTTATATAGCTGACCACTTGACATTGCTACATGCTATATATTTAACCTTGGGGCCCTGTGGTTTCAGAGAAGAAGATTTTTGAAGTTTTTCCAATTTAAGTCTATGGGGGCTAAAGAGCCCTGGGATGTGACCAATTAGGATCCCAGGGGCATAATTGGCAGGATTAATGTAGGGTGCCACTTGACATTGCTACATACTAAATATCTAAGCTCTGGGCTTTATGGTTTCAGAGAAGAAGATTTTTAAAGTTTTTTCCATTATAAGTCTATGGGAGCTGATGAGCTCGGGCGTGGCCAATTTCAACCCTAAGGGCAGGGTTAGCAGGATTTATGGGGGCAGGGGCAGGGTTAGCAGGATATTTGTAGGTGACTATATTATGTTGCTAGATACAAAATATCTATGAGGTTTCAAAAGGTCATAAAACGGCAGCTCTTCGCATCAGGCTTTTTGGCCTAGTGATTTGACACTCAGTATATCACTGGATTTAACCAATGGCTATATAGGCGACCAGTAACAGAATTTGGATATAACACAGTTATTCAATTACCACTCTTTTTGTTTGAACCCCAAAAACAGTGTCATAAAGACATTTTGGTGTATTTCCAACATTTGCATGTCTTCTTTTTGTGCTAAAAATCAAGGGAGTGCATAAGGGCAAGTGGGGACTGAAATTCAAGTATATTACCTGCATGGAGGACTTGTTTGGCTTGGGAATGGAAAATAAGAAACTCTTATCCACAGGTAAAATAGATGCATTTTCAAAAAGATCATGTATGTTTTAGTCTTAGAGACAAACACACAAAAAAATTAAGTACCTTAACAGATGTCAAAATTAGCAGCCGATCAAAAAGATTGCTTTATCATTATGAGGGCGTATCTGAGAAGGTAATAACGTCATGTAATAAATTTGATAATCCACTAGTGGATAAAATATGCCAATTAGATAGATACACCACATAACGTTACATGTACGACATCCTTAACAATGGCAGAATATTGACATTTTTGGATGCATACAGCACACTCGAAGACGGATTCCAAAAATGTACAGATTATATAGAAAAATGACCATAATTGAAAACAAGAAAGCACAGCTTAATCCATTGTATACTAGTAGACTCTTCCATTGCTATACGTTGGACAAGTCCATTGTCATACTAGACAAAAGTGCCCAGTGGGGCACGTATACCCCCGGCCAGTGCCATCACCTCAGCTGAAACAAGAACTACAAAGGGAAATAACTCTAAAAGGCCTGACCCCTTGGCCCTTATTTTCTTTCCCACAATACAACTAGTCATACTGATCATGTTTGCAAAATTTCAAGTTTCTATGTACAGTAGTTATTGAGAAATCTTTGACAAAAAATAAAAATATACACTATTAAACAGCAAGAACTACAAAGGGAAATAACTCTAAAAGGCCTGACCCCTTGGCCCTTATTTTCTTTCCCACAATACAAGTAGTCATACTGATCATGTGTGCAAAATTTCAAGTTTCTATGTGAAGCAGTTCCTGAGATATCTTTGACACAAAATAATTGTTTACGGACACACAGACAGACAGATGGAAAAGACAACCAGTGGGGCACGTATACCCCCGGCCAGTGCCATCGCCTGAGTTGAAAATGGCAATAGCAAAAGGTTCTTTGCATATACAGGCCACATTCCATACAAGTAGTCATACTGGTTGTTGCTACCAAATTTTAAGTCTCTATGTACAGTAGTTATTGAGAAATCTTTGACACAAAATAATAAAAATATACACTATTAAACAGCAAGAACTACAAAGGGAAATAACTCTAAAAGGCCTGACCCCTTGGCCCTTATTTTCTTTCCCACAATACAACTAGTCATACTGATCATGTTTGCAAAATTTCAAGTTTCTATGTACAGTAGTTATTGAGAAATCTTTGACACAAAATAAAAATATACACTATTAAACAGCAAGAACTACAAAGGGAAATAACTCTAAAAGGCCTGACCCCTTGGACCTTATTTTCTTTCCCACAATACAAGTAGTCATACTGATCATGTGTGCAAAATTTCAAGTTTCTATGTGAAGCAGTTCCTGAGATATCTTTGACACAAAATAATTGTTTACAAGAACTACAAAGGGAAATAACTCTAAAAGGCCTGACCCCTTGGCCCTTATTTTCTTTCCCACAATACAACTAGTCATACTGATCATGTTTGCAAAATTTCAAGTTTCTATGTACAGTAGTTATTGAGAAATCTTTGACACAAAATAAAAATATACACTATTAAACAGCAAGAACTACAAAGGGAAATAACTCTAAAAGGCCTGACCCCTTGGACCTTATTTTCTTTCCCACAATACAAGTAGTCATACTGATCATGTGTGCAAAATTTCAAGTTTCTATGTGAAGCAGTTCCTGCGATATCTTTGACACAAAATAATTGTTTACAAGAACTACAAAGGGAAATAACTCTAAAAGGCCTGACCCCTTGGCCCTTATTTTCTTTCCCACAATACAACTAGTCATACTGATCATGTTTGCAAAATTTCAAGTTTCTATGTACAGTAGTTATTGAGAAATCTTTGACACAAAATAAAAATATAACAAAGGGGAATAACTCTAAAGAACCTGGCCCCACAGCCCCAATTTTCTTTCCCACAATACAACTAGTTATGCATGTTGTTTGTACCAAATTTCAAGTTTCTAGGTATAGTAGTTCCTGAGAAATCTTTGACACAAAAAAAAGTTTACACACACACACACAGAAAAGACGAAAACTATATACCCCCATGGCATACTCCGTATGCCGGGGGTATAATAAGGGGTGTCAGGTCTATTTTTCGTTTTTATCCTATTTTTGATGGAAAATCCTGTTAGCAAATAGTGCAGGTCCTGATCAGACGCTGCATTCTGCGGCGTCTGATCTGGGCCTGCACGGTTTGCCAAGGTACTCCTTTAGGAGTTTCCCGCATGCAATGGGTTAAAGCTTCAGCTTGAAGACAAAAAGGCATTTAGTTTCTGCTTGTAAAGAAGGGAACAATTTAGTTTCTACTTCAAGAGAAGACAATTTAGCTTCTGTTTGAAAAGAAGAAGGCAAGTTACCTTCTCATTAAAATAACACACCCGTGTGACATATAGAGGATCTTACATGAGTTTTCATGTATTATTGAATTTATTAAACGAGTTGAGGAAAAGGGATAAAATGCAAGGCTTTGCCGAGCATTTTATCCCTTTTCCTCAACACGTTTAATAAATTCAATAATACGTGTACATGAGCACGAATGCAGATTCTATTTATCATATGACATTAAAAACACATTTTATTCACAATAGTTTCACAGAAATGTCAATATTCCGTCATTAGCAAATGTAACGTCGTAAATGACTTCATACATGTAACGTTACGGGGGGTATCTAACTAATTTTCATATTTAATCCACAAGTGGATTATCAAATCTATTACATGGCATTATTACACTCTCAGACGCGACATATGATAAAGTACATTTTTTCTTCACGTCTCCAAAATGACTTCTTTTCTGTTGAAAATCGTTGATATTTTTCTTATAAATACTGCAAACCTAGGTTGTGGGTGCTCGTTAGAACCGCCTCATTGAGGCGGTTCTAACCAGTACCCACAACCTATGTCTTGAATCAAAAATAAGAAAAGTAATGGTTACCTCCATAAACTCCAGTTTGCTCTATAAAAAGTGGGGTTTAGTGGGGTGTCCATTTCACAGACTTTCTATTTCAAAGACTTGTTCACATGATGTGCTAGAAGCGTTCGTGGTGTAGTGGTTACGCTACTCTCCTTGCAAACCAGGGATAGCAGGATCGACCCCAGGCTTCTCCAGACTTTCCGAAGAGTGTTTAAACCGAGGTCCCGTCTCCGTATGACCTTAGCTGTTGGTGGGACGTAAAACTCAAACACTCCCTCACATGATGTGCTTGAAGAGAAAAAGACAATATATCAAATGACGTGGATGAACCTCTGCCTCAACTTTACCAACCATTCAAGTTCAGGTTTTCCAGACAAGGGAAGTTAATCTGTTTGTCATAGATCATGTAAAAGAAGGCATCTGTGAGCTGCTCAGTTCCACCAAGGTCTATTGTTGTCAGGTCAGATGATATCAGCTGACTTTTCAAATAATCCTGAAACATACGAAAGAATAAGAATTGAGACATTTTACCAAAAACATCACAATTTTTTAACTCATGCGGGAAATCCCTGAAGGGGTACCTTGGCAAATAGTGCAGGCCCAGATCAGACGCCGCATTAGAGGCCGCAGAATGCGGCATCTGATCAGGGCCTGCACTATTTCCTAACAGAATTTTCTCTGAAAAAGAGAATCAAAACAAAAAGATAGGCCTTCTCCCCTTCACCCACAAACACACTAAAAGCAATGGAAGAATCCACAAGTATACAATGGGTTAACCCCATTTCATATACAGTCAAACTTCAATGGCTCAAATAACTTTGTGACCATGGAAGTTTGTTTGAGATGTGGGTAGTTTGACCACTTACTTTGCTTTGGAGATGTACAGTCTATTCAACATTATTTAGGTCACATCAAACCAGTCAGTTTACCTAACAACATGTTCTGGGCAGGTTTACATGTAAGCGGTTAACCTTCTTCTTCATATGGCTGTATTAACCCTTCTCTTGCTGAATATTCAGTTAAGCCACACCCATTTCTGACTTTGAACCTATCAGATTACTTGATGTAATTTATTCCTACAAATTCGTAAATTGAATGTCAAACAGTGTAGATCCTGATCAGATGGCTTCTTCAGAAGCCATCTGATCTGGATCTACACTGTTTGCAAAGATATGGGTTTTCGTGAACAGCATGATAAGGGTTAACTCCATGGATTGGGACACCCAGAATGTCTTCTGGTAGATCTTCTTAGTATAATACTGACACACTTTTAAAATTTGAGTGAGAGAGGGATGATGTTGTGTAGATCATAGGGCATACATACAGGACCTCTGGTGAAACATCTAAGGACGTATCCACAGGCAATATATACACTGAAGGTGCTATACACATCCACTGAAACTTAATCACTGCTACTCTGCTTCAATTTATGAACACGCTGTAGGTGTAATCCATAGCAAAATTACGGTAACCAGTACAGTGCACATCACTTTGCCAGAAACTGACAACTACCCTTTTTGAATCAGAAGAAGGGAGAGAATGAACTTGGAAAAGATTTTATGATCGACCTCCATAAACGAATGTTGCTGACCCTGGCAGTTTTACTGCATTAATGTGGGGTTACATGGGGACAAAAGTATAAAGGCGTGTTTTCGTGATGTTTAACTCTTATCATGCTGTTCACGACAATCCCTATCTTTGGAAACAGTGTAGATCTGAAGAAGCCATCTGATCAGGATCTACACTGTTTGGCATTCAGTTTATGAATTTGTAGCAATACATTACATCAAGTAATTTGATTGGTTGATAGACAGAAATGGTTATGGCTTAAATGAATATTCAGCAAGATAAGGGTTAACTGTTAGTGAATTGTATGTATTGTCAAAAAATAACATAATCTCTGTTTGTTAGATGCAAACTCGCTAAACGTTACCAATATGTGTCAGAAATTACATCACACGCATTTGCATGTCATTCAGATGTTGGCCATGTCACTTTAACCCTTCTCTTGCTGAATATTCAGTTTAGCCAAACCCATTTCTATCTTTGAACCAATCAGATTACTTGATGTAACCAGTGCTTCAGCTGAAGTGCACGACCCGCCGGATGCTTTTAGCTTTATGAGTGTTACCATATATGGGTATGGCGGCCATTTTGGTCATGTGACCTGGACATAAAACGGTTCCCCCAATAAATGCGCCTTATCGTAAGGAGCAAAAATATATCTTACCGGGTATACTTTAGAAGTGTATTCTGAATCGTTTGCAGGATAAAATGCATTCTCCCTTTTCCAACACAAAAGCATATGTGTCAAAGTTTGACCTAGGCACAAAGAAGGTCAAGGTCAACCCAGGGTCACCATTTTAGCAATTTATGATGGGCCTACGTTCCAGATGCTATTTATCAAGTTTCGTGGAAATCTGCACAGTGGTTCTGGAGAAGACTATTTTTAAAGAGTTTTTACCATATATTGCTTGGCGGCCATTTTGGTCATGTGACCTGGACCCCATGAGGAAATTTTGGTTTCCCCCATAGAAATTTGACTTCAATCGGCCCAACGACTTCCGAGGAGAAGCAGTTCGAAAATTTCACATTTTTCGCCTCGGCGAGGCTGTACTAAATGGAATGTAATATTTCGCAAGTTCATTGATAAGATCTCATTGATATTTATCAGTATGCCAAAAATTGTTTAAATATTCCAAGTGGTTAAGTCAATATCACCAATTTTCACAAACGGGTTACGGACGGACAGATAGACAGACAATATATGGCTTGGCGGCCATTTTGGTCATGTGTCCTGGACCCCATGAGCAATTTTTGGTTTCCCCCATCCCATAGAGGCTCCATATGAAATTTGATTTCAATCGGCCCAACGGTTTCCGAGGAGAAGCAGTTCGAAAATTTTACATTTTTCGCCTCGGCGAAGCTATACTAAATGGAATGTAATATTTCGCAAGTTCATTGGTTAGATCTCATTGATATCTATCAGTATGCCAAAAATTGTTTAAATGTTCCAAGCGGTTAAGTCACTATCACCAATTTTCACAAACGGGTTACGGACGGACCCAAAGAAGGTCAAGGTCAACCCAGGGTCACCATTTTAGCAATTTATGATAGGCCTACATCCCAGATGCTATTTATCAAGTTTCGTGGAAATCTGCCCAGTGGTTCTGGAGAAGACTATTTTTGAAGGGTTTTTACCATATATGGCTTGGCGGCCATTTTGGTCATGTGACCTGGACCCCATGAGCAAATTTTGGTTTCCCTATCCCATAGAGGCTCCATATGACATTTGACTTCAATCGGCCCAACGGTTTCCGAGGAGAAGCAGTTCGAAAATTTTCACATTTTTCGCCTCGGCGAGGCTATACTAAATGGAATGTAATATTTCTCAAGTTCATTGGTTAGATCTCATTGATATCTATCAGTATGCCAAAAATTGTTTAAATATTCCAAGCAGTTAAGTCACTATCACCAATTTTCACTTACGGGTTACGGACGGACAGACAGACAAACCATATATGGCTTGGCGGCCATTTTGGTCATGTGACCTTGACCCCATGAGCAAATTTTGGTTTCCCCCATCCCATAGAGGCTCCATATGAAATTTGACTTCAATCGGCCCAACGGTTTCCGAGGAGAAGCAGTTCGAAAATGTTCGAAAATTTTCACAATTTTCGCCTTGGCGAGGCTATCCTAAATGGAATGTAATATTTCGTAAGTTCATTGGTTAGATCTCATTGATATCTATCAGTATGCCAAAAATTGTTTAAATATTCCAAGCGGTTAAGTCACTATCACCAATTTTCACAAACGGGTTACAGACGGACAGACAGACTGACAGAATGACAGAATGACACAGTGACACAGTGATTTTAGGGCACTCTTAGAAATCAACCGACTTCAGTCGGTTGCTTTTTCTGCGCGTCGTGCAATTTATCCTTACAAAGCCACAAACTTAATGTCTGTAGATCCTGATCAGATGGCTTCTTCAGAAGCCATCTGATCTGGATCTACACTGTTTCCAATATATGGGGTTGTCCTAAACAGCAGGATAAGAGTTAAGCGCCTACGCAATGTAAACAATGCACCTGGCAACAGGCCATCTTGGCAACTGCTGGCATTGTTTGTTTGCAAATTTCAAGTGAGCCATTTGTTTAAAGTACCATTCCAAGCTCTTTTCAGTTGCAAACTTTCAGTTTACACCCAGTATAATACCCAAGCTAAAGACCTATAAATCAATGCCAACACATCATGGAAAAAGTTTGTTCTCTGCGGTGACAGCTGCTGTTTTAGAAATCCATCAATGATTACATTTTAAAGCATAAAAGAAACAGAAAATTTGAAAGATCAATTTTTATTGCACTCATGACCACCAAAAGTTGGCTTTGCCACTTGTGAAAATACTTCTTTTGGTGTTCATCCGGTGAAATAAAAATCTATCTTGCACTGAAAAAAATCAAATATCCTCCATTTAAGACTGATGAAATGTTAATATTGATTCTTTAATTGGCTTGTTTTGGAAACATCTTATTTTTTTTAAGAAAGACTATTGGTTTATTGCAGGGGGATATTTTTTAACATGCCTTTTCTTCTAAAATCCTCTGTATCGTGCCAAGGTAATCTTAACCCATAAAATGCCAATCACGACAATGTGTCGTCTGCTTTGTCGTCTGCCTGTTACTTTAAAAGTCATTTTTGCAAAAAGTGTGGACCCAGATCAGACTGCTCCTCTAGGAACAGTCTGATCTGGCTCCACACTGTTTGCCTGTATGAAAAAATATTTCTAAAAAGTTTGCAAGAAGATTCAGCAGAGGACATAATCAGACGACATTTTCAGATGTAGTTTTTCTCGGCATCTTAAGGGGCTTAAAATAAACCAAAAACATTGAGTTAAAATTTCAAACAACAAGCCTCTTTATAACAATGTTCCTTTTAACACAGTTTTTGATACAATATGGTTTAAAGAGAGATCCCAAAAATGTATAGATAATATAGGAAAAAGACCTTTCACGCAAAACTTACCAGAGACTGAGCAAGTGGCAGACACGACATAGGAAGAGATGTTAGGTTCAGCATCAAATCCTTTCTAGAGAGGGTTACTGAAACAGAATAAAATTACATACCAACCATTTATAACAGGGTTCATTGTAACATTATTTTGGATACACAACATGGTTTTAACCCTTATCTTGCTGAATATTCATTTAAGCCATAACCATTTCTGTCTATCAACCAATAAATTACTTGCTGTGATTTATTGCTACAAATTCATAAACTGAATGCCAAACAGTGTAGATCCTGATCAGATGGCTTCTTCAGAAGCCATCTGATCTGGATCTACACTGTTTGCAAAGATAGGGGTTGTCGTGAACAGCAAGATAAGGGTTAAGAGTTACAAAGTTGTGATGTGCATGTCTATATTATGCGCAATACAGTAAGTTGCATTAGCATAACAAAAGGCCAGATACGGCGCTTATTTAATCCAAAAATAACTGATAATTTTTTTATTTCTGCACAAAAATGTATCTTGTGGGTAATCATCAGAAGCACCTCGGTGAGAAAGGCCTCAGTGAGGCACTTCTAATGGGTACCCACAACATATGTTGTGGGTACCCATTAGAATTTCGTGCAGATATAAGAAAAATAATATTTGGATATCCCCTCGTATCTGGGGCTATGACATAACAAAACTATGCGAGATAAAGCTATCTTCTATGGCCATGATTTTATAAATTCTTTCAAGAGCAATGTAACCATGCAAAGTTTGGTAAGAATCTATCTACTAGTTTAGGATAAAATACTTCAAACTGCAAATGCAAATAGGATCCATGACAAAAACAATATGTTCCCCTCCCCTTAAATGCAGGTGAGGGGACATAGTGTATATACTCCTGCTAATCACAATTTTTCCAAAATAAAGTGGAATACACAGGGGTTTTCAGATACACTTAATTATGTCATATTATTTATACTCTACCTTTAATATGCAAAAATGTACATTATTTCACGTAAAATCGATTTAACCCTTGTCCTGCTGAGCCCTGATATGCCTTCTCTTTGAAACAATGTAGATCCAAATCAGATGGCTTAGAAGCCATCTGATCAGGATCTTCATTGTTTGCCATCCAGTTTATGAATTTGTTGCAATAATTTACATCAAGTAATCTGATTGGTTGATAATCAGTAGTGGGTGTGACATATATAAATATTCAGCAGGACAAGGGTTAAGCTCAGCAGTGAAATACTTATCACTGACCGTTCCAAGGTGTTTTTTCTGTCATGTTTTATTTTTGTTATAGTTCGTCTTTGTATATGTGTATCGCTTATATATTTTTGTTTTGGACAGCCAATTTGCCATTTTGTGGGAAAGTAACTATCCTTTTTGCTTTCTGCTAGTGATGTTTCCATTAGAGTCAAGATATTGTGTTCATGTTTCTTTCCCTTTGGTGTCTCTGATGGGAGGTGTGGGTTAATTGTATCGATTCCTGATCATTGCCTTCACTTCTATTTTCATTAAGCCTGTAAGTACATATTGGCCTGCTTGTGAAGCAATATTCATAGCTCACTCATCTACATTGTATATTCACCGGCTACCTGGGCTTGAGAAACAGAAAAATACCAATCGGTCCAGCAATTTTTAGTTGCAGTATGGATTTTGCGAAGAAGGGGTTTTCAGTAATTTCCCACTAATTTCCAGTTAATGAGCCTAATTTTCATTAATTTCTGAAAAATATAGCTAATACTTTTGCAGCATGCCTGTTTATTATTAGCATAGCATGGTCTTTTCTACACTCAGTGTCATTTGCTCAAGTTCACAACTACAGTAGAACTTTGATGGCTTGAACACCGATGGCTCGTTTACCATGGATGTGTCGAACCCATTCTTGAGCCTCTAGCGAAATCCTCTACATAAGAAATAGTGGGGGATAATTAAGGAGATTTTAGTATTTTATATTGCAAATGTATGCTGTGTGTACTCATTAGAATCGCCTCAATGAGGCAATTCTATTGAGTACACACAGCATACATTTTCATTATTGAACACCGAAAAGATGTCTAAAAGTATCTTGTTATGCTTCCTGACAGTAACCTCAGTGGCTCGAACTACCCCAGTCTCGAACAGATTTTCGAGGTCCCAAAGGTGTTTGAGCCATTGAAGTACTGCTAATAATGTCAAACAAGTAATACACCACAACCTGATTACAACACTGTTCATTATAACATGGTTTTGGATATAACACAGTTTTAAGATGGATCCCAAAAATGTACAGATCAGATAGAAAATGGTCCTGAAAGGGATTTAGACCATTTCTCATTACGATTACACACCCGTGTGACACAGGGCATTTTACACATCTCCAAAATGGCAACAATGAAAAATTTGTAATATTTTTTTTCATTTTTACTCCAAACATAGGTTGTGGGTGCTCGTTAAAACCTATGTCTTGGAGCAACAAGAGCACCGCATGCGGATGCCAACGCTCGGTTGCAGTTTCTTTTAGTTAAACAAAAATTTTAAGTCGAAAAAGGGGCATAACTGTGCCAAAAATATTTTAAGGGTTATCTCACCTATTGGTATGAGTTCCCCTTTTCAAAATGAACAACTTGTACGAGTTTCAAGTAAATATGTTCAGTAATGACAGAGATATTACAAAATGTCCAAGTTGTTGCAAAAATTCTAAGTCCAAAAAGGGGCATAACTGTGTCAAAAATATTTTGAGAGTTACCTCACCTATTGGTATGAGTTCCCCTTTTCATAATGAACAACTATTCCGAGTTTCAAGTTAATATGTTCAGTAATGACAGAGATATTACAAAATGTCCAAGTTTTGGCACCACGACAACACAGACGACGACAGAGCTATGACAATACCTCGTCGTTTTCTTCGAAAACAGCCAAGCTAAAAATAAGAAAATAGCGTTTACCCCCTTAAACCCCAGTTTTCTCTATATAAAGTGGGGTTTAGGGGGGTGTTCGTTTCACGGAGTTGTTCACATGATGTTTAACCTTTAACTTCATGTACTTTCTTTCTTCCAATTTCACCTTCACCCTAGGATGGGACACAGACGGTGTCTATTACACACACTCCAGTTTTCCAGGATGTAAGCCTACACAATAACCATGTAATTACGGAAGGGTTCTTTAACCTGCACAGGGGATTGGGCCTTATGATTTCGGAGAAGAAGATTTTTGAAGTTTTTTCCAGTATAAGTCCATAGGAGCTAATGAGCCCTGGGACGTGGCCAATTTTGACCCAAAGGGCATAGTTGGCAGGATTGATGTAGGGGACCATTTAATGTTGCTATATACTAAATATCTAAGCTCTGTTGGCCCCCGCCCATAGGGGCTTGAAGAAATATATGGGCTGCATGATGCTTCCACTCAGAGCTGAATCCGGCCCGCACACTAGTACTGGTAAACCCCTTAGAGGATCTAAGCCTGTCCAGGAACCTAAGTGCGAGGCAGATCGTCCATGCTAGTAAACCCTATTGGTTTGATTGGGTGACAGGGCTTGAGATGTCATTTCATCTCAATGTCAGATAAAAGTCCCACAAAATTGGAAGCAACGTCTCCAAAATGACCTTTACAGTGTTGATGGGGATGTTAAACCTCAAATCAAACAAACAAAATCTAAGCTCTGTACTTCATGGTTTCAGATAAGAAGATTTTAGAAGCTTTGTTTTTCCATTATAAGTTTATTGGAGTTAAGGGGCCACAGGATTTGGCCAATTTGGACACCAGGGGCATTATTGGCAGAATTCATGTAGGCGACCACTCAATATTGCTACATGCTAAATACCTAAGCTTAGGGCCTTATGATTTCAGAGAAGAAGATTTTTTTTTCTATTTTAAGTGTTTTTTTTTCCATTTTAAGTCTATGGTAGCTAATGGAACCATCGGCGTGGCCAATTTTGACCTAAGGGGCATGATTGGCAGGATTTATTAAGGTGACCATTTCATGTTGCTACTTACTAAATATCTAAGCTCTGGGACTTATGGTTTTAGAGGAGAAGATTTTTTAAGTTTTTTTCCCATTATAAGTCTATGGGAGCTAATGGGCCCATGGGCGTTGCCAATTTTGAGAGCATGGCTGGCAGGATTTATGTAGGTGACCACTTGACATTGCTACATGCTATATCTTCAATCTCTGAGCCCTGTGGTTTCAGGGAAGAAGATTTTTTAAATTTTTCAAATTGTAAGTCTATGGGAGCTAAAGAGCCCTGGGGTGTGGCCAATTTGGTACCCAGGGGCTAAATTGACGGAATTTGTGTAGGTGGCTACTTGATGTTGCTACATACTAAATATCTAAGCTCTGGGCTTTATGGATTCAGAGGAGAAGTTTTTTGAAGTTTTTTCTATAATAAGTCAATGGTAGCTGATGAGCTTGGGCTTGGCCAATCTTGACCCCAGGGGCAGGGTTGGCATGATTTATGTAGTTGACTATTTTATGTTGCTAGATACTAAATATCTAAGCACTGTGCTTCATAGTATCAGAGAAGAAGATTTTTGAAGCTCTTTTCCATTATGAGTCCATGGCCAATTTGAGCCCCAGGGGCATGATTGACAGGATTTATGTGTGTGAGCACTTGCTGTTGCTACATGCTTAATATCTAAGCTCTTGGCCCTGTGGTGTCAGAGAAGAAGAGTTTTTCCTCTTATAAGTCTATGGGAACTGATGAGTTCTGGAGCGTGGCCAACTTTGGCCCCAAGGGAATGGTTAGCAGGATTTATGTAGGTAACTATTTTATGTTGCTACATAATAAATATCTTAGCACTGTGCTTCATGATTTCAGAAGATTTTTTAAGCTTTCTTTCCATTATAAGTCTATGGGAGATAAGGGGCCCCGGGGCATGTCCAATTTGGATCCCAGGGGCATGATTGGCAGGATTTATGTAGGTGACCACTTAACGTTGCTACAAGCTAAATATCTAAGCTCTGGGTCGTGTGGTTTCAGAGAAGAAGATTTTTTAAATTTTCCCATTGTAAGTCTATGGGAGCTATATGTTGCCACGGCAACCAGAATTCCAATCTGATCAGCCCAAAAACCTTCTGCAGCCTGTGCCCTATCGGATGATGCTTCTCATGAAATTTGATGAAGATTGGCCACGGGTATTAGAGATATACTTATTTGAAATTGTTTACAGGCGCACGCACAACAGACAAAATGTGATCACAAAAGCTCACCTTGTCGTGACATGTGAGCTAAAAATCTTTGTCTTTCCGCCTTACCTGCAGCTAGGTAATTTAAACTCTACCTGGATTAAAGGATTTTTTGCCCGCCTTGCTCTTAAGTGTTTTCTTGTGTTCTTTCAACACAGCCGGTGATACAATCCCTTGCAGCATAGGAGCGCCACCCAGAACATCTGCAGGGAGGGACATTACAGGTCTACTGTTACTGAGATCTACTGATTTCTTAGCCACCTTAGTCAGTGGTTTTAATAAGCTGCTGGATTTCGGAGCTGTCGCTCCTAGATTGCTGTAATCATCATCACTGGGGGCACTTTCATCCGACAAATAATTCTCGTCATCTTCATCTTCTTCATCCTCGTCATCTGTGACTACAGAAGTAAAAAGATAAAATAAAACAATGAGATTGGCATGATTACCGTATTTACCCTAAATATTCGGACACCTCTTCTCCATACCATACATGTTCTAAAATTTTAACAGGTATAATTTACTGCCCGATTTTGTGTCTAAGAATAGGGGGATGGGTGGCAACCAGGGTAGACCCTGAGCAATCTGCAGCATCTCATCTGGGTCTATACTGGTTGCTCTAACTTGCTCAGGCCTGTCTGTCGGAATATGTACGGAAAATAGGGTAATCAGATAATTGATTAATCACAAAAATAATTATCGTTTCTGATTTGCCAATAACCGATTATTTGTTTTCAGTATACAGAACTGGACACCTTAAATCCTTAACATACTTGTTCTAAAATTTGAACAAGCACAATTTACTACCCAATGTTCCATCTAAAAATAGGTGGATAATTGGCAAACAGTGTTGGCCCAGATGAGTCATTATTATTGATACACTTTTAAGAAGAATATCCGCCCCCCACCCCCCCATTGGGTCTTGAAGACATAAATGGGCCGCATGATGCTTTCACGCAGAGCTGAAACCAACTGCACAGTAGTACTGGTAAACTACTTAGAGGTTCTAAGCATGCACAGGGAAAGTGGTGCGAGTTGGAACGTCCATGCAAATAAACCCTATTGGTTTCATTGGGTGGCAGGGTTTGAGATGTCATTCATCTCAATGTCGGGTAAAAGTCCCACAAAATTGGAAGCAACGTCTCCAAAATGATATATACAGTGTTGAAAGGGACGTTAAACCTCAAATCAAACAAACAAACACCGTTGAGAAACTTATAGAAGATGCAACTTTAAAGCATCCTTTTTTTTTTTACTGAAACAGGTCAACCTAGTGACCCAGCTAGCTTAGTCAGTAGAGTGTTTGCACAGTATGTGAGAAGCCCTTGGTTTGAGTCCTGGTTGAGTCAAGTTCTTTTTCCTGCCCTGTACAATATACCCTCAGTTACACTTTCTATTATAACTACATGTACAGTGTTAAATACATGTACAGTCTTACGACAAGAAAGCCGTAACAAAGGAAAGAAGCACAGCCTGAAAAAATCCCTGATTTGAACCAGAGCCGCTCGGGTGAGAGTCCAGTGCACTAACCACTGAGCCAAAGTGTCGACTCCCCGACGCTGTTGTCAGAGAGCGGTGATA
Organism: Lucinisca nassula; assembly: GCA_963580285.1. NCBI lineage: Eukaryota > Metazoa > Mollusca > Bivalvia > Lucinida > Lucinidae > Lucinisca > Lucinisca nassula. Next base: position 129,718,266 of record OY757018.1, on the reverse strand, counting down.
AATCTATAAGCTATGCATATAATCTACTGAGGTAGATAACTGAAGGGAGACAACGCAATTCGTAGCAATGGTATGTTCTGTAAAAGGGCAAGAAATAAACCAAACAACTAAAACCTGTCAGTTTCACAGCATGAAAAATAATATGACAATGTTATTTTCACAGTAGCAACACGGACTACTTTTCTCGCCAAAATCCATGTTATCTATAAAATAATTCAGTAAAATACCTTGAAAAAGCATTCTCTTAACTGTAAAAATGCTGTATTAAAATTGTCAATCTGTTTATGGTTTGCAAATGAAAGTTGTGACGTCATAGCCATGTCAAAAATCCGATTGATCAGTTACAGTAAGTGTAATGTTTTACTGTGGGGTGCAATTAAAGGAACACCATTGGTTTATTGAACTATTCTATTCGAGTGCTCACCGCTTAATAATCATATTACAGCATGCAAACATGCATCTCATTTTCTAAGCTCCTCCTAGAACTTTTGACTGACAGTTCTTATATACTACACTCTTCTCCTACTTTGAAAAAAAGAAAAAAAACATATATATTATATAGAAAAATTGTTGCATCGCTTCTCATACTGAATGGGAGAAAAATGCAAACATATCAATCACGGAAAATAATTGCTTAGTAGGCATCAGAATGTAATTTGATAAAGTTCATGTATGTCGCAGTTTGGTGTCGACATTTAATGAAAGATTGAAATTGAACTGCCAAAACCATTTATTTCAACAGTTATTGTTAATTGTTTCTAGACTGTTCAAAGCAGTTCTTGTTTTGAAAATATTAAAATACATCCTGTCTCTGACAAGTAATTGATATAGTTATTAAATGTCACTGCCTTGCCACACAAGAAGCGTTAGGTCTTTCAATCATCACGATATCTGATTGGACACTTCAGTGTTTTTCTGTTTCTGAGTTCTCTCTGATTTATTATCCTAGAAGTTTGTTGTACAACACTGGCTGGATAATAGTAAGGTCTCACATGATTAACACTACGATACAGAACTTCACCACTTTCTCCTTGAAGTTTGACAGATAACCCCTTTTGCTGAATGACCCTGTAAACCTTGTTACGCCAATTTTGCAAAATTTTCCCCTTTTCTTGTCTCAATATCAGCACATTTTGGCCTGATGTAAATTTCCTAAAATTTGGGGGTTTTGTTTTATTGGCATAAAATTTAATATTTGCCTTCTGTTGCATATCTCTGACTTGCAAAGATTTTGGTATTTTATAGGTGTGGTATTCAGGGAGTTTTGTTTTGATTTCTCTGTTCATTAGCAACTCAGATGGTGATTTGTTTGTTGTGCAATGCTTTGTTGCTCTGTAATGTAAGAGAAATGTTTGAAGTTCCTCGCGCCAGTTCTTGTCTTCTGAAATTGCAGTTTTCACGCATTTCTTCAAAGATTTGTTGAAATTTTCAACAAGTCCGTTTTGCCGTGCCATATAAGGCAAAGAGCGAAAATGTTTGATGCCATTTTGTTTCAAAAAGTCTTCAAATTCGGTACTCACAAAATTCGCCGCGTTGTCGGTCTTTATGATTAATGGTAGGCCAAAAATAGCGAACCATTTTCTTAACTGATTGATTATAGCTTGACTGGTTATGGATGTTAAAATTTCTGCCATAGGAAAGCGTGAGTAGTAGTCAATGATAACCAGAATGTAGTATTTATTTTCAAAGGGTCCAGTTAAGTCCATTGCAAGCTCTCTCCAAGGTCCGGCTGGCAATTTAGTCATGACTACTGGAGGATCACGCGGGGGAGTAGATGTCATTTGGCATGCGTGACATCTCTTTATCATTTCAGCTACATGCTCATCAATTCTGGGCCACCATACCTTTTCTCGTAATAATTGTTTTGTTTTTTGAAAGTTGATACTTGTATCAAGTTTATATGTCATTGCATTTCTACTTCCGGTACTGGACCGCGTTACTACACTTCCGCTGTTCGTTCGCTGCATGAAATAGTCCAAATTAAGCACTTGCCTCATTTCCTTTTCCAGCGCATTGATTTCTTAACATTTGCGCTGAAGGCGGTCTTGATTCCACAGGTGTTTCTTCCCTTTCACCCCTCGGTTTCCGAACTGGACATTAGCCCATATATAACTAGCGTCACTTTTTATGGCATGTAAGTATTGCAGGCCCAGATCAGACGCAGCACAACTTGGCATCTGATCTGAGTCTACATTGATTGCTAAAAAACATATATTCTTGGTTTAAACATATTTTATTCAGATAGGTTTACAATACAAGAATCATATACTAATACAATCAGTGACTTATTGAAAGGATTAGAACGAAAGCAGCAGCTTATAGAGTTCCTCTCCTTAAACATATATTCTTGCAAAACCTATCTTTAAGAAAACAAATCTGACAATCCTGTTCCGAACTTATTTGTTGGAAGATTCCATTGTCATATATTGGTTACATATATTCTTGCAAAACCTACCTTTAAGAAAACAAATCTGACAATCCTGTTCCGAACTTATTTGTTGGAAGATTCCATTGTCATATATTGGTTAAGCAAATTCAGAAGCCACTGATCAGACACCTCATTCTGTGACCTCGAATCAGACCCTTCAGTGTTATAAAAGGAAGCTTTGCATTTTTGGGTGCATATGCACTCGTTTTATAGACACTTAGGAAGACGAATCTAAGTCGAAGCGTCTCCACTGTTTAAAATGTAGAAATTAAAGGGCTCTGCTGTAACGTCTCCGAAAGCAATGTACACTTCATTTTGGAGACCCATGACTCGCCGAAAGAAAGCAATAGGTTTTAAAGTTTAAAGTTTCCAGTGCTCCAGATAAACAGCGTATTTGCGTAAATACTCAATTAATCAAAGTGCTGAGAGAACTGGCGGATCGATCGCCTCTGAATGTAAGTTTGGAGAATAGTCATGAACTGAGAATCGGACCGTTCGTTTAAGCAGGTACATTAGATCTGATCGGACACCGCATTATGTGGCTTCTGATTATGAAGGTTCTGTTTGCCAATGGCCAAATGCACGAGCACAGTCCTACCGCCCCCGCCCATCAGGGCTTGAAGAAATAGACGGACTGCAAGATACTTCCACGCCCAGCTGAAATCGACCGCACATGAGTACTGGTAAACCGCTTAGAGGATCTAAGCCTGCCCAGGCAAAGTTGTGCGAATCGGACCGTCCATGCCACAAGCCTATTTGGTTTCATTGCGCGACAGGCTTGATAATTATGTCATTTCATTTTAGTGTTGGATAAAAGTCTCACAAAATTGGAAGCAACGTCTCTAACTGACCTAGTCAGTGTTGGCGGGGATGTTAAACCTCAAAACAAGCAAACAAACATACAAACAAACAAACAAGCACAGTCCAGAATTTTCTTCTGACGTTCCACTCTGACATCTTAGGGGTGCTATCAATAACCAATACCTGGATTTTGTTCAGGGTCGGCGCCAGTCAGATGGTCAGTGATTGTCACGAGGACAAGCAACAGGAATTTTTTTCTTAGTCGAACCTGGTTAAACTCCTTTTTCAACCTTGTTAAAAAGATACTTAGAGAACTGTTTAATCTACCACTACCATTTTATCATGGTGAATATACCTCATAAATCAACTTTCCTCAGTACTTTCAGTACTTTGATACTATACCTCTGTGTGATTCATGAGCTATTTTAAGCAGTCGCTTCTGCAACGCTGGGGGTATAACTAGTTTGTTGCCCTTGAGAATAATTGAGTCCTTGACTGAAAGCTCAGTTCTTATCTGATAATAAGGTTTTAATTGGTCGCTTTTGATCCACCTGTTTGATTCAATGCATTTGCGAACTTTGCACAATATTGGGTCAGATTCCGACGCGTGTCTCAATTCATTTAAAGTCACCGCTACTGGTAAACTGCTAGACATAATGTAATTAATGTGGTTTTCTGTAATATCGCACGTGGCGGTGTCTGTTTCAGAGACCGGGGCGCGGTATAAAATATCTGCTGTCATTAAGTGTGCCGGTACATATTCTACTTTGAAGTCGTACGGCTGCAGTTTCAAGACCATGTTTTGAATTCTAGCTGTTGTTTGGTGTGCAGAGGTGAAAATCCTCTCTAACGCACGGTGGTATGAATGCACCGTAAATTTCATGCCATATAGATAAACATGAAATCTCTGTATGCCAAATAATACGGCAAGAGCTTCTCGCTCCGACTGCGAGTAACGTCGCTCTACTGGTGTAAGCGTTCGACTTGCATATGCGACAGGTCTTATGTCACCATTTTTCTGTCTTTGATTTAAGATTGCACCCAGTCCGTATGGGCTCGCATCAACGACTAAGTATGTCTCAGCATCTTGATCATAATAGGCCATTACTTCAGCGCTCGTGAGACACTGTTTGAGTTTTTCAAACGCATTCTGTTGGTCGCAAGACCATTCCCAGGGAACATTTTTCCTGGTAATTTTTCGCAACGGTTCCGCAACTGTCGCGTAATGTGGGATAAATTTTGAGCAAAATCCCACAAGACCTAGAAAACTCTTAACCTCACTTGCATTTGTAGGTGGGGTCGCATCACGGATAGCTTTCACTTTCATACTGTCTATTTTAATTCCTTGGGAAGATAAGGTGTGCCCCATAAATTTTAATTCTGCCTTGTTAAACTCGCATTTGTTCTTGTTTAAAGTCAAGTTCTTGTCGCGTAGCCTGGTCATAACCATTTTCAAGATTTTGTCATGATTTTCTTGATTGTCAGCATAAATGATGATGTCATCAATGATTACTTTACAACCTGGTATGTCTTCAAATATTTGCTGCATTAAGCGTTGAAATATTTCACTGGCGGGCGTTTTGCCATAAATTAAACGTTTGAACCTGTACATGCCTTTGTTGGGGGTAACAAATGTCAAGATTGATCTGCTTTTTTCTTCAACCTCGACCTGCATAAACGCATCATTCAAATCTAATCGACTGAACAGACATGCACCGTTCATTTGTTCTAAGGTATCATCAATATTTGGTAAAGGGTACCTTTCCCGTAATATTGCTTTGTTAGCCTGTCTCATGTCAACAGCTAACCGTATGTCATTGTTTTTCTTTGGAACAGGGACTAGGTTCGATACCCATGGGGTCGGTCCTGTAACCTTTTAAATTAAATCGCATTTCTCTAATTGGTCGATTTTCTTTTCGACCTGTTTTCGCATTTTAAACGGAATTTGTCGCGCTGTTTGAGCTACTGGGGTCACAGATTTATCGATATGCAGCTTTAGCTGAAAATCTTTGAGTTTACCTGTGCCGATGAATCTATCCTCATATGACCTCAATATTGATTCAGTATTTTCATGTGTACTTGTTACCGTATTTATCCTACCGATATGTAGTAAACCTAGCTCTGATGCAGTTTTACGGCCTAATAACGGCTTACCTTTACCATGTATGATTTGAAATTCTACAGGGTGTGTGGATTGGCCAATTTGCATGTTTAATTTTGTTTTGCCATATAGTTTTAGGGGTGAGGTCTCGCCATAAGGGTAAATTTTGGCTTCTGAATGTTGTAAAGAAGTTTCTGGTGTTTTTATCTGCTCATATATGCTTTTGTCAATTGCGTTTACTGATGCCCCACTATCAATTAAGAAACTAATTAACTTCCCTCCAACTGTCAAAGAAATAGTGGCGTCGTTCTTACCGTTTAGAATGAAAATTTCATCCCTTTCATCCCCACTGGAATTATCATTATCCATAAGCACATTGACATTTTTCACTTTTGATTTGCACATGTGAGAAAAGTGATTTTTTCCATTACAAGCAAAACAAGTAACTCCTTTTGTCTTTTCACAGGCATTTCCATAATGACCAGTTTCTCCGCACCGGTAGCACAAAGCTGTATCAACCCCGTATCTGCGTCCTGGTTGGTTACGTTTATGTTGAGAAGGGTGTGATCTTGGGTTTCTGTTCGGTTGTGTCGGCTGTGTTCTGGGTGGATGGGTAGTTTGTTTCGGTCTAGCCCCATTACTCGATCGTCCACGTCCACGGCGGTTGGTTCGAACCCGGTTTACTTCCTCTGTGCCATTAGTGGTGCCATTATTTTGGGTATCGTGGCTTTCCATTTTTTTCGAGTGCGTTTCTGAAAGTTCGAAAGTCCTTGCTATTGATTGTAACTTATCAAGAGTCAAGTTTTGTTCTTCCAGTAACTTTTTCTTCAGTCGGGTAGAGTGGCATCCGTTTACAACTTGGTCTCGGATTCTTTCTTTCTGGTCCGTAAATTCACATGAAATAGCAAGTTTTGACAACCTTACGATATAGTTATCTGTTGTTTCCTCTTTGGTTTGTGTTGTTTTATGGAACACATGACGTTCATAAGAAATGTTTTTCTTTGGTTTGAAGTAGTCTGAGAGCAATGTTGTGGCCTCATCATAGGTCGTACCTGGGTCCTCAAATGTTTCAAAAATGTCCTGCACTTCTGTCCCAGCGACATGTAATAAAAGAGCACGCTTTTGCTCATCTTTGGTAATGTTTGCGGCCTTTATATAATACTCGAACCGTTTGAGATACTGTTCCCATGATTTATTTAAATTCGTTTGTTCTCTTATGACACGAAAATGTCCTGGACTCGAAATATCCAATTTTGTCGCCATAATTGATTTCTTTTCTTGTTTTAACTACACTTGTTTTTAATTTACGTGTTTGTTTTCACACTTGTTTTTTCATTAGTTCGACAAAATTTTATTTCCACAAGACAAACATTGGCTTGAGTCCGTTAATAAAATCCCATCCTCGTCGCCATTGTAATGTTTTACTGTGGGGTGCAATTAAAGGAACACCATTGGTTTATTGAACTATTCTATTCGAGTGCTCACTGCTTAATAATCATATTACAGCATGCAAACATGCATCTCATTTTCTAAGCTCCTCCTAGAACTTTTGACTGACAGTTCTTATATACTACAGTAAGTGCCCTTAAATATTATCAAATAAAAAGAAAATTTACTTTTTTTCGATAAATATAAAAAATATTTCATCTCGTGTGTTAAAAACATCGAAATATTCACTCGTGCTTCGCACTCGTGAAAATTCTGATATTTTCAACACACTTGATGGAATATTTTTGGTATTCATCTCAAAAAAGTAAATATCCTCTACCGGTATCTCTTTTCAGCTCTGATTAGCCAGCCCTACCTTTAAGTGGTTGTAATTGTTGCTGTTGCTGCTGCTGCTGTAACTGAGCTAGCTGCATCCGTGGAGCCTTGCCACCAGTTGACTTACGAGCTGTCTGCTTCGTTCTGGCCATTCTGACCTACAATCCCTGAAACAGAAACAATAAGAATTCTTTAAAAAGCATATGACAGAGAGTATGACAGTTAAAACCATCAACCATAAAATATGTTTTTGGTTTGAATGTTTATCAATCGACTCAAAGCTACTCACTACAGGCATAGTACAGGCTGTCTACCAACTTCTGGCAAAAAATAAGGACAAAGTTTAAGACATTTTTTTTTTAAATAGGAATTTGTTATAATTTTTTAGATATTTTAGCGCTAAAATTAGGATCGTTTTAACTTTTTAGATCAACTTACCTTCTTTGCTTTCAATTTCAAAATTACACACAAACATGTAATCCCTATAACCATTAAGTCCACTTTTGGGACTGTTCAAAGGGGTCTGTAAGACCACTTTTGAACAATCCCAAAGGTGGCCTCTGACCAGAGGACACTGTATGCAGAAAACACTAGTAAAGAAGAGTAACTACAACCTACTAAATAAAGTTTTTAAGCAGAATTAGTCCAACTAATTTTAAGTGGTCTTAATAGCGGAATTTCACTGTACATGTAATAGTGCTTTAAGAGGAATATTGCATTCTTCTGGAGTGTACGCAAGACAGTAGAGTGGTGTGAATTAGGAGCAGAATTTGTCATCAAGCAATATCTTGTCACTCCCCATCATGAAAACACGCCTATATAATCCTGACCCCATTGAACTCCACTTTCATATAGTAAAACTGGGGTTTATATAGGTAAACCTTATTTTCTTATTTCTGTTCTAAAATGATTATGGATACTTGTATAAACCACCTCGCTGAGGCAAAATACCATGATATATGTAAATTTTCACAATTGGCACTGCCATCCATATAAGATAGCTGGAGGCTTGCAACAATTTAATTTTACCAATAGTGCATGCACCCATCAAATGATAAGTTGTTTAATCCCCAAGACCAGTGTCGCTAACATGCATCTGTTGCAAAACCCTGGAGCATATATTAGTAAGCAACATCAACAAGCACTTAGCCTTTGAGAGCATTCTTGCTGACTGTCAACATGGTTTCCGGAGTCAAAGGTCTTGCGAAACGCAGCTTGTTCAATTTTACCATGACATTGTGAGCAATCTGGATGGGGCCATAAACCGTGGCCACAAACAGACTGACTTGATCATCATGGACTTCGCTAAGGCCTTTGACAAGGTACCTCACAGAAGGCTATTACATAAACTGGAGTACTATGGGATAAGAGGATCCACACATAGGTGGATTAGCTCATGGCTCTCTGGGCGCTCACAACAAGTTGTACTTGATGGCCAAGCGTCTGATCCAGTCCCTGTCTTATCTGGAGTCCCCCAAGGTTCGGTCCTTGGACCGGTCCTTTTCTTGGTCTTCATAAATGATCTCCCCGATAATATCAGGTCATCGGTCCGTTTGTTTGCTGATGATTGTGTCCTGTATAGGAACATATATTCTTCTTCTGACTGTCTTATTTTACAAGATGACCTGGATCAACTTGCACAGTGGGAGGCCGATTGGCAAATGAAGTTCAATGTGGCCAAATGTCACTCAATGAGGGTGTCACGACACCCTCCGGACAAGCAAATTAAGTTTGACTATACTCTTCACCAGCAAATTTTGGAGCATGTTCAATCCGCCAAATATCTTGGTATCACCATCACTGATGATCTTGATTGGGGTCAACATATCTCAGAGATTACATCTAAAGCAACTAGGACTTTAGGATTCCTTAGACGGAACTTGGCTTTTGCACCTAGGCAGACAAAGGATGTTGCATATAAAACATTGGTTCGCCCTCAACTTGAATATGCATCACCCATTTGGCATCCCTATGTTAAAACTCAGACTCAGCAGGTGGAGAAGGTGCAGAGGACAGCTGCTCGATGGACCTGTAGGCGATGGCGAAATAGAAGTAGCGTCGGTGACATGCTTAATGAGCTAGAGTGGCCGTCCCTGGAGGCCCGTCGTGAGCAGTCCTCTTTAACCTTCTTCTACAAGATACACTCTGATTCAGTGTTTATTGATAAAGATAGGTACTTGACCCCTGTAACAGTGTCGACCCAAACAAGGGCATCAAAAGTAAACGACTCACAATATCGTAGATACCAGTCCTATAGTGATGCCCTGAAGAACTCGTTCTTTCCTAGAACTATTCCCCAATGGAATAGTCTTCCCTCCTCTGCGGTGAATGCCAAGTCCGCAGAAGAGTTCAAAGCCCGCACAGTGTAAGATTGGGACTCAGAGGTATGCGTTTTAGGATACCTCTGTTATGCAGATTGTAAATAGTTTTAAGGACGCATCCAGTGTCTCTCTCATTTTTTTTTTTCCAGCTAAATTCTAAATTTAGCCACCCAATCAACTGAGGTAATGGCCAGATATGACCAACTCAGTATAAGAAGATAAATAGATAGCACATGCGCCATTTGCTTAGTCTATAGACACATCCAAAGTCTATGTCACACAAGGTCAAAGGTCATCAGCCTCATTTTATCTGGTGGGCAAAAACTTCCCTCCCATACTCTACTGTTGATGTAGCACAAATTGTTTGCGGTAATTACTATTGTTAAATCGTTGTTCTCTATCAAAACAGTTTGCAACAAACCATTTTGGACATTAAACTGCTTCTTTTTCGTATAAATTTGGATGGAAAATATATATGCTTTAATCTTATTTCCGTTCTTTAAATAAAGCGCACTGACTACATTTTGGTATGATGGTGAGTAGTTTAATAACGCTTTTTAGGCAATAAAATGCCAGAAGAGACTGTTTCTATAGGCACATCCAAACACTACATCATCGCTCAATAATACTATTTGCCGGGACTTACCGGTGGTGGGCAAAAAATGTCTATGGCCGTTTATCGCCATTGTAAATGCAATGTTATTTTCTCTAAACCTGTGTTTTGTTTGGAATCGAAACGACAAAATTGACCTTTAAACTTTTATAATGGACATGTCATAGCTAGTTATTATTGGTTTCTAGATGATTTAAGGATGAAATTACCTGTTAAACTTATGCAGGTAATGTGGTGGAATGGTTTTAATTATTTGTAATAAAATGCGTCAAACAAATTACTAACCCCAAAAGATGCATGACTGAACTCTAATAAACTATATTTATCTACTCATTTAAAGTGTAATTCGATCAATTTTCTGTGACAGTCAACTAAAATATGCCCGTAATATAAAACTTATTTAAAATTTGTTTATATTGAACCAAGGGTATTTTGCCGATCACAAAAGATCGTTATCATGCGAAAAATTAACTCTGTGCATGCGCAATGACATGTAAACAAGGTCACGTATAAAAACATTGGATGCGTCTATATCATATCCCTGCAGGCACATGACGTAATTGTGACGTCACATCAACGTCGGTACAACGTCATGACGTTGATGCAACGTCACATCAACGTCGTGACGTTGCCCTAGCGACGTGTGCCTGCTGGGTTTATACTTCAAGAACACAAAATGACAAGGATCAGTTAATTTTGTGGAGAAGAAAGGAGTTTAATTACACAATAAATATTTGAAATTCTCACTGACACTTTACAGCAACAGTTAGAATCAGAATTGTTACTGGTGACACGTCAAATGACATTCATACACCAGAAAAAAAAAAACAGATAAAAGAGGTACCCTAATGGGGGAGCGTGATAGCTCAGTGGTTAGTGCACTTGCCTCTGATGCTAGAGGTCCCGGGTTCGATCCCCAGCAGCGGCGATAAAATTTCGGGTGTCCGAACACGCTCCACTGGCATCATTTGCAGGGATGAATGCCATAAAGTGCACCGTCCTTCGGATCGGGACGTTAACTGGAGGCCGTGCAGGGAGAACCATCCCTGTGCAGGTTAAAGATCCCTACCGTAATTACATGATTACTGTGTAGGCTTTCATCCTGCAAAAACTGGAGTGTATGTAATATACACCTGCGGTAATGGTCAAATATGACCGACGCAGTATCAGAAGATAGATAGGGGAGGTAATTAGCGCATGCACAGTGAAATGTAAACAAAGTCAAAACATTGGATCCATCTATAAAATTGCGGTCAAATGACAAAGGACCAAAACGACCCATCGATTAAGGCAGAAACGACCTAACTTAAAATTTATGCCGAAACGACACGGCCGAAACACTTCAGGACCGAAACGTCCCGGTTTTTAATTGCCAATTAACAATACTTGTAAGTATTCTCGGCTTCGGAAAACACGATTTTAAACTCAAAAGACGTGTGTGCATACTTGTGAACATATTTAGTAGCCACATTCAAATTACCTTTTTTTTTTTTTCTGTGAAATAAATCTTTTTCAATATCGTATTTTGCTGGTCTCCACGATAAACATTCTTGACTGGTAGCCGATCAAAATTAGTCCGGTTTCCCGGGCGAACACTAATGTCCGGGAATTGTCCGGGAAATCGCCGGGAATTGTCCGGGAAATGTCCGGGAAATGGGGGGTAGTGATGCGTTATCCCTAATATCTCCACTTCGGGTGGTCAGAAATTAATAAAATTAGTATCAAATAAAATTTTAAGCTCCATTCTAAAAGATTATTAAAAAATAATTTACTTTTTAAACGTTTCAGGGGTCCATTTATTTAGTTAATTTGTCCGGGAAATTTTAGGATTTTGTCCTTGATTTTGGGGTAGTGGTGCGTTAACCCTAATATCTCAACTTCGGGTGGTCAGAAATTAATAAAATTAGTACCAAATTAAATTTTTAGCTCCATTCCAAAAGATTATAAAAAAATATTTTTCATTTTGAATATTTTAGGGGTCCATTTCTGAAGTTAATTTGTCCGGGAAATTCCCGGTTGTGTCCTGGATGTTGGGGTAGTTGTGCATTTTCATAGTATCTCTGTTTGTGGTGATCACTAATTGATAACGATTCATATATATTAAAATTTTAAGTTCAGTATTAAAAGAATATAAAAAAATCTTTTCATACACCTCATTGAGGCAGTTCTAATGAGTGCACACAACATGACTAATTTATAGAAGATCTCAAAGATTCTTTAATTACGGCAAACAGTGTAGAACTTGGTCAACGGTTTAACACATATATGCCTAGCGCCCCATTGTTGGGTCATTGGCAAACAGTGTAGATCTTGATCAAAGGTTTAACCCATATATGCCTTGAGTCCCACTTGTGGGACATTGGCAGAGTGTAGATCCACTGGCAGATCAGATATTTAACCCAGATATTTAATCCATATAGCGTCCCATCTGTGGGACATAGTCAAACAGTGTAGACTCAAATGATCAGACGCTGCAAAACGTGTCGTCTGATCTGGGCCGCAAAATGCTACATCTGATCTGGGTCTACACTATTTGCTTAAACAACGAGGAAATTTAACCGCATCCATTTCTTGCTAGCAATGAATTAGGTGTACGGACTTTGACGGACCATTATGATCAGTAGCTGTGCAAACCTTCAAGTCTGATCTGGGCCGCTAAGTTAAGTGCGACGTCTGATCTTGGTATACACCGTTTGCTTAATCAACGACGAAATTTAACCGCATCCATTTCTTGCTGGCAATGAATTAGATGTACGGACTTTGACTGATTTGACGGACCATGATGCCTAGAGTCCCATCTGTGGGACATAGTCAAACAGTGTAGACTCAAATGATCAGACGCTGCAAAACGTGTCGTCTGATCTCGGCCGCAAAATGCGACATCTGATCTGGTTCTATCCTGTTTGCTTAAACAACGAAAGTTAAGCGCATCCATTTCTTCCTTACGATGAATTAGGTGTACGGACTTTATGCGATTTTACGGACCATTAATTTTCTAACGAGATTAAAAATGTGTTAAGTTAATTGCTTTAACTCATAATAAGTTAGCGTGTGCTGCTTACCTGGATTGAAATAGTAGAAAGACTGCATTCATTCACTTGTAAAATCGTAACAATTCAAGTCTGGTGATTCTGCAAAATGCCTGAGTATATTGATAACATGATTTGCTGTGAAAACCGTAAGTGCAAAATTTGGTTTTATAGAATATGTTTAGGTCTGAATTCATCATCAAATCAATGGCAGTGTCCGTCTTGTGAGCAGCAACATGTGTGACATCATAGAAAGCTGTGTAATGGAAACCCATGTAAATCCAACTTTATACAGAGAAAAGTAGGGTTTACAAGGGGTGTGCAGTCTTTCTTTTGTTCTCACAAGTCGATATATTAAGGAAAACGAACCAATACCCCGGCATCCTGGATACAATCCGGGTTGTGGGTACTCATTAGAATTGCCTCATTGAGGTGTATAAAGAGATTTTTTTTATTTTTGTTTAGAATTGAACTTGAAATTTTAACCTATATCAATTGTTTTCAATTAGTAATCACCACAAACAGAGATATTATGAAAACGCACAACTACCGCAAGATCCAGGACACAACCGGGAATTTACCGGACAAATTAACTTCAGAAATGGACCCCTAAAATATTCAAAATGAAAAATATCTTTTAATAATCTTTTAGAATGGAGCTAATAATTTTATTTGGTACTAATTTTATTAATTTCTGACCACCCGAAGTTGAGATATTAGGGTTAACGCACCACTACCCCAAAATCAAGGACAAAATCCGAGAATTTCCCGGACAAATTAACTAAATAAATGGACCCCTAAAACGTTTAAAAAGTAAATTATATTTTAATAATCTTTTAGAATGGAGCTTAAAATTTTATTTGATACTAATTTTATTAATTTCTGACCACCCGAAGTGGAGATATTAGGGATAACGCATCACTACCCCCCATTTCCCGGACAATTCCCGGCGATTTCCCGGACAATTCCCGGACATTAGTGTGCACCGGTTTCCCGAGAATAAAATCTAAACTAGATTGGTTCCCCTTCGTTATTACCTCCCCTTCGGTACGCACATAAGTTATGTTGTAGCCACCTAGCGGAGACATTTACGACAAGGGAACCAATCTAAATCTAAAAAGGATAAAATCTGAAATTATAAAACCCGGGAGTAACAGCCGGAAGCCGAGAGTAAACTCCGAGAGTAAATTTTCGCAAACGAATAAAGGTAAACATTAACATATCTGAATGAAATTTGGATCAAAAGTAGAATATAGACTCCTTTTTAAAATGCATATAAGTTTTATATTTATAACTGAGTACTTTTCAAGATATGAACCGAAATATATGACCATTTCGCAAAATTTTCGCCCGGGAGTAGCTTTTGCGGTATTGACGATGGGAAGGTATAATTTGAGGACTTTTACTGGAGGACCAGAGGACTGAGGACCAAGTCCTCTAGAGGACCAGGGGTATAATTTGAGGACCAAATACAGGAGGACCAGTTCTTTAATCAGTCATATAATGGTTATGATAATTGAAGATAATTACTGTTTATTGAAAATGACACCTGCTGATATGGTATATCACCTCATGGGCATATATACGGACAAAAAGAAAATAAATAAATAAATAAAAAGGAAAAAGGTGTTATTATGCTCAGGAAATTTTTCACCAAAAATTTTATGAAATATATTTTTGGCATCTTGTTACTCTGATAAAAAATATTCAATTGAAATTAGAATTTCCCTACTTTCTATATACTTGATATAATATATCTGTTATTTTTTTTTAATTCACCAACTGCATGATGAACAGTGAGGATCCTGATCAGATGGCATCTTGTTACTCTTTTAAAAATTTTGACTAAAAATGTTCACTTAAATTAGAATTTCTCTACTTTCCATATACATGTACTTAATATAAGCTGTCTGTTAAATTCACAAACTGCATGATGAACAGTGAAGATCCTGATCAGATGGCATCTTGTTACTCTTTTGAAAATGTTCACTTAAAATTAGAATTTCTCTACTTTCAATATACATGTACTTATTATAAGCTATCTGTTAAATTCACAAACTGCATGATGAACAGTGAAGATCCTGATCAGACAGCATCTTGTTACTCTTTTAAAAATGTTCACTTGAAATTAGAATTTCTCTACAGTAAGTACTTTCTATATACTTATATAATCTATCTATTAAATTCACTAACTGCGTGACGAACAGTGAAGATCCTGATCAGATGGCTTATCTGGAGTTAAACTGTTTGCAAATGTAGGGATTGTCTTGTTCAGCGGGAGAAGTGGAAAAAATAAATAAAGGAAATCATGCGATAAAGAAATTCTTCTCCATATAAATAAATGAAATATATTTTAGGCATTGTGTTACTCTTTTAAAAAAAGTTGGTCGAGTTCTAATTGAAATTTCCCTACTAGGAAACCAAAAAAAACACAGTTATTTATTTTATTATTATTATTTTTTTTTGGTAGGACAATTTGGCCAAATTATTTTTTCCTAGTGGTTTTATCTATTCATATTCTATCAGTCATTTTATTACTTACAGGTAATGGCATTTTTTTTTAAGACTTCCAAGTATTACATTCAGAGCTATATATGACAAAAAAAATCTTATATCTTAAGCACCAAGCATTACCTTATAGCAGATGATTTTTTTTTCTTTTGTTTGTTTTTAGAGAACAATATTTCTATAGGACTCATATATGAAAAATGCTAAACAAGATTTTCTTTGAGAAGTATTGACTGACTGAACTGGTTATTAAGGTAACCGGGGGTGCTATAAGCACATAGGGGCTATCCCTTTGAGAAGTAAAAAAAAGGCTTGATATTATAATGGTTGTGATTGGCAGTTTAATGGTTATTTGTAGGTGGGGCTTATCCTATTGTAGGTGGGGCAAAGTTACGTATTACAACCAATGGCTGTAAGCCTATGATAAGGTTGAAATTTTGCAAATAATTGAAAGTCTTCATTGTTGAAATGTGTTGTTAGATCTTTCAGAAGCATTTTTTACGGCGTAGCCGTTCTGTTTTTGCTTTTGTCCTACATTTTTCGTTATTCCATTGGTCAATAAAACCACATGTCCAAGGAGATGACCATTTCATTGGTCAATGATTTGCATAAATAAATCTACTAAAAAAACACGACAGTTTACCGAAGTTTTAAACTCGGAAATGTTTCATTTTTTTATGTGAGACATGAATGAAAAATATATACAGTTTCGCATGCTCACCGTCTTGTCCTTTGATGACTATACGTCATATGTATAATTGTGTTTCTAGTGAATTCTGAAACTGCTGCGGTGAATAGCTATTTTGACCTAATTTCACGTGGTTGGTCTATATAGCGAAAGGAACCATTTCGCGAAAGGAAGGTTCCTTTCGCGAAAGGAAGAATTTTCTGCAAAAGGAATTGTCTGTTTGATTTGAGGTTTAACGTTCCCATCAACACTGTGTAGGTAATTTTGGAGACGTTGCTTCCAAGTTTGTGGAACTTTTACCCGACATTGAGATAAAATGACACCTCAAGCCCTGTTGCCCAATGAAACCAATAAAGAGATATAGCATGACAAAAAATGTAATAATCGCATTACAAATTGACAGATGTTTAATTTACAATATATGCCCAAGAAAAGTTTCAGTGTATCATTTGTCTTCAGCATACTTTATGTCCTCCATTTTAACACAAAATGGACATTTTCGAATATCATTAATGTTATATCAATTCTGAAAAGGAATAAGTGTAATTTGAGTTTTAGTTAGGTGCACATAAGATCAAGTTTCCGTCCGTTTGTCTGCTCGTCCGTTTGTTCGTCCGTCTATGCGTTTACGTCCACCATGGCGACAACCCTAAATGTTAACCCTAGAATTTGTGTTCAAAAACAGTAAATGATAAAGTTTTCTTATTTGTTGTGCATATACTTGAGATCATAAATGAAATGAGGTC
This sequence comes from Lucinisca nassula, assembly GCA_963580285.1. Taxonomy (NCBI): domain Eukaryota; kingdom Metazoa; phylum Mollusca; class Bivalvia; order Lucinida; family Lucinidae; genus Lucinisca; species Lucinisca nassula. The sequence goes on along the minus strand of OY757018.1, from coordinate 129,701,267 downwards.
ATGTTTTTAACCTTGACCTTTTACATTGACCTTAGCTCAAACAGGCGGGACACCGCCCTCTGCAAAGCTATTTTACCTCGCGTGACATCTGAATTGTTTGAATACAGTAAACCAGTTCATAGCTAGACAACTGTTGCTGTCACTATTGTAGCTCATATTTCTAAACAACCTTCCAATTAAATTTACGCCGCATATCTTTTTTAAAGATATTTCTTGTTTCTAATTATTTTGGGTGTTAATTAGGGCCTAATTTATTATTAATTTTCTTAAGTTGATCTGAAAATTGAAAAAAAAGTGACCTTCCATTGCAGTACTCACACAGGACCCATAAATAAGCATTTTTATTTTTATTATTTATACTGCAAACATAGGTTGCTGCCTCATTGAGGTGGTTCTAATTAGTACCCCTGATCTACTTCTTGGAACAGTAATGAGAAAGATACTGTATGCCCCTGTAAACCCTAGTAAGGTGTTTTTTAGGTGTATGTGTGTTGAGGAAGGTGGGAGGGGGGCATTTTATGGACATGTTCACCTGATGACATCTTGTCACTTGGGTGACTAAGATCTTTTTCCAAAAGGTTCATTTTTCCTTGAATATTACTCCTAATAAATAAATAAATAAAAGAAATAAACAATAAAATAAAATAAATAAATAATAAAAAACATTATTAAATAATGAAATAAATGCTTATTTATGGGTCTTGTGTGAGTACTGCAATGGAAGGTCACGTTTTTTTTTTTTGTTTTGTTTTTTTCAATTTTCAGATCAACTTAAGAAAATTAATAATAAAGTAGGCCCTAATTAACAGTCTGACAACGGACCAATAATAATTTACGGACCGTTTACGGACCATAACTTACCATTCACGGACCAAAGACGATTCAAGGACCAACAATAATGTAGCACTGGCAGACCATCCGTGGTTCATGAATGGCCATTCTCGGATCGAATTGAATTTTCATTGGTCTGTAAAAGGTCCGTGTTTTGTCAACGGGCATGCTCAGTCTGGGATTGCTACAAGAATAAGTTTGTGTATTATTAATTAAAAACATATAAAAGATTAGAAAAATACAAAAATAAAGTTATTTCATCGCTCCGTGAAGTAAGTAATTGACCCGGGAGTAGGCCGGGAGTAATTTCTTGGTTGAAATCGCCGTTTATTGGCGTTATTGCCCATGTCACATACATTGTATTTTATTAAACGTAGTCCTACTACCCTGACAGTTAATAGCAAAGGCACTGATCAGACTGCGGGGGTAGTTTGTGGCATCGTTTCTACATTATGTGGTCATAAAACAAATAGCGGCAAATATAAATGTTCCCGGGTCACATACTCCAACACCTCTTAAATCATAGGCGCAGGAGCAGGACGTGAGTTGGGTTGGGGTTTGAATGTGTGTCGAGTCCCGATATGACAAGTAAATAAATACATGTACTCCATGCTGAATCTCAGCTTTTCTTCTTACAAACGTTTAAGAAATACAATGTATGTGATAGAAGCAATAAGGCCGAGAATAAGGCAAATAAACGCCGATTTCAACCCAGAAATTACTCCCGGCCCACTTCCGGGTCAATTATTTACTAGGCGGAGCGATGAAATAACTTTAATTTTGCATTTTTCTAATCTCTGATATGTTTTAATTGATAATACATAAAGTTATTCTTGTAGAAACCCCAGACTGAACATATTTTGCAAAATGCTTGACATCGTCAATACCGCAAAAGTTTTTGTTTGTTTGTTTGATTTGAGATTTAACGTCCCCGTCAACACTGTAAAGGCCATTTTGGAGACGTTGCTTGCAATTTTGTGGGACTTTTACCCGACATTGAGATGAAATGACATCTCAAGCCCTGTCGCCCAATGAAACCACTAGGGTTTATTAGCATGGACGGTCCGCCTCGCACCGCGGTTCCTGGACAACCGGAAAAGTTACTCCCGGGCGAAAAATTTGCAACGTGGTCGTATATTTCGGTTCATATCTTGAAAAGTACATGATAAAAATGTTAACATTTTTTTTGCATTTTAAAGAAAAGTCTATATTCTACTTATAGTTAAAATTTCATCCAGATATGTGAATGTTTGGTACCTTTATTCGATTGTCAAAATTTACTTCCGGATTTTACTCCCGGCTCCCGGCCGTGACTACCGGGTTTTATAGTATTAGCTTTCACAAAAAGCTTGATTCTACGTTCATCACACACTAATTGTGAAGTACCTGGACTTGAAAGTAAAATCACAAAACATATCACGTGCATGTTGTGCAATTTTGTCATTTATATGTACGTGTATAACAGTCAGAATTTCCAAATTTTCTCTTCAATGGGACACAAAAACAAAATTACCGATTACAACTATACTTGTACTACATGCATACTCACGGTTTCTTTCATTTCACTTTCTAGGGTAACCTTTTTTATTTCGCTTTTTAGGTTAACCTTCTTATGAAAAAAAAAACTCCTCTAACAAAAACATGAAAAAAGTAGATGTGCTGTATTATGAGGGCAAAGTAAACAGCATGTTATTCACGAATATATGTTAATTTTCCAAGCGTGAGAGCACTCATGTATGCACATGTGATAAACTTAAGGCAGCCTTCCGGTAATTACCGGGTTTTAATAATTATGACAAATAACTACGATGACCATTACAAACGGTTCGGAGCACATGTGCAAAAGCTTGGTTATAAGAGATGCATATTGGAGGCATGTTTCCAGCATCTTTACCTTTGAAGATGACAATGCAGATCCCGATAGCCTCCATAAGAATGGTAAAGTTAAAAAGTTTTGATCATTCATAAAGTCCCTGAAAAAGGATGCGTTTGGGATCACTTCGCTAAGGGAAAATGGAATTCTAAAAACAGACTCGCGCGATAAGGCTAACATATGCAATAAACATTTTCTATCAGCATTTATGCGTGAAACTGATGTTGAGCTACCATCCAAAGGTAAAATTCCGTTCCCCTCTATGGGGGACATAACAAATGACCCCAAGGGGCTCGCTAAATTGTTGGGTAAGCTCAATATACATAAGGCATCTGGGTCCAACGACCTGGATGCCAGAGTACTTAAGGAATGTAGTGCTGAAATCACTCCTGTATTGGCCTTTATCTTCAATGACTCACTTACCCAAGGCAATATCAACAATGTCAACATTGGACCGGTACTCTCCTTGGTTTTCATCAATGATCTCCCTGATAATATCAGGTCATCGGTCCGTTTGTTTGCTGATGATTGTCTCGTATAGGAACATATATTCTCCTTCTGACTGTCTTATTTTACAAGATGACCTGGATCAATTTGCACAGTGGGAGGCCGACTGGCAGATGAAGTTCAATGCGGCCAAATGTCATTCAATGAGGGTGTCACGACACCATCCGGACAAGCAAGCAAATTAAGTTTGACTATACACTTCACCAGCAAATTTTGGAGCATGTTCAATCCGCCAAACATCTTGGTATCACCATCAATGACGATCTTTACTGGGGTCAACATATCTCTGAGATCATTACATCTAAAGCAACTAGGACTTTCGGATTCCTTAGACGTAATTTGGCCGTTGCACATAGGCAGACAAGGGATGTTCCATATAAAGCATTGGTTCGCCCTCAACTTGAATATGCATCACCCATTTGGCATTTCTATGTTAAAACTCAGATTCAGCAGGTGGAGAAGGTGCAGAGGACAGGTGCTCGATGGACCTGCAGGCGATGGCGAAATAGAAGTAGCGTCAGTGACATGATTATTGAGCTAGAATGACCGTCCCTGGAGGCCCGTAGTGAGCAATCCTCTTTAACCTTCTTCTATAAGATACACTCTGATACACTGTCTATTAATAAAGATAGGTATTTGGCCCCTGTCAACCCAAAACAAGGGCATCAAACTATCGTAGGTACCAGTCCTATAGCGATGCCCTGAAGAACTCCTTCTTTCCTAGAACTATTCCTCAATGGAACAGTCTTCCCTCCTCTGCGTGGATGCCAAGTAGAAGTAAAACAAGATCAGGAATTGATACAATTAACTTACTCCACCCATAAAAGACACCAAAGGGAAAGAAATACAAACATTAAGCGACCAGACCATAATGGAAACCTAAACAAAGGAAGGCCATAAGGACAGTTACTTTCCCACAAAATGGCCATATGGCCATCCAAAATTAAAAGACACAAGTGATACACACAGTAAGTAACAAACAACAACATAAATAAATCGCCACAGAAGAGCTCAAAGCCCGTACAGTGTAAGATTGAGTCCAAGAGGTGTGCGTTTTAGGATACCTCTGTTATGAAGATTGTAAATAGTTTTAAGGACGCACCAGTGACTCTTCTATTTTTTTTTCTCAGCTAAATTCTAAATTTAGCCACCCAATCAACTGAGGTAATGGCCAAACATGACCGACTCAGTATAAGACGATAGATAGATAGATAGATAGATAGATAGATAGATAGATAGATAGATAGATAGATAGATAGATAGATAGATAGATAGATAGGTAGGTAGGTAGGTAGGTAGGTAGGTAGACAGACAGACAGACAGACAGACAGACAGACAGACAGACAGATAGATAGATAGATAGATAGATAGATAGATAGATAGATAGATAGGTAGGTAGGTAGGTAGGTAGGTAGGTAGGTAGACAGACAGACAGACAGACAGACAGACAGACAGACAGACAGACAGACAGACAGACAGATAGATAGATAGATAGATAGATAGATAGATAGATAGATAGATAGATAGATAGATAGATAGATAGATAGATAGATAGATAGATTGTGGCTGTGCAGTCTTATCCAAGTTTTCACTTGAAGAATTTACTTTTGTTGGAAATGTCCAATGCTAGGAATTGGATCGTCCACATCCAAAGTTTGATCAAAACAGATCACTTTACTTCAGAATCAGAATCGGAATTGTTACTGGTGGCACGTAAAAGATAAAGATAAAGACGCTTTATTTAACGTTGCGTATCCGAAACAAATAGCATAAGCTCTGTAGAGCTTTTATTGGGACAAACAAAGTACCCTTTGACAAATACTTACCTGCCTTCATTTATCTTCCTATGACTACCCCTGATAATGAAAGCGTCCGCCAAGGGAGCGCCTAGTACCATTTTTCACGCCTTTGGTATGGCGCGGCCGGGGAACTAACCTGCGACCTCCCATTCCCGAAGCGGACGCTCTACCACTGAGCTATCGGGGCCGGTTTAAATGACATTCATACACCAGGACCTGAAGGGTAACGAAGGTCCCAAGGATTGTGGCTTTGCAAGGTTATCGGAATTTTCACTTGAAGAACTTGCTATGGTAGGAAATGTTCAAAGCATAAATTGGATCCTTCAGGCAAATTCTGGTGCAATTTGAGTATTTGCCCGCTACTGTGAAAAATGCTAAAATAGTAACAAAGTGGACAGGTGAGACTCTGATCAACATGGAGTGATGTAGGGGATTTCACCCGGGAGGGGTTTTGTCCTATTTGAAAAGTTCACACACAGGTTTTTGTTCACATTGTAAAAAGTGTGTTGAGAGATTAGAAACGCGGAAGGGATTATGCCCACCTATACAAAAATGAGCAGAAGGGATTTTATCAAAGCGGGATATTGTCCGTTTATCGTCCCTGGGTTTTCACCAATGCTTCTTCATTGTTATGTTCCTCTCTGGTTTGTATCATTTTTATGATTTCATGAATTTGCTGTTCATGTCTGCCATTACGATTCATTGTATTGCAAATAAAACTATTGCCATTGAATTGGAATTTCTTCGGCAAATACACGTGTACCGTAGACAGACGCGATGGGAAGAGAGAGGAACTGTTTCTGTAGCATGTCTGTCTACTGTCAATGGTATTGCTTGTTTCATTATTACCAGGAAGGAAAAACAGTAAACTGGTAAAACTCAAAGACCTTGACAAGGATCTCAACATTTCACCACATTTTAGAAAGAGCTGTAGATCTGCACTCTGTTTGCCTTTTTGGGTTCTTCGTATATGAGTTAGGTTCACATTTTCCCCTTGTGATGGTGATTGGATATTTTATTTATATTTATCAGTTCCTCGTCGTATATACTAGTAGACAATGACTTATAGAGCACTAGGATAAGCAGCTTAACTCAAATCTCGCAATGTCTCTTGAGTCACTGTTCATGTATATTCAGTTCAAAAAATTGTAGCACAAACTTCTGTCGACAGAGCTTATGTTTTAAATAAATATGTTCTGCCTGTCCAGGAACCGCGGTGCGAGTCGGACCGTCCACGCTAATAAACCCTATTGGTTTCAATGGGCGACAGGGCTTGAGATGTCATTTCATCTCAATGTCGGGTAAAAGTCCCACAAAATTGGAAGCAACGTCTCCAAAATGACCTTTACAGTGTTGACGGGGACGTTAAACTTCAAATCAAACAAACAAACAAATAAATATGTTCTATAAAATCCTCTTTATCTTTTACAGTTTTTAAGCAATTTTAAGAATTTGATGCCATATGAAAGAGAATAGACAATAGTGTTTCATTATTATTATTATTATTATTATTATTAATAATAATTATTATTACTTGTAAAGATTGTGGAAACTGCAATTTAAAGAATAATTTAATGATGAATTTTTGATGCTAGAACTGGGATTTTTTCTCCATTTTTCATAATACGCGAACATCAATTACAGGTCATAACAAATCATATTTTGAATCGAAATGCACGTCCAACGACAGATCAACATTTCTGCATATTAGCAGTGAACAGGGTATTTCAATATCTCATGCCATTTAATGTTTAATTTGCTACAAACAAACTAAGAGCTAATCTAGGAAAATGAGAGAGATTCTGCGAGACTTGGGCTTAGTGGCTAATCTTCACACTGTTGTAGATTAGTTATAACGTACGCAGACATATAGTCGTCAGGAAAATAAGGTCGTCATAGTTTGTCAAGGTACTTCATTTTGACCAAGGCGCATTTTTATACTCGAACCAGGGGATGAATCAGTTCGAACAAACCCCAGAATAGCTTATTTGGTCTGGAAAACAAAGTCACATTTTATTTTAAAGGAATAGGATCATAAACATGTAGATGCAATTTTGAAGTCATGTCTTAGAGTAAGGGGATTTTGGAACAAATTTCATGAAGATCAGTGATGCGGTTTCATAGTACATGTAGCTGAAATTACGAAAGAATAGTAGATCTACATTCTTACAGCAAACAGATCAGGTGTTCCACTAAACACGGTTAAAAGAGTAAATTTATTATGCCGGCGACAAAGTTTTGGTGCCAGTCTTCACCAATATGGAGATAATTCTATGTCAAACGCCATAATTGAATCGATTGGAAAAATCAGATTTCAAAGTGCAGTGTCGATTTTAACGACTACCGTTCCCAATATGAGTTTACCATACCTTTCGGACTTTGTTCACAAGAGGTTGTGACCAGGATGCCAATCCATAATCCAAACTAAAAAATCTGTAAACGAATGACGAATCAGACTGTTTAGAACAACAGACATGGACCCCTGAATGAAGGGTGTAATCAGACGTCCGCGGGTAGTAAACATTGCTTGATAATGAGGCTAGCCCACTAAGCATATCGACCTTAAGGAGGAACGTATGTCTGGAATTTTGAAAAAAAAATAATATAGAAACAGATGCCGAGGAAAAGCCACAATCAAATATTACAGCCTGCCAATGGCACCAAGAGGAAAACTATCTAACAATAAGGGGGTGGGTGGGGCGGGGAGGGGGGGGGGGACAGCACAGCAACCAGCTCCCTCTTCCCCACAAGAGGTGATCAAGGTGCAACAAGCATAATTAATGAAAATTAAATAAGTAATAATGATGATAATAATACACAACCGTAAGCACATACAACCAGAAGAGCCCCGTCGGAAAAACCGACAAAGCTACAATTAAAATAAACAACATTAGAACCACCGGCTTAAGGTGGCGGGTAGCGAGAACCACTGGGGAGTTTAAATCGATTCTGTAGGCCCAACCTTCACTCCAGGTTCTCATATTATTTACAACACACAAAGTAGTTGGTCCACCTGAAGGTCTACTTATGGCTCGTCTTTTGCAAAACAACCACCGCCCCCACCCCCACCCCCCAAAAAAGGGAAGAGGGCATATATGGGTTAATCAGCAGCCACGTAGATCGTTCCTTCGTAGAAAAGCTGACAGGGAGTCATTTCGATTTAGAAAATTCAAATGTATTTGTGAAATTCACAATCGGAATGGCAAACAGTGTGGATTCAGGTCAATAAATTAAGCATGACGAAAATACGCCTATTTCATATTGACCCCCGAAAAACACCACTTTTTATTTAGTAAAACTGGGATTTACAGAGGTATGCATTATCATTCTTATTCCTGCTCAAAACATAGATTGTGAGTATTCGTTAGAACCGCCTCACCGGGGCGGTTCTAACGAGTTCCCACAATCTATGTTTTGAGCAGAAATATGAAAAATGTCGGATTTTGTATCTGAAAAATTTCATTTTTGATATTAAATTAGTATATTTGAATAGGAATGCATGTAATCCGTAATGTATGACATTCTATCCTAGTGGCAACGCAGACTGATATGAGTCTTTGATATGCGCACATTCCTGAAGACCCCCTTTTGCATGACGCGGCCGAAACATAATCAAAGCACTGAGAGTACTGTTGGGCTGTGTCTGAGTGTAGGCTGAGCTTGGAACTGTAACTGTTTCGTTTAAACTAGTAAGAAAAGATCACACAGGAAAGGCCACAGTCCAAGAACGCACCTATAGAACGTGACATGGAGGCACACACAAGAACAGACGAAACATGAACCAACGGCACAAAGCCAAATATCAAATAAGACACTGCAAAAGAACGACCGCCCTGGGACCCTTAAATTGCAGTCAAAGTTTAAGCGAAAGGTGAAGACCCCAGTCAGATGCCGTGGAACGCGGCGTCTGATCTGGCTCCTAACTGTTTTGCCAACCCATGAGTCCAGTCCAAATTCTATTATTAAACTCTTACACATCGATAAGAATAGCGCGGTTATTCTCGTTTTGCAGTAAGTCGGTTAAAGTCACGTGGATTTCAGCATTGAAAAGCTTTCTCTGCTTTATAACTTTTGTTCGACTGATAAAAATCGACCCATCGTGGCTTGAAGAAATAGATGGGCTGCATAATGCTTCCACGCAGAGCTGAAACCGACCGCACACGAGTACTGGTAAACCGCTTAGAGGATCTATGCCTGCCCAGGCAAAGCGATGCGAGCCGGACCGTCCATGCTTATAAACCCTACTGGTTTCATTGGGCGACAGGCCTCGGGATGTCATTTCATCTCAATGTCCGGCAAAAGTTCCTCAAAATTGGAAGCAACGTCTCCAAAATAACCTACATGAGTTGCATATGGTGTGATATAGGAGTCCGGTTTTCCACCAGTTCGTTCGTCCGTCCGTTCGTTCGTCAAACCGTCGACATTTGCGACCACCTTAGCGTTCAACCTAATGTTCAAGTTCATTTCTGAAGCACTATAAGAGCTTCATTAATGATACTTGGTACAAACTTGCATCAAAGGATGGGAACTTAAATGCAAGCATCCATATTTAACTTTGACCAACATTTCACTGTCTTTGTAAACTACTACCCATTTTGCAACCTCTTCGTTCAACTGAAAAACCGATTCCCTTATTGTCAGATCAAAAGATGTCAATTTACCTCTATGTCTTTGATGCAAAAAGTACAAGGATTGTCACGAAGTACTGTGAAGACCAGTCAATCATGTTTGACAGTCAAGCGTGAAGACTTTGCTTCTTTGACCTCAAAATGATGTAAAATTTGAAAATGTATCACCATGACACAATGTAATGACCATGGTGATGGTGAAATTATTTCAGTTCACGTCTTTGATCTTTACATACAAAAGAAACATTTGACACTGCCTACGATAGAATGTTGCAGCTAAAACAAAATTTGTACTATTACGCCAACTCTAGCGCTCACTCTACTCTCAAAAACTGTAGGAACCCCATTTAATATTCTTGGAACAAACTTGTATCTAGGAATGGGAACTTTAATGCAAGCATTCAAATTTGACACTGATCTACATTTCATGGTTCACCAACTCTGTGTCCGCACAGGCGCGGCATAGCTTTTAGCGGAGTTCTCGTTAAATACAGGGAACGGGACCGAGTTTTCAAAGCTGACAGAACGTAAATAGCTCAAACAGCCTTGGGACTGTGAAAAATTGTTCTAGGCATTGGTACGTAGTTTGAAGGTCACTGAGAGTTATTCAATTTGCTAGGCCGTTCAAAGAGTAAGAGCGCTGACTTCTAATCTTTAGGTCCCTCACCGCTGTGGTTCGAGCCTCGCTCGGGCCACATGCTAGACGCCAAGTTCTGCAACGGAAAGTCAGGTGGTTTTTCTCCAGGAAGTCCGGTTTCCGCCCACCTCTGATTAACAATCGGTTCGAAATAAGTGAAATAACGTTGAAAGGGTAGTAAAACCAAAAATACCAAAAAAAAAGAAGAAGGAAAGAAAATAAAATAACGCGAGGCCAGGGGGGGGGGGGGGGGCATAATAGGGATGACTTAGGATATCTGTGATCTTCTATAAATAAAATGTATGTACTCATTGAATACCAATAAGTATACAACATACATTTGCAACATACATTTACAAGAATAAAAAAGAAGCCCAAAAAAAAAGTACCAAAATAACCACAGACAGTTGTTATCTTGAGTTAACAAGCTTATATAATTTTGATAATAGGATGACTTAGGTAATCTGTGATCTTCTATAAATAAAATGTATGTTGTGTACTCGTTGTGTACCAATGAGTACACAGGATACAGTCGCAACATACCTTTATCAGAATAAAAAAGAAGCAAAAAACAAACAAGAGGGCCCAGAGGGCCCTGGTTCGCTCACCTGATCCAATGTATAATAAATGAGCCCCAGGCAGAGTCAATTTTGGCCCCAGGGCTATAATTTGAACAATCTTGGTAGAGGTCCACAAGATGAAGCTTCACATCGAATATGAAAGACCTGGGCTTTGTGGTTTCAGAGAGGAAGATTTTAAAGGTTTACCCTGCATAAAGAAGTCTATGTAAAACAAGATTTTCCCTAAATAAGTCTATGTAAAACCAAAGGGCCCCAGAGCGGGGGCATTTTTGGCCCCAGGGCTATAATTTGAACAATCTTGGTAGAGGTACACTAGCTAAAGCTTCATAACAAATATCAAAGACCTAAGCCTTGTGGTTTCAGAGAAGAAGATTAAACCCTATTGGTTTCAATGGACAACAGGTCTTGAGATGTAATTTCATCTCAATGTCGGGTGAAAGTCCCACAAAATTGGAAGCAACGTCTCCAAAATGACCTTTACAGTGTTGACGGGGACGTTAAACCTCAAATCAAACAAACAAACAAACAAAAGATTTTCCCTATATAAGTATGTAAAACCAAAGGGCCACATGGCGGGAGCATTTTTGGCCCCAGGGCTATAATTTGAACAATCTTGGTAGAGGTCCACTAGCTGAAGCTTCATAATAAATATCAATGACCTAAGCCTTGTGGTTTCAGAGAAGAAGATTTTTCAAGATTTTCCCTATATTAGTCTATGTAAAACCAAAGGGCCCTTGAGCAGGGGCATTTTTGGCCCCAGGGCTATAATTTGAACAATCTTGGTAGGGGTCCACTAGATGAAGTTTCATACCAAATAGCAAAGATCTTGGCCTTGCAGTTTCAGAGAAGAAGATTTTTAAAGATTTTCCCTATATAAGCCCATGTAAAACAAAAGGGCCCCCGGGCGGGGGAATTTTTGGCCCCAGCATTATAATTTGAACAATCTTGGTAGGGGTCCACTAGATGAAGCTTCATACCAAATATCAAAGACCTGGGCCTTGTGGTTTCAGAGAAGAAGATTTTTAAAGATTTTCCCTATATAAGCCCATGTAAATTCAAAGGGCCCCGGTGCGGGGGCATTTTTATCTCTAGCACTATAATTTGAAAAATCTTGGTAGGGGTCCACTAGATGAAGCTTCATACCAAATATCAAAGACCTGGGCCTTGCGGTTTCAGAGAAGAATATTTTTAAAGATTTTCCCTATACAAGCCCATGTTAACCCAAAGGACCCCGGTGCGGGGGCATTTTCGGTCCCAGCACAATAATTTGAACAATCTTGGTAGGGGTCCACTAGATGAAGCTTCATACCAAATATCAATGTCCTGGGCCTTGTGGTTTCAGAGAAGAAGATTTTTTAAGTTTTCGGTGAAAAAAATCTATTTTTGGCTCCTGTGACCTATATGTGCAACGGACCGGAACCATTTGAACAACTTTGAAAGGGGACCACCTAAGGATCATTCTTGTGAAGTTTGGTCAAAATCTGATCAGTGGTTTAGGAGGAGATGTCGTTTAAAGGAAAAGTTTACGGACGGACGCACGGACGCACGCACGAGACGCACGGACGGACGACGGACAAAAAGTGATCCCAAAAGCTCACCTTGTCACTACGTGACGGGTGAGCTAAAAAACGTACCAAAATAACCCCAAACAGTTGTTATCTGCAGTTAACATGCTTAAATAAGTTTGACCCTCTTTTACCCCACTTTTACATGGTAAAATATAGGTATCAACCATGATTTTTCATACATTACATTTGCCGGATCCCGGGGAAACTGTTTGGATATGAGTTCGCTAGGCCGAATGTTCACGTATCTTCCGAGGGATCCGGCAAATATTAATGCAATAAAATGACCATGGACGATCATTGTTCTTGCACAACTTACAATTCCCACAGCAATGTTTGATGAAAGGGCCCTAAAGCTCCAAATAACCTTTTCAAATTCGACCGGCAAACCAACATGGCTACAAGTTCAGAATGTTGTTTCCAATGGCATTGCTACCGCTGTAACCCTCTTAGGTCGTCATACTCGTAGAACTAAAACCCTACGTTTAGGGCGATAACGTAACGTAATCAAAGCAAGGCCCGTCTTGTGGCATCAAAAAATAATACCCATGTTCAAACAGCACGCGGATTTCATGATTTGAGCATGGGTTTTGTTGTTTCCAAGGGCACGGCGTTAGGTTCATTTGAATGCGCATAGGTATTTATGCAAGAACTTGGGATTGCAGGGTTGTACATTATTTTTCTTATTTCTGCTCAAAAACGTAGACTGTGGATACTCGTTAGAATCGCCTCGCTGAGGCGGCTCTAAAGAGCTCCCACAATCTATTTTTTGGCCAGAAAAGTATCAAATTGTTCAACAGAAAATTTTCTTTTTATTTTTTTGGTGGTAAAATTTTCAATATAATATTTGAATAGGCGTGTTTTCTTAATGGGGTAACAATTAAAGGGACTCAAGAACGAGCTCGATTTAGCCATGATAAACGAGCCATCCGTCTTCGAGTTATTGAAGTTTCATTATATTCAATACATTTAATTCTTTGATTTTGTACCTGATTCACCGGTATGTGTACATTATACTTCTGTTTACCTAATGCTTGAACAACGGATCGAAAAATATAATTGCCTTAGCAACTAAAAGAAAAAGAAAGATAATGGCACATTTGCAAAGATGAAGAGGTGATCAATTTTGTTTTATATGAAACACTCCCATACATGTACGTATTGTTTCGCTCGTTATTTCTTAAAATGGAAAATTTTACTTTTTCTATGGAACATATCCTGGATAAACTCAATGCAGAAGAATTAAAAACACATCTCGGTGGTATATTGTTCATGGGTATTCCAATGTTTATTGGAGTTGTTGGAAATTCGCACGTGTTGGCTGTGTTTGTATTTAAAATAAAACCATCAAACAACAGAACGTTTATCTGCTGTCTTGGAGTAGTGGACATGGTAGCTAGTACATTCGGCATTCCATTCGGTATCGTTATATTGGCTCGTCCTTTGGTGTTCTACAATGCTATATTTTGCAAAATAATATTACTTTTAAACTACTTCATGTGCTCATGTTCCGGACTTATTCTTTTGGTAATCACTGTGGACAGATACAGGAAAATTTGTTGTCCTATGGGTTGGCAACTGAGTCGGAAAATGGCCAAAATCATTTGCATTTTGACAATTAGTGTTTCTTTTGGAGCCTCGTTACCGGCTTTCTTCATATTTGGACATAGTTCGGTTCCAACAAGGCACGCCAATATCACCGGAGTTCATTGTTCAACAGACGATAAATATCGCGCCACAGACTACCCAACTATCTTCAACCTGACTTTAATGGCCCTGGCAATCATCGCTGGCATAGTGTTTGTGGTACTATATATTTTAATATGTCTAGTACTACGGAATCGTGGAAAACCAATGTCTCAAAGCGCGGTAAACGAACGCCGAAAAAGGGAAGGAAATTTCTTATTAACAGTGAAAGTAATATCCCAGTCAAGCCATTTACGCGACACTGACGGCATTGAAGGACCAGGTCTTGTTGCCTCAGAGCATGTATACTCGATGGGGAGTTCAGAAGAGTTAACTTGTTCAAGAATACGTTCTATCAAAGTCAAAATGAATGTGAAAAACCACATTTCCATGTTCAAAGAAACCAGGAGGAAGACGATTATATTTTTCATAATAGTTGCTGTATACTTCTGTAGCTATATACCTAATCTCATTGTCAAGGTTATGGCGTTCACCAATTATGAATATTTCCACACTCTTACTATCAGTAATGCGATCTGTTTCAATATCTTCAACTGGTTTTTCTTTGTAAATAATGTCGCCAACCCGATAGTTTACTTTTTTCTTGACGTAAAGTTTAGAGCTGAGCTTAAATTATTTTATGGAAATTGTATGAATATATTTCGAAGGAATTTATAAATGACATTAGGCCTAAAATAGCTGCCGAAAAAAGTTAGGACCGTAAGTCTAAAAAGAACTTATTCTTTCATGTCAACTTTTTATTTGATGGAAAAAGAGGAAAAATCTTTAAACGTGCTAAAGTCCAATCACATTACCATGAAACATTCAAATAATGAGGTTTTAAGTATGAGAGAACCAAAATAAAATGGTTTAAGTATAAGTTTTGCTATCTAGACAATTTTCAGCAAAAGCATTCGAAAATATTAATGCCGGTATTTTTTCTGGATTGCCATAAAAACTGCAGCGTCGGCACAAAAACTCAGGATCGGCGGTGTAAGCAGAAACATGGCTATTTTTAAGTACTTACAAACTCGTTGATAAAAATGGTTTATAAATAAATAAATATAATAAATAACCCTAAATAACCCAAACCCTAAATAGCATGGAATGCCATTACCAGTAATTTATCTGGTGGTCGATGGTTCGAATGTGCACTGTACTGGTTAAGCCTGCCCCGAAAAAGTGTGATTAGGTTAACTGACCGGTTCGATATGACATTTAATAGATGCGTTAAGCGAAAGTTTAGTCTGTCAGTTTATCAAACCACACTAAGGGGTTAACCGGTAGGGTGCCCATTCTTTCGCTAGAAACGGACTAACAGCTTTCTTGAAAATGCGGAAGGGAGAGAATGGCTGAAAGGAAGATTTCATGGTCAGTGTCCACGAAATAATGTTGCCTACCCCAGCAGATATGGAATCCTCCTGATCACCATTCAGATGCGTATTGAACTGAGTTACTGAGGCCAAAAATGTGTCTTCGGACACGTGCACCCAGAGAAGAATTATTTCAGTTCGTGGCATATGCTAAAAAGAAACATTTAAGGGATAAATGTATTCAAAATTGTCGGTTTGGGAGAAAAATCGGCGGTTTCTACGGTCGGAAATTTCGTTATACGGCGACGCGTCAGCTGAGCTGTAAAACGGAATTTGCGACCGTAAAAACGACGATTTACCTCCCGAAATGACAATTTTCAATACAGATATCCCCATTCACTCGGTTTGTTTAAAAATGTTCTTTCTGCCCTGCACGGCAAACGTAGTGAGCTGCTTAAAACCAAGTACCAACCATGATTTCCGTTGGTATAGGGTCGAATATACTGTCGCAAATTTTTCAATTTTCACGTTGTCCAATCAGACGCCGCGTTGCATACGAAAGTGCATTAGAATTAGATTTAAAGGCAGCCGTGATACTGAAAATGTGAGAGAAACATCCCTAACTAACTAACTAAAAAAAAAAAAAAGACACACACTTCTATAGTGGCGAAAAGGCAAAACAGTACATCCAGTACATATGACATATGATATGCTGTAATGTAATGAACCGACTGAGACGGACTTAGTTGCGGTGCAGTAGACGTATGTTATGCTATTTGCTGTGGTTTTACGGCCCAGTCAACAGCTAAGGTCACATCGAGCCAGCCAATTTCCTTCACTGTTCCTGGACAAGCTTAGACCCTCTAAGCAGTTTACCAGTACTTACTGACAATCAATAGGTCAACGGCCGAGTCCTCAAGCTACCGTCCATCTCAAGCCGTCTTCCAAGAGATGGGGCATTAGAAAAAAGTAAAGATAGGATGGAGTAGAGGAAAAATAATACAGTTCCCGTCCCGCACCGGCTTCAAGTACATCAGGCCCTTGCCCTACTGAAACCAAAGCAGTAGAACGCCTTGAACTCAACATGCGGTAGCCGTAACATACCGAAACTGCTTTCGGTATGTTACGGGTATTGCACCACACTCAAACAGTTTTGCTTCCTACCATCCCGATCGGGTCGTCCCCGGTTCTCTTCTGGCTCTGAAGCCGGACTGTCGTTGAGATCCTGACCTTGATTTATGACTGTTTTATTTCATACATGGCCGTTTTACTCTGCATTTTACAGTCATGAAACTGTTGAGATTTGAGGTTTAATGTTCATGTCAACACTATTTAGGTCATCTTGGAGGCGTTACTTCAAATTTTATGGGATATTTAGCCGACATATAGGTGAAAGTGCCACCCAATGAAACTATTAGGGTTTATATGCACTGGGCACACACCACTGCCTGGAAGGCTTAGACCTTCCAAGCGGTTTACCAGTACTCATATGCGGTCGATTTCAGATCTTCGCGGAAGCATCATGCAGCCCATTCTATTTCTCCGAGCCCCGATGGTCGTGGGGGGGGACTATTGAGGTATGACGATCAATCTGTAATAGTTATATGCAATGTTGATATACTGAGCCAAAGTCATAACATAACAAGGTATCATATGTCACCTTTATTCAATACAAGTATTAGCTTTTACAAACAACTTGAGTTTACGCTAAGCACATACTAATTTGTATAGTACTTGCAGTGGAAAGTAAAATTGTAAAACTTATAATATGATTGGTGTAATAATGTGCCAGTTAATATGTAAGTGTACCGGTATAACAATCACAGATTACAATTAGGGATTTCCAAATGTTCTTTCCATTGTGACATAAAAACAAAATTGCCGATCTTTCATCATCGATTACAACTACTTGTACTACATGCCTACATTTATGCTTTCTTTCTTTTTGCATTCTAGGTTAACCTTTCATTTCGCATTCTTGGGTAACCTTTCATTTCGCATTATTGGTTAACCTTTCATTTCGCATTGTAGGTTAACCTTATGGAAATAAATCCATGGCATGCAGTTTTCCGTGTAACAAAATAAATAAATAAACTAGAGCCAGTGTTTATGAAACACAATGCCCCCAACTGCTTGACCCTAACACTGCTTGACCCTAACACTGCTTGTCCCTAACAGTAATTGAGTTATCTTTTTTTATTTGGCTGTAATGCTGAAATTTTTTGAAGGAACATTACACAAGAAAAACTGAAGTAAATCAGGTCATTTATTTATCACCCCATACCAGTGTTTTAAGTTACAGGACAATAGCTCATACAGTTTTAGAGATACAGTCAACCAGTTTGTAAATTTTCAGGACAATAGCTCAAATTGTATTTGAGATATCTTGCTTACAATTGTAAGCTTAAAACGCGAAAAATTTCCAAGGGCCATAACTCAAGAAAAAAATATTGTATTTTTTTCAAAAGTTGACCCATTTATCTACTCATCATCCCCAACCAGTCTGTAAAGTTTTAGGGCAATAGCTCAAACAGTTTACAAGATATCTTGCTTACATGCTTGAAACATGCAAAATTTCAAAGGGTCATAACTCAAGAAAACAAATCAGATTTTTTTCAAAAGTTAATCAGTTCATCTACTCACTTTATCCTGAACCAGTCTGTAAAGTTTCAGGGCAATATCTCAAACATTTTTGTTAGATATCTTGCTTACAAGCATAAAACGCGCGAAAGTTCAAAGGGGCATAACTCAAGAAATAAATTGGATTTTTTGTCGAAAGTTAATCAGTTCATCTTCTCATCATCCCCAACCATTCTGTAAAGTTTCAGGACAATAGCTCAAACAGTATGTAGTTTTTGAGTTATCTTGCTTACAAGCTTAAAACACAAAAATTTCAAAGGGCCATAACTGAAGAAAACAAATCGTTTTTTTTTTTTTCAAAAGTTAATCAGTTCAACTACTCATCATCCTGAACCAGCCTGTAAAGTTTCAGGGCTATAGCTCAAGCTTAAAACGCCCAAAAGTTCAAAGGGGCATAACTCAAGAAAAAAAATGGATTTTTGTCAAAAGTTAATCAGTTCATCTTCTCATCATCCCCAAACGTTCTGTAAAGTTTCAGGGCGATAGCTCAAACAGTTTTAGTTATCTTGCTTACAAGCTTAGAACGCAAAAAAAAAATCAAAGGACCATAACCCAAGAAAAAAATCTGATTTTTTCAAAAGTTAATCAGTTCATCTACTCATCATCCCAAACCAGTCTGGAAAGTTTCAGGGCAAAAGCTCAAAGAGTTTTTGAGATATCTTGCTTACAAGATTTCAAAGTATTTTGCAAAGGAGCATAACTCAAGACAGGGGCAAAATCCTTCGGTTTTTTTTTTCAAAAGTTAATCAGTTCATCTACTCATCATCCCAACCCAGTCCGTAAAGTTGTAGGGCAAAAGCTCGAACAGTTTTTGAGATATCTTGCTTACAAGATTTCAAATTATTTTGCAAAGGGCATAACTCAAGACAGGGGCATAATCCTTCGGATTGTTTTCAAAAGTTAATTAGTTCATCTACTCATCATCCTGAACCAGCCAGTAAAGTTTCAGGGCAATAGCTCAAACAGTTTTTTGAGATATCTTGTTTACAAGCTTAAAACGCGCAAAATTTCAAAGGGGCATAACTCAAGAAAAACAATTGGATTTTTGTCAAAAGTTAATCAGTTCATCTTCTCATTATCCCCAACCAGTCTGTAAAGTTTCAGGGCAAAAGCTCGAACAGTTTTTGAGATATCTTACTAACAAGATTTTGAAGTATTTTTTGCAAAGGGGCATTACTCAAGAAAGGGGCGTAGTCCTGCTGTGAAAAAAATGGATTTTTGTCTAAAGTTAATCAGTTCATCTTCTCATCATCCCCAACCATTCTGTAAAGTTTCAGAGCAATAGCTCAAACAGTTTTTAGTCATGTTACTTACAAGCTTAAAACGCAAAAAATTCAAAGGGCCATAACTCAAGAAAAAAACTTCGGATTTTTTTCAAGTTGATCAGTTCATTTACTCATCATCCCAAACCAGTCTGTAAAGTTTCAGGGCAAAAGCTCAAACAGTTTTTGAGATATCTTGCTTACAAGATTTCAAAGTATTTTGCAAAGGGGCATAACTCAAGACAGGGGCATAAACCTTCGGATTTTTTTCAAAAGTTAATCAGTTCATCTACTCATCATCCCAAACCAGTCTGTAAAGTTTCAGGGCAAACGCTCGAACAGTTTTTGAGATATCTTGCTTACAAGATTTCAAAGTATTATTTTGCAAAGGGGCATTACTCAAGAAAGGGGCATTATCCTGATGAGAAAAAAAAATGGATTTTTGTCGAAAGTTAATCAGTTCATCTTCTCATCATACCCAACTATTCCGGTAATGTTTCAGGGCAATAGCTCAAACAGTTTTTGAGTTATATTGCTTACAACCTTAAAACAACAACAACAACAAAAAAAAAAAAAATCAAAGGGCCATAACTGAAGAAAAAAAATTTCGGATTTTTTTTTTCAAAAGTTAATCAGTTCATCTACTCATCATCCTGAACCAGCCTGTAAAGTTTCATGGCAATAGCTCGTACAGTTTTTGAGATATCTTGCTTACAAGCTTCAACCGCGCAAAATTTCAAAGGGACATAAATCAAGAAAAAAATGGATTTTTGTCAAAAGGTAATCAGTTCATCTTCTCATCATCCCCAACCATTCTGTAAAGTTTCAGGGCAATAGCTCGAACAATTTATAGTTATCTTGCTTACAAGCTTGAAAAAATTTTTCAAAGGGCCATAACTGAAGAAAAAAAAAAACGGATTTTTTTCAAAAGTTAATCAGTTCATCTACTCATCATCCTGAACCAGCCTGTAAAGTGTCGGGGCTATAGCTCAAATTTTTTTTAGATATCTTGCTTACAAGCTTAAAACGCGCAAAATTTCAAAGGGGCATAACTAAAGAAAAAAAAGGATTTTTGTCAAAAGTTGATCAGTGCATCTATTCATCATCCCCAACCATTCTGTAAAGTTTCAGGGCAATAGCTCAAACAGTTTTTTAGTTATCTTGCTTACAAGCTTAAAACACACAAAAAAATCAAAGGACCATAACTCAAGAAAAAAAATTCAGATTTTTTTCAAAAGTTAATCAGTTCATCTACGCATCATCCCAAACCAGTCTGTAAAGTTTCGGGGCAAAAGCTCAAACTGTTTTTGAGATATCTTGCTTACAAGATTTCATTGCAAAGGGGCATAACTCAAGAAAGGGGCATAGTCCTGACGAGGAAAAAAAAAAGAAGATTTTTGTCGAAAGTTAATCAGTTCATCTTCTCATCATCCCCAACAATTCCGTAAAGTTTCAGGGCAATAGCTCAAACAGTTTTTTTTAGTCATCTTGCTTACAAGCTTAAAACGCAAAAAAAATTCATAGGGCCATAACTCAAGAAAAAAATTTCGGAATTTTTCAAAAGTTAATCAGTTCATCTACTCATCATCCCAAATCAGTCTGTAAAGTTTCAGAGCAGAAGCTCAAATAGTTTTTGAGATATCTTGCTTACAAGATTTCATTGCAAAGGGGCATAGTCCTGACGAGAAAAATATGGAGTTTTGTCGAAAGTTTCTGTTCATCTTCTCATCATCCCCAACCATTCTGTAAAGTTTCAGGTCAATAGCTCAAATAGTTTTTTAGTTATCTTGCTTACAAGCTTAAAACGCAAAAAAATTCAAAGGGCCATAACTGAAGAAAAAAGAAATCGGATTTTTTTTCCAAACGTTAATCAGTTCATCTACTCATCATCCTGAACCAGCATGTAAAGTTTCAGGGCAATAGCTCGTGCAGTTTTTGAGATATCTTGCTTACAAGCTTCAAACGCGCAAAATTTCAAAGGGGCATAACTCAAGAAAAATAATGGACTTTTGTCAAAAGTTAATCAGTTCATCTCCTCATCATCCCCAACCATTCTGTAAAGTTTCAGGGCAATAGCTCAAACAGTTTTTTAGTTATCTTGCTTTCAATCTAAAAACGCAAAAAGAATTTCAAAGGGCCATAACTCAAGAAAAAAATTCGGATTTTTTTTTTCAAATCTACTCATCATCCCCAACCAGTCTGTAAAGTTTCAATCCAAAAGCTCGAACAGTTTTTGAGATATCTTGCTTACAAAATTTCAAAGTATTTTTGCAAAGGGGCATTACTCAAGAAAGGGGCATAATCCTGACGAGAAAAAAAACACTGGTCAATTATTTTTTCATAAGGAATCCATATATGAAAGTTCAAAAACCTAGCACCCATGGTTCTTAAGTTATGCTATGCAGTAAAAAAGCGGGACGGACGGAAGGACGGACGGACGAACAGGGCAAAAGCAATATGCCCCTACAACTTCTTCGAAGTTGGGGGCATAATAAATAAAATAGAAAACGAAAAAAAAAACAACAAAAAAAAAACCTGGTGTGTTGTTTTAAAAGCCCCCGGTTCGATTCCCCGCAGCGGTTATATATTTCGGTGTCCGAACTTGCTCCACTGGCATCATTTGCAGAGATAAATGCACCACGTTAACTGGAGCCCCCCCCCCCCCCCCCCCCCCCCTGTGCAGGGAGAACCATTCCCTGTGTGTGCAGGGAGAACCATTGCCTGTGCGAGGTATGTACGGAGATGGTTTATGGAACCAGTAACCATGCCAGTCACCATGCAATACGCATGCGCCGACTGGAGTGCTGGCTCCACGTTTTGCATTTCCGGCCTGATTTCCTACTTTCGATTTATTATTTACGACCAGCTGACTGACAACCTGTTCAGCTGAGAATACTAAGTCTTAGGTTTATCAAAGTAATAATTAATTCTCATGATCCACACACACACTAGAAATAAGACTGTGTCATATGTTAATTTTTACACAATTTGTATTTGTAATCATACATCCTCTATCAGCTGAATTGTCCGCTGGAGAGAAAATTGTCAATAAATTCGTCATGGTCCTAGTACGGCAAATGTCACTGTGAAGGTAGGGTATTGTATCCCGTGGTGACTGGGAAGTATGGCAAGCCATTTTAGTATTTATTATGGAGTGTGTGTGTGTGAATTCGGGTTTAATGTCCCTTTCAACAATTTTTCAGTCATATCACGACGGTGTCTGGTTTCGACAGGGAGCTCAATGCTCACTTTTATAGTGCTGCCTCACTGAAGTATCATGTCCCAGACACATTACATGATACCACACCCAGTCACATTAACCTGACACTGGGTCGACCAGTCCTAGCTCTACCCCGTAAATCTGAGTGCCGAGCGAGGAGCAGCTAGTACCATTCTTGACGACTTTGGTATGTCGCGACCCGGGATCGAACCTGTGACCTCCCGTTCCCCGGAGCAGACACTCTACCAACTGAGCTATTGGGGCCGGTCTATTTATTATGGATTGTAGATATCTTATTTATTATATAAGATATCTTATATATTATATAAGATATCTTATTTATTATATAAGATATCATATATATATATATCTAATATAATAAATAGGATATCTTATATAGCATATAAGATATCTGATATGTTATATAAGATATCTTATATGCTATATTAGATATCTTATATATGATATAAGATATCTAATATAGGATATAAGATATCTAGTATGATATATAAGATATCTTATTTACCAAAATATATAAGCTATCTCGTATGCTAAATAAGATATCTAATATAGCATATAAGATATCTTATATAACATATCAGATATCTTACATATACTATAATATATCTTATGTAATATATAAGATATCTTATGTAATAATGGAAATAAGATAACTTATATGATATATAAGATATCTCATATATTATATAAGATATCTTATATGTTATATTAGATATCTTATTTGGTATATTAGATATCTTATTTAGCATATCAGATATATATTCCAGTAAATAAGATATCTTATATCCTATATCAGATGTCTTATTTAATATATTAGATATCTTATATAGCATAATAGATATCTTATATAATATATAAGATATCTTATTTACCTAACTATTTAAGATATCTTATATGACATATAAGATATCTAATATATTTTACCAAAAAAATAATGAAGTCTCCCCGAAACTGCCAACGAATGACTACCCCCATTTATGCCTAACATTCCATAACCCATTTTGTACCAGAAACCCTGGCAAACAGTGCCCCGATCTGATCTGGGCCTACACTATTAATAAAATGTTCAGCTAAATTCAGATTACACAACCTCTCATCATGTGTCATACCTAATTTTCGAAATGGGCTCCTGTCATAAATAAGCAGGAAGATTCCATTTGGTAAAAAAAAAAGGATAAAAGGGACAAAGAAAAATTGAACTAATTATGCGAAAAGTAGAGGCAGATACCAGGCTGAATATATGGACAGTCTGGTGAGAGTCTTTGTTTTTTGTTTCTGTCAAAATACATGCAACGAGCAGTGCTTGGCATAACTCAAGTTTGAAGTTAATTAATACTTCCACTATCTTGTAAGGGAGGGTTATTAAATTAAACAAACAAAAGCAAGCTCGATTTATTCTCTCTATCAAAAAAAAGAAAAAAAAAGAAAAAGATGTAGTCTTTAAATTGATCGCACCTGTTTGGGAACCCCGTTTTATTTATAAACACATATGTACAATTACAGTTTATAATTAATAATTAGAATTTCTCCAGTCCTCTGCAGCAGTCTAATGGAGAGAGGTAGTGACTATTATTTGTCATTTATTTCCAATTTATATAAGATATCTTATATGTTAATTAAGATATCTTATTTATCAAAAGTATATAAGATATCTTATATGTTAAATAAGATATCTTATATGCTGATTAAGATATCTTATATACAAATATAAATAAGATATCTGATATAATATATCAGATATCTGATATGTTATATAAGATATTTATATGCTTTATAAGATATCTTATATAGTATATTAGATATCTTATACAGCATATAAGATATCTTATATGTTTAAGTAAACAAGATATCTTATATGTTATATAAGATATCTTATTTAACATATAAGATATCTTATAAATCATATCAGATATCTGAATTGCAGAATTAAATAAGATATCTCATATAGGATATAAGATATCTACTTTAGGATATAAGATATCTTAATTGTTATATCAGATATCTTATATAGGATATAAAATATCTTATATCCTATATAAGATATCTTATATCCTATATAAGATATCTTATATCCTATATAAGATATCTTATATCCTATATAAGATATCTGATATAATATATCAGATATCTACATTCCCTAAGAAATAGTAAAATTGCTTGCCAAAGGGAAGGAACGTTGCATTCATAATTTCTTTGCATCAAACAAAGTATCCTTTAACAAATCCTTACCTACCTTCATTTATGAGGTGCCATTTTACTATTTAATTGAAATTCAAGATTTTGTTTGTTTTGGATATTTTGTTTGTTTTGGAGTTTAACGGCCCAGTCCTAACTATTTAGGTCATTTTTAAGCTGGTCAGTTTACCATTCCATACTTTTCGTGGGCAAGCTTATACGTAAGCTGTTAACCACATTTCGAAAACACTGCCAATACAAATACATCGTAAAGTTTATCGCCACAAAAAGGAAACTTTAAAGATGAAAAATTGTGATATTTTTCTTATTTCTGCTTAAAATAGAGATTCTGGTTACACGTTAGAACCGCTTCACTGAGGCAGTTCTAACGAGTACCCACAATCTATATTTTGGAGCAGAAATAAGAAAAAAGAGGTTTACCCCTGCCAACCCAAGTTTTACTATATAAAGTGGGGTTCAAGAGGGTCAAAAGCTTTATAGACGCGTTCCATGATTAGTACAGTGCACATTCTTTCACAGAAACGGACAACTGCCCTTCTTGAATCAGCAGAATGGAGAAAATGACTGTAAAAAGATTTCATGATCCATGTCCAGGAAAGAATGTTGCCGACACGGACAGGACTCGAACACGTGTCCTCTTGATCACCAGTCAGACCTACATCTCACTGATCTACCGAGGTCAGCTTGAATTTCAAGATAGTTATTAATAAAATTTCTGATATCTATAATAAAACTATTGGATTGCAATAAATATTATTAGATATGTATAAATAATATTAGATATCTATTATCTATTTTATGATATACATAATACATTTAGGGACATCTATAATTCGAATTATAGATATCTGTTATTCGATGGAAAGATGTTAAATATTTAAGAAAATATAATTACATTTATTGATATCAATAATATAGTTTCTTTTATTCATTATTGAAAATTGTGACATCTATAATTCAGCCTTTTAAATGATATCCTAATTTGATTTTTAGATATCTATATATGCAAAGGAATTATATATGTATATATCTATAAATTGAAAAATAGATATCTATAAATTGAACATATATTAGATATCATTATTATAGATATTATTTATAGATATCATTATTATAGATATTATTTATAGATATCATTATTATAGATATTATTTATTGATATCTAACAATAATTATTGATATACTATAGTTTATTACAGATATCTATAAATCAAATTATAATTATCAATAAATCAAATTATAGATATGAACAATTAACGTTATTGATATCTATAATTATCTGTATTTTTTGCTATCATAAAATGAAATTCATGATATGTTATATATATTTCTTGATATCAATAGAATTGTTATCTGATATCAATAATTTCTTTGCATATATAAATATCTAAAAATCAAATTATAGAGATCATTTAAAAGGCTGAATCATAGATATCACAATTTTCAATAATGGATATCATAAAATACATTTTGGTCATGAATAAATGAAACTATTGATATTTTATAATGCTCTCCAATATTTGGTATCCATATATTAAAATAAAAGGTATCTACTATTGAAATAATTTATAACCATTTACTTGCTATGGATATCATGAAAAAAATAATAAATATCTAATATCAGTAATGTTAATTATCTATAATTTGATTTATAGATATCTATAAACTGATTTATAGATGTCATTATTATAGATATTATTTATCGATATCTGACAATAATTATTGATAAACTGTAGTATAGTTCAGATAACCATAAATCAAATTATAGATATCAATTAATCAAATTATAGATATGTATAATTAACATTATTGATATCTATAATTATCTGTATGTTTTGCTTTCATAAAATGAAATCCGTGATATGTAATATATATGTCTTGATACCAATAGATTTGTTTCCTGATATCAATAATTTCTTTGTATATATAAATATCTAAAAATCAAATTAAAGAGATCATTTAAAAGGCTGAATTTTAGATATCACAATTTTTCAATAATAGATATCATAAAATATATTATGGTCATGAATAAATGAAACTATTGATATTTTAAAATGCTCTTCAATATTTGTTATCCATATATCAAAATAATAGATATCTACTATTGAAATTATTGATAACCCTTTACTTATTATGAATATCATGAAATAAATAATAAATATCTAATATCAATAATGTTAATTATCTATAATTTGATTTATAGATATCTACAAATTGATTTATAGATGTCTATAACAAAGATATAGGATATCAATAAATATAATTACATGTCTTTAAATAATATTAGATATGTATTATTTATTTCATTATATCCATAATGTGTTAAGGGATATCTATAGTTCCATTATAGATATCTTTTATTCGATATAGAGATATCAAATATTGATGAACATTTCAGGATATCAAGAATTACATTTATTGATATCCTTCATATATTTTCTGATATCCATTATTGAAAACTTTGATATCTATTATCCAGCCTTGAAATGGTGTCTGTAATTTGATTTTATGATATCTATATATGTAAAGGAATCATGGATATCATTAGACAAATTTATATCAAGAAATATATATTACATATCATTGATTACATTTTATGATGTCAAAATGTTGATAATAATGTGAATCATACATATCTATAATTTGATTTATAGATATCTATAATTTGATTTATAAATATCTAAAATACAATTACAGATTTCTCTGAATTGTATTAAATAGTAATATCACATCATGCCTCATACACTTGTCATGATGACTCATTCCGCTATCACTATGACTCGCAAAGCTGCCATGATGACTCATACACCTTTCGTCCTGACTCAAACACATGCCACTCTCTATCACTTTGACTCGTTTAGCTCTTGCTATGACTCACATTGACCCATACAGCTGTCACCGTGACTCATACGTCTGTAACCATGACTTATAATGCTGTCACGAGTTGCATACAGCATGGATCATACAGCTGTCACGACTACTTAAACACTTGTCAGCATAACTTATAAAGCTAATGACTAATACTGCTATCACCATGAATCATACGTCACCATAAATCAAACAGCTGTCATCTTGACTCATACAGCTGTCAGTGATGCATGCATCTGGCATCATGGCTTTTACAGCTGACACCATTACTCATAGAGCTGTCACAATGACTTATATAGCTATAACCGTGACCGGAAGCACAAAGCAGTAAATATTAACATTACCACAGTTATGTTTTAACAATCTAATTAAAAATAGTACTGTTGCTCTTCACAAACAATTATATTAAAAAAAGAGTTCAAATAATAGCTATATGAGTCCTAGTCGTAGCTTTATAAGTCATCGTAAAACATGTATGAGTCATATTGACAGCTGTTGTAGACACGGTGACAGTTGTAGTAGTCACGGTGGCAGCTGTAGGAATCATGATGTGAGTCATGTTGACAGGTGTATAAGTGATGTTAACACTTTCTGTTCTAATTGGTTTCATATACACATGTAAACTGATTTACTATGTTATTTTTCATATATATTGTGTATGTCATGTATACTTTGCAATGTATGATTCCACTGATATTGTAATCAGTATTTCATAAATATAAAAAAGAACTATCAACAGGACTCACATAGCAAAAAACATTCATTCCGACAGCTTTCACCATGAATCCCAAAGCTATCTGAATGACTCATATAACTGTCATCATGATTCGTGCATCTCTAAGCGAGATTCCTAAA
Organism: Lucinisca nassula; assembly: GCA_963580285.1. Taxonomy (NCBI): domain Eukaryota; kingdom Metazoa; phylum Mollusca; class Bivalvia; order Lucinida; family Lucinidae; genus Lucinisca; species Lucinisca nassula. Next base: position 129,672,785 of record OY757018.1, on the reverse strand, counting down.
ACTATCCCCTTGATGAAAACAGCTGTCACCATGGCACATACATCTGTCTCAGTGATTCATACAGCCATCAGTATGTCTAATCCAGCTATAAGCATGACTCATATAGCTGTTGCCGGGGGTCAGTGACCCCCACAGCTGTCTCCAAGGTTCATACAGCTATCACAATGACCCATATAGCTGTCATAATGACTCTCATACTGCTGTCACAATGACTCATGCATATGTAACAATGGCTCATACAGCTGTCTACATGGCTCATACAACTATCACCACGACTCATTCAACTATCATCATGACTCGTACTGCTGCCACCATGACTGATAAAGCTATCATCATCACTCATACAGCTATCGCCATGACGTATGCGGACAGCACTTTCATAGCTGTTATCATGGCTCTTCCAGCTGTCTCTGTGGTTCTTACAGTAATCACCATGACTCATACCGCTGTCACCATTACTAATTCAGCGATTGTCACGACCTATTCAGCTATCACCATGAATACAGCAAACATCTATCTCCATATCTACTGTAGATATTGCAATGACTCATACAACAATTAGATCACTCACACAGCTGTTACCATAACTCATACAGCCATCAGCACGACTTCAACAGCTATCACCAGGAATCCTACAGCGCACACAATGACGCAGATATCTTAATTTCACATACAACTGCCACCGAGATTTATTGTATCTCCTATAGCTATCAGCATGAACTATGCATTCGTAGCCATTGTTCATACAGCTGTCACGACGGACTTATATGACTGTCACGATGGCTTTCAGCTGTAACAATGACACATAGAACAGTCGACATGTCACATACAACTGTCACCATGATCCGTACAACTCTTATCACTGAGTATATACAGATATCAACATGTTTCATACAGCTATCGGCATGGCTTGAACAGCTGTCACGATGACACATACAGCTGCATGCCATGATGGCTCATGCATCTGTCACAAATCATGACTCATATACAGTCATGACTATGACTGCCACTACCATGATGCATACAGCTATCACAATGACTGATTCAGCTGTCAGCGGGGATCATACAGGTCTCATCATGCCTCATACACTTGTCATGATGACTCATACGTCTGTCATTAGGACTCACACAGCTGTCATTATGATTCATACACCTGTCATCATGACTCAAACACATGTCACTCCCTGTCACTTTGACTCGTTTACTATTGCTATGACCTACACAACTGTCAAATTGCCCCATACGGCTGTCATGATGACTCGTACGTTTGTAACCATGACTCATCACGTTGCCACGAGTTGCATACAGCATGGCTCCTACAGCTGTGACAACGCCTCACAGTTGTCAGCAAAACCCATGCAGCTAATGACTAACACTGCTGTCACCATGAAATGAACGACACCGTAAATCAAACAGCAGTCATCTTGACTCATACGGCTGGCACCATGTATTTTACAGCTGACACAATGATTCATAGAGCTATCATAATGACTTATATAGCTTTAACCGTGACTAATACAGCTATCACATTGACAAATACAGCTCTCTCGGTGACCCATATCATTACAAATACAGCTGTGAAGATGGCTGACTCATGTAGCTGTCACCATGACGCACATAGCTATAACCATACAGCTGTGACCATGACGCCTATATCTATCAGCACGACTTATGTAGCTTTCACCAAGGCTCTTATTGCTACTGTCATGACTTCTACACCTGTAAACATGACTCCTATAACTACCGTCATGACCTATACAGCTGTCATCAGTACCAATGTGGCTGTTAACATCACATATACACTTGTCAACATGACTCACACAGCTATCACCATGACTCCTTCAGCTGCCACCATGACTACTACAACTGTCACCATGACTGCAACAGCTGTCCGTATGACTTATACATCTATGACAATGACTAATAAAGCTGTAACTAGGACTCATATAGCTATTATTTTAAATATTTTTATAAAATATAAATATGTCCATGAAGAGCAACAGTACTATTTGTAATTAGAATGTTAGAAATATCTTCATTACTATTTACATATAATATTTACAACATTGTGCTACTTTGGCCCATTGTATTTAAAATAGTCTTTCTGTGCTAATTGGTTGCACATACACATGTCACTGATTTACTATTTTATTATTTCTTATATATTGTGTATCCCTTGTATGCTTTGCAGTGTATGATACTACTGATATTGTTTTCAGTATTTCATTAATAAATAACAGAAATATCAAGCTGACTAACACTGCTAATACCTTCATTCATACAGCATTTACCATGACTACGATAGCAATCACAATGACTCATATAACTGTCATCATGATTCATGCATCTCTAAGCGTGATTCCTACAGCTTTCATTATGATGAAAGCAGCTGTCACCATTGCATATACTTCTGTCTCCGTGACTCTTACAGCCATAAGTATGTATCATACAGCTGTATGCCAGACTCATATTGCTGTCATCATGAATCATTGAGCTTTCACTTTGACACTTACAGCTGTCTCCAAGGCTCATGCAGCTATCATAATGACCCAAACAGCTGTCACAATGACTCTCATACTGCTGTCATCATGACTGATACAGTTGTAACCATGGCTCATACAACTATCACCATGACTCATACAACTATCATCATGACTCGTTCTGCTGCCAGCATGACTGATAAAGTCGTCATCGTCACCCATACAGCTATCGCCGTGACGATGCTGACAACACTGTCCTAGTGCTGTAAGCATAACACATGGAGCTGTCATCATGGATCATACAGCTGTCTCTGTGGTTCTTACAACAATCACCATGACTCATACTGCTGTCGCTATTTCTACAGTAAAGTAATTATCATGCCCCATTCAGCTGTTACCATGACTAACACAATGTCTTGGATATCTTAATTTCTGATACAGCTGCCACCAATACTTATTCTGTTTTCAACAGTTATAGCTTCTATAGCCATCAGCATGGAATATGCAGCTGTATCCATTGGTCGTACATCACCTTTAAGGCTGTCACAATGACTCAAACAGCTTTCTTTACAATTTCTATAGCTCTTACAATCACTACTCCAGGTGTCAGCATGAATCTTACGAAGGTAACCATGACACCTTGTCACCATGACTCATACAGTTACCACCATGACTCGCATCCCTTCCACTATGACTTATATAGCTTTCATCGTATCTAATACAGCAATCACTATAACTAATATAGCTGTCACGACGACTCATAGCATAACTCATACGGCAATCACGATAACTCGTACAGCTATCAACACGACACAAACAGCTATTACAATAACTCATAGAGCTATTTCCATGACTCGGATATCTCTCAGCACGACCTTTAAAGCTTTCACCAGGACACCTATAGCTACCACCTTTACTCATTCAGGTGTTACTTTGACTTTTTAGCTATCGCAAACACCTATACGGCTGTAACCATTACCAATACAGCTGTTAACATCACATATACAGCTGTCACCATGACTCACTAATCTATCATGATGACTACTGCTACGAGTGTCAGTATAACTACTACAGCTATCAATATGACTAATGCATCTTTAAAAATGGCTCATACGATCGTCATCATGGCTTATATAGCTATCGCGAATGCTTACAGCTTCCACAGTGACTCTTACAACTGTCGCCATAATTCGTGCAGCTCTAAACGTGATCCCAACAGCTATCACCATGGCGAATGCAGCTGTGACCACAGCTCATATGGCTATCTCAATGACTCATAGAGCCACCAGTCTGTGCTCATACAGCTTAAAGCATCGCTCATATTGCTGTCGGCAGGGTTCATACAGCAAACACTATGTCTAATACAGCTGTAACAATGAACCAGATGACTACGCCTAAAGCTGTCTTCATGCCTCATACAGCTGTCAGGATGACTCGAACGGCTGTCACAGTCACTCATTCATTGACCACCATGGCCCATAAAGCTATCATAATGACTAATACAGCAAGCTCACGCCCATCGGGACTTTGAGAAATAAATCGGTATGCAAAGTGCTTCCACGCAGAGCTGAAACCGACCGCACGTGAGTACTGGTATGCAGCATAGGTCTAAGCCTGTTCAGGCAAAACGGTGCGAGTCGGACCTTCCATGCATATAAACATTTTGATTTCATAGGGCGACAGGGCTTGGGATTTCATTTCATCTCAATGTCGGGTAAAAGTCCCACAAAATTGAAAGCAACGTTTCGAAAATGACCTAAATAGTGTTGACAGGGACTTTAAACCTCTATTCAAACAAACAAACAAACAAAAGACTAATAGAGCTATCTCAATCACTCAAACAGCTATAACCATGAGGGTTGTAGCTATTACCATAACTCATACAGCAATTAAGATGACTCATACAGCTGTCACCAGGACTCACATAGCTATCACCACGACTTCTATAACTATCACCATGAATTATACAGCTACCGCCATGATTCATACAGATATATTTATTCACATACAGCTATCACCACGACACACAGCGCTTTCAGTAGCCATATCTCCAAAACTGTCACAAAGAACCATGCAGCTGAAACCAATCGCTCATACAGATTTCCATATCAACATGACTCACACAGCTTTCCTCACGACTCCTACAGCTGTCACCATGACTTCTTCAGATGTCATCATGTCTCATACAGCGGTCCCCATGACACATACAGCTGCCATCATGACGCATACAGCTGCCGGCACGACTTCTACACGAATCATACGGCGCCCAAAATGACTCGGATATCTTAATTTCATATACAGCTGCCATAAAGACTTATTCCTTTTCAACAGTTGTATCTCCTGTAGCTATAAATTATGCAGCTGTAACCAATGTTCATGTAGCTATCAACATCGCTTATAAGGCTGTCAACATGACTCACACGGCTTTCTTTATGATTTCTACAGCTGACACTATGACTACTTCAGTTGTCACAATGACTCTAACAATGGTACCCATGACACCTATAGCTGTCGCCATGACTCAAACAGCTGTCAACGTTGCTCGCATCCCTCTCACTAAGACTGATATAGCTTTTATCGTGTCTAATTCAGCGATCACTATAACTTATACAGCTGACACGACGAGTCATATCATGACTAATACAGCCATCACGATAACTCATACAGCTGTCAACACGCCACCACGACACATGCAGCTATTACCATAACTCATACAGCTTTTACCATGACTCCGATATCTATTAGCACGCCTTTTAAGCTTTCACCAAGACACATACAGATATCGCAATTACACATTCAGATGTCACCTTGACTTGTATAGCTATTGTTATGACCCATTACCAATTCAGCTGTTAACATCACACATACCATGACTCACAAATCTGTCATCATGGCAACTGCTGCTTTCAGTATGACTACTACAGCTGTCAATACATCTTCAAAATGGCTCATACGGCTGCCATCATGGCTTTTACAGCTATCACATAACAACAGCTTTCACCGTGACACTTAGAACTGTTACTATAATTCATGCAGCTCTCATCTTGATCACTACAGCTGTCACCATGATGAATACAGCTGCCATCTTAGTTCATGCAGCTATCTCCATTACTCATACAGCCATCACTCCGTGCTCATACAGCTATGAGAATCGCTCATATTGCTTTCGTCAGGGGCCATAAAGCTTACACAGCTGTAACAATGAACCACATGACTATGCCTAAAGCTGTCTTCATGCCTCATACAGCTATCAGCATGAATCAAACAGCTGTCGCAGTGACTCATTTAGTGACCACTATGACCAATTTAGCTATCACTATGACTAATACAGCAAGCCCCGTAAACATCTATTCAAATAAACAAAGGGAAGACAAATACAGCTATCACAATTACTCGTACATATATCACTTTGATTCTTGTAGCTATTTCCATAACGCATACAGCTATTAAGATGACTCATACAGCTTTCACCGTGACTCACACAGCTATCACCACGACTTCTATCACTATCACCATGATTCATACAGCTACCAACATGACTCATACAGATATCTTAATTTCAAACACAGCTGTCACCAAGACCCATAACACTTTCATCAGCCATATTATCTAATGTACTGTCACTATGATTTGTGCAGCTGCAACCATTGTTCATACAGCTGTCCATATCAACATGACTCACACAGCTGTCCTCACGACTCCTAAAGATGTCACCATAACTGCTTCAGATGCCATTATGTCTCACACAGCGGTTGCCATGGCATATACAGCTGTCATCATGACGCATACAGCTATCAACATGACTCGCATAAGTCTTCACAGTTGCTCACACAACTGTCAACATGACTAATACAGCTAGCCCCATGACTTACAATGCTATCATCATGACTCATTGAGCTGTGACCACCATTAAAGCCTCCGCGGGTGTAGAGGTTAAACTACTCGTCTTTGAAACCATGTATCTTGGGGGTTCGATTTGAGCAGATAATGTTATCTTAGTGCAGATTATATTTTCCTTTCCTTTATGCTATACGCCTTGCAAACTATATTGCTGTGTATGAAAATACTCAATAAAACCGAGTCTCCGATTTTCGTTCTTTATGTGTTCTTTGTTTCCAAAGGCAACCTTTACCTCACTGCAGCTGTTGTTAAGTGCCGTGTGGCGGCCGTAAAAGTCTCCCTGTGCTTCATCATAGGGCAGATTATATTTTCTTTTCCTCTGGGATCATTGAGCCTATTGTGTTTACTTTGAAAATCGAATATCGCTTAAGCCGGTGCTAGGCATATGCAGCCTTGCAAACTATATTGCTGTGTATGAAGAGCCTCAATAAAACCGAGTCTCCAATTTTCGTTCTTGTGTTCTTTGTTTCCAAAGGCAACCGTTTAGCTTGGATAAGTCTTTAAACTGAGGTCCACTTTCTATATGATCTTAGTTGTTGGTGGGACGAAACATGCCCCAGCACGCATGCACGCACACACACAAACACGCACACAAAGCTGTCACCATGACTTACATGTATACTGCTTCCACCATGACGACTACAGCTATCACTACGACTGATAAATGTACGTATCACTACCACAGGGACACATTCATTTATTACCATGGCTCTTATAGCTATTACTAGGACTTAAACAGCTTCCACCATGACTCCTAAAGCTATTACCATTACTCATACTGATATTACTGTGACTAATACAGCAATCACCACGACTCACACTGCTAGCGCATTGACGACTAAAGTTATCACCATGATTCATACAGCTGCCACTATGATTCATACAACTGTCCCTATGACGTATAAAGCTGCCAGAAGACCAATACAGTTGTCACAATGACTCTTTCAGCTCCTGTCATAATTCAGAGGTTGGTGCTATTGTTATGACTATACTACTGCTGTCACCATGACTCCTTCATGGGCCAGTCTGGCTTATACCACCATGACTCATACAGCTGTCCCTATGACGTATAAAGCTGCCACAAGACCTATACAGTTGTCACAATGACTCTTACAGCTGCTGTCATAATTTAGAGGTTGCTGCTATCGCTATGACTACACTATAGCTGTCACCATGACTCCTTCATCGGCCACTCTGGCTCATATCACCATGACTCATAATGCTGTCCCTATGGCGTATAAAGCTGCCACAAGACCCATACAATTGTCACAATGACTCTTACAGCTGCTAAGCCCCGCCCATAGGGGCTTGAAGAAATATATGGGCTGCATGATGCTTCCACGCAGAGCTGAATCCGGCCCGCACACTAGTACTGGTAAACCGCTTAGAGGATCTAAGCCTGTCCAGGAACCGCGGTGCGAGGCGGACCGTCCATGCTAATAAACCCTATTGGTTTAATTGGGCGACAGGGCTTGAGATGTCATTTCATCTCAATGTCGGGTAAAAGTCCCACAAAATTGGAAGCTACGTCTCCAAAATGACCTTTAGAGTGTTGACGGGGACGTTGAACTTCAAATCAAAGAAACAAACTTACAGCTGCTGTCATAATTCAGAGGTTGCTGCTATCACTATGTCTACACTATAGTTGTCACCATGACTCCTTCATCGGCAACACTGGCTCATATCACCATGACACTTGCAGATGTCACTATGATTCATAAAGCTATCATAGACTCATAGAGCTATCATCATGTCGCCTTAAGCTGTCACCATGGCTAATAAACTATCATCCTGATTCACACACCTTTCATCATGACTCACACAGTTATAAGCATGGCTCATATAGCTTTCACCATAGGTCATACAACTATCACTATGACTATCCCCAAGAATCACATAGCCCAGATAATCCTGCACACTACGATTTTCTGTTCCATGTTGTAGTACTTGCTTCCAAAAGATTATCCCTTATATATGACATTTTAACTTCACCACAGCTGGTGTTTAGGGAATGTGTGGCGGCTGTTAAAAGTCTCCCTGCCCTTCGGCATAGTTTGGGTTATATGTTCTAGTCCTTTTCGATCATTGATTCCACTGCTTAAATTTTAGAATATTTGAGGGTCACTGGCTAGGCCTAAATGCGGAAACTAGCTAGTCCGTCCCATAAAAACTTGTACACTACGGTTTTCGGTTCAGTATTGAGCCCTTGGTTGCTTCCAAAGGATTACCCATTATATAAAACATCATACAGTTATTAACCATGTATCAAATGGCTATCACCATGTCACCCGCAGCTGACTTCCTGACTCATACAGCTATCATCATGATTCATTTAGCTGTCATCATGACTCATTCAGCTATCCCCAGAAATCATATTGCTATCACAGTTACGCCTGTATTACCTTGGCACATACAACTATCACCATGACTCATACAGCTGTCACCATGACTAATACAGCTACCACAAATACTCCTGCAGCTGTCAAGATTATTCATCAATGATTCACATTCTGTCTCATGAATGAATCAGTGAAATTTGTTCAAACTTGGGACAATATATCATTGTGACCGACCTTAGATTTGATTAGTTTTTGATGACCTTGACCTTATTTCTAAGGTCAAAGGTCCCGAAAACTGTCAATTTTGGCTTATCTGCACCGGTGTCTTGAATGAATAGCTGACATTTGGCCAGATTTTCTAGAACATTATTTGTACAATATGTCATTGTAACCTACCAAAGATTTGGTTTGCTTTTGGTGACCTTGACCTTTTTTTCAAGGTCACAGGCCCTCCAAAACTGTAAATTTTAGGTCAGAAATGGCTTACCAGCGCCCTTACACATGAGCGAATTGTGATATACTTTTATCTACTCTGTAAACAGTAGATATTTACCGTAAACTTCGCATAAATGTTACGCACCATGAGAGGGTCTACAGTAAAAAGGATTTTTTTTTTGTAATTCTGGTTTACTTCCTTTCGGAGATATGGCCCTTTGAACATTGAAAATAGTCACCTTATTCATGTATTAATGTCAACTTTATTAAGGGAAAGACTAATGCACCTTCACTTGGAATTCATTTTGACAGTGTTTATGGCCGCCCATCGGGGCTTGAAGAAATAGATGGGCTGCATGATGCTTCCAGAGCTGAAATCGACCACACATGAGTACTTGTAAACCGCTTAGAGGATCTAAGCCTGCCCAGGCAAGGCGGGGCGAGTGGACCCATCCAAGGTTATAAACCCTATGGGTTTCATTGAGAAGTCATTTCATTTCAGTTTTGGGTAAAAGTCCCACAGAATTGGAAGCAACTTCTCGAGAATGACCTATACAGTGTTGACGGGGATGCTTAACCTCAGATCAAACACAAAGTGTTATGGCACTTGCTTGATGAAAATTAGTGGCAAGGCATAATGCATTGCTTTTATTTTTCTAATGGCATACTGTACTTTTTTATTTGAGGTTTATCATCCCCATCAACATTGTAAAGGTTATTGTTGGAGATGTTGCTTCTAGTTTTGTGGGACTTTTACCAGACATTGAGATGAAATGACATCTCAGGCCCTGCCACCCAATGAAACCAATATAGTTTATATGTATGACGGGCCCAACTCGCACCACTTTTTCCTGGTCAGGCTTAGAACCTCTAAGCAGTTTACCAGTACTCATGTGCGGTCTGTTTCAGCTCTGCGTGTAAGGATCATGAAGCCCAGTCTATTTCTTCAAGCCCCCATGTGTTGGGGCCAGTATACATTTTGATTGTTTTCATACAGCATGCCTTTTTGATCTAATTTGTATAATTTCTACATTTAGGCATGATATAGTGAAGCTGGAGACTAAAGATCGCTGCCATGAGGAAGGTACAGTACAATATTTGAGAAACCAAAGGAATTTTGTAAGAACATTTTTTACACGAAATTAGGAAAGCCTTGAGTGAGTTGACTTATGATTACAGTTTGCCAATTAGACGTGTGCCATTAATTGTTGTAGTCTCAAATATGTTATGCTATCCAATTGATAGGAGTTGTTTAGATGATTCCATTAAAATGCCAATTAAAGTTAATGGGGCTTGACCAGAAAATATGCCAAAATAGGAATGGTTCAGCCGTTACATATTTTAGGTGAAGCTTTAGTTTGTTTGTTTGATTTGAGGTTTAACGTCCCCGTCAACACTGTAAAGGTCATTTTGGAGACGTTGCTTCCAATTTTGTGGGACTTTTACCCGACATTGAGATGAAATGACATCTCAAGCCCTGTCGCCCAATGAAACCAATAGGGTTTATTAGCATGGACGGTCCGACCTATGCTATAAAATAAAAGTGAAGTCATTGATCTGGAATCGATACAATTACCTCACAACTCCCATCATTGACAAGAAAGTGATGTTCCATGTATCATGTACTTTTAATTACATGATTATACTAAATCGTTAAATACAGGTATAAAATCAGACTAAAGATTTTTTGCTCACCAGAGCCGAAGGCTGTGGCAGATCTTATAGATAGGCAGTTGTCCGTCGTCTGCGTAGTATATCTGGCATCAACACTTACAGACAACATCCCTTCTGAAGCCACTGGTCCGATTGAGATCAGATTGTATCTGTAGCATCCTTTGGTTGTAGGATTTAAAGTTTATGTTTTTTTATGAAATAAGTGTGGTTGCTATAGCAACTTTGAGTTTCCCTAGACTTCTGATGGGGAAAATTGAAAAATTGCATTAACTGCCAAGCTTTTGCAGATATTTTGACAAACCTTATGTTCCTCGTGTAGTCTAGCATGTGCCAACTGATTTTTGGCATAATGCTCCTTTTTAGCTCGCCTGTACTAAGTACATGGAGAGCTATTGTTGTCACCTCGGTCATCTACGTGCTCATTTGTATTTGTGGGATCCTTCCCGTCACACTGCATTAAAGTTATTCAAATGCTTAAATCTCAACAGCCACTCATATTTGGTGCTTAAGTACCTTGGAGGGTCTTCTGATGTTCAAAGAGAACAGACCGCTGTACTGGGTTTATGCCCCTGAGTGGGCCTAGAGGTCACAATCTAGAACACCAATGTAATTCTATGTTTAAAGTTTTTGAAATGCTTATATCTCAACAGTCACTCATCACAAAACATTCATACTTTCAGCTTGGATACCTGGGAGTGTCTTCTGAGATTCCAAGACAACACACCCCTGTGTTCATGCCTGGAAATGGGGATGGGGTGGGGCTAGGGGTCAAAATCTAGGACGCCTTTGTAATTTGTTGTATACGTTTCTATTATGCTAACAAGTTTTAGACACAATTGGTTATACATCAACCAATCAAGTGACATTGGTTCACGTGTAAAATGGTGAGGGAGATGATGACCTACATTTCAGGGTCCAGTGATTTTTCATTATACCTTGAAGACTATTAGTAGGAGAAATGTCAAACCTGGGATATTAGTTCCATGTGACTCCATGATTGACCTCAAAATATATCTAGGCCTCTGTGACCTATATATTTAATGGTTCAGCGATTTTGCCTATTATCTCGAATACTATTTGATGTAAAAATGTCATACCTGGGTTATTAGTTCCAAGTGACCTGCTGATTGACCTCGAAATATATCTACATCAGTGTGACCTATATGTCATGGTTCAGTGATTTTGCCTATTATCTTTAATACTATCTGATGGAGAAATGTCATACGTGGATTATTAGTTCCATGTGACCCGATAATTGACCGCAAAATGTATCTAGGTCATGGTGACATACATTTCATGGTCTAGTGATTTTGCCTATTACTTTTAATATTATTTGATGGAGAAATGTCCAACCTGGGTTATGAGTTCCATGTGACCCCATTATTGACCGCAAATATATCTATGTCAGTGTGACCTATATTTCATGGTTCATTGATTTTGCCTATTATCTTGAATACTTTTTGATGGAGAAATGTCATACCTGGATTATTATTTCCATGTGACCCGATAATTGACCGCAAAATATATCCAGGTCAGTGTGACCTATATTTCATGGTTCAGTGATTTTGTCTATTATATTCCATGTGACCCCATAATTGAGCTTGAATTATATCTAGGTAAGTGTGACCTGTGTTTCATGGTTCAGTGATTTTGCCTATTATCTTGAATACGATTTGATCGAGAAATGTCTCACCTGGATTATTGGTTCCATGTGACCAGATGATTGACTTAGAAATATATGTAGGTCATTGTGAGCTATTTTCATGGTTCAATGATTTTGCCTTATAATCAGACACAATTTAATTCGAAATGTAATATCTGGAATTATGTTCCATGCATCCCAGTTATTGATCTCAGAATATATCTAGGTGAGTGTGACCTATATTTCATGGTTCAGCAATTTTACCTTATATCTTGAAGGCGCGAAACAGGCGAGCTATGCTGTCATGTGACAGCTCTTGTTATTTTTTGCCAAAACAAAATGCCCAAAAGAACAACTAAAAAAATCATCTCCCCAGAAGCTATATGCTCTATGAGGCTGATGCTCAATGGACATATTCACCATATTTTCCCTTACAGGTTTAGTGTTTTTCTTTTTTTTTTATTTTTCATGAAATTCTGCTCATTATTTTGGTTGCTATGGCATCTTAGAGGTTACATAGCTTTATAATGGTGAAAATAGAAGAATGGTATTTACTGTTTTTTGTTTGTTTGATTTGAGGTTTAACGTCCCCGTCAACACTATAAAGGTCATTTTGGAGACGTTGCTTCCAATTTTGTGGGACTTTTACCCGACATTGAGATGAAATGACATCTCAAGCCCTGTCGCCCAATGAAACCAATAGGGTTTATTAGCATGGACGGTCCGCCTCGCACCGCGGTTCCTGGACAGGCTTAGATCCTCTAAGCGGTTTACCAGTACTAGTGTACGGGCCGGATTCAGCTCTGCGTGGAAGCATCATGCAGCCCATATATTTCTTCAAGCCCCTATGGGCGGGGGCGCTATTTACTGCCGAGTCTTGCAGATATGTTGACAAAACTTTCATATTAATATCCTTTATGCTGTCATCTATCTCATTTTAGGCCTAATGATCACTTTTATTTGTTGCTTGGCTGCCATGGAAACCGAAATGCCAGAAAAAAATACTTAAAAAAAAAAAAAAAACATCTTCTCAGAAACCATATGGGACTGAGACTTTATGGAAATATTTACAGAATTTGCCATATCATGTTTGATATATTTTATGAAATTCGGCTGTTTAGTTTGGTTGTTATGTCAACTTAGAAGTTCAATAGACTTGTAATGTGGAAAATTGAAAACTGGTACTGACTGCCAAAATATAAGTGAAGGCAATGATCAGGAATAGATGCAATCAACCCACAGCTCCCATCAGAGACACCAAAGGGAAAGAAACACAAACATGAAACAACAGACCCTAATGGAAACATCAACTGCGGAAAGCCAAAATGGACAGTTACTTTCTCACAAAAGTGCCAACTGGCTATCCAAAACAAAATAATATACGTGACACAAACACTTGAGACAAACCATAACAAAAATAAACTGCGACAGAAGAACCACCTTGGAATGGTCAGTAAAATGAACTCCGCTCCGCTGGGGGAGGGGGGGAGGGTGGGGGGGGGGGGCTTAAATCAACTTTTTACGGCCACAATCCTCGCGATTACTTCCGTCGCGATTTAGACAAATAATTTGTTCAGTCCGCATGAAGGCTTTCTAACTCATCAGTGCAACATCTCATACCTATATTGGTATTATGTGAAAGTACATCAAGTACATGCTTTTGATGAAAAGTCATTCTTGAAAGGGGCCCCGGGATGTGGCCAGTTTAGACCCAAGGGACATGATTTGCACAATTTATGTACGGGGACCACTTGACATTGCTACATGCTTAATATATATGCTCTGCGCCTAGTGGTTTCAGAGAAGAATTTTTCAGCTTTTTTTTTCATTATAAGTCTATGAGGGCTAAGGGGCCCGGGGAGTGGCCAGTTTAGACCCCAGAGGCATGAATGGCACAATTTATGTAGGGGACCACTTGACATAGCTACATGCTTAATATGTAAGCTCTGGGCTTAGTGGTTTCAGAGAAGAAGATTTTTAAAGCTTTTTTGCCATTATAAATATATGGGGGCTAAGGGGCCCCGGGGCTTGGTCAGTTTAGACCCCAGGGGCATGACTGGCACAATTTATGTAGGGGACCACTTGACATTGCTACATGCTTAATATATATGCTCTGGGCCTAGTGGTTTCAGAGAAGAAGAATTTTTAAGCTTTTTTTCATTATAAGTCTATGGGGGCTAAGGGGCCCGGAGAGTGGCCAGTTTAGACCCCAGAGGCATGAATGGCACAATTTATGTAGGGGAGTACTTGACATAGCTACATGCTTAATATGTAAGTTCTGGGCCTAGTGGTTTCAGAGAAGAAGATTTTTTAAGCTTCCTTTCCATTATAAATCTATGGGGGCTAAGGGGCCCCGGGGCCTGGCCAGTTTAGGCCCCAGGGGCATGATTGGCACAATTTATGAAGGGGAACCACTTGACATTGCTACATGCTTAATATGTAAGCTCTGTGCCTAGCGGTTTCAGAGAAGAAGAGTTTTTAAGCTTTTTTCCATTATAAGTCTATGGGGGCTAAGGGGCCCCACGGCGTGGCCAGTTTAGAACCCAGGGGCATGATTGGCAAAATTTATGTAGGGGACCACTTGACATTACTACATGCTTAATATGTAAGCTCTGGGCCTAGTGGTTTCAGAGAAGAAGATTTTTTTTATTTTTATTTCCATTTTAAGTCTATGGGGGCTAAGGGGCGTGGCCAGTTTAGATCCCAGGGGCATGATTGGTTAAATTTATGTAGAGGACCACTTGACATTGCTACATGCTTTATATGTAAGCTCTGTGCCTAACGGTTTCAGAGAAGATTATATTTTAAGCTTTTTTCCGTTATAAGTCTATTAGGGCTAAGGGGCCCCACGGCGTGGCCAGTTTAGACCCCCAGGGGCATGATTGGCACAATTTATGTAGAGGACCACTTGACATTGCTACATGCTTAATATGTAAGCTCTTTGCCTAGCAGTTTCAGAGAGGAAGATCTTTTAAGCATTTTTTATTATAAGTCTATGGGGGATAAGGGACCCCGGGCGTGGCCAGTTTAGAACCCAGGGGCATGATTGGCATAATTATTATGTAGGGGACCACTTGACATTGCTACATGCTTCATATGTAAGCTCTGAGCCTAGTGGTTTCAGAGAAGAAGATTTTTTAAATTTTTCCCATTGTAAGTCTATGGGAGCTATATGTTGCCATGGCAACAATAGTTTCCATCTGATCTGCCCCAAAACATAATTCATCTTTTCCCCCACCTTTTATCCTTGTCTTGCTGAATAAATAATGCCACACCCATTTTTGACCATCAACCAATAAAAGTACTTGAAACAAGAAGTTCAATGAGCCTAACCACTCACCTGAGGAACGTTTTAGTTAGCTGTTTGTCTCATGGTCTTTGAGCATATTTTTTTGGAAGTTCTTCCTTATGGGACACGGCATTGTCAGTTTGGACCCTAGGGGCATGTTTAGTAGGATTAATGTAGGTGACCAGTTAATGCTGCAAAATACTAAATATTAAAGCTTTTTACCTTTGGTTTCAGAGAAGAAATTCCAACCTCCGTAGCTAAGTCAGATGCGCATCTAACTGGTGATCAGTTTAGACCCCAGGGGCATGATTGGCACATTTTATGTAGGCGACCACTTGACATTGCTACATGCTTTATATGTAAGCTCTGGGCCTAGTGGTTTCAGAGGAGAAGATTTTTTAAGTTTTTCCCATTGTAAGTCTAAGGGAGCTATATGTTGCAATGGCAACACCAGTTTCAATATGAATTGCCCCAAAACATACTGCATCTTTTCCCCCAATCGGATAATGCTTCCCGTGAAATTTAATCATGATTGGCCAAGTGGATTTAAAGATATACTTATTTGAAAATATGAACAGACGCCGGACCATTAGCATACTAATACCTAACATGAGCCCTTGGCTCAGGTGAGCTAATAATACTAGCGGTTACAGAGAAGATTATTTTTTAAGCCTTTCTTTCCATTATAAGTCTATGTGGGCTAAGGGGCACCAGGGTGTGGCCACGATTGGCACAATTTATGGAGGGGATCACGGTGTGGCCAGTTTAGATCCCAGGTGCATGATTTGCACAATTTATGTAGAGGACCAGTTGACAATGCTACATGCTTATATGTAAGCTATGTGCCTAGCGGTTTCAGAGAAGAAGATTTTTTAAGCTTTTTTTCATTATAAGTCTATGGGGGTTGAGGGACCCCGGTGTGGCCAGTTTAGACCCCAGGGGCATGATTGGCACAATTATGTAGGGGACCACTTGACATTGCTACATGCTTAATATGTAAGCTCTGGGCCTAGTGGTTTCAGAGTAGAAGATGTTTTAAGCTCTTTTTCCATTATAAGTCTATGGGGGCTAAGGGGACCCGGGCCGTGGCCAATTTAGACCCCAGGGGCAAGATTGGCACAATTTATGTAGAGGACCACTTGACATTGCTACATGCTTAGATGTAAGCTCTGTGCCTAGCGGTTTCAGAGATGAAGATTATTAAGCTTTTTTTTATTATAAGTCTATGGGGGCTTAGGGACCCCGGGACGTGGCCAGTTTAGAACCCAGGAGCATGATTGGCACAATTTATGTAGGGGACCACTTGACATTGCTACATGCTTCATATGTAAGCTCTGGGCCTAGTGGTTTCAGAGAAGAAGTTTTTTTCCCATTGTAAGTCTATGGGAGCTATATGTTGCCATGCCAATAAGAGTTTCCATCTGATCTTATTTTTTTTTTTGGTTTGGGTTTTACGGCCCTTTCAAGATTATTTCACTCATATCGAGCCGATCGTTAATCATAGGTGGGCGAAAACCGGAGTACCCGGAGAAAAACCACCTGACCTTCCGTTGCAGAACTTGGCGTCTCACACGTGACCCGAGCGAGGCTCGAACCCACGGCGGTGAGAGACCTAATGACTAAGAGTCAGCGCTCTTATCCATTAGGCCACGGAGGCCCGTTCCATCTGATCTGCCCCAAAACATACTGCATCTTTTCCCCCAACCTAATTGAAATTTAATCATGATTGGCCAGCTGGCTTTAAAGATATACTTTGTTGAACATGTGAACGGACGACGGACGACTGATACATGTACGGATCACTCATACAGGGACACATTCATTTATTACCATTGATCTTATACTATTACCAGAGGACTTAAACAGCTTCCACCATGACTCTTAAGGCTATTACCATTACTCATACTGGTATTACTATGACTAATACAGCAATCAACACGACTCACACAGCTAGCACATTGACTCCTAAAGTTATCACCATGACTCCTACAGCTGCCATGATTCATTCAGCTGTCCCTATGACGTATAAAGCTGCCACAAGACCCATACAGTTGTAACAATGACTCTTAAAGCTGCTGTCATAATTCAAAGGTTGCTGCTATCGCTATGTCTACACTACATCTGTCACCATGACTCCTTCATCGGCCACTCTGGCTCATATCACCATGTCTCGTGCATATGTCACTATAGTTCATAAAGCAATCACCATGACTCATAGAGCTATCATCATGTCGCCTTAAGCTGTCACCATGGCTAATAAACTATCATCCTGATTCACACAGCTTTCATCCTGACTCACACAGCAATAAGCATGGCTCATAAAGCTTTCCCCATAGGTCATGCAACTATCACTATGACTATCCCTAAGAATCACATAGCCCAAAAATCCTGTACACTACTACAACCGGTCCGATAGCTCTGTTGGTAGAGTGTCCGCTCCGGGGAACGGGATGTCACGGGTTCGATCCCGGGCCGCGACATACCAAAGTCGTTAAAATGGTACTAGCTATTCCACGCTTGGCACTCAGATTTACGGGGTAGAGCTAGGACTGGTCGACCCATTGTCAGGATAATGTGACTGGGTGTGGTATCATGTAATGTGTCTGGGACATGATACTTCAGTGAGGCAGCACTATAAAAAGTGAGAATTGAGCTCCCTCTCGCAACCAGACACCGTCGTGATATGACTGAAAAATTGTTGAAAGCGACGGCAAACCCGAAATCACACACACACTGCGATTTTCGGTTCCGTGTTGTAGTCCTTGCTTCCAAAGGATTATCCCTTATATATGCTATTTTAACTTCACCACAGCTGGTGTTAAGGGAATGTGTGGCGGCCGTAAAACGTCTCCATAAACGGCCGTAAAACTGGCCTTCATCATAGTGTGGGTTATATTTTCTAGTCCTTTTGGATCATGGATTCCACTGCGAATGTTTGAGAATATTTGAGGGTCACTGGCTAGGCCTAATTGCGGAAACTAGCTAGTCTGTCCCAGAAAGACTTGTACACTACGTTGCTATCACCATGTCAACCGCAGCTGTTTTCATGACTCATACAGCTTTCATCATGATTCAGTTAGCTGTCATCATGACTCATGGAACTGTCACCATGAGTTAAACAGCTGTCATCATGACACATACAGCTATCCCCACGAATCATATAGCTATCTCGGATACGCCTGTATTACCTTGGCCCATACAGCAATCACCATGACTTATACAGCTATCAGCACGACTAATACAGCTACCACAACTACTCATGCAGCTGTCAAGATAAATCATCGAGTTCTCACTATAGCTCACACAGCTATCACACAGCTTTCACCATGAATCATATTTTAGAAAAATTACTCTTATAGCTATCACCATTTGTTATACAGCTATCACCATGATTCGTACTGCTGTAATTATGTGCCATACAGCTGTCCCCATGATTCATATACCGTAGCTACCATCATGAATCATATAACTACTCTTACAGCTGCCATATTGGCTTATACAGATATCAGAGTGACCCATGCAACTGTCAACAAGGCCATTAAACTGTAAAAATTGACTTATACAGCTATTACTATGACCAGTTAGTGTACTACATGTATCTAACAATCTTCAAGCCAAAAATGCATGTTGGAGAGGTACAGATAAACTCCTCGTTTTTCATCACTATAAGAATATAAAAATATGCAAGTGTATATATATATAACTGCGGCCTCTGCATTCATCTTGTGGAAGGAAGTTCATTCAAATTTAACTGTGGAATTGACTTCACGGTGCATGGAAACATGACCTGCGAAGTCAAAAACGTTATCTACGTGATGATGTGCAGGGGCTGTGGGGAGGAATACATTGGGGGAAACAGGCAATTTTCTGCGTACGTGAGTCACTATCCATAACCAGCAGATTAGAGACCCCCGTACCAGAATGCTGCAAGTCAGTGGGCACATCGATGAATGCGCTGGCGACTTGAACCCTAAATACTACATCTTCCCCTTTTATAAGATGTACTCAGAAAGTACAACACTACGACGGGCTAAGGAAAACGCATTCATCAACAGTTTAAAACCCAAATTAAACAGGGCTAGTTAGTATGTAAAGGAATTTAATAATTTAGATAGATATGATGCCATCAGGGTATTCAATTTTGTATGCATTTATATTTTGTTATGCATGTATTTTGAAATCGCAGCTTGAAGTTAAAACAGTTTCTAAAGATATAATTACATAAAAACAATGTATGTTCATATACACACGGGCAGATATATGGTTATACATTGAATCTCATTTATGTTATTCAACTACCGGAAACGTTATTAACATCAGGCGGAAACGTTACTTAAGACGTGACGTTCGTTGCTAGGTTATTCAATGTCTTCTTGAAAATCTGCAAAGCAGTGAAACCGCGGTAGAAGCAAATCAATTATAGTGTTTTTGGACATCGGAATAGTTTATTTCTCTCTCTCCCTCTCTCTCTCTCTCTCTCTCTCTCTCTCTCTCTTGTGATAAATGTTACAATTTTTAAAATGTCTGCAAAATGTACATATCTGTCCATGTTCACTAAAGAAGTTGGAGGGGCATATTGCTTCTGCTTCGGTCGTCCGTCTGTCTATCCGTTTTGATGCGTAACATATCATAAGAACCGCGTATGCTAGCATTTTGAAATTTTATATATGGATTCCTCATGGACAATTAGGTGACGCGATTTTTTTTCTCATCCCCTTTCGAGAGTTATTGCCACTTGATTTTTTTTTTGTGGGGGTGGATAAAATCTTGTCAGCAAAATATCTCAAAATTCATTGGAGCTAGAACCTTGAAAGTTAGTGAATAGATTTGTGGTGATGAGTTATGACCCTTTGTCACTTTGGGTATTTGTACATTGTACCTCTGTATGTTTTGTGATGCAAAGCATAATTTAAGAACCGCGTGTGGTAGGGTTTTGAAATTTCATATATGATCTTGTCCGGAGTATATACCTTTTCAGGAGTTATTGCCCTTTGAATTTTTTCTTATAAAATCTTGTCAGCAAAATATCTCAAAGACTATAAGAGCTAGAGCCTTGAAAGTTGGTAAATAGATTGGTTGTGATGAGTAGATGACCTGATGAACGTTTGATTAAATTCCGAAAAATACTTCATGAGTTATGGCCTTTTGTCACTTTGGGTATTTGTACATTGTATGTTTTGTGATGCATGGCATAACTTAAGAATCGTGTGCCAGTGTAGTGGATAGAATGCTGGACTACGAATCAGATTGTCGATTATGAATCAGAGGGTTCAAATGTTCAAGAGTTCAAATGCCGGTGGAGGAATGGAAATTTGTTCTCTTTTGTTCTTATTTTCTTTTTTCTTCATATATACACATTAACAGTTATCATCTCCCTCGCACAGTGAGTGAGTGTTTGGGTTTTACGTCTCACCATCAGCTTAGGTCATACTGAGACGGGACCTCGGTTTAAAGACTCATCCGAAAGCCCGGGATCGATCCAATCTCTCTCCCTCGCACAACCAAATTAGAAGTGGAGGCAATGATCAGGAATCGATTAAATTAACCCACAGCTCCCATCAGAGACACCGATGGGAAAGAAACACAAACATACAACAACAGATCCCGATAGAAACATCAATAGCGGAAAGCCAAAAGGACAGTTACTTTCCCGCAACATGGGCAATAGGCTATCCAAAATAAAAATAATATAAGCGGCACAAACACCCAAAGACAAACCATAACAAAAATAAACGGCGACAGAAGAACCGCCTTGGAACGTTCAGCGGAAACGAATTCCACTGGTGGGGGTGGGAGGATTAAATCGATTTTACGTGGCAACAATCCTCGCCCTTACTCCCGTCGCGATTAAGACATAATTTGTTCAGTCCGCATGAAGGCCTCCTAACTTATCAGTGCAACATCTCCGTGAACACAAAAAATCAAACAGCCACAGAGATGAAACAACGGTGAGGACTCACAGCAAGAAACCACTGAAATGCTGGAGCAAAAGAAAACCAACAGTTACATTCTGATGGCCAAGTTGTTAGGGGATGGGGATATTGGATTTATACATGCATGCATGAGTGTGTGTGTGCATGCATGCATATGTGTGTGCATGTATGCATGCATGTGTGAGTGCATGCATGCATGTATGTGTGCATGCAAGTCTACATTAGTGTGTGTGTGCATGCTTGCATGAGTCAGTGTGCATGCATGTGTGCTTGCATGCATGCTTGCGTGTGTGCACACGCATATGCATTCATGTATGTATGTGTGCATGCATGATGGCATACATGTGTGTGTGCACATGCAAACGTGTATGTGCATGCATGTGTATGTACATGCATGCATGTGTGTGAGTGTGCATGCATATGTGCATGTCTGCATGTGTACATGTGTGCATGTTTGTATGACTCGCATCCTTCTAAAAATGTCCATAAGTATCTGTCAATCTTTTATATTTAAATTGTGATGAACTTTTCTTTGTGTTTCAGAATCAACATGGAGGGAAAGAAGAACAGTGACAGACGCTAAAAGCAGGAAGAAGTGAAATGAATTATAAATAAAAATTAAATGAAATACTGTCTGCAAACAAAATTCAGTTGTTTTCTTGCTTACTATCAGTTTGGTTTTTTTTGTTTGTTTCTTTTTTTTTTTTTTTTTTGACATGCCTGCTTTTAACATGGTACGACGTAGGGACTTATTTTTCTGTCCATTTGTTTGTTCACCCACCAACCATCAAAATAGATGTGAAGGCAATGATCAGGAATCGATAAATAAAACCACAGTCTAGAGACACCAAAGGGAACGAAACACAAACATGAAACAACTAGATCCTAATTGAAACATCAATTAACACAGAATGGCCAATTGGCTATCCAAAATAAAATAATATAAGCGACAAAAACACTCAATGACAAGCCATAATAAAATAAACCGCGACAGAAGAACCGCCTTGGAACGGTCAGCGAAACGAATTCCACTGGGGGTTTAAACTGTGTTTTGTACAAATAATTTTGCAGTGGAACTTTCTTATAGAATTGGGACATAGCGAGTTCACAGGACTCATAAGAAAAAAAATGTCAATAGATCACCAATATGCTGATAACCAGTGCAAGTATAGTGCACATTCAGCTTTTAGAATCGGACAAGCAGAAGAGGGCGAAATACCATAGAATATAGTCCGTGATCATTCTCACTCGCAAGAAATATCCTCAGTCTAGAGATGATCAATCCCTCGAGCTTGCGCATTCAATTGAGCCACTGGGATACTTTATGGACACAAAGCTGCTGTTGAAATAAATTATGCCTATACTGTTAAAACAAATTAACAAGTCCGGGAAATACATACCCATTTAGACCCCACTTCATACATATGAAAGTAGGGTTGGCAAGGCTGTCCCCGCCCATAGGGGCTTGAAGAAATATATGGGCTGCATGATGCTTCCACGCAGAGCTTAATCCGGCCCGCACACTAGTATTGGTAAACCGCTTGGAGGATCTAAGCCTGTCCAGGAACCGCGGTGCCAGGCGGACCGCCAATGCTAATAAACCCTATTGGTTTCATTTGGCGACAGGGCTTGGGATGTCGTTTCATCTCAATGTCGGGTAGAAGTCCCACAAAATTGGAAGCAACGTCTCCAAAATGACCTTTACAGTGTTGACGGGGACGTTAAACCTCAAATCAAACAAACAAAGGGTTGGCAAGGGTATACATTTTTACCATATTCTTACCCACAGCATAGACGTATATACTCATTAAAATTGCTTCGAACAGTCTGTTATAATGAGCACTAACAATCTAAATTTGAACCAAAAATAGGAAAAGTGCCACAAACTTCAATAGATGAATAAAAACTGACAGAAAGCAGTGTAAGATGTGTGTGTTATAATGGGTCCCATTGACAGAAGTACTGAATTGAAGAGCTTATACATTTTCCAATGTTTTACAATGTAATTAACATGGTGATTAAAGCATCAAAAATAACATTGATGAACGTATTCGGAAATGTAAGCAGAGAAACGTTTGTTAAATGCATTGCCAAAATATTCGCACAATAAATGACGTCTGTAAACGATCAGGAATCGATACAATTACGGCTTACAGCTTATAAGATCTAAGCCTTCCCAGGAAAAGTGGTGCGAGACGAACCGTTTTTAGTTCACCTGAGCCATTGGCTCAGGTTGAGCTATTGTGATCATTCACCGTCCGACGGCGTCGGCGTCGTCGTCCGTCCGTCCGTTTACAATTTCTTTAAACATCATCTCCTTCTAAACCACTGAACAGATTCTGACCAAACTTGGCAGAAATGATCCTTATGTGGTCCTCTCTCAAAGTTGTTCAAAGAATTCAATTCCATGCAGAACTCTGGTTGCCATGGCAACGAAAAAAGGAAAATAAGAAAAAAATCTTTAAAAATCTTCTTCTCTGAAACCAGAAGGCCTAGGTCTTTGATATTTGGTATGAAGCTTCATCTAGTGGACCTCTACCAAGATTGTTCAAATTATAGCCATTGGGCCAAAAATGCCTCCATGCCGTGGCCCACTGTTTTTACATAGGCTTATATAAAGAAAACCTTAAAAAACCTTCTTATCTGAAACCCAAAAGCCCAGATCTTTGATATTTGGTATGAAGCTTCATCTAGTGGACCTCTACCAAGATTGTTCAAATTATAGCCCTGGGACCAAAAGTGGCCCCGTCCCGGGGCACACTGGTTTTATAAAGGCTGATATAAAAATCTTCTTGTCTGAAACCAGAAGACCCAGGTACTGAACCTCTACCAAGATTGTTCAAATAATAGCCCTGGAAACAAAAACGCCCCCCCCCCCCCCCACCCCGCGCCGGGGCCCACTGGTTTTATAAAGGCTGATATAGGGAAAACATATAAAATCTTTTTGTCTGAAACCAGAAGGCCCAGGTCTTTGATATTTGGTATGAAGCTTCATCTAGTGAACCTCTGCCAAGATTGTTCAAATTATAGCCCTGGGGCCAAAAACGCCCCCGCACCGGGGCCCACTCGTTTCACATACGCTTATATAGGGAAAACATATAAAAATCTTCTTGGCTGAAACCAGAAGGTCCAGGTCTTTGATATTTAGTATGAAGCTTCATCTAGTGAACCTCTACCAAAAATTGTTCAAATTATAGCCCTGTGGCCAAAAACGCCCCCGCACCGGGGCCCACTCGTTTTACATAGGCTTATTTAGGGAAAACATATACAAATCTTCTTGTCTGAAACCAGAAGGTCCAGGTCTTTGATATTTAGTAAGAAGCTTCATCTAGTGAACCTCTACCATGATTTTCAAGTTATAGCCCTGAGGCCAAAAACGCCCCCCTCGCCGGGTCCACTGGTTTTATATATGCTTATATAGGGAACATTTTAAAAATCTTCTTCTCTGAAATCAGAAGGCCAAAATTCTTAGATATTTGGTATGAAGCGCTATCTAGTGGACCTCTACCTAGATTGTTCAAATTATAGCCCTGGGGCCAAAAACGACCCTGCCCCGTGTCCAACTGGTTTTACATAGGCTTATATAGGGAAAACCTATAAAAAATCTTCTTCTCTGAAACCAGAAGGCCCAGGTCTTAGATAATTGGTATGAAGCATCATTAAATGGACCTATACCAAGATTGTTCAAATTATAGACCTGGGGCAAATAATGCCTCTGCGCCGGGGCCCACTTGTTTTACCTAGGCTTATAAGGGAAAACCTTTAAAAATTTTCTTGCCTGAAACCAGAAGGCCCAGGTCTTTGATATTTGGTATGAAGCTTCATCTAGTGAATCTCTACGAAGATTGTTCAAATTAATACCCGGAGGCCAATCATGCCCCATGCCGGGGCCCACTGGTTTAACATAGGCTAATATAGGGAAAACATATAAAAATCTTCTTCTGTGAAACCAGCTGGTCGAGGTCTTTGATATTTAGTATGAAGCTTCATCTAGTGAACCTGTACCACGATTGTTCAAATTATAGCCCTGGGGCTAAAATGCCCCCTCGCTGGTGTTCACTGGTTTTACTTAAGCTTATATTAGGAAAACCTTTAAAAATCTTATTGTCTGAAACCAAAAAGCTCAGGTCTTTTGATACTTGATATGAAGCTTCATTTGGTGGACCTCTTCCAAGATTGTTCAAATTATAGCCCTGTGGCCAAAAATGCTCCCGCGCCGGGGCCCACTGGTTTTACATAGGCTAATAGAGGGAAAACCTTTAAAAATCTTCTTGTGTGAAACCAGAAGGCCCAGGTCTTTGATATTTGGTTTGAAGCTTCATCTAATGGACCTCAACCATGATCGTTCCAATCATAGCATGGGGGCCAAAAATGGCCCAGCCCTTGGGTCCACTGGTTTTACATAGACTTCAACCATAGTGCAGTTTATATTTTACTTTTGGTCCTTTGAGATCAGCGTGAATATTCTGAGAAATCAAAAATAAATTATTAGTTTAGACTCAAATTCTAGACACGTTTTTAATTATTTGGACCTCATTTTTTTATTTATATCAGTCTTTGAATCGACTGCCTATTCGAAATTCGCTATTCCTCTGGCTTTCGTTGCCGGATCATAACAGGGTGACTGATGAGGCTTTATTAGCCGAAACTACGTAGTATGACCCATCTTCTTTCTTATGAATATTTTCATTGCTCTTAACAGAACTCTTTTTTTAATTTTATTTGCCGTCACTGCAGCTGGTGTTCTGCCGTGTGGCGGCCGTAAAACGTCTCCCCGTACATCAACCATAGTGCAGTTTATATTTTACTTTTGGTCCTTTGAGATCAGCGTGAATATTCTGAGAAATCAGAAATAAATTATTAGTTAAGACTCAAATTCTAGACAGGTTTTTAATTATTTGGACCTCATTTTTTTATTCATATCAGTCTTTGAATCGACTGCCTATTCGAAATTCGCTAAATTGCAGTATGCTTCCTCTGGCTTTCTGCTGGATTATTACAGGGTCACTGATGAGGCTTTATTAGCCGAAACTACGCAGTATGACCCATCTTCTTTCTTATGAATATTTTCATTGCTCTTAAAGGAACTCTTTTTTTTTTCTTTTATTTGCCTTCACTGCAGCTGGTGTTGTGCCGTGTGGCGGCCGTAAAACGTCTCCCCGTACATCAACCATAGTGCAGTTTATATTTTACTTTTGGTCCTTTGAGATCAGCGTGAATATTCTGAGAAATCAGAAATAAATTACTAGTTTAGACTCAAATTCTAGACATGTTTTTAATTATTTGGACCTCATTTTTTTTATTTATATCAGTCTTTGAATCGACTGCTTATTCGAAATTCGCTAAATTGCAGTATGCTTCCTCTGGCTTTCGTTGCCGGATCATTACAGGGTCACTAATGAGGCTTTATTAGCCGAAACTACGTAGTATGACCCATCTTCTTTCTTATGAATATTTTCATTGCTCTTAAAGGAACTCTTTTTTTTAATTTTATTATAAAGAGAAAACTTTTGAAAAATCTTATTGTTCAAAACCAGAAGGCCGATGCCTTTTATATTCGATGTTTAGCTTCATTCAGTGGACCTCTGCTTAGGTTGTTCAAATTGTAGACCTGGGTCCAAACATTGCACCGCCCTGGGGCCTAAATGTTAATCTCTTAGCTCAGGTGAGCGATATAGGGCCATTATGGTCCTCTTGGTTAAACCCTTGCGGTTTCTTTGGGTGGTAGGCCTTGAGATGTCAGTTTATCTCAGTGTCGGGTAAAAGTCCCTCAAAATCGAAAGCAACCACCAAATATCCTAAATGATATTGCCTGGGAAGTAAAAACTATTGACAAACAAATCTTAGCTATCACCACAGTTAATATGGCTGTCATCTCAGTAGCACAGCTATCATCACAGGAAGAACGACTGTCAGCTGAGTCATATATGTCTACACGGGTAAGTTTCACACCTATCACCACAGGTAATGAGGCTGTTACCTGAGTTATACGACTGTCACCACAGATTGAATTGCCAGGTAGAATGGCTATCACAACTGATGCCGTACACAGCTTTTACCATTAATATTTTGGCTTGTATGGCTTTGAACGTACTCTCACAGATATCACCACAGGTAATATGGCTATCACCTAAGTTTCACTGCTATCACCACATGTAGTATGGCTAACTCTTAAGTTTTACAACTGTCACCACGGGTTGTTAATCAATGACCTCTGTCTCACAAAAGTCACAATAAGTAGTATGGTTACAAGAGTTTCACAACTATCAACAAGGTCAATATTGGTATCACCCGAAGTTTTCAGCTATCACCACAACACCGCAGTTAATATGGCTATCACCTCAGTTTCACAGCTGTCACCACATACATTATAGCAATCACTTCAGTTTCACCGCTGTCACTATAGGTATTATGATTATCACCTTAGTTTCACAGCTATCACCACAATATGGCTTACACCCGACTTTCTCAGCTTTCCTTCACAGCAGGTAATATGGCTATGACCAGAATATTCACATATAACACCAAAGGTTATTTCGCTATCACCTCCGGTTTACATCTGTCACCATAGGTAATAATTATAGCAATCAACTATGCTTCACAATTGTCACAACAGGCAGTATGATTATCGGACGAGTTTCAAAGCTATCACTGCAGGTAACATGGCTATCACCTCAGTTTGACAGCTGTCACCACAGTTAATATTGTTTTCAACAGAGTTTCACAGCTATCACCATAGGTAATATGGCTATCACCTCCGTTTCATAGCGGTCATCTCAGGAAATATGGCTATCGCCCGAGTTTCACAACAAGAAATATGACTATCACCTGATTTTCACAGCTATCATCGCAGGTAATACGGTTCTTGCCTGTATTTTACAGCTGTCAACAATACAGCAATCGCCTCTGTTTCATAGCTATTACTAAATTGAGTATGTATATCACCTGAGTTTCTCAGCTGTCACCACAGGTAGTAAGGCTATCATCTGAGCAGGTAATATGACTTTAACAGCTAACACCACAGGTAATATGGCTGCCACCTCAGTTTCATATCTTTCACCTCAGGCAATATGGCTGTCACCTGTATTTCACAAGAAGTAGTATGACTATCATCTGATTTTTACACCTGCCATTATTGGTAATATACATATCACCTCGGTTTAGCAGCTGTCACCACAGGTAATGCAGCAGTCACCTCTATCACCGCAGGCTATATAGGGCCACCACCTGAATAACAGTTGCCACTATATATAACATGGCTATCACCTCAGTTTCACAGCTGCCAGTCCAGGTAATCAAGCAGAAGTGGAGGCAATGATCAGGAATCGATACAATTAACCCACAGCTCCCATCAGAGACACCAAAGAGAAAGAAACACAAACATGAAACAACAGACCCCAATGGAAACAACAACAGCGGAAAACCAAAAGGACAGATACTTTCCCACAAAATGGCCAATAGGCTATCCAAAATAAAATAATATGAGCGACGCAAACACCCAAAAACAGTTCATAACAAAAATAAACCGCGACAGAAGAATTGGAAAGGTCAGCGGAAACGAATTCCACTTGGGTGTGTGTGTGTGTGGGGGGGCTTAAATCGATTTTACGTGGTCACAATACTCGCCCTTCCGTCGCGATTTACACAAATAATTTGTTCAGCCCGCATGAAGGCCTCCTTACTCTTCAGTGCAACATCTCTGTGAACACAAAAACTCAAACAACCATTGAGATGAAACAACGGTGAGGACTCGAAAGCAATAAACCAATGAAATGCCGGAGCAAAAGAAACCCAACAGTTAGACTCCGGGGTAAGGCTTTCAAATTAGTCTTATAGATATCGCCACGGGTAATATGGCTATCTCCTGAGTTTCCAGTTTTACAGCTGTCAACACATGTGATGTGACTTTATGCGGACTTAAACAATAATTTGTCTAAACCATAAAAGAACCAAGGACGAGGATTGAGGCCATGTAAAATCGATTTAAGCCCCCGAGTGGAATACTTTTTGCTGACCATTCCAAGGCGGTTCTTGTGTTGTGGTTTATTATTGTTACAGTGCGTCTTTGCATGTATGTATTGCTTATGTCTTTTTATTTTCGATCGCTGTTTGGCCATTTTTGTGGAAAGTAAATGTCCTTTTGGCTATCCGCTTGTGGTTTTTTCATTAGGGTTTAGTTATTTCAATTTCGTATTTTTTCCCATTGTTGTCTCTGTTAGGAGATTAGGGGTAATTGAATCCATTCCTGATCATTGTCTTCACCTCTATTTTTAAACCCTGTTTCACAGCTATCACCAAAGGTGGTATGACAAACACCTCAGTTTCACAACTGTCACCTCAGTTTATTAAGCAATGACCTCCGTTTCACAAATGTCAGAACAGGTAGTTTGTTTATCACCAGAGTTTCACAGCTTTCAGCAGGTAATATCGCCATTACCTCAGTTTCTTAGCTATCATCACATCACCACATGTAATATGGTTATCACATCAATTTCACAGCTGTCATAACATAATATATAGCAATCATTTTACCATGTATGGTAGTATGGCTGTCGCCTTAGTTTCACAGCTATCACCACAAGTAATATGGTATCATCTGAATTTCTGCTTTCCTTCACAGCTGGTAGTATGGTTATCACCTGACTTTAACATCTGTCAACAAAGATCATATCGCTATCACCTCAGACTGACAGCTGTCACCACAAGTAATACAGCAATCCACTATGTTTCACACTTGTCACAACAGGTAGAATGGTTATCAACTGAGTTTCACAGCTATCACTACAGGTAACATGGCTGTCACCTCAGTTTGACAGCTGTAACCACAGTGTATATTGCTATCAACTGAGTTTCACAGCTATCACCAGAGCTAATATGGATACCACCTCCATTTCACAGCTGTCACCACAGGAAGTATAGCTATCATCTGAGCTTCCCACAAAACATAATCACCTAAATTTCAGAGCTATCATTACAGATAATACGGCTGTCATCTTGGTTGACAGCTGTCACAACAGGTAATACAACAATCACCTCTGTTTCACAACAGTCACTAAAACTCGTACAGTTAAGGCCATTTTTTCCCAGCTGTCACCACAGGTAGTAATGCTATCACATGAGTACACAGGTTTTTGCTTTCATTGATTGCAGTTTAATGGCCCAGTCAACACTATGTATTTTTTGAGCTTGTCAGGTTACCTATCCACACGTTTCCTGGGCTGTCTTGTACATAAGTGGTTAACCAGTAAAGTGTACATTCTTTCGCCAGAAACTGACAACTGCCCTTCTTGAATCAGCGGAAGGGAAAGAATGATGATAGAAACGATTTCATGATCAATCTCCACGAAAAAATACTGCCAACCCCGGCAAGTATTGAATCCGCGTACTTCTGATCACCAGTCAGACGCATCACCGCCGGTAATATGGCTATAACCTCAGTTTGTACAGCTACCACCACAGGTAATATGGTTGTCACCTCAGTTTAGCATTTTACACCTCAGATCATATGGTTATCACCTGAGTTTCACAAGAAGCAGTATGACTATCATCTGTAATATGCCTGTCACCTCGGTTTGACAGCTGTCACAGGTAATACAGCAATCAAGTCTGTTTCACAGATATTCCCATAGCTTGTTTGGCTATCCCCTTAGCTTGACAGCTATCACTACAGGCTATATGGCCATCACCTGAGTAGTATGGTAATCACCAGAGCTTAACAGCCATCGCCAAAGGTAATATCGCCATCACATCAGTTTTACAGCTGTCACCATATATTATATAGCAATCGTTTAACTATAGGTAGTATGGCTATCATTTTAGTTTCACGGCTATCACAAGTAATATGGCTATCACCTGACTTTCTCGGCTTTCCTTCACAAAAGTTAGATTGCTATCACCTCAGTTTGACAGTCGTTACCACAGATAATATAGCAGTCAACTATGATACATACTTGTCAAACAGTTAGTATGGTTATCACCCGAGTTTCAGAGTTATCCCTACAGGTAACAACGATATCCCCTCAGGTTATATTGCTATCATCTGGGTTCCATAGCTATAAAAGTATGTAATATGGCTATCACCTCCATTTCACAGCTGTCACCTCAGGAAATATGGCTATCACTTGAGCTTCACAACAAGAAATAGGACTATGACTTGAATTTCGCAGCTATAATCACAAGTAAAACGGTTATGACATCGGCTGACAGCTGTCACAAGAGGTATTTGCAGAAATCACATCTGTTTTACAACTGTCGCTACAACTAGTATGGTTATCACCTGGCTTCATTGCTAACACAGAAGGTAATGTGGCTATAACCTCAATTTTACAGCTACCACCACAGGTAATATGGCTGTCACCTCAGCTTCACATATTTCGCCTGAGTTTCACTATGCTTAGTATAACTATCATCTGAATTCCACAACTATCAGTATAGGTAATATGCCTATCGCTTCGGCTTGACATCTGTCACCACCGGTAGTACAGCTGTCACCTCTGTTTCACAGCTGTTACCAGAGTTAGTATGGCTATCCCCATAGTTTCCAGTTATCGCCACAGTTTATATGACCATTACTTGAGTAACAGTTGCCCAAATATGTAATAAAGCTATCAACTAAGTTTCACAGTCTATCACCTGAATTTCACAACTATCTCCAAAGGTATTATGGCTATCACCTTAATTTGACAGCTGTCACCACAGTCTTTCACCTACATTTTATAGCTATCACCACAGGTAATATGGCTATCACCACGGGTAGTATGGCTATCATCGCATATCTGCTAACTTGTTGTAAGTTGTTGTTTAGTGTTTTCTAATGGTCTGATCACCCCGTATGGGGAAGAGAGGGCTGATTGTTCCGTTTCCTAAACACTCGTATTTTTCTTGTTTTGTGTATGTTTCCTCTTCCTGTCGTGAGTGGGCTGTGTCTTGTGACTGTGGCGCTCCCTGGGTCTTTCTTTTAAATTTTCACAGCTGTCGCTAAAGATAGTATTTAGCACCCAATTTCGTAAAATCATTCTTCGATATAAAAAGATAGGGTACAGCATGGATATTATACGACAGACTGCATGCATGGTAGTCAACCCAATCACAGTTGGCAACTTTGCTTCCCTCTTAATTGCACGCCGGTGGATCAGGCCTCAGATTCTATGACGGTTCCAACGTAAAGGCTTATTGAGAGTTAGAGAGATCTAATTCAAGGTAATGTTGGTTGGTGCCTGATGCTCTGTCTCTCGTCGGGCCCATCGGAGTCTAACTGTTGGTTTTCTTTTGCTCCAGCATTTCAGTGGTTTCTTGCTGTCGAGTCCTCACCGTTGTATCACCTCTGAGGTTCTATGATTATTTGTGTTCACGGAGATGTTGCACTGATGAGTTAGGAGGCCTTCATGCGGACTGAACAAATAATTGTCTAAATCGCGACGGAAGTAAGGGCGAGGATTGTGGCCACGTAAAATCCCCCCCCCCCCCCCCGTGGAAATCTTTCCACTGACCGTTCCAAGGCGGTTCTTCTGTGGCGATTTATTTATGTTGTTGTTTGTTACTTACTGTGTGTATCAATTGTGTCTTTTTATTTTGGATGGCCATATGGCCATTTTGTGGGAAAGTAACTGTCCTTATGACCTTCCTTTGTTTAGGTTTCCATTATGGTCTGGTCGCTTAATGTTTGTGTTTCTTTCCCTTTGGTGTCTTTGATGGGTGGAGTAAGTTAATTGCATCGACTCCTGATCTTTGTTTTACTTCTACTTTGCTGTCAACCCAGTTTCACACACAAAACCTATCATCTCAGTTTTCACAACTGTCGTAAAAGAAAGGTAAAACAGTAAACACCTCTTATTTACAGCTGTCACCAGAAGTAGTCACAGCTATCACAACAGGTAATATGGCTGCCACTGAGGTGCACAGCTGTCATCACAGGTTATATAACAATCACCTCAGTTTCACAGCTGGCAATATAGGTAGTATGGCTATCACATGATTTTCATAGCAATCAAATCAGGTAACATGGCTGTCGCCTTAGTTTTACAGCTACTACCACAGATTATATCATTTTTAGCTGAGTTTTTCAGCTTTCTTAATTGATAGTTTGATATTCACAGGTAATATGGCTATCACATTACTTTCTCAGCTGTCACCAAAGATGGTATAGATATCACATCAGACTTACAGCTGTTACCACAAGATATATGGCTATCATCTGTGTTTCACATCTGTCGTCCATAGGTAATATAGCAATCACCTGTGTTTAATCATTGTCACCAGAGGTAGTATGGCTATTACTTGAGTTTCACAGCTATCACCTCAGCATCACACTTATTACCACAGGTAGTATGGCTATAGATTCAGTTTCACAGACGTCACCACAGGTAATCTCCCTATAATCTGACATTTACAGTTGTCACCTCGGGTGATATGCTATCACCTCGTATTCAAAGCTATCACCACAGGAAAACAGCTTTCACCACATGTAATATAGCATTCACCTGTGTTTCACAATTGTCACCACATGTAGAATGGTTATTACCTGGGTTTCAAAGCTACCACCACAGGGAATATAGCTATCACATTAGTTTAACAGCTGGATTTCACATCAGAGTTACAGCTGTCACCACAGAAATATGTCTATCACCTCATTTTTACAGCTATCGCCAGAGACAGAATAGCAATCACCTGTGTTTCACATTTTTCACCAGAGGTAGTATGGCTATCACTTGAGTTTCACAGCTATCACCTCAGCATTACATTTATCACCAAATGTAGAATGGCTATCGCATCGTTTCACGGCTTTCAACATTGGTAATATGACTACAATCTGAGTTTTACTTTATCACTGCATGTAAGATGCTATCACCTCGGTGTCATAGCTATCACCATAGGACATCAGTTTCACAGGTGTCATCAATGTTATATAGCAGTGACCTGTGTTTCTCCATTATCGCAACAGGTAGAATGTCCATCAACTGGGTGAGTGGGTGTTTGAGTTATACGTCCCACCAACAGCTAAGGTCATACGGAGACGAGACCTCGGTTTAAGACACATCCGAAAGTCTGGAGAAGCCCGGGATCGATCCTGCGATCCCTGGTTTACAAGGCGACTAGCGTAACCACTTCAACACGGAGGCTTCTATCCATCACTTGAGTCTCACAGCTAACAGCACATATGACATGACAATCACTTCACTTTCAAATCTGTTTGCACGATAAATTAAAAATCCTCAGATAATAAGGCTATAACGTGAGTTTCTCAGCTATAACCACAGGTAGTATAGCTATCACATCCGTTTTATAGATATCACCACGGGTAATATGGCTATCCCCTAAGATTTTAAAGTGGTCACCACAGATTATATAGCAGTAATATTAGTTTCACAGCTGTCACCATACGTGGTATGGCTATCACATGGGTTTCGCAGCAAACAAAACATGTAAAACAGGTAAAATGGCTTTCCTTTGTTTAGGTTTCCATTATGGTCTGGTCGCTTAATGTTTGTATTTCTTTCCCTTTGGTGTCTTTTATGGATGGAGTAAGTTAATTGTATCAATTCCTGATTTTTGTTTTACTTCTACTTTTCACATTAGTTTCGCAGCTATCACCATAGCTAATATGGCTATCGTATGGCTTTCAGAGCTTTCCCTACTGGTAGTATGGCTA
Organism: Lucinisca nassula; assembly: GCA_963580285.1. Taxonomy (NCBI): domain Eukaryota; kingdom Metazoa; phylum Mollusca; class Bivalvia; order Lucinida; family Lucinidae; genus Lucinisca; species Lucinisca nassula. The sequence continues at coordinate 129,637,445 of OY757018.1, read as the reverse complement.
TCTCCTCGGTTTCACAGCAGTCACCACAGGTATTATGGCCCTCGTGTGAATTTCACAGCGTTCACCACAGATTATATAGCGTGAGTTAAACAGCAATCATAACAGGTTACATGGTTTCACCTCAGTTTAGCTGTCACCACAAATAATATGGTTATCACCTGGGATATACACTATAGGAAATATGGCTATGACATTAGTTTCACATTTGTAATCACAGGTAGTGCGGATATCATATCAGACTTGCAGCTGTCGCAACAGGTCTTTTGGCTTTCACCCCAGTCTAACAGCTTTCAACACAGGAAGTATAGATACACCTTACTTTTACAGCCTTTCACCAAAGGGCATACGGCTATCACCTCATTTTCACAGCTGTCACAACAGGTTATATAGCAAACATCTCTGTTTCACATATGTCACCTGAATTTCTCAGCTATCACCAAAGGTTATATCGCTATCACCTCAGTTTCACAGCTGGCGGTTAAACATTGAAATTGATCTTTAGTTTAACGCTGCAGCATATATACAAGCGAAAGTTACATGACGTCCCTTCCGACGTTATGAAAACTTTTATAAAACACAACTGTTAGCTGGGTATCACCACAATTTCACAGCTGTCACCACAAAATAGAAGTGAAGGCAATCATCAGGAATCGATACAATTATCTCACACCTCCCATCCAAGACACCAAAGAGAAAGAAACATAATCATAAAACAACTTCACCACAATAAAAACGCCACAATCGGAAAGCCCAAAGGGCAATTACTTTACCACAAAATGACTGTCCAAAATAAAAAGATACTGTAACAATAACAAACCACAGCAGAAGAATCGCCTTGGAACGGTCAGTATTTTAACTGCAGGGTGAAATCGAGTCTAACTGTTGGCTTTCTTTTGCTCAGGCATTTCAGTTGTTTCTTGCTGTCGAGTCCTCAGCGTTGTTTCATCTCTGTGCTTGTTTGATTATTTGTGTTCACGGAAATGTTGCACTGATGAGTTAGGAGGCCTTCATGCGGACTGAACAAACTATTTGTCTTAATCGCGACGGAAGTAATGGCGAGGATTGTAGCCACGTAAAATTGATTTAAGCCCCCAGTGGAATTCGTTTCTGCTGACCGTTCCAAGGTGGTTCTTCTGTCGTGGTTTATTTTTGTTATGGTTTGTCTTTGGGTGTTTGTGTCGCTTATGTTATTTATTTTGGATAGCCTATTGGTCATTTTGTGGGAAAGTAACTGTTCTTTTGGCTTTCCGCTGTTGGTGTTTCCATTAGGGTCTGTTGTTTCATGTGTGTTTATCTTTCTCTTTGGTGTCTCTGGTGGGAGCTGTGGGTTGATTGTGTCGATTCCTGATCATTGCATCCACTTCTATTTTACATGGCTATCGAATGTTTTGCAGCTGTTTTTTAATGAATTATGGTTATCAACACAGTTTACCAAATATCACCACAGGTTATATGCCTATGTACAGTTTCACAGCTATCACCACATACTATGTGGATGCCACTACAATTTCGCAGCTATTGATTGGTTATGTTGGGGTTTAACGACATGTCAACCCTTGTGGGTCATTTTGTGTCGTCTCCCAGATAAAAAGGAGAAAAGAGAAAGAAGAAGTAGAGGAGGTGAATGAGAGTGGGCAGAGACAGCGCTAAATAAATGAAAGTGAAGAAATAGAAGAAATACCAACGTTACCTTCTATCCTTAATTGCTGCTAGGCCAGCAAGCCTTGCCTAACTGTAAGCCAATATCAGTTGGCGCCCAGTTGATGCACCCAACCCCCCCCCCCCCCCCTATTTTGCAGCTATATGTAATCTGTCACGACAAGTTATGTGGCCAACACTTACTTCACAGCTGCCACCACAAGATATTTGGCTATAACACGACATGTTTACTTTACTATCACTACTATGTCCAGCGGTCACCTTAAGAGATATGGCTATTATAACAGTTTCAAGGCAGTCACATCGGGAATATGAAATTAACTCGATTACAAAACTGTTTAAGGTTATCATCACAGCTTTACAGCACAATCTCAGTTTAAAAATACCATAATTTCTAATCTGTCACTACATGTTATATTACTATCACTGCAGTTTCTCATATGCAACCACATTTTATATGACTTTCGCAACACATTCACTACTATCACCATACACTGAATATCTATTACCACAGCTTCATAACTGTCTCCACATAGTGTAGTGGTTTTGCTACCCGTCTCATAAACCAGGGATCGCAGCTTATAAACGTGTCGCCGCCGTTTCAGTTGTCGCCATATCAACATAGGCTATATAGCTATTTACACAGTTTCAGCGCTGTCACCACTGGTTATTTTGATAATCAGCACAGTTTCCATGACTATCACCACAGGTCACATGTGTAATAAAACTTTCACAACAGTTTCACGTCTATAACCATAGGTAATAAATAACGACACTATCACAGCGCTCACGACAGATTACATGGCTATTACAGCAGCTTCACGGTTATCCCCGACGCTATATTGCTATGTTTTGCTCTTTCACCACCCGTTATATGGTTATCACGCCAATATCACAGCTAAAATCAAACGGTTATTTAGATTTAAACACAGTCTCATACGTGGCTTTCGCCACAGTTTAACAACTATCAGCACATGTTTATTAGGTTTCAGCACCTTTTTACAGCAGCTGTCACCATTGGGCTATTTAAATTTCATTACACTTGCACCTTTACCATAGGTTGCGTCGCTATAACCACAAATTCGAAGCTATGACCACAGGTTATATGGATTTCAGCACAGCTTCACAGCTGCCACCGAGGGTTATGTGGCTATCACCGCAGTTTTACAGATATCACCACATGTAATTTAGATTTTAGCACAATTTCACAGCTGACATCACAGTTTCACAGTTATCACCGCAAAATATATAGATTTGTTTGTGTTTCTTTCCCTTTGGTGTCTCTAATGGGAGCTGTGAGTTAATTGTATCGATTCCTGGTCAATGCCTTCACTTCTATTGAGCACATTTACATGGATGTCGCAGCCCATAAAGTTTATTTGGCTATCACCACAGTTTCATAGCTGTCGACGTAGGTTACGTTGGTATCACAACAGTGTTACAGCTATCACTACATATTATTTAGAATTCATCATAGTTTGACAGCTGTCACTATTGGTAATGTGATAATCCCTGCAGTACCACGGTTCATTAAGGTTTTAGCACAGTTACAAAGCTGACATCACAGGTTACATGGCCATCATCACAGTTTCACAGATATCACCACAGAATTTAAAGATTTCAGCACAGTTTCACAGCTAACACCAAAAGCTTTTATAGATTTCAACACAGTTTCAGAGCTTTTACCAAAGGTAACGTAATAATCAGCACAGAGCAAAGCTTTCCTCAAACGTTGTTGAGTTTTTAGCTCAGATTCATAGCTGTCATAACACGTTACGTGGGTGTAATCACCGTTTAACAGCTATGACTACAGATCATATAGGTTTTAGCAGCACAATTTCACAGCTGTCACAATCGGTCACATGGCTATCACCACAATTCCACAGCTTTCACCACAGATAATATAGATTTCAGCAGTTTCATAGCTGTCACATGTGCACAGGTAATGTGTATATCGCCAAAGCTTCACAGCTATTACCACGGGTTATTTATAGATTTCAGCGCAGTTCATAGCTGTCACTTCACGTTACGTGGCTATCACCACAGTTTAACAGCTATCACCATAGGTTATCTCGATTTCAGCACAGTTTGACCTCATCATCACAGGTTATTTGGATTTCAGAACAGCTTCACGGTAGTCACCACAGGTTACGTGGCTATCGCGGCAGTTTTACAGCTTTCACCACAGGCAATTTATATTTCAGCACAGTTTCACAGCCCCCACCACAAATAATATTGGTTTCAGCACACTTTCACAGCTGTCACCACTCGCAAAGGTTATTTGGCTATAACAATAGTTTCACAGCTGTTGTCGCCATAGATTACATGACTTTTACGACAGGGTCACAGCTATCACCACAGGTAAATTATATTTCAGCACAGATTCACAGCTGTAATCACCTCATAGTTTCACAGCTCCCATCATAGATAATATAGATTTCAGCACACTTTCACAGCTTTCGCAACTCTCAAAGTTTATTTGGCTATAACTATAGTTTCACAACTGTTGTCGCCACATATTATATGTTTTTTACGACAGTGTCACAGCTATCACCACAGTGAAGAGCTTATTAGAGGAGAGCACCAAACCCCTCTATTAACTACATATGGACAGTTGTTTCCGTGGATTTGTATCTGCTTGTTTAAAAGGCAGCCAGTTTCTGCCAAGGGCCATAAGTGTCAGATGCTGAAACCACAAAGTGTTTTATTACCCAGTAATCTGGAGTTTATATCACAGCCAGTGAATCAGACAATGTATTTAAAATGTATTGATGATCAGTTTATTTAAAAGTGCTTTAGTGTTATGCAGTTAATGGTCAGTTCTTCATTTATATATATGTGTTGTTTTTTTTCAAGGAATGAATCGTATTTTATTAAATGCACTGGCGGTAAGTTTTTACCTGATGCGACTTCAGTTTGAAGTAAACATTGACATAGATAAGAGGTTATTTGATTATACGATTAAAGGATAATTAATTAAAGGATAATTTTCTCCATACTTGGATATTCATTATAATCGCGAAGGCGATTCTAAAGAGTGCATGGGAAACAAGGACAATTATCCCTTTCAACAAATACTCAATGGAAAAAGGAAAATGTCCCTTGTAGGGACAATGTTCCAGATAAGGCCGGTTGCTTTAATTAATTTTCAAAATGTTTTTACTCCTTAAGTTTTTTTTTGTTGCTGTATTTTTTGTGCCAAGACATTTCAACTTTCCCTTTAATTTTGACGACATCCTTAGCTATCAACAAGAATAAAGACTGTGTAAATTCAAGAAAGCATAGCCTATCTGCATCTCGGTTTCAAATGTTAAAGCTCGTTAACAGAAATATGACTTCTGACATTAAAGTCTCACCACAATGTTATGATAACTAAAGATAAGATTTGAACTTTTCTGTTTGAACCTAACCAATCAGATCAGTTTTCCGGAAATGGCAGGCTGAAGAGTTAACAGCTCTAGTATTATGTGCCACTTGCCACATGTTATTTAGATTTCTGCATAGTTTCACAGCTGTCACCACAGGCAACATAATAATCACTGCAGTTTCACAGCTGTCGCCACAGGTTTAGTTTCAAGCATAGTTCCATAGCTGTCATCACAGGGTACGGGGTCATCACCACATTTTCACAGCTATCACCACATATTTTGGAGATTACAGCACAGTTTCACAACTGTCATCGCAGATTACGTGGCTATCACACCAGCTGCAGAGCTATAACCACAGTTTCCCATCTATCACCACAGGTTATCTAGATTTCAGTACAGTTTCACAGCTCTAACGCCAGGTTATTTAGCACAGATCACAGCTGTCACCACTGATTACGTGACCATCGCCAGTTTCATAGTTTTTATTACAATATTTCAGAATCCTGATGCGATAATTGGTCGAAACTAGAAAATTTGGCCAAAACGTGTACTTTCCGTGCTTTTCAGTTCTGTTGTTTTGCTCTTCCAAATGATAAACCTTTCATAAAACATATTTGATGTGACTATAGCAGGCGTTAAGGGAGCGCGTGGCGGTCGTAAAATGTCTCCCCGCCTTTCGTCATAATGTAGTTTATATTTTCTTGTCCTTCGGGATCATTGGTGTATTGTGGAATTTTGAAAATATTTCAGGGCCACTGATGAGGCCTTATTGGCCGAAACTAGCTGCTCTGGCCAAGTAACCTTTTGCGCTCCATGCTTTTCGGATTTATTGTTTATTCCTTGCTTTCAAAGGATAACTCTTTTATAGAACATATTTCACAGTAGGTTATTTTGAATTCAACAGTTCCACAGCCGAAATCATAGGCTACATGACTAGCACCACAGTTTTACAGCTATCACCACAGGTTATTTATAATTCAGCATCGTTTCATAGCTGCCAGCATAGGTCAAATTGCCATCACCGATGTTTCACAGATATCACCACAGGTGTATAGTTTTATAGCTGTCCCAACAGAAAACTCGCAGTCACAACAGGCAACTCGGCATCACAAGGGTTTCACAGCTTTCACAATATGTTATTCTGATTTCAGCACAGTTTCACAGCTTCACAACAAATAACATAGTTGTCACCACAGTTTCACAGCTGTCACTATAGATTATACAGATTTCAGTATATGTTCACAGCTGTAACACAGATACTTGGCTCTCAACAAACTTTCGCAGGTATCACCACAGGTTATTCCGATTTCATCACAGTTTTACATCTGTCACCACAGGTTATGTGGTTATCACCACAGTTTCGCAGATATCACCACAGGTTATTCAGAATTCAGCACAGTTTCACATCTGTCACCACGGGTTATGTGGTTCTGCTGTCACCACATATTACGTGGCTATCGCAACAGCTGCAGAGCTAAAACCACAATTTCCCATCTATCACCACAGGTGATTTTGATTTCTGTAGAGTTTCACAACTCTTACACCAGGTTATTTAGCACAGATCACAGCTGTCACCAGGGGTTACGTGACCATCGCCAGTATCACAGTTTTTATATAATATTTCTGAGTCCTGATGTGATAATTGGTCGAAACTAGAAAGTTTGACCAAAACATTTACACTCCATGCTTTTCAGCTCGAATGTTACTATAGCTGGCGTTAATGGAGTGTGTGGCGGCCGTAAATTGTTTCCCCACCTTTCGTCATAATGTAGTTTTATATTTTCTTGTCCTTCGGGATCATTGGTTTATTGTGGAATTTTGAAAATATTTTAGGCCTTATTGACCAAAACTAGCTGCTTTGGCCCAGTAATAGTTGTACTCAAAGCTTTTCGGGTCAATTATTTATGCCTTGCTACCAAAGGATAACTCTTATAGAACATACTATTTTGAATTCAGCAGTTTCACAGCTGTCACCATAGGGTACGTGACTATCACCACAGTTTCACAGTTATGACCACTGGTTATTTATAATTTAGCACTGTTTCACAGCTGTCACCATAGTGTAAAATAGCCATCACCGCTGTTTCATAGATATCACCACAGGTCATTTAGTTTTCAGTATAGTTTTTTAGCTTTCACGACAGACAACTCGGCATCACAACAGGTAACTCGGCATCACCACAGCTTCACAGCTTTCTCAATATGTTATTTTGATTTCAGCACAGTTTCACAGCTTCACAACAAATAACATAGCTGTCACCACAGTTTCACAGCTGTCACCATAAATTATAAAGATTTCCGTAGATTTACACAGCTGTCACACAGATACTTGGCTATCACCAAACTTTCGCAGGTATCACCACAGGTTATTCCGATTTCATCACAGTTTCATCTGTCTCCACAGGTTATGTGGTTATCACCACAGTTTGCCATCAATTACTGCAGGCTTTCAGATTTCAGTGCAGTTTAACAGCTGTCGCCCATGTTATTTAGATTTTAGTACAAGTCACAGCTGTCACCACTGGTTGCCTGGCCATCGCAACAGTTTTACTGTTTGTTTTACTATATAAGGATCATGATGAGGCTCATTGGACGAAACTAGTTAGTTTGGCCCAAGAAAACTTGTACCCTCCGTGCTTTTCAGCTCTGTTGTATATTCCTTGCTTTTATTATCGGTACCATAAACTACGCAAAGCCTTTTCAAAATTTTATAGACGCCATTCTGATTTAATATCAAAATTCAATATTGGACTTAAATCTCTTCTGCAACAAGGTCTATCGGAACCCGAATTTTATGGTGACTTAGTATATAAGTTCAGAAAAATATATAACAGCAATGACTTCAGCACCCAGTTTCGTAAAATCATTCTTCGATATAAAAAGATTGGGTACAACATGGATATTATACGACAGACTGCATGCATGGTAGTTAACGCAATCACGGTTGGCAACTTTGCTTCCCTCTTTAATTGCACGCCGGTGGGTCAGGCCTCAGATTCTATGACGGCTCCAACGTAAAGGCTTATTGAAAATTAGGGAGATAATGTTGGTTGGTGCCTGATGTTCTGTCTCTGGTCGGGCTCATCGGAGTCTAACTGTTGGTTTTCTTTTGCTCCAGCATTTCAGTGGTTTCTTGCTGTCGAGTCCTCACCGTTGTCTCACCTCTGTGGTTCTTTGATTTTTGTGTTCACGGAGATGTTGCACTGATGAGTTAGGAGGCCTTCATGCGGACTGAACAAATTATTTGTCTAAATCGCGACGGAAGTAAGGGCGAGGATTGTGGCCACGTAAAATCGATTTAAGCCCCCCAGTGGAAATCTTCCACTGACCGTTCCAAGGCGGCTCTTCTGTGGCGATTTATTTATGTTGTTGTTCGTTACTTACTGTGTGTATCACTTGTGTCTTTTGGTTTTGGATGGCCATATGGCCATTTTGTGGGAAAGTAACTGTCCTTATGGCCTTCCTTTGTTTAGGTTTCCATTATGGTCTGGTCGCTTAATGTTTGTATTTCTTTCCCTTTAGTGTCTCTATGGGTGGAGTAAGTTAATTGTATCAATTCCTGATCTTTGTTTTACTTCTACTTTCCAAATGATAAGCCTTTCATAGAACATATTTGCTGTGACTATAGCTAGCGTTAATGGAGTGTGTGGCGGCCGTAAACTGTCTCCCCGTCTTTCGTCACAATGTAGTTTATATTTTCTTGTCCTTCGGGATCATTGGTGGAATTTTGAAAATATTTCAGGGCCACTGATGAGACCTATTTGGCCGAAACTAGCTGCTCTGGCCCAGAAAACTTGTGCACTCCATGCTTTACGGATCTCTTGTTTATTCCTTGCTTCCAAAGGATAACTCTTTTATGGAACATATATCACAGTAAGTTATTTTGAATTCAGCAGTTTCACTGCTGCCACCACAGGCTATGTGACTAGCACCACTGTTTCACAGCTATCATCACAGGTTATTTATAATTCAGCATCGCTTCATAGCTGTCACCATAGGTTAAATGGCCATCATCGCTGTTTCACATATATCACCACAGGTCATTTAGTTTTCAGTATAGTTTTATAGCTGTTACAACAGACAACTCGGCATCACAACAGTTAAATCGGCATCACCACAGTTTCACAGCTTTCTCAATATGTTATTTTGATTTCAACAGTTTTACAGCTTCACATCAGATAACATAGCTGTCACCACAGTTTCACAGCTGTCACCACAAATTATACAGATTTCAGTACATTTTCACAGCTGTCACACAGATACTTGGCTATCACCAAACTTTGGCAGGTATCACCACAGGTTATTCAGATTTCAGCACAGTTTCACAGCTGTCACCACAGGTTAAGTGGCTATCCCCACAGTGTGCTATCAATCACCACGGACTTGTACATTCCATTCTTTTAGGCTCTGTTGTATATTCCCTGCTTCCAAATAAGCCTTTCATAGAGCATATTTGCTGTGACTATAGCTGGCGTTAATGGAGTGTGTGGCGGTCGAAATCTGTCTCCCCGCCTTTCGGCACAATGAATTTTATATTTTCTTGTCCTACGGGATCATTGGTGGAATTTTGAAAATATTTCAGGGCCACTGATGAGACCTATTTGGCCGAAACTAGCCGTTCTGGCCCAAAAAACTTGTGCATTCCATGCTTTACGGATTAGTGTTTATTCCTTGCTTTCAAAGGATAACTCTTTTATGGAACATATTTCACAATAAGTTATTTTGAATTCAGCAGTTTCACTGCTGTCACCACAAGATACGTGACTAGCACCACTGTTTCACAGCTATCATCACAGGTCATTTATAATTCAGCATCGCTTCATAGCTGTCACCCTAGGTTAAATGGCCATCATCGCTGTTTCACAGATATCACCACAGGTCATTTAGTTTTCAGTATAGTTTTATATCTGTCACAACAGACAACTCGGCATTACAACAGGTAAATCGGCATCACCACAGTTTCACAGCTTTCTCAATATGTTATTTTGATTTCAACACAGTTTTACAGCTTCGCATCAGATAACATAGCTTCCATCACAGTTTCACAGCTGTCACCACAAAATTATACAGATTTCAGTACATTTCCACAGCTGTCACACAGATACTTGGCTATCACCAAACTTCTGCAGGTATCACCACAGGTTATTCCGATTTCAGCGCAGTTTCACAGCTGTCACCACAGGTTAAGTGGCTATCACCACAGTTTGCCATCAATCACCACGGACTTGTACATTTCACGCTTTTAGCCTCTGTTGTATATTCCTTGCTTACAAATGATAAACCTTTCAAGGAACACATTTGATGTGAATATAGCTGGCGTTAAGGGAGTCTTTGGCTGCCCTAAAATGTCTCTCCGCCTTTCGTAATAATGTTGTCTATAATTTCTTGTCCTTCGGGATCTTTGGTTTCTGTGGAATTTCTAAAATATTTCAGGGCCAATGATGAGGCTGAATTGGCCAAAACCAGCTGCTCTGGTCCAGAACACTTGTGCACTCCATGCTTTTCTGATCTGTTGTTTATGTTTTGCATCCAAAGAGTACCTCCTTTATAGAACATATTTCATAGTAGGCTATTTGAATTCAGCAGTTTCACAGCTGTCGCCACAAGATAGGTAACTAACACCCACTATCATAGCTATCACCACAGGTATTCATAATTCTGCCTCATTTCACAGCTGTCACCATAGGTTAAATGGCCATCTCCGCTGTTTCACAGATATCACCACAGGTTATTTAGTTTTCAGTATAGTTTTATAGCTGTCACAACAGACAACTCAGCATCACAACAGGAAACTCGGTATCACAGCTTTCTCAATGTGTTATTTTGATTACAGCACAGTTTTACAACAGATAACATAGCTGTATACATAGTTTCACAGCTGTCACCACAAATTATACAGATTTCAGTACATTTTCACAGCTGTCACACAGATACTTGGCTATCACCAAACTTTGGTAGGTATCACCACAGGTTATTCAGATTTCTGCACAGTTTCACCGCTGTCACCACAGGTTAAGTGATTATCCCCACGGTTTGCCATCAATCACCACGGACTTGTACATTCAATGCTTTTAGGTTCTGTTGTATATTCCCTGCTTCCAAATGATAAGCCTTTCATAGAACATATTTGCTGTGACTATAGCTGGCGTTAATGGAGTGTGTGGCGGCCGTAAACTGTCTCCCCGCCTTTCGTCACAATGTAGTTTATATTTTCTTGTCCTTCGGGATCATTGGTGGAATTTTGAAAATATTTCAGGGCCACTGATGAGACCTATTTGGCCGAAACTAGCTGCTCTGGCCCAGAAAACTTGTGCACTCCATGCTTTACGGGTCTGTTGTTTATTCCTTGCTTCCAAAGGATAACTCTTTTATGGAACATATTTCATAGTAAGTTATTTTGAATTCAGCAGTTTCACTGCTGTCACCACAGGCTACGTGACTAGCACCACTGTTTCACAGCTATCATCACAGGTTATTAATAATTCAGCATCATTTCATAGCTGTCACCATAGGTTAAATGGCCATCATTGCTGTTTCACAGATATCACCACAGGTCATTTGGTTTTCAGTATAGTTTTATAGCTGTCACAACAGACAACTCGGCATCACAACAGGTAAATCGGCATCACCACAGTTTCGCAGCTTTCAGCGTAAATATTCTGGAAATCATATATAATTATTGGTTTAGACTCATATTCTAGACAGGTTTTTAATTATTTGGACCCCATTTTGATTTATATCAGTCTTTGAATCGACTGCCTATTCGAAATTCGAAAAATTTCAGTATGTTTCCTCTGGCTTTCGTTGCCGGATCATTACAGGGTCACTGATGAGGCTTTATTAGCCGAAACTACGTAGTATGACCCATCTTCTTTCTTATGAATGTTTTCATTGCTCTTAAAGGAACTCATTTTTGATTTTTATTTGCCTTCACTGCAGCTGGTGTTGTGCCGTGTGGCGGCCGTAAAACGTCTCCCCGTACACCAACCATAGTGCAGTTTATATTTTACTTTTTGTCCTTTGAGATCAGCGTAAATATTCTGGAAAATCATATATTATTATTGGTTTAGACTCATATTCTAGACAGGTTTTAAATTATTTGGACTCTATTTTGATTTATATCAGTCTTTGAATCGACTGCCTATTCGAAATTCGAAAAATTGCAGTATGTTTCCTTTGGCTTTCGTAGCCGGATCATTACAGGGTCACTGATGAGGCTTTGTTTAGGTTTCCATTATGGTCTGGTCGCTTAATGTTTGTATTTCTTTCCCTTTGGTGTCTTTTATGGGTGGAGTAAGTTAATTGTATCAATTCCTGATCTTTGTTTTACTTCTACTTTTTATTAGCCGAAACTACGTAGTATGACCCATCTTCTTTCTTATGAATGTTTTCATTGCTCTTAAAGGAACTCATTTTTTATTTTTATTTCTCAATATGTTATTTTGATTTCAACACAGTTTTACAGCTTCACATCAGATAACATAGCTTCCGCCACAGTTTCACAGCTGTCCCCACAAATTATACAGATTTCAGTTCATATCCATAGCTGTCACACAGATACTTGGTTATCACCAAACTTTCGCAGGTATCACCACATGTTATTCCGATTTCAACACAGTTTCACAGCTGTCACCACAGGTTAAGTGGCTATCACCACAGTTTGCCATCAATCACCACGGACGTGTACATTCCATTCTTTTAGGCTCTGTTATATATTCCATGCTAACAAATGATAATAAAAATCAAAAATGATAAACCTTTCATAAAACATATTTGATGTGAATATAGCTGGCGTTAAGGGAGTCTTTGGCTGCCGTAAAATGTCTCTCCGCCTTTCGTCGTAATCTTGTCTATAATTTTTTGTCCTTCGGGATCATTGGTTTATTGTGGAATTTTTAAAATATGTCAGGGCCAATGATGAGGCTGAATTGGCCGAAACCAGCTGCTCTGGTCCAGAAAACTTGTGCACTCCATGCTTTTCTGATCTGTTGTTTGTGCCTTGCTTCCAAAGGATAACTCCTTTATAGAACATATTTCACAGTAGGCTATTTGAATTCAGCAATTTCACAGCTGTCGCCACAAGATAGGTAACTAACACCCACTTTCATAGCTATCACCACAGGTATTCATAATTCTGACTCATTTCACATCGTCACCATAGGTTAAATGGCCATCACCGCTGTTTCACAGATATCACCACAGGTTATTTAGTTTTCAGTAAAGTTTTATAGCTGTCACAACAGTCAACTCAGCATAACAGCAGGAAACTCGGTATCACAGCTTTCTCAATGTGTTATTTTGTTTTCAGCACAGTTTTACAGCTTAACAACAGATAACATAGCTGTCAACATAGTTTCACAGCTATCACCACAAATTATACAGATTTCAGCACAGTTTACAGCTTCACAACAGATAACATAGCTGTTAACACAGTTTTACAGCTTCACATCAGATAACATAGCTGTCACCACAGTTTCACAGCTGTCACCACAAATTATACAGATTTCAGTACATTTTCACAGCTGTGACACAGATACTTGGCTATCACCAAACTTTGGCAGGTATCACCACAGGTTATTCAGATTTCAGCACAGATTCACAGCTGTCACCACAAGTTAAGTGGTTATCCCCACAGTGTGCCATCAATCACCACGGACTTGTACATTCCATGCTTTTAGGCTCTGTTGTATATTCCCTGCTTCCAAATGATAAGCCTTTCATAGAACATATTTGCTTTGACTATAGCTGGCGTTAATGGAGTGTGTGGCGGCCGTTATCTGTCTCTCCGCCTTTCGTCACAATGTAGTTTATATTTTCTTGTCCTTCGGGATCATTGGTGGAATTTTGAAAATATTTCAGGGCCACTGATGAGACCTATTTGGCCGAAACTAGCTGCTCTGGCCCAGAAAACTTGTGCACTCCATGCTTCACGGATCTGTTGTTTATTCCTTGCTTCCAAAGGATAACTCTTTTATGGAACATATTTCATAGTAGGTTATTTTGAATTCAGCTGTTTCACTGCTGTCACCACAGGCTACGTGACTGGCACCACTGTTTCACAGCTATCATCACAGGTTATTTATAATTCAGCATCACTTCATAGCTGTCACCATAGGTTAAATGGCCATCATCGCTGTTTCACAGATATCACCACAGGTCATTTAGTTTTCAGTATAGTTTTATAGCTGTCACAACAGACAACTCGGCATCACAACAGGTAAATCGGCATCACCACAGTTTCGCAGCTTTCAGCGTAAATATTCTGGAAAATCATATATAATTATTGGTTAAGACTCATATTCTAGACAGGTTTTTAATTATTTGGACCCCATTTTGATTTATATCAGTCTTTGAATCGACTGCCTATTCGAAATTCGAAAAATTTCAGTATGTTTTCTCTGGCTTTCGTTGCCGGATCATTACACGGTCACTGATGAGGCTTTATTAGCCGAAACTACGTAGTATGACCCATCTTCTTTCTTATGAATGTTTTCATTGCTCTTAAAGGAACTCATTTTTTATTTTTATTTGCTTTCACTGCAGCTGGTGTTGTGCCGTGTGGCGGCCGTAAAACGTCTCCCCGTACATCAACCATAGTGCAGTTTATATTTTACTTTTTGTCCTTTGAGATCAGCGTAAATATTCTGGAAAATTATATATTATTATTGGTTTAGACTCATATTCTAGACAGGTTTTTAATTATTTGGACACTATTTTGATTTATATCAGTCTTTGAATCGACTGCCTATTCGAAATTCGAAAAGTTGCAGTATGTTTCCTCTGGCTTTCGTAGCCGGATCATTACAGGGTCACTGATGAGGCTTTATTAGCCGAAACTACGTAGTATGACCCATCTTCTTTCTTATGAATGTTTTCATTGCTCTTAAAGGAACTCATTTTTGATTTTTATTTCTCAATATGTTATTTTGATTTCAACACAGTTTTACAGCTTCACATCAGATAACATAGCTTCCGCCACAGTTTCACAGCTGTCCCCACAAAATTATACAGATTTCAGTACATTTCCACAGCTGTCACACAGATACTTGGTTATCACCAAACTTTTGCAGGTATCACCACATGTCACAGTTTCACAGCTGTCACCACAGGTTAAGTGGCTATCACCACAGTTTGCCATCAATCACCACGGACTTGTACATTCCATTCTTTTAGGCTCTGTTGTATATTCCATGCTTACAAATGATAAACCTTTCATAAAACATATTTGATGTGAATATAGCTGGCGTTAAGGGAGTCTTTGGCTGCCGTAAAATGTCTCTCCGCCTTTCGTCATAATCTTGTCTATAATTTTTTGTCCTTCGGGATCATTGGTTTATTGGGAATTTTTAAAATATGTCAGGGCCAATGATGAGGCTGAATTGGCCGAAACCAGCTGCTCTGGTCCAGAAATCTTGTGCACTCCATGCTTTTCTGATCTGTTGTTTATGCCTTGCTTCCAAAGGATAACTCCTTTATAGAACATATTTCACAGTAGGCTATTTGAATTCAGCAATTTCACAGCTGTCGCCACAAGATAGGTAACTAACACCCACTTTCATAGCTATCACCACAGGTATTCATAATTCTGACTTAAATTTCACATCGTCACCATAGGTTAAATGGCCATCACCGCTGTTTCACAGATATCACCACAGGTTATTTAGTTTTCAGTAAAGTTTTATAGCTGTCACAACAGTCAACTCAGCATAACAACAGGAAACTCGGTATCACAGCTTTCTCAATGTGTTATTTTGTTTTCAGCACAGTTTTACAGCTTAACAACAGATAACATAGCTGTCAACATAGTTTCACAGCTATCACCACAAATTATACAGATTTCAGCACAGTTTACAGCTTCACAACAGATAACATAGCTGTCAACACAGTTTTACAGCTTCACATCAGATAACATAGCTGTCACCACAGTTTCACAGCTGTCACCACAAATTATACAGATTTCAGTACATTTTCACAGCTGTCACACAGATACTTGGCTTTGGCAGGTATCACCACAGGTTATTCAGATTTCTGCACAGATTCACAGCTGTCATCACAAGTTAAGTGGCTATCCCCACAGTGTGCCATCAATCACCACGGACTTGTACATTCCATGCTTTTAGGCTCTGTTGTATATTCCCTGCTTCCAAATGATAAGCCTTTCATAGAACACATTTGCTTTGACTATAGCTGGCGTTAATGGAGTGTGTGGCGGCCGTTAACTGTCTCTCCGCCTTTCGTCACCATGTAGTTTATATTTTCTTGTCCTTCGGAATCATTGGTGGAATTTTGAAAATATTTCAGGGCCACTGATGAGACCTATTTGGCCGAAACAAGCTGCTCTGGCCCAGAAAACTTGTGCACTCTATGCTTTACGGATCTGTTATTTATTCCTTGCTTCCATGTGATAACTCTTTTATGGAACATATTTCACAGTAGGTTATTTTGAATTCAGCAGTTTCACTGCTGTCACCACAGGCTACGTGACTAGCACCACTGTTTCACAGCTATCATCACAGGTTATTTATAATTCAGCATCGCTTCATAGCTGTCACCATAGGTTAAATGGCCATCATCGCTGTTTCACAGATATCACCACAGGTCATTTAGTTTTCAGTATAGTTTTATAGCTGTCACAACAGACAACTCGGCATCACAGCAGGTAAATCGGCATCACCACAGTTTCACAGCTTTCTCAATATGCTATTTTGATTTCAACACAGTTTTACAGCTTCACATCCGATAACATAGCTTCAACCACAGTTTCACATCTGTCACCACAAATTATACAGATTTCAGTACATTTCCACAGCTGTTACACGGTTACTTGGTTATCACCAAACTTTCGCAGGTATCACCGCAGGTTATTCCGATTTCAGCACAGTTTCACAGCGGTCACCACAGGTTAAGTGGCTATCACCACAGTTTGCCATCAATCACCACGGACTTGTACATTCCATACTTTTAGGCGCTGTTGTATATTCCTTGCTTACAAATGATAAACCTTTCATAGAACATATTTGATGTGAATATAGCTGGCGTTAAGGGAATTTTTGGCTGCCGTAAAATGTCTCTCCGCCTTTCGTCATTATGTTGTCTATAATCTCTTGTCCTTCGGGATCATTGGTTTATTGTGGAATTCTTAAAATATTTCAGGGTCAATGATGAGGCTGAATTGGCCGAAACCAGCTGCTCTGGTCCAGAAAACTTGTGCACTCCATGCTTTTCTGATCTGTTGTTTATGCCTTGCTTCCAAAGAATAACTCCTTTATAGAACATATTTCACAGTAGGCTATTTGAATTTCACAGTTTCACAGCTGTCACCACAAGCTACGTAACTAACACCCACTATCATAGCTATCACCACAGGTATTCATAATTCTGCCTCATTTCACAGCTGCCACCATTGGTTAAATGGCCATCACCGTTGTTTCACAGATATCACCAAAGGTTATTTAGTTTTCAGTATAGTTTTATAGCTGTCACAACAGACAACTCAGCATCACAACAGAAAAATCGGTATCATAGCTTTCTCAGTGTGTTATTTTGATTTCAGCACAGTTTTACAGCTTCAGAACAGATAACATAGCTGTCAACATAGTTTCACAGCTATCACCACAAATTATACAGATTTCATTACATTTTCACAGCTGTCACACAGATACTTGGCTATTACCAAACTTTCGCAGGTATCACCTCAGGTTATTCAGATTTCAGCACAGTTTCACAGCAGTCACCACAGGTTAATATGTGGCTATCCCCACAGTTTGCCATCAATCACCACGGGCTATTTAGATTTCAATACAATTTCACAGCTGTCACCCCAGATTATTTAGATTTTAGCACAGGTCAAAACTTTCACCACCGGTCGCCTGGCCATCGCAACAGTTTCACAGTTTTTTTGTACTATTTCAGGGTTCTGATGAGGGTCATTGGACGAAACAAGTTAGTTTTGCCAAGGAATACATGTATACTTTATGCATTTCATAGAACATATTTGATGTGACTATAGCTTGCGTAAAGGGAGTGTGTGGGGGCCGTAAAATGTATCCCCGCCTTTCGTCATAGGTAGTTTATATGTTCTTGTCCTTCGGGATCATTGGTTTACTGTGGAATTTTGAAATTATTTCAGGGCCACTGATGAGGCCTAATTGGCCGAAACTAGCTGTTCTGGGCCAGAAAACTTGTGCATTCCATGCTTTTCGGATCTGTTGTTTATTTCTTGCTTCAAAAGGATAGAACATATTTCCGGTTGGTGTTTTTGAATTCAGCAGTTCCACAGCTGCCATCACATGCTACGCGACTAGCACCACAGTTTCACAACTATCACCACAGATTATTTATAATTCTGCATCGTTTCATAGCTGTCACCACAGGTTAAATTGCCATCACCGCTGTTTCACAGATATCACCACAGGTTATTTAGTCTTCAGTATAGTTTTATAACTGTCACAACGGAAAACTCGCAATCACAACAGATAACTCGGCATCACCACAGGTTTATAGCTTTCACAAACTGTTTTTTTTTATTTCAGCACAGTTTCACAACAGATAACATAGCTGTCACCACAGTTTCACAGCTGTCACCACAGATTAAAGATTTCAGCACTTTTTCACAGCTGTAACACAGATACTTGGCTCTCACCAAATTTTGGCAGGTATCACCACAGATTAATCAGATTTCAGCACAATTTCACAGCTGTAACCGAAGGTTATGTGGCTATGACCACTGTCTTACAGCTACCACCACGGGTTATTTATAATTCAGCATCGTTTCACAGCTGTCCAAATGTCCATCACCGCTGTTTCACAGATTATCACCGCAGGTTATAGTGTCAACTCGGCATCACAACAGGTAACTCAGCATCACCACAGTTTAACAGCTTTTCAATATGTTATGTTGATTTCAGCACAATTTCACATTTCGTGTTGTGAAGCTCTAGTGAAAGCCATATTTCCTGAGGTGACAATGTGAAATTGAGGTGATAGCCATATTACATACATTTATGGCTATGGGACTCAGATGATAGCAATATAACCTGAGGTGATATCGTTGTTACCTGTAGCGACAACTCTGAAACTCGGGTGACAACCATACTAACTGTTGTGAAAATTATTAATCAAAGTTGACTGCTGTATTACCTGTGGTGACGACTGTCAAACTGAGGTGATAGCGATCTTATTTTTGTGAAGTAAAGCTGAGAAAGTCAGGTGATAGCCATATAACTTGCTGTGATAGCTGAAAACTAAAATGATAGCCATACTACCTATAGTGACAGCGGTGAAACTGAAATTATTGCTATATAATATGTGTCGACAGCTGTGAAACTTAAGTGATAGCCATATAACCTGTGGTGATGTGATGAAAGCTAAGAAATTGAGGTGATGGCTATCACCACAGGTTATTTATAATTCTGCGATGGCTGTTAAACTCTGGCGATAACCATACTACCTGGGGTCATAGCCATATTACCTGTGATGACAGCTGTGAAACTTGAAAAATCACGTGATAGCCATATTACCTGTGGTGATATCTGTGAGACTTGGAAATCTTCCACTGACCGTTCCAAGGCGGCTCTTCTGTGGCGATTTATTTATGTTGTTGTTTGTTACTTACTTTGTGTATCACTTGTCTTTTAATTTTGGATGGCCATATGGCCATTTTGTGGGAAAGTAACTGTCCTTATGGCCTTCCTTTGTTTAGGTTTCCATTATGGTCTGGTCGTTTAATGTTTGTATTTCTTTCCCTTTGGTGTCTTTTATGGGTGGAGTAAGTTAATTGTATCAATTCCTGATCTTTGTTTTACTTCTACTTTATTTGAAAGCCTAACCACATATGGCGTCATTTGTGAAACTGAAATGATAGCCATAATACCGCAGTGGTAACTGCTACTCAGATGATGGCCATATAGCCTCTGGGAATAGCTGTCAAGCTAAGGGGATAGCCAAACAAGCTATGGGAATAGCTGTGAAACAGACTTGACTGCTGTATTACCTGTGGTGGAAGCTGTCCAAATGAGGTGACAGGCATATAACCTGTAATGCTAGCTGTGCAACTCAGATGATTGTCATACTGCTTCTTGTGAAATTCAGGTGATAGCCATATTACCTGAGGTGTAAGATGCGAAACTGAGGTGACAGTCTTATAACCTGTGGTGGTAGCAGTAAAACGGAGGTTATAGCCATATTACCGGCGGTGATGCGTCTGACTGGTGAACAGAAGTACGCGATTTCGATACTTGCCGGGGTTGGCAGTATTCTATCGTGGAGATTGATCATGAAATCTTTTCTACGGTCATTCTTTCCAGGAAAAGTCTGGCTAGGTAACCTGACTGGCTCAAAAATGACAAAATAGTGTTGATTTTGCCATTAAACTCGAATGCAAACAAAAAAACTGTGAACTCCTGTGATATCATTAATTACTACCTGTTGTGACAGCGGGGTAAATCAGGTGTAAACCATCCTAGTTGAAGTGACAGTTGTGAAACAGAGGTGATTGTTGTATTACCTGTTGTGACAGATGTCAACCGAGATGATAGCCGTATTGCCTGTAACGATAGCTCTGAAATTCAGGTGATTCTTATTTTTTTGTGGGAAACTCAAATGATAGTCATAGTTCCTGTCGTGACAGCTGTGAAATGGAAGTGATATCCATATTACCTCTGGTGATAGCTGTGAAACTCAGTTGACAGCAATATAACCTGTGGTTACAACTGTTAAACTGAGGTAACAGCCATGTTACCTGTAGTGATAGCTGTGAAACCCAGGTGATAACCATTCTACATGTTGTGACAAGTGTGAAACACAGTGGATTGCTATATTATCTTTGGTGATAGCTATCAGTCTGATGTGATAGCGATACGGCCAGGTGATAACCATACTACCTGCGATAACCACACTCCCTGTTCTGACATTTGTGAAACGGAGGTCATTGCTTAATAATCTGTGAGTACAGTTGTAAAACTGAGGTGTTTGTCATACCACCTTTGGTGGTAGCTGTGAAATTTGGTTTAAAAATAGAGGTGAAGGCAATCATCAGGAACAAATTCAATTACCCAAAATCTCCTAACAGAGAAACCAATGGGAAAGAAATACGAACATAAAATAGCTAAACCCTAATGAAAACATCACAAGCGGATAGCCAAAATCACATTTTCTTTCACACAAAATGGCCACACAGCTGTAGATAATAAAAAGACATAAGCAATACATACATGTAAAGACGCAAAATAACAAAAATAAACCACAACAGAAGAACCGCCTTGGAACGGTCAGCAAAAGTCTTCCACTCGGGGGCTTAAATCGATTGTACATGGCTTTGGTTCTTTTATGATTTAGACAAATAATCGTAAGTCCGCATGAGGTCACATCACATGTGATGACAGCTGTGAAACTTGAAACTCAGGTGATGGCCATATTACCTGTGGTGATATCTGTAAGACTAATCTGAAAGCCTTACTACCTGGGGTGACAGCTGTGAAACTGCGGTGATAGCCATATTATATATAGTGGTAACTGTTATTCAGGTAGCGGCCATATATAGACTGCGGTGATAGAGGTGACTGCTGCACTACTTGTGGTGACAGCTGCCAAACCGAGGTGATATGTATATTACCGTTACTGACAGTTGTAAAATTCAGGTGATAGTCCTACTACTTCTTGTGTAATACAGGTGACAGCCATATTACCCGAGGTGAAAGATATGAAACTGAGGTGACAGCCATATTACCCGTTGTGGCAGCTGTTAAAGCCATATTACCTGCTCAGGTGTAATAGCCTTACTACCTGTGGTGACAGCTGGGAAACTCAGGTGATATACATACTCAATTTAGTGACAGCTATGAACAGATGCGATTGCTATATTACCTTTGTTGACAGCTGTAAGACACAGGCGATAACCGTATTACCTGCGATGATAGCTGTGAAAATCAGGCGATAGTCATATTTCTTGTTGTGAAGCTCAGGCGATAGCCATATTTCCTGAGATGACAGCTATGAAACGGAGGTTATAGCCATATTACCTATGGTGATAGCTGTGAAACTCTGGTGAAAACAATATGAACTGTGGTGACAGCTGTTAAACTTAGGTGATAGCCATGTTACCTGCAGTGACAGCTTTGAAATTCGTCCGATAATCATACTGCCTGTTGTGAAAAGGTGAAACATAATTGATTGCTATAATTATTACCTATGGTGACAGCTGTAAACTGAGGTGATAGCGAAATAACCTTTGGCGATATATATGAATATTCTGGTGATGGCCATACTACCTGCTGTGAAGGAAAGCTGAGAAAGCCAGGTGTTAGTCATATTACTTGTGGTGATAGTTGTGAAACTAAGGTGATAATCATAATACCTCTAGTGACAGCGGTGAAACTGAAGTTATTGCTATAATATACAAGGTGACAGTTGTGGAACTGAGGTGATAGCCATATTACCTGCCGTGTTGTGGTGATCCCTGAAAAACTCGGGTGATAGCAATATTGACTTTGTTGATAGTTGTGAAACTCTAGGAACCATACTACCCATTGCGACTTTTGTGAGACAGAGGCCATTGATCAATAACCTGTTGTGACATTTGTAAAACTGAAGAGTTAGCCATATAACCTGTGGTGATAGCAGTGAAACAGGGGTTCAAGTCATATCACCTGTGGTGATAGCTGTGAAACTCAGTTGCTAGCCATATTTCATGCGGTGATATCTGTGAGAATAAGTTCAAAGCCATACAAGCCAAAATATTAATGGTAAAAGCTGTGTACGGCATCAGTTGTGATAGCCATTCTACCTGGCAATTCAACCTGTGGTGACAGCCGTATAACTCGGGGAACAGCCTCATTTTCTGTGGTGATAGCTGTGAAACTCAACCCTGTAGACATATATGTATATGACTCAGTTGACAGTCATTCTTCCTGTGATGATAGCTGTGCGACTAAGATCATAGCCATATTAACTGTGGCAATAGCTGAGATTTTTTTGTCTTTGGTTTTTACGTCCCAGGAAACACCATTTAGGAGATTTAGGGGTTGCTTCCTATTTTGAGGGATTTTACCTGACACTGAGATAAACTGACATCTAAAGGCCTAGCGCCCAAAGAAACCGCAAGAGTTTAAAAAACGGTCCACTTTTCCTGGAAAGGTTTAGATCTTCTAAGCGGTAAGCCGTAATTGCATCGATTCCTGATCATTGCCTTCAGTTCGATTCCATTAACGTTTCTAACCCGTTTACAGACGTCATTTTATTGTGCGAATATTTCGGCAATGTTTCAAAAACGTCATTTATCAAGGGCGTCTCTTGCCTGATGCCTCAAGTTGACCTGTCTCACGAGCTACGTCGGTCGGTGTGTGCTCGGAGGGGATGTGCTGTGTTTGCCGGGTCTTGTCCATCATCCGTTTCGGTTTCAGAACTTTGGGGTTAAGACACACTGATGAAGATTAAATATCAGAAAGGCCTCAGTGTCACTAAATTAGGTATAGTTACGCCGTAATTATCAAACGTTTCTCTGCTTACATTTGCGAATGATTTCATCAATGTTATTATACCCGCTTTTTCGAAGAAAAATCTGGTATATTGTTTTCGTACAAGAGTTGAGTGAGCGTCTGTCCGTCCGTCACGTTTCTTGTAAATGGATCTCTTCTGCAACCACTGAAGTTACACTTTTGAAACTTTGCATGTGGATAGTACATGGTATGTAGATGGCAGTGGGCTACATTTTTGTGACCTTGACCCCAACATGGCCCCCAAGGGCAAAGGTCATAAAGCAGGACATTATCATATCTTCTAAACTGTTGGGATTGCACTTTCGAAACTTGATTATTGGATAGCCCTTGGAATGTAAAACATATTGGAATACTTTTCAGGTGACCTTGACCCCAACATGGCCCTGGGTCAAAGGTCAAAAAGTAGGACTTTATCATATCTTCTAACCTGTTGGGATTGCACTGCCGAAAATTGATTATTGGATAGCCCTTGGAATGTAGAACATATTGGAATACGTTTCGTGTGACCTCGACCTCAACATGGCCCCAGGGTCAAAGGTAAAAAAGTATGACATTGCCATATCTTTAGTGTTATTCACAGAAAAATTGGGTATTTGCGATGGTATACCATCGACTGCGCCATCTAGTTTTGATGCTTTAATCACAATTTTAATAACATTATAAAACATTGGAAAATGTAGTAGCTCTTCAATTCAGTACTTCTGTCAATGGGACCCATTATGAAAACACACACATCTTACACTGCTTTCTGTCAATTTTTCTCCATCTATGGAAGTTTGTGACACTTTTCTTACTTCTGGTTCAAATTTAGATAAATGGTGTTCATTAGAACAGACTCTTCGAAGCAGTTAGAGAAAACGACCAGTGGGTCACGTATACCCCAGGCCAGCGCCACCCTCAAATATAGCTTTTGAGCTTGTATGTAATATGAATGAAGAAGTCAAGAAGCTATAAGAATCTATATATGTGCTTGTAAAAGCTAAACCAAACATAAAAATTCTAAATGGACCACCGAGTGAGGGCATCAAAGTTACTGAAGGGTTGCGGGCATCAATGTTACTGAAGCAGCAGGGTGGGATATGCATCAATAAAATCTTTGTTCTGGTAAGCAAACTCGATGCAAGTATATATTGAATTTATCTTAGAGTATAGAACATACAGGCATCTATAAACTTTGTCATAAAACTTTAAACAAATGTAAAATTTCTAAGTCTGTGACCTTGAGATCACCTTGGGTGGGGAAAGGGACAAACATAACGAAATCTTTGGCCTGGTTTGCAACTATGATGCAAGTATCTACTGAATTTGTGTTAGAGTTTAGAACATACAGGCATCTATAAACTTTGTCATAAAACTTTAACCAAATGCAAATTTTTAAGTCTTTGACCTTGACCTCAAGGTCACTGTGGGGCTGGGACATGCATCAATGATATCTTTAGACCAGTATATAACTTCAGTGTAATAATCAACTAAATCTATCAAAGGGTTCAGAAGATATAATCTCTTAGAAACTATGACGCAAAACTTTAACCACAATGTTAACGGAAGGAAGAAGGATGGACGGACATCGGGCGGACAGATGGACGGACGGACATTCTCACAAATGGATAGTTATGTGGCTATTTTTGGCAGGATCGATACTTAAGTGGCTACTTTTAGCCACAGAAAAGAAGTATTTTCGGTGTCTAACGGAATAAATCCCATTGACTTACATTGATTCTGTCCATTTACAACGCCACCTAACTATCCGTTTGTTGGTGCTGACAGACGGAAAGACGGACGGACGAACGGCAGGACGAAAGCATTATACCCCATAGCATACCTCGTATACCGGGAGTATAATGAGTACATAGTACGTCTATGCTGTGGGTAAGAATATGGTAAAAATGTATGCCCTTGCCAACCCTACTTTCATCTGTATGAAGTGGTGTCTAAATGGATATGCATTTCCCGGACTTGTTAGTTTGTTTTAACAGTATATGCATAATTTATTTCAACAGCAGCTTTGTGACCATAAAGTATCTCAGTGGCTCAGTTGAATGCGCAAGTTACTAATGATCAGCTCGTGGGGTTGATCATCTCTAGGCTGAGGATGTTTCTTGCAAGTGATCTTGATCACGAACTATGTTCTATAGCATCTCGCCCTCTTCTGCTTATCTAAGGACCGTTGTCAGTTTCTAAAAGACGAATGTTCACTATACTTGCAGTGGTTATAAACATATAGGTGATCTATTCCCCATTTTCTAATGAGTCCTGTGAACTCGCTATGTCCCAATCTATAAGTTCCACTGCAAAATTATTTGTACAAAACACAGTTTTCCTAAGTATTTCGAAATAATGGTGAGTCTTGGGACTTGCAAAATTTAATTTGTAAGTCCCTCAGAGAAATTATGAGCTGTTTGTTTGATTTGAGGTTTAACGTCCCCGTCAACACTGAAAAGATTATTTTGGAGACGTTGCTTCCAATTTTGTGGGTTTATTTGTCGATTCCTGATCATTGCCTTCACATCTATTTTGTGTGCTGGTGGATGAACAAACAAATGGACAGAAAAATAGGTCCCTAAGTCGTGCCATGTTAAAAGCAGGCATTACAAAAAAAAAACTGAAAGTAAGCAAGAAAACAACTGAATTTCGTTGCCAGACAATATTTCATTTATTTCTTAATTATAATTCATTTCACTGCTTCCAGCCTTTAACGTCTTTTACTTTTCATCTTCCCCTCGATGTTGATTCTGAAACACAAGGAAAAATTCCATCACAATTTAAATATAAAAGATTGACAGATACTTATGGTCATTTTTGAGAAGGGTGCGAGTCATGCAAACGTGCACACATGTACACATGCATACATGTACGCATACACACACACACATGCACACAAACATGCATGTATGCACAAACACATATGCATGTACACACACGCTTGCATGCGCACACACAAATGCATGCATGCACTCTTGCATGCACACATACATACAGCATGTACATTAGTGTACATACACTCACGCAAGCATGCATGCAAGCACACATGCATGCACACATACACTCTTGCAAGCATGCATACACACACTCATGCAAGCATGCACACATACATGCATGTATGCACTCACACAGGCAGGCACGCATACATGCACACATGCATGCATGCACACGCACACACAGGTATGCATGTATAAATGCAATATCCCCACCCCTAACAGCTTGGTTGTGCGAGTGAGTGAGTGAGTTTTAGTTTTACGTCCCACCAACAGCTAAGGTCATACGGAGACGGGACCTCGGTTTAAAGACTCATCCGAAAGTCTGGAGAAGCCCGGGATCGATCCTGCGATCCCTGGTTTACAAGGCGAGTAGCGTAACCACTGCACCACGGAGGCTTCTACTTGGTTGTGCGAGGGAGATGATAACTGTTTATGTGTGTTTATGAAGAAAAAAAAGAAAAGAAGAAAAAAAGAACACATTTCCATTCCTCCATCGGCGTTTGAACTCACGACCCTCTGATTCATAATCGACCATCCAGCACTCTATCGACTCCACTGGCACACGTTTCTTACGCTATGCTATGCATCACAAAACATACAATGTACAAATACCCAAAGTGACAAAAGGCCATAACTCATGAATTATTTTTTCGGAATTTAGTCAAAAGTTCATCAGGTCATCTACTCATCACAACCAATCTATTTACCAACTTTCAAGGCTCTAGCTCTTATAGATTTTGAGATATTTTGCTGACAAGATTTTATAAAAAAAAAAAACAAAAAACAAAGGGCAATAACACTTGAAAAGGGCATAATCCGGATAAGGAGAAAAAAACACGTGTCTGCTAATTTTCCATGAGAAGATCATATATGAAATTTCAGAACCCTAGCATACACGGTTCTTAAGTTATGCTATGCATCACAAAAAATACAGAGGTACACTGTACAAATGTCCAAAGTGACAACGGGTCATAACTCATTACCACAAATCTATTCACCAACTTTCAAGGCTCTAGCTTCAATTTCAATGGATTTTGAGATATTTTGCTGACAATATTTTATCAAAATAAAAATCAAGGCAATAACTCTTGAAAGGGGCATAATCCGAATGAGAAAAAAATCGCTGTCTCCTAACTTTCCATGAGGAATCCATATATTACATTTCAAATCCCTAGCATACATGGTTCTTAAGTTACGCTATGCATCACAAAGCATACAATGTACAAATACCCAAAGTAACAAAGGGCCATAACTCATGAAGTATTTTTCGGAATTTAGTCAAAAGTTAATGAAGTCATCTAGTCATCACCACCAAATTATTCACAATTTTCAAGGCCTCTAACTCTTCTAGGTTTTGAGATATTCTGCTGACAAGATTTTATCAAATAGAAAAATTCAAAGGGCAATTACTCTTGATAGGGATGAGAAAATAATATGCGTCACCTTATTTTCCATGAGGTATCCATATATGAAATTTCAAAACCCTAGCATATAGGTTCTTAGGTTATGTTATGCATAAAAAGCGTAACGGACGGACGGACAGACGGACGAACGAAGCAGAAGGAATATGCCCTTCCAACTTCTTTGAAGTTGGGGCCATAATGAACATGGACAGATCTATACATTTTACAGAAATTTTAAAATTTGTAACATTCATCACAATAGAGCTAAAGTCATACCTATATACTTGCATATTTTTATATTCTAAAAGTTATGAAAAACTACTATGTGTTTATCTATACCTCACCAACATGCATATTCGGCTTGAAGATTGTTAGATACATGTAGTACACTAGCTGGTCATAATAATGTAGAAGTGGAGGCAATGATCAGGAATCGATACAATTAACCTACAACTCCAATCAGAGACACCAAAGGGAAAGAAACGCAAACATGAAACAACAGACCCTAATGGAAGCATCAATAGCGGCAAGGCAAAAGGACAGTTACTTTCACACAAAATGGCCAATATGCTATCCAAAATAAAATGATATAAGCGACACAAACACCCAAAGACAAACCATAACGAAAATAAACCACGACAGAAGAACCGCCTTGAACTAGAAATGGTGTTTGTAAAACACAATGCCCCCAACCTTTGCTTGTCCTTAGATGGCAAAATATTCAACAAATATTGTTAAAGACTCAAAAACATACAACAAGAATTCCCCCGAAGGCTATGTCGCGCCTGTGGAGGCGCAAAGTCACCAAACCATGAAATCTAGGTCAAGGTCAAACATGGATGCCTGCATAAAAATTTCACTCCTAGTTCCAAGCATGTACCAAGTATCATCAATGAAACTCTTAACGAGAATTCTATGTTTTTTAATTAAAGGGGAAATAATTCAAGAAGGGGAGATAATTTGGACAAGAAAAAAAATACGGGTCAACTATTTTTTCATGAGGAACTCATATATGAAATTTCAAAACACTAGCATACACGGTTCTGAAGATATGCTATGCACCAGAAAGCAACACAATTGAGTAGCAAAAAATTACAAAGGGCCATAACTCTAACAAAATTTTATCGAATTGGTTGAAAATTTAATCAGGTAGTCTCCTCCTTAGTCCCAATCACTATACCAAATATCAGGGCTGTAGCGCAAATACTTTTTGAGATATCTTGCTAACGAGAATTCTATGTTATTTAATTAAAGGGGAAATAATTCAAGAAGGGGAGATAATTTGGACAAGAAAAAAAATACGGGTCAACTATTTTTTCATGAGGAACCCATATATGAAATTTCAAAACACTAGCATACACGGTTCTAAAGATATGCTATGCACCAGAAAGCAACACAATTGAGTGGCAAAAAATTATGTCGCGCCTGTGGAGGCGCAAAGTCACCAAACCATGAAATCTAGGTCAAGGTCAAACATGGATGCCTGCATAAAAATTTCACTCCTAGTTCCAAGCATGTACCAAGTATCGTCAATGAAACTCTTAACGAGAATTCTATGTTTTTTAATTAAAGGGGAAATAATTCAAGAAGGGGAGATAATTTGGACAAGAAAAAAAATACGGGTCAACTATTTTTTCATGAGGAACTCATATATGAAATTTCAAAACACTAGCATACACGGTTCTGAAGATATGCTATGCACCAGAAAGCAACACAATTGAGTAGCAAAAAATTACAAAGGGCCATAACTCTAACAAAATTTTATCGAATTGGTTGAAAATTTAATCAGGTAGTCTCCTCCTTAGTCCCAATCACTATACCAAATATCAAGGCTGTAGCGCAAATACTTTTTGAGATATCTTGCTAACGAGAATTCTATGTTATTTAATTAAAGGGGAAATAATTCAAGAAGGGGAGATAATTTGGACAAGAAAAAAAATACGGGTCAACTATTTTTTTATGAGGAACCCATATATGAAATTTCAAAACACTAGCATACACGGTTCTAAAGATATGCTATGCACCAGAAAGCAACACAATTGAGTGGCAAAAAATTACAAAGGGCCATAACTCTAACAAAATTTTATAGAATTGGTTGAAAATTTAATCAGGTAATCTCCTCCTTAGTCCCAATCACTATACCAAATATCAAGGCTGTAGCTCAAATACTTTTTGAGATATCTTGCTAACGAGAAGTCTATGTTATTTAATTAAAGGGGAAATAATTCAAGAAGGGGAGATAATTTGGACAAGAAAAAAAATACGGGTCAACTATTTTTTCATGAGGAAGACATATATGAAATTTCAAAACACTAGCATACACGGTTCTAAAGATATGCTATGCACAAGAAAGCGTGACGTACGAACGGACTAACGGACTAACGGACGAACGGACGAACGGACGGACAAGCCAGAAGCAATATGCCCCCCAACTTTTTTAAAGTTGGGGGCATAATAAGTCATGTTTACAGATTCATGGCCTTGTTGACAGTTGCATGGGCTATGCTGATATCTGTATAAGCCAAGATGGCAGCTATAAGAGTAGTTATATGATTCATGGTGGTAGCTACGGTATATGAATCATGGGGACAGCTGTATGACACACAATTACAGCAGTACGAATCGTGGTGATAGCTGTTTAACAAATGGTGATAGCTATAAGAGTAATTATAAGAGTAAGACTAAAATATGATTCATGGTGAAAGCTGTATGAGTCATGGTGATGGCTTTTTGAGTTATAGTGAGAGTTTGATGATTAATCTTGACAGCTGCATGAGCATTTGTGGTAACTGCATGAGTCATGTTGACAGTTGTATGAGTCATGGTGATAGCTGTATGTACAAAGGTAATACAGGCGTAACCGTGATAGCAATATGATTCGTGGGGATAGCTGAATGAGTCATGATGACAGCTAAATGAATCATGATAATAGCTGTATGAGTTATGAAGGCAGCTGGGGGTGACATCTTGATAGCCATTTGATACATGGTTATAACTGTACGATGTTCTATATAATGGGCAATCCTTTGGCAGCAAGGGCTACAATACGGAACCGAAACCCGTAGTGTACAAGTTTTTTTCTGGGACAGACTAGCTAGTTTCCACAATTAGGCCTAGCCAGTGACCCTCAACTATTCTCAAATTTTCGCAGTGGAATCAATGATCCAAAATGACTATAAAATATAACCCACACTATGATCAAGGGCAAGGAGACGTTTGACGACCGCCACACATTCCCTAAATACAAGCTGTGGTGAAGTCATATATCATAATCCTTTTGAAGCAAGGACTACAACACGGAACAGAAAATCATAGTGTACAGGGTTATCTGGGCTATGTGATTCTTGTGATAGTCATTGTGACAACTGTATTGGTCTTGTGACAGCTTTATACGTCATAGGGACAGCTGTATGAATCATAGTGGCAGCTGTATGAGCCATGGTGATAACTTTAGGAGTCAATGTGCTAGCTGTGTGAGTTGTGGTGATGGCTGTATTAGTCATATTAATACCATAATGAGTAATGGGAATAGCTATAGGAGTCATGGTGGAAGCTGTTTAAGTCCTGGTAATAGCTACCAGAGCGATGACAATAAATGAATGTGTCCCTGTGGTAGTGATACGTACATGTACCAGTCGTAGTGATAGCTGTAGTCGTCACGGTGGCAGCAGTTTAAGTCATGGTGACAGCTCTGTGTGTGTGCGTGCGTGCGTGCTGGGGCGTGTTTCGTCCCACCAACAGCTAAGATCAAATAGAAACGGGACCTCGGTTTAAAGATTTATCCGAAAGTCTGGAGAATAAAAAGCTGAAAGGTTGCCTTTGGAAATAAAGAGCACATACAAGAACGAAAATCGGAGACTCGGTTTTATTGAGTCTCTTCATACACAGCAATATAGTTTGCAAGGCTGCATACGCCTCCTACCACCGGCTTAAGCGATATTCGATTTTCAAACTCAATAACCCCAGAGGAAAAGAAAATATAATCTGCACTATGATGAAGGACGGGGAGACTTTCTACGGCCACCACACGGCACTTAACACCAGCTGCAGTGAGGTAAGGGTTGCCTTTGGAAACAAAAAACAAATAAAAGAACGAAAATCGGAGACTCGGTTTTATTGAGTACCTTCAGAAACAGCAATATAGTTTGCAAGGCGTATGATCCCAAAGGAAAAGGAAATATAATCTGCACTAAGAAAATATAATCTGCTCAAATCGAACTCAAGATACCTGGTTTCTAAGACGAGTACCTTAACCGCTACACCCGCGGAGGCTTTAATGGTGGTGACAGCTGAATGAGTCATGGTGATAGCATTGTAAGTCATGGGGCTAGCTGTATTAGTCATGGGGACAGTTGTGTGAGCAATGGTGAGAGCTATGCGAGTCATGCTGATAGCTGTATGCGTCATGATGACAGCTGTATGTGTCATGGCGACCGCTGTGTGAGACATGATGACACCTGAAGTAGTCATGGTGACAGTTGTATGAGTCGTGAGGACAGCAGCTGTGTGCGTCATGTTGATATGGACAGCAGTATGACCAATGGTTACAGCTGCACGAATCATAGTGACAGTACATGAGATACATGTAAAATGGCTGATGAAAGTGTTATGGGTCTTGGTGATAGCTGTATTTGAAATTAAGATATCGTTATGAGTCATGCTGGTAACTGTATGAATCATGGTGATGGTTGGAGAAGTCGTGGTGATAGCTGCGTGAGTCACGGTTACAGCTGTATGAGTCATCTTAATAGCTGTATGAGTTATGGTAATAGCTACAAGAATCATGGCGATAGATGTATGCGTGACTGCGATAGCTGTATTAGTCTTTCCTTTGTTGATCTGAATAGAGGTTTACGGGGCTTGCTGTATTAGTTATGGTGATAGCTATATTGGTCATGGTGGTCACAAGATGAGTCATTGTGACAGCTATTTGCTTCATGCTGATAGCTGTATGAGGCGTGAAGACAGCTTTATGCATACTCATGTTATTCAATCATGTAATTCAATACATCAGGCATAGTATAAGCTTTATGGCCCCTGGCGAAATATAAGCGATGCTTATAGCTGTATGAGCACGGAGTGATGGCTGTATGAGTAAAGGAGATAGCTGCATGAACCAAGATGACAGTTGTATTCATAATGGTGATAGCTGTAGTGATAACGGTTAGAGCTGTATGAATTATGGTGACAGTTGTAAGCGTCACGGTGAAATCTGTTGTCATGGTGATAGCTGTGTAAGCCATGCTGACAGCCGTATGAGCCATTTTGAAAGATGTATTAATTATATTGACAGCTGTAGTTGTCATACTGAAGGCAGCATTTGCCATGATGACAGATGTGTGAGTCATGGTATGATTGATGTTAACAGCTCAATTGGTAATGGTGACAGCTGTATTGGTCATGGCAATAGCTTTAAAAGTCAAGGTGACATCTGAATGTTTAATAGCGGTATATATATGTGTCTTAGTGAAAGATTAAAAAGGCGTGCTGATAGATATCAGAGTCATGGTAAAAGCTGTATGAGTAACGGTAATAGCTGTATGTGTCGTGGTGGAAACTGTATGAGTCATTTTGACAGCTGTATGAGTCATCGTGATGGCTGTATTAGTCATTATATGACTCATCGTGGCAGCTGTATTAGTTATAGTGATCGCTGTATTAGACACTATAAAAGCTATATTAGTCTTGGTGAGAGGGATGCGAGCAATGGTGATAGCTGTATGAGTCATGGTGACAGCTATATGTGTCATGGAAACCATTGTAAGAGTCATGGTGACACCTGAAGTAGTCACAGTGACAGCTGTAGAAGTCGTATGAAAGCCGTGTGAGTCATGTTGACAGGCTTATAAGCGATGTTGATAGCTACATGAACAATGGTTACAGCTGCATAATTTATGCTAATAGCTACAGGAGATATGATTGTTAAAAACGGAATAAGTTTTGATGGCAGCTATATACGAAATTAAGATATCCGAGTCATTTTGGGCGCCGTGTGATTCGTGTAGAAGTCGTGCTGATAGCTGTATGAGTCATGATAACAGCTGTATGTGTCATGGCGACCGCTGTATGAGACATGATGACATCTGAAGAAGTCATGGTGGCAGCTGTAGGAGTCGTGAGGAAAGCTGTGTGAGTCATATTGATATGGACAGCTGTATGAGCAATGGTTCATTGTGACAGTACTGGAGATATGGCTGATGAAAGCGCTATGGGTCGTGGTGACAGTTGTATGTGAATTAAGATATCTGTATGAATCATGGTGGTAGCTATATGATTCATTGTGATAGTTAAAGATGTCGTGGTGATAGCTGTGTGTGTCCTAGAGACAGCTGTATGAGTCATCATAATAGCTGTATGAGTTACGGTAATAGCTACAACCCTCGTGGTGATAGCTGTATGAGTGATTGAGATAGCTGTATTAGGTTTTTGTGTGTTTGTTTGAATAGAGGTTTAACGTTCCCGTCAACACTATTTAGGTCATTTTCGAAACGTTGCTTTCAATTTTGTGGGCCTTTACCCGACAGTGAGATGAAATGAAATCGCATGCCCTGCCGCCCTATGAAACCAAAAGGTTTATATGCATGAACGGTCCTACTCGCACCACTTTGCCTGAACAGGCTTAGACCTAAGCTGTATACTAGTACTCGTGTGCGGTCGGTTTCAGCTATGCGTGGAAACACTTTGCATCTTAATTTAATTCTCCAAGTCCCGATGGGCTGGAGCTTGCTGTATTGGTGATGGTGATAGCTATATGGCTCATGGTGGTCACTGAATGAGTGATTGTGACAGCTGTTCGAGTCATCCTGATAGCTGTATGAGGCATGAAGACAGCTTTAGACGTAGTCATCTGGTTCATTGTTACAGCTGTATTAGACATAGTGTTTGCAGTATGAACCCTGTCGACAGCAATATGTGCGATGCTTTAAGCTGTATGAGCACAGAATGATGGCTGTATGAGTCACGGAGAAAGCTGTACGAGCTGTGGTGACTGCTATATTCGTCATGGTGATAGCTGTCGGGATCACGATTAGAGCTGCATGAATTTTAGTGACAGTTGTAAGAGTCTCTGTGAACGCTGTAAGCATTGGCGATAGCTGTATAAGCCATGCTGACGGCCGTATAAGCCATTTTTAAAGATGCATTAGTCATATCGATAGCTGTAGTAGTTATACTGACAACAGCAGTAGTCATGATGATAGATTAGTGAGTCATGGTGACAGCTGTATGAGTGGTGTTAACAGCTGGAAATATTGATTATCAATTAAGGGCAATAACTCCATCATGGATGACTGCAACAGGAAAAGAATTGGACTACTACAAACTTAGACGTTTGGGAAAAACAGACATAGGCATATTTTATGACAGACAGCAATATAAGATCCGGTACTCCAAATCAAAAACTGTTTACTTTTTATTCCCTCTGAGTATATTTAAAATAAAACCTATATGAATCCTAGTGATAGCTTTATTAGTCATCGTCATACATGTATGAGTCATACTGACAGCTGTTGCAGTCATGATGACAGTTGTAGTAGTCATGGTGGCAGCTGTAGGCGTCATGATGATAGCTGTTTGAGTCATGATGACAGGTGTAAAAGTGATATTAACAGCTCTATTGGTCATGATGACAGCTGTATAGGTCATGACAGTAGCAATAAGAGCCTTAGTTACAGGAGTCATGTTTACAGCTGTACAAGTCATGACAGTAGCAATAAGAGCCTTAGTAAAAGCTACAGAAGTCGTGCTGATAGATATAGGCGTCATGGTGACAGATGTATGGTTATAGCTATGTAGGTCGTGGTGACAGCTGCATGAGTCAGCTGTATGAGCCATCATGATACCTGTATAAGTAATGATATGAGTCTTCGTTACAGCTGTATTAGTGGATGTGATAGCTGTATTAGTCACGGTTATATCTATATCATAAGTAATTGTGAAAGCTTTATGAGTCATTGTGTCAACTGTATAATCCATGGTGCCAGCTGAATGCATCATCGTGACAGCCGTATGAGCTAAGATGACTGCTGTTTGATTTACGGTGTCGTATAATTCATGGTGACAGCAGTAGTAGTCATTAGCTTCAAGGGTTTTGCTGACAACTGTTTGAGGCGTCGTCACAGCTGTAGGAGCCATGCTGTCTGCAACTCGTGACAACATGTTGAGTCATGGTTACAGAAGTACGAGTCATCGTGACAGCTGCATTGGTCAGTGTGACAGTTGTGTGAGTCAAGGCAGGGGTAAACGAGTCAAAGTGACAGGGAGTGACATGTGCTAGAGTCATGATGACAGGTGTATGAGCCATAATGACAGTTGTGTGTGTTAGTGTTAGTGACAGCCGTATG
This sequence comes from Lucinisca nassula, assembly GCA_963580285.1. Classification (NCBI taxonomy): domain Eukaryota; kingdom Metazoa; phylum Mollusca; class Bivalvia; order Lucinida; family Lucinidae; genus Lucinisca; species Lucinisca nassula. The sequence goes on along the minus strand of OY757018.1, from coordinate 129,601,201 downwards.
AGTCAGCATGCCATGTGTATGGGGCATGGTGATACCTGTATGTTTCACGGTGACAGCTAAATCAGTCATGGTGATAGCTGTATGGTAGTGGTAGTTATGGTCATGGCTGCATATGAGTCGTGATTTGTGACAGATGTATTAGCCATCATGTCATGCAGCTGTATGAGTCATTGCGACAGCTGTTCGAGCCATGATATATACCGATAGCTGTATGAAGCATGTTGATATCTGTATATGAGTCATGGTTAAAACTGTACGGATCATGGTGACTGCTGTGTGTGCCATGTTAACTGAGTTATGGTGACAGCTGAAAGACATCGTGACAGTCCTATGAGTCGTCGTGACAGGTATATAAACAATGGTTACAGTCGCATAATTCATGCTGAGAGCTATAGGATATATGACTGTTGCTAACGGAATATATCTTGGTGGCAGTTGTATTTGAAATTAAGATATCCGAGTCATTGTGGGCGCTGTATGATTCTTGGTGATAGCTGTAGATGTCGTGCTGATAGCTGTTTGAGTTACGGTGACAGCTGTGTGAGTGATCAAATTGCTGTATGAGTCAATGCAATAGCTACAGGATACATGGTGGTAGATGTTTGCTGTATTCATGGTGATAGCTGAATAGGCCATGACAATCGCCGTATTAGTAATGGTGACAGCAATATGAGTCGTGGTGATTGCTGTAAGAACCACAGAGACAGCTGGAAGAGCCATAATAATAGCTATAAGACTTATGCTGGCAGCACTATGATAGTGTTGTCAGCATACGTCATGGCGATAGCTGTATGAGTGATGATGACGGCTTTATCAGTCACGCTGGCAGCAATTCGAGTCATGATGATAGTTGTATGAGTCATGGAGACAGTTGTATGAGACATGGTTACAACTGTATGAGTCATGTTTACAGCTGTATGGACCTTGGAGACAGCTGTAGGTGTCACGGTGAATGCTCAATGACCCATGACGACAGCTGTATGAGTCATGCTTATAGCTGTATGAGACATACAGATGATTGTATGAATCACGGAGACAGATGTATGTTCCATGGTGACAGCTGCTTTCGTCAAGGTGATAGCTGTAGGAATCACGCTTAGAGATGCGTGAATCATGATGACAGTTATATGAGCCATTGTGATAGCTGTGAGATTCATTTTTAAAGCTGTAGGAATGGAGGTATTAGCTGTGTGAGTCATGTTGATGTGAGTCACGGTCAGTGGGAATCGGTAAAATCGGTTTAAGCCCCCAAGTGGAATTCTTTCCACTGACCGTTCCAAGGCGGTTCTTCTGTGGCGGTTTATTTATGTTGTTGTTTGTTACTTACTGTGTGTATCACTTGTGTCTTTTTATTTTTTTCGATGGCCGTTTGGCCATTTTGTGTGAAAGTAACTGCCTTATTGCCTTCCTTTGTTTAGGTTTCCAATTTTGTCTGGTCGCTTCATGTTTGTGTGTCTTTCCCTTTGGTGTCTTTGATTGGTGGAGTAAGTTAATTGTTTTGATTCCTGATCTTTGTTTTACTTCTACTTTACAATATCAGTGGTACCATACATTGCAAAACATACATGGCACACACAATATATATGAAAAATAACAGGACTCTTGCATTATCAGGGGTAGTCCTAGGAAGATAAATGAATATGGGGTGCCGAATTACTATTTAATACAATTGGGAGATATCTATAATTTTACTCTAGGTATCTATATATCAAATTATAGATATCTATAAATCAAATTATAGATATCTATAATTAACATTATTATCAATATTTTGGTATCATAAAATGTAATCAATGATATGTAATATATATTTCTTGATGTCTATAAATTTGTTTAATGATATCCATTATTCCTTTACATATAACGATATCTAAAATCCAATTATAGATACCATTTAAAGGCTGGATAATAGATATCACAGATTTGAATAATGGATATCAGAAAATCTATTATGGATATCAATACATGTAATTATTGATATCCTGATATGTTCATCCATATTTGATATCTATGTATTGAATAAAAGATATCTATAACTTGAATTATAGATATCCCTTAACACATTATGGATAAAATGAAATAAATAATACATATCTAATATTATTTATAGATATATAATAATATTTGTTGATATTCTATATTTTTATTACAGACAACTATATATCAATTTGTAGATATTTATAAATCAAATTATAGATATCTATAAATCACATTATAAACATTTATAATTATCATTATTGATATTGGATATTTATTATTTATTTCATGATATCTATAATATGTAAAGGGTTATCAATAATTCCAATTGTAGTTATCTTTTACTTGACATATAGATATCAAAGATTGAAGAGCATTTGAGGATATCAATATTTTCAATTATTGATGTAAATAATGTATTTTATGTTATCCATTAATGAAAATTGTGATATCCATTATTCAGCCTTTTAAATGATTTCTATAATTTGAATTTAGATATTTATATATGCAAAGAAATAATTGATATCGTAAAACAAATCTATTAATATCAAGAAATATATATAACGTATCCTGGATTTCATTTTATTATATCAAAAATACAGATAATAATAGATATCAATAATGTTAATTGTACATATCTGTAATTTGGTTTATTGATATTTATAATTTGATTTATAGATATCTGTAATTAAATATAGGATATCAATAATTATTTTTAACTATCTATAAATAATATTAGATGTCTATTATTTATTTTATGATATTTAAAATATGTTAAAGGATATCTACAATTCAAATTATAGATATCTATTATTCTATATATAGATAGCAAATATAGAAGAACATTTTAGGATATCATAAATATCATTTATTGATATCCATAATATATTTTCTGACGTTCATATCTAAAAATAATATAAAGATATCTATTATATATTTTATGATATCTAAAATATGTTAAGACATATCTATAATTCAGTTATAGATATCTTTTATTCGATATATAGATATCAAATATTGAAGAACATTTTAGGATATCGATAATTACATTTATTGATATCCAAAATATATTTTCTGGTATCAATTACTGAAAATTGTGATATCTTTAATTCAGCCTTTGAAATGATATCTATAATTGGATTTTTTGAATATCTATATATGCAATGGAATAATTGATATCATAAAATAAATTTATAGATATCAAGAAATATATTTTACATATCATTGGTTACCTTTTATGATATCAAAAATATCGATAATTACAGATATAAAAATGTTAATTATAGTTATCTATAATTTGACTTAAAGATATTTCGGTAGGTCAGTCAGATGCAGGCCTGACTGGTGATCAGGAGGACACGAGTTCGATTCCTGTTGGAGTCGGCAACATTCCTTCCTATCTTTTCTATGGTCATTTTCTCCCTTCTGCTGATTCAAGAAGGGCAGTTGTCAGTTTCTGTGAAAGAATGTGCACTGTATTGGTTAACCTCTTAGGTATAAGCTTGCCCTGGAAAAGTGTGGATAAGTTAATTGACCGATTCAAAAATGACCTAAATAGTGATGCCTGGGCCATTAAACTCCAATACAAGCAAATAAACTAAATCTTGAAATTCAATCAAATAGTAAAACGGCACCTCATAAATGAAGGCAGGTAATTATTTGTTGAAGGATACTTTGTTTGTCGCAAACAGCTTATGAATGCAACGTTGCTTCCCTATGGCAAGCCATTTTACTATTTATTATGGCATATAGATATCTTATTTATTATATAAGATATCTTATTTATTATATAAGATATCTCATGTAGGATATACGATACCTAATATCCTAAAGTAGATATCTTATATCCTATATGATATAAGTTATTTAATTCAGCAATTCAGATATCTGATATGATATATGTTATCTTATATCTTAATTAAGATATCGTATATAACATAGAATATATCTTTTATGTTAAATAAGATATCTGATTGTCTTATTTACTAAAACATATAAGATATCTTATATGCTATATAAGATATCTAATATACTAAATAAGATATCTAATATAGCATATAAGATATCTTATATAACATATCAGATATCTTATATATTATATAAGATATCTTATTTATATTGGTATATAAGATATCTTAATTGGTATATCAGATATCTTATTGAACATATAAGATATCTTATATAGCATATGAGATATCTTATTTAACAAATGATATCTTATATACATTTGATAAATAAGATATCTTAATCAACATATAATATATCTTATGTAAATTCGAAAGAAATAACAAATAATAGTCGCTCCCTCTTGTATCTATATGCACATTAGACTGCTACACAGACAGAGGACTGGAAAAAATTGATTATAAATGCTTTTTTGAAGTGTGTTTTTTTTTAGAGAGAGAGAGAGAGAGAGAGAGAGAGAGAGAGAGAGAGAGAGAGAGAGAGAAATATAGATAATAAATCCAGCTTGCTTTTGTTTGTATAATTTAATAATCCTCCCTTACAAAAATTCTTCAGATAGTAGAAGTCTTAATTGAACTTCAAACTCTGAGTTATGCCAAGCGCTGCTCGCTGCATGTATTTTGACAAAAAAAAAACAAAGCCTCTCACCAGACTGTGCATATATTCAGCATGGTTTCTGCCTCTACTTTTCGCATAATTAGTTCAATATTTCTTTGTCCCTTTTATCCCTTTTTTTTACCAAATGGAATCTTCCTCCTTATATATGGCAGGAGTCCATTTTGAAAATTAGGTATGACAGGTTGTGTAATCTGAAAATAGTTGAACGTTTTGCAAATAGTGTAGACCCTGATCTGATCTGGGCCTGCACTATTTGCAAGGGGTTCTGGCACAAAATGGGTTATGGAATGTTAGGCATAAATGAGGGTAGTCATTTCCAGATATGCTTTTGGCAGTTTGGGGTAGACTTCATTATGTTTTCTGGTACACTATATTAGATATCTTATTTGTCAAATAAGATATCTTATATATTTAGGTAAATAAGATATCTTATATATTATATAAGATATCTTATAAGTTGCATAAGATATCTAATATATCAAATAAGATATCTGATATAGGATATGATGTCTTTTTCACTGAAATATATAAGATATCTGATATGCTAAATAAGATATCTAATATTCCAAATAAGATATCTAATATAACATATTAGATATCTTATATAATATATCAGATATCTTATGTATCATATAAGATATCTTATTTCCATCTTAAAAAAATAGATCATGTATAATAAATAAGATATCTTATATAATATATAAGATATCTGATATGCTATACAAGATATCTCATATGCTATTTTAGATATCTTATTTATTATATAAGCTATCTTATATATTTTGGTAAATAAGATATCTTATATCCTACATTAGATATCTCATATCCTATATAAGATATCATGTATAATAAATAAGATATCTTATATAATATATAAGATATCTGATATGCTATACAAGATATCTCATATGCTTTTTTAGATATCTTATTTATTATATAAGCTATCTTATATATTTTGGTAAATAAGATATCTTATATCCTACATTAGATATCTCATATCCTATATAAGATATCTTATATAATAAATAAGATATCTAATAAAGCATATACGATATCTTATATAACATATAAGATATCTTATATATAAAGATATCTCATATATTATATAAGATATCTTATATGCTATATAAGATATCTTATATAACAAATAAAATATCTAATATAATATATATCTTATATAATAAATTAGATATCTACATTCCATAATAAATAGTAAAATGGCTTGCCATACTTCCCAGTCACCACGGCAGCACCCGCCCATAGGGGCTTGAAGACATATATGGGCTGCATGATGCTTCCAGGCAGAGCTGAATCCGGCCCGCACACTAGTACTGGTAAACCGCTTAGAGGATCTAAGCCTGTCCAGGAACCGCAGTGCGAGGCGGACTGCCATGCTGATAAACCCTATTGGTTTCATTGGGTGACACGGCTTGAGATGTCATTTCATCTCAATGTCGGGTAAAAGTCCCACAAAATTGGAAGCAACGTCTCAAAAATGACCTTTACAGTGTTGAATGGGACGTTAAACCTCAAATCAAACAAAAAACAGTCACCACGATGCTTCCCAGTTACATTTGCCGTACTAGGCCCATGACGAATTTATTGACATTTTTCTCTCCAGCGGACAATTCAATTAACAGATTGACAGAGGCTGTATGAATACAAATTATGGCCCCAATTATACCATATGCAAGAATTAACATATGACTCAATCTTATTCTTGTGTGTGAGGATTCTGATAATTAATTATTACCCAAATATTCTCATGTGAACAAATTACTCGGTGTCAATAAAGGCCGTCAGTAAATCGAAAGTAGGAAATCAGGCCGGAAATGCAAAACCTGGAGCCAGCACTCCCGTCGGCGCATGCGTATTGCATGATGACTGGCATGGTTACTGATTCCATAAACCATCTCCGTATATACCTCCCTGTGCAGGTTAAAGAACCTTACCGTAATAACAGGATTACTGTGTAGGTTTTCATTCTGCAAGCCTGGAGTGTATGTAATGTACAGAAAGAAAGAAAGAAAGAAAGAAAGAAAGAAAAAAAAACACACGCTGTTTTTATGCATGTACTCCAAGCAAGAAGGTGTTGCGGTATAACCAGAGTTGGGGTGTCCTGGGGTAATCAGAGATGGAAAGTCGTGTCTAAGAAAAGTGAAACATGCAAGTCGTCATCTTTTATTAAATGCTTCCGTAGCAAAAGTCATCCTTAAGATAGCGTGGGCGTAGACAAAAATTGCATTCAAAACTGATTACTTCCACTTCGTTTACCCTGCATTCATTGCTACACATTTTGCATTTTCAGTTCAAACTACTAATTTTATTTTAGCTGCACCATTCTAATTCTGGCACTACTGTCAAATGTTTCTTTTTATGCAATGATCAAAGACCGTGATAGCTCAGAGGTTAGTGCACTTGCCTCTGATGCTAGAGGTCCCGGGTTCGATCTCCGGCAGGGGCGATAAAATTTCGGTGTCCGAACAAGCTCCATTAGCATCATTTGGGATGGATATCATAAAGTGCACCGTCCTTCGGATCGGGAGGGAGGGCCATGTCCTGTGCAGGTTACAGACCCATGCCGCAATTACATGATTACTGTGTAGGCTTTCATCCTGCAAACCTGGTGTGTATGTAATGTACAACTGCGAGTAATGGTCAGATGTGACCGATCGCAGAATAAGTAGAAAGAAAGAAAGAAAGGAAGACATGAACGGAAATGTTTTGCACCATCACAAGGTCCACCCAACTAGATCAAGAGCACACCCACTTGTCAGTGACCATTGATTGGTCAGTGTATTGTGTCATGATGATGCATGTTTAAAATTTACACCAAAAGCTGTACCATTTTGAGGTCACAGAAGCAAAGATGCCATACTTGACTGTCAAGCACGATTGTCTTGTCTTCACAGTGCTTTATGACTATCTTTGTACATTCTTGCCATCAAAGACATAGAGGTAAATCGAAATCTTTTGATCTGACAATTATCAGTTCTTTTAGTTGAATGAAGAGAATGTTGCAGTTAAATCAGAATGGGTAGTAAATCGCTTGTTTGCACTTTGAGAAATTTTGATTTCATTGACACTTGTGGTTTTGAATTTTTCCAAAATGTGCTCAGTGGGGGTCAGATCAAGCCACTGCAAAACTATCTAATTTGCTGTGAGACACTAAGTAACAAGACGAGTAGTGTGAGGGCGGACATTGCATTGTAGGACAACGATATGCTGATATAGGGAGCACTACCAGGGCAAATAAAATTGTCACCGTACTTTGAGTTTTATGTTTTTGCTGCTGTTTTTTTTTTTTTTTTTTTTTCATCGTGCGAAATACCAATCGTCTGAATCAATTAATCTCCAGCATACACGGTTTATCGTTGTTGTAGTTCGTCTTTGAAGGTATGTATTACTAAAATCTTTGTATTGTGGATAGCCGTTTGGCCATTTTGTGGGAAAGTAACTGTCCTTTTGTCTTTCCGCTTGTGACGATTTTATTGTGGTGAAGTTGTTTTATGTTTGTGCTTCTTTCCTTTTGGTGTCTGAGGTAATTGTATCGATTCCTGATAATTGCATTCGCTTCTATTTTGTACACATTTCACCCCGTCGACGATATACTTTCGTGCGCTCATAAGTATTTTGGAGACTAAACCTAGCTCTTCGGAGAATAAAACTTCTTTCCATTGGCTTGCTTGCCAACGGGCGACGACGATAACACCACAGCAGTTGAGCATTACGATTGTGTGCTATACGACTTGGTGTACATATGGACTCCTTGACCCGAACCGTTTGTGAGCTGATAAAGCGGTTGTGCGTCCTAATTATCACGGTTACTGTACGTATCACAGGACGATGGCGATCCTACACGTTTAGTGACCGGATATGGTCATCTTGCCCCCGTGTGGTCACGCGACCCCTGTACTGCGATGAGGCAGATTGTCAAGACGACGTGACAGCCAAAGGAGCATTATCTAGCGTCCCTGGTAGTAACCCGAACTTGCAGAAAATGCCACCAAAAGAATAAAAAAATTTCATTAAAATCACCAGAGGAGCTATAAGGTTTTCATATGCCTGTTGAATTTTGTCCCACAATCGCTTTACAGTGGAAGAGGCGAGCAACAGCCAATTGCGAGCGTCCTGTCTGCCAACAGCTGCCCCATGGTCTTGCAGGCTGAGTCTCGCCATAACCAACGGCAGCAAACAAAAGAAACTGGCTGGTGTGTATGGGCCGATCTTCCATGAACACCCGTTTTTTTCAAATACATTGTTTTTTCGCTAAAAACCGAATTCGATGCATATGGATGTGTAACCTTATTTTGATAGACATAGAAATGCGTTCAAAAATATACAAAAAGATTTTCGAAGGACCTAGGCGTTTCTGAAAAAAACAAAAGCGAGAGAGAACGCTATAATTTTGCTTTAGAATATGTATGTTTCTGCGATAGAACTGGTCGATGACTTCATACAGTTAAACGCTTAGCCCTCTAATATTTCAGCAGATGGCATTTTAAAATATTTACTTATTTTTGCTAGAGAACAGATTTCGACATTTCATGCATATTGGCTCCATTGGAAACAAATGGTTTCTGATTGGTGACAATTTGCTTGCTTGAAATGTCTCATTCTGCCTTCGTATTAGGGACAAATAAGACAACATATCACGAAGTTTTCGTCTGTTTAATTGTCCCAGAGAGATAGAAACTCCAGCCAGTATGTTTGCAGATCGTTTTTTTTTTGTTTTTTTTTTGCAGTTTCTTACATACTGATTTGCGCCCCCGCCCATCGGGGAATACAAAGGCAAGTAGAATCTTAACCCTTAAGACGCCGAGAAAAAAAACTACATCTGAAAATGTCGTCTGCTTATATCGTCTGCTGAATCTGCTTGCAAACTTTTAAAAAAAATATTTTGCGTACAGACAAACAGTGCTGATCCAAATCAGTCATGTAACTGACTTCAACACTCGTAATAAATTGTTGACTGCTAAGCTTCTTAATCAGGGTTGTCGATATAAACTACGCAAAGCCGTTTCTAAATTTTATAGACACATTCCGATTTAATTTCAAAATTCACGAGTCACTGAAAGTCACGTGGATTTCAGCATTGAAAACCTACTCTGCTTTATAACTTTTGGTCGATAAAATCGACCCATCGGCCCCCGCCCTTCGTGGCTTGAAGAAATAGATGGGCTACACGATGCTTCCACGCAGAGCTGAAACCGACCGCACACGAGTACTGGTAAACCGCTGAGTGAATCTATGTCTGCCTAGGCAAAGTCATGCTTATAAACCCTATTAGTTTCCATGGGCGTCGTTGAGATGTCGTTTCATAGGCCTTGAGATGTCGTTTCATCTCGCTGTCGGGTAAAAGTCCCACAAAATTGGAAGTAACGTCTCCAAAATTACCTATACATTGTTGACGGGGACGTTAAACCTAAAATCAAACAAACAAAATAAAAATCGACCCAAAATAACTGTTTAAGGTAAGTTGCCTAATTGTCCAGCCTTATTTTAATACGAGTCCAGTTTCCGGCCGTTCGTTCGTTCGTCAAGCCGTCGACCACATTAGCGTCCAACGTAAAGTTCACGTTCATTTCTCACGAGCTATAAGAGCTTCATTAATGATACATGCACTAGGTACAAACTTGTATCTAAAGATGGAAACTATAATACAAGCATCCATATTTGACTTTGGCCACAATTTCTCTGACTTTGTAAACTACTTCCCATTTTAATTTAGCTGTAACATCCTCTTGATTCAACAAAAAGATACTGATTTCCTTATTGTCAGATCAAAAGATTTCAATGTATCTCTGTGTCTTTGATGCAAAAAATGTACAAGGATTGTCACGAAGCACCGTGAAGACCAGTCAATCATGTTTGACAGTCAAGTATGAAAACTTTGCTTCTATGACATCAAAATAATGCAAATTTGAACGTCTCATCATGATATAATGTATTGATCAACCACAGTAGTGCCTGCAATAGAATGTTGCAGTTAAAACAAAATTTACAGTATTACGCCAACTCTAGCGCTCATACTAACCCCAAGAACGATAGGAACCCCATTAAATACACCTGTGGACACAAAAGTGTTCAAACTTTGATGAGCTTCATGTCATTCTGACTTGAAACATCATTCAATATATCCTAACATCATATCAGTCAACTGCCAGACAGAAATAAATTCAAAACACAAGGTGGTGTACATTTCATTGCTGACTCCTGCACTGTCCAATCAAAATACATCTCAAATGTCAATCAGAAAGTGTTTTCCAAAATGAGACCAATCAATTGTTTGATCTAGTTTTAGAATTATTTGATGAATGACATTTGCTTGTCAAACTAACTTGATGCAAAGAGATTCATTGAAAGTTGTTTCATAGGTGTTTGAACGCTTTTGTGTCCACGGGTGTATACTTGGAACGAACTTGTATCTTGGGATGGAAACTTTAATGCAAGCATCCATATTTGACACTGGCCTGCATTTCATGGTTCACTGACTGTCTGCCTGCATAGGCGCGGCATAGCGTTTAGCGGTGTTCTCGTTAAATACAGTGAACGGAACAAAGTTTTTAAAGCTGATCGAACATAAATAGCTCTAACAGTCTTGGGACTGTGAAAAATTGTTACAGGCAATGTTTTTGATGTTTGTTTTTATTGAAGTTTAACGGCCCAATCAACACTATTTAGGCCATTTTTGAGCCGGACTAGGCATTGGTAGTTTGAGAGTCAGTGAGAGTTAATCAGTTTGCTTGACCTTTCAAAGAGTAAAAGCGACTCAAAATCATTAGATCCATCACCGCTGTGGTTCGATCCTCGCTCGGGCCAAATTTGAGACGCCAAGTTCTGCAATGGAAAGTCCCGGTAGTCCGGTTGCCGCCCACCTCTGTTTAACAATCGGCTCGAAATAAGTGAAATCAAAACAAAACAACTAAAACGGAAAGAAAATAAAATAAAGCCAGGCCAGGGGTGTTGGGGTGCATAATAGGGATGACTTACGTAATCTGTGATCTTATATAAATAAAATGTATGTTGTGTACTCATTGTGTAGGCTACCATTGAGTATACAACATGCATTTACCAGAATGAAAAAGAAGCAAAAAAAAAAAAAAAAAAAAAAAAAACGTAACAAAATAACCCCAGACAGTTATCTGGAGTTAACATGCTTATTTAATTTTGATAAAAGGGATGATTTAGGTAATCTGAAATCTTCCATAAATAACATGTATGTTGTGCACTCCTTGTGTACCAATGAATACACAACATATGTGTTTGCAACATACATTTATCAATAATAACAAATCTAAGCGCTGAAAGTACTGGTGGGTATGTATTCCGGGATTTGAGACCAGATTTCGAACAAGAGGTCCATGGGCCACAATGCTCACCAGAGCTCGGGGGAGGGGGGCACTGCCCACTGGCAGCAATGTATTTTAATTAACCATGGAAGCCCTGTGCCCAAGGATGCTACAGATAAAATTTGGATCCAATCAGCCTAGTGGCTTCAGATTCTGATGTCGCTTGAATGTGTTGTTGCCTGACAACAGATGACAATTGACAATTTCTATTCCCATCTGTAGCAACAAATAGGCCAAAAGGAACATTATTAAAGGAACATTTCTATGAAAGTATGGCAAAATATCTTGAAAGACATTAATGTCATTTTTCAATTTTCCCCATTATAAGTCAATGGAAACTCTTAACTTGGCATAGCAAACAAACCAAAGAGCTAAATTTCATAAACTAGAGCTCAGGTGGACATTGCCCAATGGCAGACATGTACTATAACATGATATGATTTTAATATACCAATTATAAAGTCTCCCAAACAAACCCCATACCCAAATGAGCACCCATGTGGACTATATCTGAAATATTAGGTGTTTTATAAAGTAAAGAGGGTGGGGCATGGACTCAATGGAGTCCAGGTTGGTGTCAATAAATGCGTCTTATAAAAGAAACAGAGACATATATGGTTTAGCAGTGGGGATATGCATGGTTCCTGAGATGCAATGCCTTTTAAGCAATGGAGGGACTCGGGCATGGCAGATCCCAGAAAAGCCCAAGATTGTTGTCACTGAATATGTCTTATCATAAGGACTAAGAGTATATATGGTTAAACGGTGGGGATCTGAATGGTTTCTGAGATATGAGATCCCTTTTATGAAGTGGCAGGATGAGAAATGGCCCCTGCGGATCCCCCAAGATGGGGATGGCTGAATGTGTCTATTAACAATGAACAAGAATATATGTGATTATAGGATGGGGGATTGAATGGTTTCTGAGATATATGGCCTATTATGAAGTGGAGTCTTATCATAAGGAACAAGAATATATATGGTTAAGGGGTGGGAATCTGAACAGTTTCTGAGATATATGGATTTTAATGAAGTAAAGGGGTGGGGCATGGACCGTGCCACTCCGCCCCCCCCCCCCACCCCCATGCTGGTGTCACTGATTGCATCTTATCACAAGGAACAAGAATATATATGGTCTAGGGTTGGGGCTCTGAACTGTTTCTCAGATATATGATCTTTTGTGAAGTCAAGGGGTGGAGCATGGCCCGGGTGTGCCCTGGGTGACCCCTAGGTTGGTGTCACTGAATCTGTCTCATCATAAGGAACAAAAATATATATGGTTTAGGGGTGGGGATCTGTAAGGTTACTGGAATATTTGGCCTTTTATGAAGTGGAGGGGGTTGGGCATGGTCCCGACACATCCCGGGGGACCCCCAAGTTGGTGTCACTGAATGCAACTTATCATAAGGAATGAGAATATATATGGTTTATGGGTGGGGATCTCAATGGTTTCTGAGATAAATGGCATTAAATGAAGGGGAGAGGGTGGGCTATGTCCCCAGCACATCTCGGGGACCCACAGGTCTGTGTCACTAAATGTGTCTTATCATAAGGGACAAGAATATATATGGTTTAGGGGTGGGGATCTGAATGGTTTCCGAGATAAATCGCCTTTTATGAATTGGAGGGGGTCGGGGCATGTCCCCGGCATATCCCGGGGGACCTCCAGGTTTGTGTCACTTAATGCATCTTTTCATAAGGAACAAGAATATATATGGTTTAGGGGCGGGGATCTGTAAGGTTTCTGATATATATCACATTTTATGAAGTGGAGGGGGCGGGGCATGGCCCCGGCACAACCCAGGGGACCCCCAGGTTGACAAAAAAAAACCATAGGGCTAAGAGAAGTTTACTAAATGAACATTTTTATGTAAGTTTTGTCAAAATATCTACAATGACTTGGCAGTAAATGCCATTTTTTCAGTTTTCCCCATTATAAGTCAATGGAAACTCTAAGTTGCCATAGCAACAAAACTAAAAGGCTAAAACATAAAACCTATAAAGGCAAATATGGTGAATATTTTCATAAAGTCTCCACCTCCTAGAGCTCACGGTTTCTGAGGAGATGATTTTTTAAGTATTTTTTTTTTTCTATTTTTTTTTGCATTTTGGTTTCCATGGCAACCAAAGAAAATGAGCAGTAGGCTTAAAATCAAATGGCAGAAAGTAGATTGCCTAAAGAACATTTCTACCAAAGTTTTGTCAAAATATCTGCAGAGGCTTGGCAGTAAATGCCATTTTTCAATTTTCCCCATTATAAGTCTATGAAAACTCTAAGTTGCCATAGCAACCAAACAAATGAGCCGATTTTCATAAAAAAACACAAACTTTCAATCCCCCAGCCGCAGGATGCTACAGATAAAATTTGGGCCCAATCGGCCCAGTGGCTTCAGAGGAGATGTTGTTTGAAAGTGTTGACGGACGCAGACGCAGACGACACAGACGCAGACGCAGACGACGGACAACTGCCTATCCTATAAGCTCCCCCGGAGCCTTCGGCTCTGGTGAGATAAAAATTTAATGCACCCAAAATTCTCACGCTTTATTTTTGTCGTAACATTGAGATAGAAGCCTAACCTATATGACATGTGATTATTTAGCAAATCTGGTGGGGAAAAGGGGTTAAAAATTCTATGAGTTTACACCCACCCCCATGCGGATGGTATAGTTGGATTAAGTTTAGTTAAGTGTAGCTTGTGCTTACAAATGAATGTTGATTTATTGCATTAGTCAAAATATTTATCAATACTCGAAGACACCAAAATTCATGATATGACGTAACTACATCCGGTGTTACCATAAATTTTGACCATTGAAATATGCCCCCACAAATTTGATAAATTTTTCACTATTTTCACGCTAAATGATTTTTAGTACTTTTTGAAACAATTTCTTTTTCGTCAGTATGCAGAACGGGTATTTTTGCACGTGAATGTGAAACTTGATCACTCTGTTTCAATCTGGGCATGAACAAGGGACTCCGATACCTTTGGACCCTTTTACCGCTTTTTCCTGTTGTGTTACAGATCTTGATAAAAATCCATATTAAAACAAACATAAAATTAATTATTTTACTGGCTGGTCATAGATCTATCATAACAGGGACCAATAGATATATTTTTGAAAAGTTAATGATGGCTATTTCCTTCCAGTTTATATTTAATGAGGGGAATATACATGCACATCAAGCATTTTTGTCAGGGGGTAAACTATCAAGTGATTCTCTAAACTGGTGACTTGAATCAATCAACATTTAATGAATACATTGTATATTTCAAGAATCATTAGCCAAAGTTTCCGGTTTGTGCTGAAGGCTCCCCAAGTAACATCGACATTATTATATTCTAAACACATAAATGCTACTGGCCACTACAAGGTCTCTGTTAAGTCGCACGACTAAAATAAATAGTACCCGAGCTTTAATGTAACGTAAGGCCACCACACGGCCCCCGCCCATCGGGGCTTGAAGAAATATATGGGCTGCATGATGCTTCCACGCAGAGCTGAAACCGACCCGCACACATGTACTGGTAAACTGCTTAGAGGATCTAAGCCTGCCCAGGAAATGCTTTGCGAGTCGGCCCGTCCATGCTTATAAACCATATTGGTTTCATTGGGCGGCAGGGCTTGGGATGTCATTTCATCTCAATGTCGGGTAAAAGTCCCACAAAATTGGAAGCAACGTCTCCAAAATGACATTTACAGTGTTGATGGGGACGTTAAATCTCAAATCAAACAAACAAAACGTAAAGCCACCCCTGAAACATTCTTCTATCTTCCCTTTTCCCAGAGGTGTGGTATAAGCTGTAAGCGTGCATCTTAAGATGTCACCTGCACTTCCTTTCTATTATTTCGTTGGGCAACCTGCCTTCGATAGCCTTGTCCCTCTGTTCACCATTAGCTCTTAATTATTCAGTGTCTGTTGTCACACACTGATTAATCTGGTCTTCATCTCCTTTTTACTACTTTCTTTTTGCTGATATTTATTTCATATATTGATTGTTTTGGGTTTAAAGGCACGTCAACCCTTGTTGGTCATTTTGTGTCCTCTCCCCAGAGAAAGGGAGAAAAGCGATAGAAGAGATAGTTGAGCAGATGAAAATGAGGAAGAAAGCTGAAAATGGAAAAGCAGAAACAGAAGAAATAACAGTATTCCCCCCTCTACCCTTACCTACTGCAAGGACAGCAGGTCTTGTCCAGCTGTATGCCAATATCAGTTGGACGCTCTATTGACGCAAGGTACACGTCACCTTTGCCTCACCCAACCAACCCAATTGTCCATACAGATTGGCCAAAAAGGCCTTCTATGACAAGCCATCAGGAGTTATCACGATTTGAAAAAATGAGTGTAGGCAATGATCAGAAATCTATACAAAATATCTCGCACCTCCCATTCAAAACACCAAAATGAAAACGTCACGAATGGAAAGCCAGAAGGACAGTTATTTCCCCACATGGCCAAACGACTATCCAAAATAAAAAAGTCATTAGCAATATATACAAAGGTTGGTAACCATATATGGGTATGGTGACCATCATGGTCATGTGACCCAGACATTCAGAATATATGTTTGTTCTTCCACTCCATGGCAGCTTCATATATAATTTGGTTCCAATTGGCCTTGTAGTTTCAGAGGAGATTTCGTTGGGAATTGTTTGGATGCTTAAATGAGAAAAGAGGGTAGGATCATTTATCTCCCCTTTTTATGCCTTTTGCCCCACTTTTTTGATTTTATAACTCCATTTTCAAGATGCTGAGAGACTTCTAAATAAATTCATATCATAGTTAAGTGTGAGAAAGTAAGGTGCATTAAACTCCTTAAATACGGGTGCTACGAATTTCAAATCCCCGACTAATGTGAGTGTAGGCTAAGAAAATAGTCCTGGACCTAGAATTTTCGTTGAACCATTAAATTCCAGTATTTTAAGTGTATCCCTGATCAGACGCCGCGTTATGTTGCCTTTTGTGGCGTCTGTTTATGTATCTACTCAGCGTTTGCTTGTTCACCAGTCAGGAGCCGTTGATGCACTGATAGCATCTTTGAGGTTCTCCAGTAAATATAATTATGAAAAAATTAAAGAAACACTTTCTTGACCTAGCCCAAAATCTTTTCATCTTCATCATGTGCCCTTCTGTATACATGTATTCGATAATAGGAGCAACACAACATATGCGTCTTACTGCAATTTCAATGTTTCATTGATAGTGCGCAAGCGCAAATGCAAAAACAAGCTTTACTGGAAAGGATTTTTCTCTCTTGTTTATTTTCGTGTTAAAACATTATCACCACTTAACTGCATTTTTACATGTATGTCCAAAGGCTTATTTTGCTGGCCGGAATCTGTATATAGTTCAGAATGTTCAATAGTTTCCGTTAACGCGCCAGCTGGGGTCCGTCAGCGGGCTTTCGTTGATTTCGTCTACATACGATAGACGCTTAAGATGCCAATCGCAACAATTATCGTCTTCTTTATTGTCTACTCTCATTGTTGCAAACAATTTGCACCCAGATCGAACAGCTCCACTATGAGTAGTTTGATCAGCATACACACTGTTTGCCTAGATGCAAAAAATATGTGTACAGAGTTTGAAAAGTATATAAAACAGACGACATAAACAGTCGCACCATAAGGATTGTAGTGTCACACCGATTTGTCGACAGTCCTGAACTGCGATCTAATCCTGAAATACTAGTATTTTAAGCAAATACTGTAGACCGTGATCAAATGCCGTTTTCTGTGGCGTCTAGCTGGGTCGACAATTTTTATTAAACCCATCACGTGATTCCTGTCCAGGTTCTGACTTGCCTAGACCAGGGCCTAGACCTGCATAGCCAAACACTTAGGATTATTTTGGTAGTTGTGAAACCAACAGCTGAATTCTGTGGCCTAGTGGGTAAGAGCGCTGACTCTTATTTCATCATTAGGTCTCTCAAAGCTGTGGCCACATGTGAGCATGCCAAGTTCTGCAGTGGAAGGTCATATGGTTTTTCGTCTCCGGGTGCTCTGTTTATATGCACCCGCCCAGAAGTGAGGAGTGGCATATAGTTTGCCGTGCGTACACGTGTAAGTTCGTACGTCAGACATTGTAGTATTGTTCTTGTGTCCATAACTCATTCAGTGTTTGTTGCATGTTGCAGGACATTGAAAATTGCAACACAGTTCAGAGTGCATAAAGGAAACATGATTCTGAGCCCCTGAACGACTTAAACATTTAGCCACATGTTCTTGGAGGATGTTGCAGTATAGACGGATCCAATGTTTTGACACGTGACCTTGTTTACATTTCGCTGCGCATGCGCCAATTACCTCCCCTGTAGATGTACTCTTTATCTGGTTGGCAAAACATGACTGTTGCCGTACAGTGTCAATGAGAATTTCGAATATTTATCGTGTGATTAAACTCATTTCTCCTCCACAAAATTAACTGATCCTTGTCAGTTTGTGTTTTTGAAGTAATAAATGATATAGAACCAGTCTCTTCTGACATTTTATCGCACATTTTGTTTCCTAAAAAGCGTTATAAACCTACCCACCATCATGCCAACACATAGTCGATGCGCTTTATTTAACGAATGGAAATAAGATTAAAGCATGTATATTTTCTGTCCAATTTTACACGAAAAAGAAGCAGTTTAATGTCAAAAATGGTTTGTGGCAAACAGTTTTGATAGAAAAACGATTTAACAATAGTTATTGCAGAAAATAATTCTTGCTACATCAATGGTAGAGTATGGAACCGGAAGTTTTTTTGCCCACCAGATAAAACGAGGCTAATGACTTTTGACCTTGTGTGACGTAGACTTTGGATTTGTCTAAATAGTTTAGTTAGAACGTGTGCCTGTCTACTCCATAGGTCAAGCAAGAGGCGTTTTGCGGGGACATTCATCACATTTAGTGATTGACTAGTTTTTTTTTTGTTTTTTGTTTTTTGTTTGTTATATTTTTTCACTTTAATGTGTGAAATAATTTTGTATGGCACGTTAAAAAATTGGACCTGTGACCCACGGAACTGGATACTGGCAAACAAGGTAGGTCCAGAACGAGGCGTCCGAACACTCTACACTATTTGCAAAACTAGCTTCAAAGTAACCATGACTGTAAATTTAACCCCAATTTCGTTCGTGAACTCTGGTTTCGTCTGTTAGATAATCAATGTTGATGGAAGCTAAAATTTGTGCCCCATATAAAAAAGCACATTATTGGATTTCGAATAGCGCTATTGATAAAACAACTGACCTAACATCGATAAAAATAGTACAAAATTATTAATAACAGTATTCTTGGTTTCCCAAAAGTGGTCACGTGGGCAAAAGCACGATTTCAGTTCTTTGCTTTATAACTTTGGGTCAACCGGTAAACCAATCGACACAAAAAAGAAGCCAAAAGAATAAAAACACCTTCCGAATATCCCCAGACAGCTGTTATCTGGACTTAACATGCTTAAAAAATTTTAACCCTCTTTTACCCCACTTCTGCATGGTAAAATATAGGGACCAGCCATGTGTTTTCATGCATTACATTTGCCGGATCCCTGGGAAGCTGTTTGGACAGGAGTCCGCTGGGCCGCATGTTCAAGTACCTTCCGAGGGATCGGCAAACATTAATGCAATAAATTGAACATGGACGATCATTGTTCTTGCATACGAGCTTACAATTCCCACAACAGTTTTTGACGAAAGCGCCATAAAGCTCGAAATAAACTTTCAAATTCGACCAGCAAACCAACATGGCGACCAGTTCAGAATGTTGTTTTCAATAACATTGCTACGGTAGTAACCCTCTTACTCGTAGAACTTAAACGCTACGTTCAGGGCGATAACGTAACGTTGCTCAACATTACGTAAACAAAGCAATGCCCGTCTCGTGGGATCAAAAGTTAAGACCCATGTTCAAACAGCACGCGAATTTCATGATTTGAACATGGGTTTTGTTGTTTGAGCACGGCGTTCGGTTCATTTGACAATGGATCCAAACTGCCATGCGCATAGGTATTAATGCCAGAACTTGGGTTTACAGGGTTGTGCATTATTTTTTTTTCTGCTCAAAACTGTAGATTGTGGATACTCGTTAAAACCGCCACGCCGAATCGGTTCTAAAGAGTTCCAATAATCTATTTTTTGAGCAGAGATTTGAAAAGAATATCAGAAATTTTCCCACCAAAAAAAATCTTTTTTTTTTTTGGGTGGGAAAATTTTCATGGGGTAACAATTAAAGGCACTCAAGAACGAGTTCGACTTAGCCATAGTAAATTAGCCATCCTTCTTCAAGGTCATTGAAGTTTCATTATAATCAATACATTCAGTACTTTGATTTGTACCGGATGTCCCAAAAGGTGTACATTATAATGATGTTTACAGAATGCTTGAACAACTGATCGAAAAATATAATTGCCCTAGTAACAAAAAGAAAAATACTAAGATAAATAAAGATGAAGACATTATTCATTCTACTTTATATGGAACACTCCCAAATGTATTGCTTCGCTCGGGATTTATATTCTTAAAATGGAAAATTTTACCTTTTCTATGGAACATATCCTTGAAAAACTCAATGCAGAAGAATTAAAAACACATCTCGGTGGTATATTGTTCATGGGTATTCTAATGTTTGTTGGAGTTGTTGGAAATTTGCACGTGTTGGCTGTGTTTACATTTAAAATAAAACCATCAAACAACCGAACGTTTGTCTGCTGTCTTGGAGTAGTGGACATGGTAGCTTGTACATTAGGCATGCCATTCGGTATCGTTATATTGGCTCGTCCGTTGGTGTTCTACAATGCTATATTTTGCAAAATAATATTGCATTTAAATTACTTCCTGTGCGCATGTTCCGGACTTATTCTTTTGGTAATAACTGTGGACAGATACAGGAAAATATGTTGTCCTATGGGTTGGCAACTGAGTCGGAAAATGGCCAAAATCATTTGTATTTTGACAATTAGTGTTTCTTTTGGACTCTCGTTGCCGGCTTTCTTCATATTTGGACTTAGTTCGGTCCCAATAAGGCACGCCAATATCACCGGAGTTCACTGCTCAACAGACGATAAATATCGCGCCACAGACTACCCAACTATCTTCAACCTGACTTTAATGGCCGTAGCAATCATCGCTGGCATAGTGTTTGTGGTACTATATATTTTAATATGCCGAGTTCTACGAAATCGTGGAAAACAAATGTCTCAAAGCGCGGCGAACGAACGCCGAAAGAGGGAAGGAAATTTCTTCTCAACAGTGAAAGTTATTTCCCAGTCAACCCATTTACGCGACACTGACGACATTGAAGGGGCAAGTGTTGTTGCCCCAGAGCATGTATACTCGATGGCGAGTTCAGAAGAGTCAACTTGTTCAAGAAAACATTCTATCAAAGTCAAAATGAATGTGAAAAACCACATTTCCATGTTCAAAGAAACCAGGAGGAAGACAATTATATTTTTCTTAATAGTTGCTGTATACGTCTGTAGCTATATACCTAATCTCATTCTCAGGGTTATGACGTTCATCAATAATGAATATTTCCACACTCTTACTATAAGCAATGCGATCTGTTTCAATATCTTCAACTGGTTTTTCCTTGTAAATAATGTGGCCAATCCGATAGTTTACTTTTTTCTTGACGTAAAGTTTAGAGCTGAGCTTAAATTATTTTATGGAAATTGTTTGAATATATTTCGAAGGAATTCATAAATGACATTAGGGCTAAATGTTGTGTTTCCGCTAAGATGTCGAAAACAGTCAGAGTCGGTATGTCGAAAAAAAAACTTATTAACTTTTGTTAACCTTTTATTTGATGGCTAAAGAGAAAAAAAAATCTTTAAAGGGGCTAAATTCCAACCACATTATGGGAAAATTTAAATTATGAGGGTTTAAGCATGAAGGAAGCAAAATAAAATGGTTAAAGTATTAATTTTGCTATCTTGACATTTTTATTAATGTTTTTTTTTTTTATTTATCAAAAGTGCTAGATAATATTAAGGTCGTTATTTTTTTCTGGATGGCCTAAAACTGCAGAGTCGGCACAAAAAACATAGCTATTTTTAAGTCCTTACAAACTCATTGAATAAAGTGGATTATAAATAAATAAATAAATAAATAAATAAGCCTGCACACGCCAAACACTAAATAGCATGGAATGTCATTACCAGTAATTCATTACGAAAACGACCCCCTTGAACCCCACTTTTATATAGTAAAACTGGGGTTTACTGGAGTAAACCTTATTTTTCTTATTTCTGCTCTAAAATATAGATTGTGGGTACTCGTTAGAACCGCCTCGATCAGGCGGTTCTAACGAGTGCCCACAATCTATATTTTAGAGCCCGGGGCGGTTTTAACGAGTGCCCACAATCTATATTTTAGAGCAGAAATAAGAAAAATATCATATATTTTCATCTTGAAATTTTCATTTTTTCGGCGATAATGGTGTATAAGCGTGTTTGCGTAATGTATCTGGAGGTCGCGGGTTCGTCATTCTCTCCCTTTCGCTCATGAAAGAATGCGCACTGTACTAGTTAAGCCTGTCCCGGAAAAGTGCGGTTAGGTTAACTGACCGGTTCGATATGACCTGTATTAGATGCGTTAAGCGAAAGTTTAGCCGGTCAGTTTACCTAACCACAATAAGGGGTTAATCAGTAGAGTGCACCTTCTTTTGCTAGAAATGGACAAATGGCCTTCTTTAGATAGCGGAAGGGAGAGGGTGGCTAAAATGAAGATTTCATGGTCAGTATCCACGAAATAATGTTGCCAATCCCAGCAGGTATAGAAACCGCGACCTCCTGATCACCACTCAGACCCGTATTCCCAGCAGGCACACGTCGCTAGGGCAACGTCAAATCAACATCGGTGCAATGTCATGACGTTGCTCCGACGTAGATGTGACTTTGCATAAACGTTGTGCCGACGTTAGTGTGGTGACAAAATTACGTCATGTGTCTGCTGGGATTCGACTGAGAATGTCTTTGAACACGTGCATCCAGAGAAGAATCATCTAGGACATAACTGTTGTCAAAATTGTCGTTTGGGGAGGAAAATCGGCGGTTTTACGGCCGGAAATTTCGTTATACGGCGACGCGTCAGCTGAATTGTAAAACGGAATTTGCGATCGTAAAACCGACGATCTACCTCCCGAAATGACAATTTTCAATACAGATATCCGCATTCTAAATACTTATTCGCTCGGTTTGTTTTAAAAAAAATGTTCTTTCTGTCCTACAAGGCAAGCGTAGTGAGTTGCTTAAAACCAAGTACCAACCAATGAAAAGTGTCGGACTTTACATCAGGCCCTTGCCCTACTGAAACCAAAGCAGTAGAACGTTCGGAACTCAACGTGTGGTAGCCGTAAAATACCGAAACTGCTTTTGGTATGTTACGGTTACTGCACCACACTCAAACGGTTTTGCTTCTTACCATCCCGATCGGGTCGTCCCCGATTCTCTTCTGGCTCTGAAGCCGGACTGTCGTTGAGATCCTGACCTTGATTTATGACTGTTTTATTTCATACATGGCAGTTTTACTCTGCATTTTACAGTCATGAAACTGTTGGAATTTTGAGGTTTCGTCCATGTCAACACTATTTACGTCATCTTGGAGACGTTGCTTCAAATTTTATGGGACTTTTAGCCGACAATGAGGTGAAATGACATCTCAATCCCTGTCACCCAATGAAACTAATATGATTTTTATGCATTGGACACGCATCACTTTGTATGGGCAGGCTTAGATCTTCCAAGCGGTTTACCAGTACTCATATGCGGTCGATTTCAGATCTGCGCGGAAGCCTCATGCAGCCCATTCTATTTCTCCGAGCCCCGATGGTCGGGGGTTGTGTGTGTGTGTGTGTGGGGGGGTTGAGTCTATGCTAAGCTCACATTAATTTGTATAGTACTTGCAGTGGAAAGTAAAATGACAAAACTTACCATGTGTTTGTTGCAATAATGTGCCAGTTAATATATAAGTGTACCAGTATAACAGATATCTGCAAATAAAAATAAAAAAATCACATATCACAAGCAGTGATTTCTAAATGTCCATCCATAGTAAAGCGAAATTACCGATCTTTCATTATCAATTACACCAACTTGTACTACATGCCTACATTTATGGTTTCTTTCTTTTCGCATTCTTGGTTAACCTTTCATTTCGCATTTTAGGTTAACCTTATGGATAAAAAAAAAACTTCCATGGTATGCAGTTTTCAATCTAACAAAATAAATAAACAAAAAATAAAATGAAATAGAAAACGAAAAAAAAAAAAAAAAAAAAAAATAATAAATAATATAAAATAATAATAAAAAAATAAATAGATTTCTAAATAAATAAATAAAAATAGTGTGCTGTTTTAGAAGCCCCCGGTTCGATTCCCGACAGCGGTAATAAAATTGTGGTGTCCGAACATGCTACACAGGCATCATTTGCAGAGATGAATGCACAAAATGAACCGTCCTTGGATCGGGACATTTACTGGAAGCCCCCTGTGCAGAGAGAACCATTCCCTGTGCAGGTTAAAGAACCCTGCCGTTATTACATGATTACTGTGTAACGGGCCTCCGTGGCCTAGTGGATAAGAGCGCTGACTCTTAGTCATTAGGTCTCTCACCGCCGTAGGTTCGAGCCTCGCTCGGGCCACGTGTGAGACGCCAAGTTCTGCAACGGAAGGTCAGGTGGTTTTTCTCCGGGTACTCCGGTTTTCGCCCACCTCTGATTAACGATCGGCTCGATATGAGTGAAATAATCTTGAAAGGGCCGTAAAACCCAAACCAAAAAAAAAAAAAAAAAAATGATTACTGTGTAGGCTTTCTTTCTGCAAACCTGGAGTGTATGTAATGTACACCTGCGAGTAATGGCCAAATGTAACAGGTCGCAGTATCAGTAGAAAGAAAGAAAGAAAAACACGCTGTTTTCATGCATGTACTCAGAGCAAGAAGGTGTTGCGGTATAACCAGAGTTAGGGTGTCCTTGGGTAATCAGAGATGGAAAGTCGTGTCTAAGAAAAGCGAAACAAGCAAGTCGTGACCTTTTATTAAATGCTTCCGTAGCAAAAGTCATTCTTAAGACAGCGTTGGCGTAGACAAAAATAACATTCAAAAATAATTACTTCTTGCACATCAGAAAAGGAAATCCGTGATTTTACCCTGGGATGGAAATTTTGTTCCGACCCAAAATTAAATATAATCGCGTGTTTGATAAATACACTGGTTGATTACGACCTCGTATGCGCCGTCGTTAAGGTTGACGTCACAGCATGTTACGTGACGTCACTAAACATTCCTGCCAACACAATATGGCGGACTTTGGTAACCGAAGTGACTGCAGCGCTAAGAAATGGAAGGTATGCAAGAAAAAGAATCCAATACGGGTGTGAGTGGTGTATAGAAAAATCCGTCCCTCGGGATCACTGTCCGGCATCACTCGGCAAGCCTCGTGATGCCAGACAGTGTCCCTCGGGACGGATTTTCCCATCCATCTCTCACACCCATATAAGATTCTTATATTCTACATCGTTTACCCTGCATTCATTCCAACAAATTTAACATTTTCAGTTCATACTACTTATTTTATTTTAGCTGCAATATTCTTATTCTGGCACTGCTGCCAAATGTTTCTTTTTATGCAAAGATCAAAGACATGGGCGGAAATATTTTGCACCAACACAAGGTCTACCCAACTAGATCAAGAGCGCACCCACTTGTCAGTGACCATTGATTGGTCAATGTATTGTCATGATGATGCATGTTTTAAATACATCAAAAGCTGTACCATTTTGAGGTCACAGAAGCAAAGATGTCATACTTGACTGTCAAACATGATTGACTAGTCTTAACAGTGCTTTATGACTATCCTTGTACATTCTTGCCATCAAAAACATAATGGTAAATCGAAATCTTTTGATCTGACAATTATACAATCAGTTCTTTAGTTGACAGAAGAGAATGTTGCAGCTAAATCAAAATGGGAAGTATATCGCTTGTTTGCACTTTGAGAAATTTTTATTTCATCGACACTTGGGTTTTTGAAATTTTCCCAGATGTGCTCAGTGGGGGACAGATCAAGCCATTGCAAAACTATCAAGAGTAATTTGCTCTGAGAAACTAAGTAACAAGACGAGTAGTGTGAGGGCGGGCCTTGTAATGTTGGAAAACGATATGCTGATGTAGGGAGCACTAAAAGGGCAAAAATATAGTCACCGTACTTTGAATTTTATGTTTTGTTGTTTTTTGTTATTTTTTTTCATCGTGGGAATACCAATCGTCTGAATCGATTAAAATCAAGCATAAACGGTTTATCGTTGTTATAGTTCGTCTTTGAATGTATGTATTGCTAATATCTTTTATTTTATACATAGCAGTGAAACCAATGCATATCTGAAACAAATAAAAGTGATATTTTCACACTGTGAAAATATAAATGATATTTTCACAGTGTGAATGTTATTTTCATAGTAGCAGCCCGGACTATTTTTCTCGCCAAAATTCATATGTTATCTATAAAATAATTCTGTAACATACCTTGAAAAAGCATTCTTTGAACTGTAAAAATGATTTATTAAAAATGGCGATCTGTTTATAGTTTGCAACTGACAGTTGTGACGTCATAGCCAAGTCAAAAACTGTGACGTAAGATCCGATTGGTCAATTACAGTAAGTGTCCTAAAATATCAAATAAAAAGAAAATTTACTTTTTATCGATAAATATCAAAAATATTTCATCTCGTGTGTTGAAAACATCAGAATTTTCACTCGTGCTTCGCACTCGTGAAAACTCTGATGTTTTCAACACACTCGATGAAATATTTTTGGTATTCATCTCAAAAAAGTAAATATCCTCTATTTATTGTGGATAGCCGTTTAGCCATATGTGGGAAAGTAACTCATTTTGTATCGTTTTCATTATGAACGTTTTATGTTGTTTCTTTCTCTTTGGTGTCTGAGGTAATTGTATCGATTCCTGATTCTTGCATTCGCTTCTATTTTGTACATATTTCACCCCGTCGACGATATACTTTCATGCGCTCATAAGGATTTTGGAGAGTAAGCCGAGCTGTTCGGTGAACAAAACCTCTTGCCATTGTCTTGCTTGTTATTCTACTCCGATTACACCAAACATATTCAATTATAAAACCGTGCTGCAAGGTCTAGATGCCGAGACCATTGCCCAAAACCCCTCCGAATGTTCATGTAATGTCTCAGATTTTTGTTACAATCCAGCAGGTCACATCATTACAGGAGACCTCAATATTGTTAGGAATGACAAACTTCGAGACATTCTTTCAAAAGGCCCCAAATACAGGGAACCAAAGTCGTTTACTTGGAAACAGAATTCCAAATTAATTTTGGATTCTGTTGAAGAGTATGCACGGCGCTGGGCTAGGAATGAGGGTGCGGAGGTTGACACCCTCTCCGAATGGGTAAAATCAGTAATGGCCTTGGTAAACAGACGTATAACAGTACTCAGCAGAACCATGTCTCGCCGACATTATTCGGTGTTTGATAATCCAGATGTTGCTGCTGAGTTAGCTGAAATCCATCAGAAGTTTGTCGTTGTTCCAGCTGACAAGGCATCTAACAATATTGTGTTTGTTTGCAAAACACACTATATAAACTGCTTAAAAGAAGAGCTTGGTTTGAGCACTATGACAGGCAACCCGACATATAATCTTTCTTCTTTGTCCAAAGATGAAATTCTGCGAAACCTCCAATCGGTGATGCTTTCGTTTGGAATATCCCTCCCAGAGGAAGATATGGAACTTCCAAAGTTGTACTTGATTCCTAAGCTGCACAAGAATCCGTACAAGCAGAGATATATCGCGGGTTCAGCTAAGTGCTCAACCAAGTCTCTTTCACAGATCCTAACACAAATCCTTACTGCTGTTAAAGATGGCCTCCAGAAATACTGTGATACTGCATATGCCAGGAGTGGTGTGAATCAGATGTGGATCTTGAAAAACTCCAAAGAGCTTCTAGAACATCTTCAGTCACAGTCTTTTCTCTCAATAAACAGCATAAAATCTTTCGATTTCTCAACACTCCACACAACTATTCCTCATGATAAATTGAAATCTAAACTCAAGGAAATCATAAATCAATGTTTTTTCCACAAGAATGGTAACCGTCGCTACCAGTATGTTGTCCTTGGCTACAAAGACACATACTTTGTTCGAAATCACTCTGATGCACCACAAAAGTACACTGATGCAGATGTCATAAGGATGCTGGAATATCTAATTGACAATATTTTTGTGGAGTTCCGTGGCCTATTATTTCAGCAAACAATTGGCATACCAATGGGTACTAATTGTGCACCGTTGCTTGCCGACTTGTTCTTGTACTCGTATGAGGCGGAGCTTGTACAAGGGCCGATCAAAGCGGACAAGAAACGCCTTGCACAACAATTCAATTTCACCTACAGATATAGATGATTTATTGTCTCTGAAAAATGCTAAATTCGCAGAGTACTTGGAATTCATCCGTCCACGTGAACTTGAAATTAAGGAAACAACAGAGACTGCAACCTCCTCCTCATACTTGGATTGTTATCTCTATATTGACAACGGGAAGCTTACTAAGAGGCTGTACGATAAACGAGATGACTTCAATTTTTCCATTGTTAACTTTCCCTTCCTGAGCAGTAATATCCCGTCTGCACCAGCATATGGAGTTTACGTTTCACATTTAATCCGTTATGCTAGAGCCTGTTCCAAGTATCAGGACTTTATGGAACGTTGGAAGGTGCTCACTACCAGGTTGTTATGCCAGGGGTATAAAAAAAAACAAAAACAAAAAAAAAAAAACAAAAAAAAAAAACAATCAAACTGGTATCAACACTTAAGAAGTTCTATGGGAGACACCATGATCTTGTTGATCCGTACAATGTGGCCATTTCCAGAATTATTTCTGATATGTTTGCCAATGGAAAGCCATTGGAAGACTTCCAAAATCTCGGACATACCCTTCTCGGCATTTACACCTTTTCTTCGTTCGGGTCAATGGGCATGGTGGGCGAAGCTTGCTCACCAAGTAATGCTTACTATCCGCGGACGCCTGATTACACTCTTCTGGAGTCCATGTCTGTTGATTTGAACATTGATATTTGCCATTTTGTCTATGGACTAATGATTTTGGATTAACGCTTTGGTACTACGACCTAAACTACTACTTACCAACGTCGACGACGGTAACACCACTGCAATTGGACAGCCCCCGCCCATAGGGGCTTGAAGAAATAAATGGGCTGCATGATGCTTCCTAGCAGAGCTGAATCCGGCCCGCACACTAGTACTGGTAAACCGCTTAGAGGATCTAAGCCTGTCCAGGAACCGCGGTGGGAGGCGGACCGTCCATGCTAATAAACCCTATTGGTTTCATTGGGCGACAGGGCTTGAGATGTCATTTCATCTCAATGTCGGGTAAAAGTCCCACAAAATTGGAAGCAACATCTCCAAAATGACCTTTACAGTGTTGACGGGGACGTTAAACCTCAAATCAAACAAACAAAACTGCAATTGGGCATACATATGGACTCATTGACCTGAACCGTTTGTGAGCTGATAGGGCGGTTGTGCATCCTAATTGTCACGGTTACTGTATGTGACACAGGACGATGGCGATCCTACACGTTTCGAGCCCGGGTATGGTCATCTTGCCCCCGTATGGTCATACGACGAGGCAGATTGTCAAGACGACCTGAAAGTCAAGGGAGGCATATCTAGCGAAAATGCCAGCAAAGGAACAGAAATTTTTATTCAAATCACCAGTGGAGCTATAAGGAAATAGAAGTGGAGGCAATGATCAGGAATCGATACAATTAACCCACAGCTCCCATCAGAGACACCAAAGGGAAAGAAGCACAAACATGAAACAACAGACCCTAATGGAAACATCAACAGCGGAAAGCCAACAGGACAGTTACTTTCCCACAAAATGGCCAATAGGCTATCCAAAATGAAATAATATAAGCGACACAAACACCCAAACACAAACCATAACAAAAATAAACCGTGACAGAAGAACCGCCTTGGAACGGTCAGCGGAAACGAATTCCACTGTTGGGGGGGGGGGGGGGGGGGCGGGGGGTTGGGGAGGGGCTTAAATCGATTTTACGTGGCCACAATCCTCGCCCTTACTTCCGTCGCGCTTAAGACAAATAATTTGTTCAGTCCGCATGAAGGCCTCCTAACTCATCAGTGCAACATCTCTGTGAACACAAAAATAAAAAAAAACAGAGATGAAACAACGGTGAGGCCTCGACGGCAAGAAACGTTTTCATATGTCTGTTGACAGCGGAAGTGGCGAGCAACAGCAAATTGCGAGCGTTCTGTCTGCCAAAAACTCCTCCATGAACTCGCAGGCTCACTCTCGGCATTACCAACGACAGCAAGCAAAAGAAACTTGTTTGAGTGTATGACCGATCTTCCATGAACACATGTTATTTTCAAAAACGTTGTATGTTTCGCAAAAAAAAAAACGAATTCGATGCATATGGATGCGTAAGTTTATTTCAATAGGCATAGAGGTGCCTTCTAATATATACAAAAAGTTTTTCGAAGGACCTAGGCGTTTCTGAAAAACGATAGAGAGAGAGAACGTTATAATTTTGCTTTAGAATATGTATGCTTCTGCGGTAGAACTGGTCGATGGCTACCTACAGTTAAATGCTTAGCCCCCTAACATATTTCAGCAGACGACATTTTAAAATATTTACTTATTTTTGCTAGAAAACAGATTTCGACATTTCATGCAAATTGTCTCAATTGGAAACAAATGGTCTCCGATTGGAGACAATTTGCTTGGAATGTCTCAACCTGCCTTCATATCAGGGACATATAAAATCAAAGCGCCAAAGGCACTGAAATGACAGATTCTATGAGAAAATCAAAACACTGTGAAAACTTACAGACAACCTTTCTAAAAAGATCTTAAAAATTATAAAAGTAGTTCTGCAAATTCCATTGTATGATATGTTTGCAGATGTCTATATACCGGTGCTATCATGAAATGTCATTCGATGTTTCAAAATTTGGAAAGAAACTAAGTACGTTTTCAAAACCAAACATTAAAATTCAAGTTTTAAAAATGATACTGTCTATTAGTAACATTTTTGTCTGGTCGGTTGTGGCTACCTCCCCCCAAAAGATACTCTATTTTTCACAAAGAGATCGGAGGAGATAGGCTGGTCAGTCCAGTACATGAATTCCATTGGCTTGAAGACATTTTTTGAGTAAGAACAGCACTATAAACCTGCTGGATTAGATATCCCGGATTCTGAGCGTAAACAAATAAATGGAACCACGTGAGGCCGACGCACTTGATTGATGTAACGTCTCGCTGTTCAGTTAACGTCTCAGCCATGATCTTGAATGTTCTTAATGTCGCTAGCTACATGCAATAGCTCGACATACCATTTCGCTTATTCCATCCGATATGTCATGCTCTATTACGCCCGCGTCGCCTCGGCATACCTTACACCTATATGCCGAAACATCCCGAAACGACAATCGGCGTGATTCACGCTGAAGTGCGATGTGTCACTGAAACGCATATCACGCGAGTCGCTTACACGCCAATATACATGTACGTATTTCATGCACCAGCGTAAGTGTTCCGTACTTTTTTGACGTCTTAATTTTGGTCACGACAGGGACGTCTAGCTCTCAAACGTGCATCGCATAAGGGCGACGAACAGTGTCAGTGCTTATTAGTCGGTAGTTGAAACCCTTTGTTTATCTACAGTTACAGTGTAGCAGATGCCGGTGGAAATCTGCTTCGCATATGCGTCTGTCGGATGAATCGATCTTGATTTACTGACGTCGGTCTTCCGCTACGTCGACGTTCACTAGCGTCTTCTGTTGATAGTAAGATGTCGCTCCAACACACAAATAGATCACACACATGTGGCACCCCAAATCAGAGTCAACGTCATCCGCTTTCCGACCAGCTTCTAACTGTCCATTAGAAGCCTCTGTGGTGAAGGGGTTATGCTACTTGCCTTGTCGATCCCGGACTTCTCCAGACTTTCGAATGTGTCTTTAAACTGAGGTATCGTCTCCGTATGACCTTAGCTGTTGGTGGGACGTAAAACTCAAACACTCACTCACTCACTCTAACTGTTCAGGGTTTAATGAAAAATGTTGCAATACGTTCTCACTTGATGCTTTTTGAGAACAAAATACAATTTCTTCTTTTCTAAGCACGACCTTACACCGCACATCAAAAGTTTGATCCTGAACATGTGGTTTCTATCAGTGCTGGTGTGAAGGTGGTACACAGGATCGTTGGCCCCTGCCCATCGGGGCTTAAAGAAATAGATGGGCTGCATGATACTTCCACGCAGAGCTGAAACAGACCCGCACACGAGTACTGGTAATCTGCTTAGAGGATCTAAGCCTGCCCAGGCAAAGAGGTGCGAGTCGGACCGTCCATGCATATAAACCCTATTGGTTTCATTGGGCGGCAGGGCTTGAGATGTCATTTCATCTCAGTGTCGGGTAAAAGTCCCACAAAATTGGAAGCAGCGTCTCCAAAACGACCTATACAGTGTTGACGGGGACGTTCAATCTCAAATCAAACAAAACAAAACAGAGGATCGTGGCCGGACTGGTAACCATACGTCACGGTTGATTGATTTAACCTTTTTTAGCTTAAGGGCATGGTGCCCAAGGGTGTCGTAATCATGCAATCGTTTGGTTTCAAAATCAAAGCACCGAAAGTGTTGAAGGGATGTAGATTGGGGTAAAGGTCCTGGACTGAGATTTCACTGTTTAATATAACTCTGAAATTCCAAACAAATAGTGAAGATTTTGATAAGAAGCGCATTCTGCAGCTCCGAACTTGGTCTACACTGTTTGCCAAGCACACCCTAATATTCCAGAATGACCCTCTTCAGTCTTATGGAATACCCTGATCTCACTGTGGCTATTTTCTGCAAGAAAAAAGGTTATTCTGAGAAGTCAGTGATAGTCACATAGACGTTAGCTCTGAATCGCTTTTTATTACATGAATAGTAACTTCGGGTCGAATGCCAAACAATCAACCCAAACATGGCCGGGTCGTTTGTCAGTCTTGGGTACATGTAAGTGTTATCTGTAAAATCTGCACTTGAATAAAATGTTCGATCTGGCAAACAATGTAGACTAAGATCAAACGCCACAGAAAACGGTGCTGATCTTGTTCTACATTTTTTGCATCAGTTACTAACATCCGTTAAGTTTAAACGGATAAGTCCAAGTCCTCGTTCATGACCAGCCTGCATTTAGAGACAATCGGCATGAGTGTTGTCAGTGCTTTGGTTTATTCACTGCCTTGAGTTTCTGGAGGGTGCTCTTCCATCACTGAAGTTGGGCTCGTCCATTCTGCTAAATATGGCACCTAGAATTATATCCCAGGACCTACACTGTTTGCATAGGTATCTGTACCATATTCCAGGGTTGAAAGGGACAGCCTTTCTCGCAAAGTCTGATATACACCTAGTTGTAACTGACCTAGACTTGACCTCGAATGTCGGAAAACCCATTAATATTCTGATCTGCAGCTGACCGGCTGGTCTTTAAGGATTAAATATTAACAGCACTGTTAGAAAACAGTGTAAAACATGAGCAGACGTCTGAGAAGTGCCGCATTGATCTGGGTATACAGTCTCGCAAGATGCAGCTGATTCATATGAAATGCTGAATCTATTCTCTGAAAGGTAAGATAAAATCATCAAGTCGTCTGCTTCAAAAGTTTGTATTGCGATTACAGGATGTACAATTTTGATAACTGCGCCAAACCGGACTACATTTTTGTGCGGACTCATATTTCTTTGGCGGTCAAAGCCGGAAGAAAGTTGTAAGAAAGCCGGAACTACTTTACAACACGCAGGATAGCTAGAAATGACAGATTGAATCTGTCATTAAAAAACCAGTGCTTCAGCTGAAGTGCACGACCCGCCGGATGCTTTTAGCTTTATAAGTGTTACCATATATGGGTATGGCGGCCATTTTGGTCATATGACCTGGACCTAAAACGGTTCCCCCAATAAATGCGCCTTATCGTAAGGAGCAAAAATATATCTTATACTTTAGTACTGTATTCTGAATCGTTTGCAGGATAAAATGCATTCTTACTTTCCCAGTACAAAAGCATATGTGTCAAAGTTTGACCTAGGCACAAAGAATGTCAAGGTCAACCCAGGGTTACCATTTTAGCACTTTATGATGGGCCTACGTCCCAGATGCTATTTATCAAGTTTCGTGGAAATCCGCTATTTTTGAAGGGTTTTTACCATATATGGATAGGCGGTCATTTTGGTCATGTGATCTGGACCCCATGAGCAAATTTTGGTTTTACCTATCCCATAGAGACTCCATATGAAATTTGACTTCAATCGGCCCAACGGTTTCCGAGGAGAAGCAGTTCGAAAATTTTCACATTTTTCGCCTCGGCGAGGCTATACTAAATGGAATGTAATATTTGGCAAGTTCATTGGTTAGATCTCATTGATATCTATCATTATGCCAAAAATTATTTAAATATTCCAATCGGTTAAGTCACTATCACCAATTTTCACAAACGGGTTACGGACGGACAGACAGACTGACAGAATGACACGGTGATTTTAGGGCACTCTTAGAAAATCAACCGACTTCAGTCGGTCGCTTTTTCTGCGGGTCGTGCAATATAATGGATTTGTCCTCTGTTTAATTATCCCAGAGAATCTCAAAGTCCAGCCAGTAAGTTTTGCAGATCGTTTCTTTGCAGTTTCAGCCAATTTAATTTGGGGAATAGAAATGCCAAATAGACTCTTATGTTAAAAATAACAACATATTATGCGGTTGTAAGTTTCCTCAGATCATTTCTCTTAAAGGTCTTGCCGAAAAGATAAGTTCTGGGGCCAGTTGTTCAAAGCATCGTTAGCTTAACGAGCTCGTTAGTGGTCATATTGTTAACTCTTCTAGCAAGTACAATATTGTAAATTTTGGTATTTTTACTGAAAAAATGTGAGCAGCTTTTGCGTCCGCAAAAGCTGCTCACATTTTTTCAGCAAAAATTTCAGCATATTTGCCATATTTAATGATCAAAGTTTTAACGATACGTTAACTAACGACGTCGTTAGTTTTGAACAACTGGCCCCTGGTCTTTAATGGTTCAACTGGAATGTAGTTTGGTCGGCATTTACCATGTTTAGATCTAGTGATCAAAACCACTTCTCTGATGCTTCCCGCGAGCGACCGTTGCCAAATGAAAAAAATTATGACAGTTCCGTTTCAGTCACGAACCACTGAAATTTTCGATTTTACGAACTGAATGTTCCCTTTGGCGTCTCTGAGGGGAGTTGTGGGTTAATTGCATCGATTTCGGATCATTGACTTCACTTCCTTTTACTACAAATTTTGTTTTAAATGTAACATTCTATTGCAGGCACTGCTGTCAAATATTTCTTTTGTATGTAACGATCAAAAACATGAACTGAAATAATTTCACATCACAAGGACCACCCTACTAGATCAAGAGATCACCCACTTGTCAGTGATGACCATTTGTTGGTCAATACATTGTGTCATGATGATACATGGTCAAATTATCATGATCTTGAGGTCACAGAAGCAAATGTTTCGTATTTGACTGTCATACATGACTGACTGGCTTCACAGTGCTTCGTGACAATCCTTGTACATTTTTTTTTTTTGGCATCAAAGACATATATTTTGATCTGATAATAAGGAAATCAGTTTTCATCATTTGAAAGAAGAGGGTGTTGCAGCTAAATCAAAATGGGTAGTAGGTCACGTGGATCTAACCCTTAGGGATAATTAAAAAGAGAAACGATCAGGAACTGATACTATATGATTCCAAATTCTTCCCACAATATCACTAGGGAAAGAAGTCGAAACATGAAGTGACGACAGTAAACAAAAAGGTCAACAGGTAAACCGAGTAAGCAGCTCTTTTCCAAACAGGTGGTGACTCAGAATATGCAAATCTAACTAAAAGGAGCAATATATATCATGGGGAAAGAATCAGAATGACCAACATGACAAACATTAAACTGAAAGGACAAACGTAACTAAAATGAACAACCAAAAAAGGGGAAGAATCCGAATCATCAACGTAACAACATATATAATTAGTTTTGTTTCTTTGATTTGATGTTAAAGGTCCCCGTCAACACTGTATAGGTTATTTTGGAGACGTTGCTTCCAATTTTGTGGGACTTTTACCCGACATTGAGATGAAATTACATCTCAAGCCCTGTCTCCCAATGAAAACAATAGTGTTTATAAGCATAGACGGTCATACTCACACCGCTTTGCCTGGGCAGGCCCGGATCCTCTAAACGGTTTACCAGTACTCTTGTGCGGTCGGTCTGCGTGGAAGCATAATGCAGCCCATCTATTTCTTCAAGCCCTGGTGGGTGGGGGGCAACATATATGATTAGGGAAAGAATCAGAGCCATCAACACAATACATGAAGGAACCACAAGCACCAACTTGGAACGGTCAGTAAAAATTATTGGTGGGTTTTAGTTAACTTCACGAGATCCCAAACCTCACCCTTACTTTCCCTGTGGATAAACCAAGTATATATTTGGTCCGCGTGAAGGTTTTCTAACTCATCAGTGAATCAACTTGGTAAACAAAGAAATAACAGTTAAAGCCAAGTTGATTCATCAGTGAATCAACTCGGCAAACAAAGAAATCACAGCTAAGGCCAAGAGGACACAAGGATGAGGACTCGACAGTAAAACGTGCTGAGCCATCCGGTGCTGAACACAACGCCACAGGAACACTGGAGCAAAAGAAAACCAACAATTTAAAAATAGAAGTGGAGGCAATGAACCCCGTTGGACCAAGCAACAGACATAAAAGTTCCGGCTCTGACCAACTAATTCATAGCTTCAAGCCAAAGCCTTCATGGAGTCTGAACCCCGATCCACCGGCGTGTAGTTAAAGAGGAAAGCATAATGTCTGACCGTGTTTGGGTCAAACACAATGCATCCAGACTAATGAATCGAATTTATATTATATCCAATGCGTTTTTAACGTTTAATAATATTTCTGAAATTGTTCCGAAAAGTTAGGTTTGCCTTTATTTTTTCTTAATTTATATATAGTGTCGCCAAAAAAAACTAAGGCTTTGACATTCCCGGCATCTAAAGTTTAAACCTTAAATTTAGAAACATATTGATATTTTCGGCGATAAAACTTAGAAAATGTTTTCCGAAGTTTTTGATATTGATATCCCTGATGTAGTTGTTTAGCAGTTAAACTTTTATTACGAGTGTTAAAATCAGCGACATGACTTGACACTCATGCAAAGCGAATAAGCTGCGAATTTTAAACACCGAAAGATGGCGAACGAGGAATATTACCATCTAAAAATGGGAAGTTAACTGTCTTGAAATCAAAATCATAGCGCTTATCACAAATTTTAGTTGAAACAAAACCAATTTGAAATGTTCAAATGTAAATCCAAAAGCGAGGCTTCGATATCAGAATTATTGGCTTTGTTTAACTGCAGCTCTGATGGATAGATTTGATTGCCACCAAAATTGCAACATCCAAAGTTTTACACAACATTTAAATCCAATGTAAATATTGTGTAAAAATTTCGATGTTGCAATTTTCGCGGCTTTATCTCCCGCGCAAAATTTTCGAATGCACATTTTACTACCATTCAGTGATTCAAGTTGAGTTCAGACCCATCATATTTCCTGATTTGATTTATTTTTCTACCAACATTCAATGTGAAGCCTCAAAGCTTTTTTGATAAGTTGAAGTGGTAAAATATGTATTCGAAAATTCTGTGTTCACTTAATTATTTCAACCATTTTTACACAACGTTTTCAATGTAAATGTTGTGTAAAAATCTTGGTGTTGCAATTTTCGCGATTTATATTCCTAGCGCACAACCTATAGATGCATATTTTACTAACAACGTTCAATGTGAAGCTTCAAAGCCTATACTGAAAAGGCCTAAAAAATGGCCGTGTTTCCGCTAAACCGACCGACCCTGCTTCAGACCCCCGATTCTACTCTTTTTATCAATAAAAGAACAAAATAAAAATTAAAACACCGACCCTACCATTTTCAATTTCCGACCCTACCAAGTTCGTCTTTGCATTTTCCCATAGTATTTTCGCGTTTTAATTACATTTTTGTAGTTTTTGGCATTTAGTACCTTCGAAAATACAGAGCTAACTTTTTTGAGCATCTTAAATGAATTATGATATATACAGTGCAAGTCTCAACATTCCATTTTTAATTAACAAAAAGCATGTACAAAAACAAAAACACATAAAATACATAGAAAATACAGGCCGACCCTGTTTCTTTGGGGAGAAAACATAAAATGATATTAATAAAGTTTCTATAACTACCGACCAGTTCAAGTGGTAAAATATGCATTCGAATATTTTGTGTTCCCTTAATTATTTTGACAAACATTGCACAACGTTTACATGTGAAAATTTTGATGATGCAATTTTCGCGGCTTTATCACTCGCACAAAATTTTCGAATGCATATTTTACTTCTGCGATTCAAGTAGAGTCCAGACCCATCATATTTCCTGATTTGAATTTATTCAAACCAAGACCAATACCTTGTTTACACGCACTTTTTCTTGAATCATACATTCATCAATATTTCAGTACCAGTGTTCGATCGTAATTACCGGCAATGTTCAGTTATTCTCATAACGATAGCACACCTGGGCGACATAGTACATTTTTTTCACATTTTCAAAATGGCTTCTTTTCTTACGAAAATTAATTTAATCCGTGATAATTTTCCTATTTATACTGTAAACATAGGTTGCGGGCGCTAACGAGTACCCACAGCCTATGTTTTTTTTTTCAGTAATAAGAAAAATAGTGTGTACCCCCATTTTTGTATAAAGTGAGGTTTAGAGGCGTGTGTGTGTGTGGGGGGGGGGGGGGGGGGGGTTCACGGACGTGTTCACATGATTTAAAATTTCATAAGCTGAATCTCTCTTGCTATTGTCACTGTATATCCTTCAAACTGTTGTTCCATAAAACTGGGATATCCTGATACAATTCAATCAATTTACCACCATTCAGGTTGGCCCCCAACCATTGGGGCTTGAAGGAATAG
Organism: Lucinisca nassula; assembly: GCA_963580285.1. Taxonomy (NCBI): domain Eukaryota; kingdom Metazoa; phylum Mollusca; class Bivalvia; order Lucinida; family Lucinidae; genus Lucinisca; species Lucinisca nassula. The sequence goes on along the minus strand of OY757018.1, from coordinate 129,562,206 downwards.
ATGGGCTGCATGATGCTTCCATGCAGAGCTGAAACCGACCCACACGCGAGTACTGGTAAACCGCTTAGAGGATCTAAGCCTGCCCAGGCAAAGCAGTGTGAGTCGCCCGTCCATGCTTATAAACACTATTGGTTTCATTGGACGGCAGGACTTGAGATGTCATTTCATTTCAATGTCGGGTAAAAGTCCCACAAAATTGGAAGCAACTTCTCCAAAATGACCTTTACAGTGTTGATGGGGACGTTAAACCTCAAATCAAACAAACAAACAAAACCACCATTCAGGTGCCATACTCTTACTGTATTTTTATGTAAGTAAACAGTTTCAGCTGCTTTAAAACTATCATCGGCTATCATATGTATCTGCAGCTTTATCAGTCGAAAAAATAGGAGACAGTCCTATCCTTTACAAGATGTAGGTATAGCCATAATTTTCATTCAAGCGTTAGTTTACACTACAAGAAATTCATTTCAGGATATATAATAGTGTAAACTAGCCTTTATTTCGCATGGCGGTTTAAGTCTTGATACATTAGGTACAGCACTGCACAAATAGAAGCACAGCACTGTTGGGTCGATTGTCTTTGAGAGTAGGCTGGAAAAATGGTCCTAAACTTGGACTTTTAACTGATCCGTCTAACGCGTAAATTAATTACTGAAACATTATACATTATATTTTATCCTGTACTTCCGGGCCTTTTTTGTAACCTATATAATTTTAGCTGCCTAATTTGGAGTGTAGATTGCCAAATAGTGCAGATTCATTAGTCTAGATGCATTGTGTTTGACCAAACCAGACACCACAGAACGCGGAGTGGCAATGAATAAAATAAATGTGAAAAGTAGAAGTAAAACAAAGATCAGGAATCGATACAATTAACTTACGCCACCCATCAAAGACACCAAAGGGAAAGAAACACAAACATTAAGCGACCAGACCATAATGGAAACCTAAAAAAAGGAAGGCCATAAGAACAGTTACTTTCCCACAAAATGGCCATATGACCATCCAAAATAAAAAGACACAAGTGATACACACAGTAAGTAACAAACAACACCATAAATAAACCGCCACAGAAGAACCGCCTTGGGACGGTCAGTGGAAAGATTTCCACTGGGGGGCTTAAATCGATTTTACGTGGCCACAATCCTCGCCCTTACTTCCGTCGCGATTTAGACAAATAATTTGTTCAGTCCGCATGAAGGCCTCCTAACTCATCAGTGCAACATCTCCGTGAACACAAAAAATCAAAGAACCATAGAGGTGAGACAACGGTGAGGACTCGACAGCACGAAACCACTGAAATGCTAGAGCAAAAGAAAACCAACAGTTAGACTCCGATGGGCCCGACCAGAGACAGAGCATCAGGCACCAACCAACATTACTTTGAATTAGATCTCTCTAATTCTCAATAAGCCTTTACGTTGGAGCCGTCATAGAATCTGAGGCCTGACCCACCGGCGTGCAATTAAAGAGGGAAGCAAAGTTGCCAACCGTGATTGGGTTAACTACCATGCATGCAGTCTGTCGTATAACATCCATGTTGTACCCAATCTTTTTATATCGAAGAATGATTTTACGAAATTGGGTGCTGAAGTCATTGCGGTTATATATTTTTCTGAATTTATATACTAAGTCACCATAAAATTCGGGTTCCGATAGACCTTGTTGCAGAAGAGATTTAAGTCCAATATTGAATTTTGAAATTAAACTCTGTATAATGTAACTCAACCTCTTCAAACCTATTAACTCACCCCTAAAGGGATACCTTGGCAAACAGTGCAGCGGCGTCTGATCAGGGCTTGCACTATTTGCCAACAGAATTATCCGTCAAAAATAGAATAAAAATGAAAAAATAGGCCTACCACCCCTTATATGACAAATGGACTTGTCCAACATATAGCAATAGAAGTGTCCACTAGTATACAATTGGTTTAGCAGAAAGGCTCTTCATCTGTAAGGGGAATGGGAACACCAAGCAGATTTTTCTGCCATTTTTCAATGGGAGACAACTTTTGGAACTTCCTGTTCGGTTTTCTATAAGCTCTGTGCCACGTTAAAAGGGGCCTACTCTTAAAGCACATGAGCAAATTCTTTCCTTTAAGTCTTGTCCCCTATTGACATTGGAGACATAAATACTTCTGTGGGAGTTGCCTCCCCTGAAGGTGTACCCATTCGCCTTAAAACACTGCACACTGTTAACGTCACCTTTATTACATGTCGCACGTGGTTTAAGCTTATTGGTTAGTCGTATCCGTGAGAAAAATTACATGGCAGCTTCTGAACTATTAGTAATTGGGGGTTAACTACGTAAACTACTCCTTTAGATTAAGAAGGGTTGAGAAAATTAAAAAAAAAAACTGTAAAATTCAAACAACCTTTGGGGCTGTCCAAAAGTGGTCTTTTAGACAGTTCCAAAGGTGGTCTATTACTTTCACAAATAGAGAATAAATGAATAGCAGTGTAGGCAATGATCAGGAATCGATACAATTACCTCGCACCTCCCATCTTCTGAAAGCAGAATTAGTCCTAATTTTAGCTGGCCTTTTAATGGCGGGATTTTACTGTACTGGAACCAAATCTCCTTAGCGAACAGAACAGAACATAAATTTATTTTTCTCTCAGATTGTATAAAACAACACATGAGGAACTAAACTCTTATCAACGCAAGACATATTAGCTTGTTACATATGGTGCGTGCACAGTTTACAGGGACTAAAATTTGCTTAGAACAAAAGATATGAAGTTACTTAGCTGCTGTAGTACTTTAACATTTCTCAGGGATAATAGTTGTTGAAACTTTATTATGTTAGGGTGTTTAGATAATATCTTGGCAAGTGTGCTTTTTTAATTTCTTTAAAGAAATCGCATTCAAGCATATAATGAAACTCGTCTCCCAAAGCATTTCTATTGCATAAAGTACAATACCTTTGTGACCTCTCAATATTTTCCCAGCGCCCGCTTTCTATTGGTAATCGGTGATTTGTTGTTCTGAATCTGGCAATTGGTATATGGAATATAGGTTGAAGGTCAGTAACATAGAATTCTGCCTTAAAGTCGGTTTTAAAGATTCTGTAGTTTATGCATTTCGGGCTGCTTTGGATATCCGCGTTCCATTTTTGTATATACTGCGCTTGTAGTCTATTCTGAACCTCCCTGCAGAGCCAGTTACTATTTGGAACATTGTTACTTAACCAAACATAATTTAAACCAACATCTTGTAATATTTTCTCTATGCATAAAATCCATTTACACGAATAAATATTATTTCTATGCAGGTACAGTAACAGTAAATACATTTTAAGTGATATTTTGCTGTTTTTACCACATAAAATTTTAGACCAAAATTTTATCATTTTAACTTTTACCTGTAATTCTAATGGGTAGCGGCCAAGCTCCCCATAGACCATGACCAGCGGGGTGCTACTTTTCATTTTAAGTATGCTTTTCATAAAGTGTAAATGGATTTTTTCAAGAGGCTGTAAATTTTCAAAACCAGTGACCTCACTCCCGTATAACAGTATAGGGACTATTGTTTGATCGAATAGTTTCAGTTGGCAATCAATCGGCAAGTAAAGATTGACAATTCTTTTCCGTAAAAGATGCATTGCTTTGCTGGCAAGTGTTGATAAAGTCTTAATATGCTGTACAAATCTTCCGTTTTTGGTAAAAAGGGCACCTAGGTATTTGAATTCTTTAACAATTTCGACGTCCTCTTCAGCGATGTTAAAAGAAAAATGTTGGTTTCTGCTATAATCACCGAATACTATTATTTTTTTTTTTTTTTTGCTTTTATTTATTTTTAGCTTCCATCATTTACAATATTCATTAAAGGCATTGAGTACATCTTGGAAGTCTTTAGCTGTATCACTTAGGATAATGGTATCATCAGCATATAAAATTACAAACAATATAATAAATACAGTGAATTCATTATTTTGCACATCTATCTCGATACCTCTACAACCTGAAGTATTCATAAAATTTTCTAGATCATTTAAATATATTGCAAAGAGCAAGGGGGAAAGATTTTCTCCTTGCCTAACTCCTTTATCGCACGAGAAATACTTGGATGAAGCTCTGTTTATTGTTATACACGACTTAATACCGTTGTACATATTCTTAATAACATTGTATATCATACCCTCTACGCCATGCTTTAACAATTTTTGCCAAAGTCCAACTCTCCATATATTGTCGAAAGCCTTCGTAAAATCCACGAAGCAACAGAATAGTTTTCGTTTTTGACTTTTTAGATATTCAATTAAATTGTAAAGGGCCATAATATTGTCTATTGTTGAGTATTCTTTGCGAAAACCGCTTTGGGTTTCATTTAATATTTTATTTTCTTCTAGGAAGTTGGTTAATCTCGAATTTATTATAGAAGTAAACAATTTCCCAATACAGCTTAATAATTTAATAGGTCGGTAATTAGCCGGTTCGTTTTTATTGCCTTTATTTTTATAAATAGGTATTATATTACCTTTGACCCAAGCACTTGGAACTACTCCGTTTTCTAAAATCAAGTTAAATAATTTTCTGTATATGGGTACAAAAATATCTTTGGTAGATATGATGTACTCATTAAGTATCTCATCTACACCACTAGATTTATTCGGTTTCAATAATTTAATAGCTGTATTAATTTCTGTATCACTTATAAGGTCGTTCAGAGCAACCTTTGATAAACGGAGTGGTTCGTTATTTTCAGGGTTAGGTATATCAATCAGTATTTCTGTAGATTGGACTTGCTCGCGATTTGCATCTTCATTTGAGTTTAATGATTTAAAATAATTAAACATTTTATCTAAAGGAACAGGTATGGTGTCATTTTTGCTAGATAGACTGTTGATCATTTTCCAGTAGTCTTTTGGTTTTTCGGTCCGGAGTTTACGTATTTCATTTTGCAAACCAGCAGTATATTTAGCATGGTATTTTTTGACTGTCTTCTTATAGCGCTTAGAGACATTTTTAAGTATACGTAAGGATGTATTAGTTTTTTGGGTCGAATGCGTTTTCCTAGCGGCATGAAATCTTTTTCTAGCCTTCTGACATTGTAAGCCGAACCAAGACTTAGGGTTTTTTACTTTCTTAGCTACAAACGTATATTTTTTGAAGGAATTTTTTACACTCTTGTGGAAAATTTTCTTTACATAATGGGTAAATAGATCAATTTTATTCTCATCTAACGAGCTATTGTGTGACCTTTCCAGAATCAGGTTTAATTCATTTACCATATTCGTATCAATGTTATTTATAAAAGTCTCCTTCTTATTTTGCTCCCATTTCCTGTAGCCAGAGACTGCAGGCGAGTATTGACTTACATTTTGTAACAGTTTAGTCTTAAATGAAATTGCACAGTGTACATCAGACAGCAATGGTGAGTACTCATGAACAAAAAAGTTATTAACAGAGAGTTATCCATCTAGATTACATATCAAATAGTCTATAACACTCCCCTTAATGCACGTAAAGGCACCTTCTTTATCGCCACCCATTCGGCCATTACAGATGTATAAGTTATTATTGTGGCATATTTGGAGTAGTTTGTTTCCAAAATTATTTTTAACGATACCAAACTCCAGCATTTATTTGCATGGTTCTGTCGTTTTAGACATGTTTGGATAAGCCGCCAAAATATGCTGACTAAGGTTTATGGGATTAAAACCATTGAAATGTTGTTGTTAAATCCATTATTATACCAAAGCACTGTTTCAGAATTACCTGGAAGACAACATTAAACAGTTCCGGGCAAACACTGACAGTCGCAATCTCAAGAGAATGACAAATACTACAGTGTTGTTAAGGAATCATCCAAGCTTATGTAGATGAAGGTAGATAGGGACACCGAAAAAGCACTAGCCATAATTTGTCAAAATGATTCCATTTAAAAATGAAGAAGTGCTTTTATAGTATCTGATCTGTGGAGGTGGACAAATTGATTATTCTAACACAGCGCGCCTATATAGGCAATGGAAAACAACTGTGTTTTATTCTGAAACAAATCACGGCAAGGAAGAGCGTGACGAGTGACGTCATTAAAACTGCAAAGTTATGACGTCACTAGTCGAGTTCCTTGAGGTTGGACGGTGTAGCGTCATTTTCTCACATCGACAACGTTAGAAAAGGATATAAATGCATGTGTTTCAGTCGATAATTTTAGCGGGATTTCTTCTAACAATGGCGGAAAGTTGTGAGAATTTGGAGGAAACAACAGCATTATTGCCGAGTTTCAGCGTGTTAGAATCGAAATAGATCAGCTCTAGCTAGTGATTTGTTAGGTAATAAATCACAGTTTGTCGGTCAGTTGTAAGTAGACAAATCACGCGCGCTACGCGCTCGTGATTTAGACAAATCACGCGCGCTACGCGCTCGTGATTTGTCTACTTTACAACTGACCTCCAAACTGTGATTTATTACTCAACAAATCACAGCTAGAGCTGATCTATTTCTTAAATAGAGAATAACACATCTTGAAGATATATTTATTCACATTAAGCGGTTATCAGTATTTCTCTAATGTTTCAGTTGTTCTAACTAAAAGGATGTTTCGTCAGTTTCCGGTCTGTTTAGAGATGGTTCCTTGTGTAAACAAAGCTTCTGATAACCGGACGAAAAAATATTACCATGATGAAGCAATCCTATTCAACATGTCAGCATATGCACATTCAAAACAGAAAGTACAAGCTGTACAATTAAAAACAAGTTCTTTGGAACTTTGAACGAATATTTTGGATTAAACATTGCAGTAGAAATGGAAAACATCAATGGATCAGAAAGCCAGATTTTAGACGCGCTAAATGCAGAAGAAAGAAAGAAAATGATCGGCGGGATTGTCTTCGTTAGTGTATTGATGGTATTTGGAATTATTGGAAATACGCACGTGTTAGTCGTGTTTTTGAGCAAAATAAAGCCATCGAATCACAAAACGTTTATTTGCTGTCTTGGTGTGATAGACATGATTGCGTGTACCATCAGTATTCCTACCACTTTGCTAGATTTGACAAATCCATTGACATATTATTACACCACCGTCTGTAAAGTTGCTAGACATGTAAACTATTTAATATGTTGGAATTCCGCGTTGATTTTGCTTATTGTAGCATTTGACAGGTACAGGAAGATATGCCAACCTATGAAATGGCAACTACGAAATCGAACTGCGAAAATGCTATGTGTTCTGACAATAGTTTTCTCCACTGGGGTGTCCTTTCCGGCGTTCTTGATTTCTGGTCACAGAACAATTCATACTAAATATAAGAATATTACTGGAGTTCAATGTTCATTAGATGATAAATTCATCCACACATATATCCCAACTGTATACAATATAGTACTAACGGTGCTTGCTGCTCTGATGGCTGTTAGCTATAGTGTGTTTTATGGACTGATAACTAGAACAATTATAAATCGCAGGCATGCAAATGCTAAATTTATGTGTAAAATGGACAGGAAAGAGGGACGAAGAAGTAATGTACCGACAGTTGTTCTTTCGGTTTTCAGTATTACACTGAATAAAGGCGAAAATCAGTTTGACGCCGTTGCACAAGCACAAAACACTCGGTGCACCTCGAGGACGTCCAGAAATTTTTCGGATGATGGATGCATTCGTTTAAGTGCAAGAAATCAAACAAATAAATACACGGAAACCAAACGCTTGACGGTCATCTTTTTCATAATAATTGCTGTCTATTTCTGCAGCTACATTCCTAATCTCACGCTCAAGCTATTTACCTTTACGCCCTACGATGCCTTCCAGCATCTTGAGAAAACTCATGCAATTTTTTATCACATGTTTACTTGGTTTTTCTATGTGAACAATGTCGCTAACCCAGTGGTGTACTTTTTCCTTGACATAAAATTCAGAAAAGAAATAAAATCATTTTACGGGAAGCTGTGCCGATGCTGAAGTTTGAACCACAGTGGACAAGTGCATGAGAAACATTTCAGAAGCATTGCAATTTAACGGATGCTTAACCGAAAAGGACAGAACGTTATTAACTTTATTAACACTCAGGTCTATACAGACATATGAGGATATGAAGAACTAAAATATATTGAGACATGGTGGCATATACATTTACATGTAAAACTGAGAAAAGCATTGCATGCTAACCCGTATACGCCTAGCGTCCCATGTTTGGACATTGACAAACAGAGCAGATCCAGATCAGACGCCACAGTGTCTTGTCTGGGTAGTACATACTTTTCAAAACGTACCACAAAATAAACAAACCTGACACCCCTATAACTGAAAATGAATCACTCCAAACTTACCAATTGGAAGATTCCATTGTCATATTGGGGTTAAATCATTTCTCATAGTTTTGTACACATTGAAACACCAGCCACTCCAACACGGATGTCTTATTCATCACGATACAAGCCCGTGAAACGAAGACCCCTCTAAACCCCACTTTATATAGAGAAAAAGTGGGGTTTGTGGAGGTACATATCTGTCTTATTTTTGCTCAAAAACATAGATTGTGGGTACTCGTTAGAACCGCCTCATTGAGGCGGTTCTAACGAGCACCCACAATCTATGTTGAAAGCAGAAATAAGGAAGATGTTGCAATTTTTATCATTTCTGACACCATGTTGTACGCTAATATTTCACATGGACAAGTTTTCTAATGTTTACAATGGTTGAGTGAGTGAGTGTTTGAGTTTTACCAACAGCTAATGTCATACGAAGACGGGACCTCTGTTTAAAGACTCATCCGAAAGTATGGAGAAGCCCAGGATCGATCCTGCGAACCCTGGTTTACAAGGCGAGTAGCGTAACCACTACATCACGGAGGCTTCTAATAATGACTGAGTCTCACTTGTTCTTAATCGTCACACCATTTGTAGACGCCATTTTCAAGTATAATTTCTTATTGTCTTAAAATAAAGGCAATTGCCATTTACTCTAAAATCTCATGGAGCTTTAAAGGTTATGTCCATAGAATATTCTTAACAACACGTATATAAGTACAGGGAAAGATCAAATATTACAGTAGCTTCCTGTTCAGAATTCCCATTTACCAATGATAAAGTCATATTAAGTTTCTCCTACTAGAGATCTTCAGAGGTCAGTTGTTCAAAACTAACGACGTCGTTAGCTATCGTGTCGTTAAACTTTGATCATTTAATTTGGCAAATATGCTAATATTTTGGCTGGAAAAATGTGAGCAGCTTTTGCAAATGCTCACACTTTTTGAGCAAAATTACAACTGTATTAGGTATTGTGCTTACTAGAACAGATGACAATTTCCCCACTAACGAGCTCGTTAAGTTAACGATGCTTTGAGCAATTGGCCCCAGGTCTCTAATGCAAAATCTGCTCAAACTTTTTGAGCAAAAATATCACTGTATGAGGTATTTTGCTTACCAGAACATATAATAATTTGACCGCTAACGAGCTAGTTATGCTAACGATGCTTTTAACAACTGATCCCAGGTCTCTAAGATAGTCCATAAATATAAAGTCTTCCTAGGGTGAAGATTTGCCGGTAATTAAAGGTCTCATCCCCAGTGGCTTGTGCTGCCGGCCCTTTCAAAAGGCGATGCATTACGAAAACACGCCTATTCAAATACGTGGTAAATGTTATCGCCTAAAAACAACAATTTTCAGATTAAAAATTGTGATATTTTTCTTATTTCTGCTCAAAATATAGATTGTGGATACTCGTTAGAACCGCCCCATCGAGGCGGTTCTAACGAGTACCCACAATCTATATTTTAGAGCAGAAATAAGAAAAATAAGTTTTACCCCTGTAAACCCCAGTTTTGCTATATAAAAGTGGGGTTCGAGGGAGTCAATATTATATAGGCGTGTTTTCGTGATGGTTCTGGTGTTCTTCTTTCATTGTTGTTTTATTGCATTTCAACAAAATAGTTCTGCGTCTTGAATATTGTGCATTGTGTTCCTGGCAGGAGAATGGAGAAGCTTAAGTCGAACTTCAATGGCTCGAACACCTTTGGGACCTCGAAAATCTGTTCGAGACATGGGTAGTTCGACCCACTGAGGTTACTGTGGAGGCATAACGAGATACTTTAGTCATCGTTTCGGTGTTCTATAATGAAAATGTATGCTGTGTGTACTCATTAGAATCGCCTCAGCAAGATAAAAGACTAAAGTCTTCTTAATTATCCTCCACTATTTCTAAAGTAGAGGCTTTCGCTAGGGGCTCAAGAATGGGTTCGACACATCCATGGTAAACGAGCCATCGGTGTTCGAGCCATCGAAGTTCTACTGTATTTTTCAAAATGGTAAGGCAGTGGGTCAGTTTCAAAATCCTCGAAAAATACACATGGCGATCAAAGTAGAAACAAATGTTTATACCATAACAGTACTGAAGCGGGAATCAGTGTTGAAGATATTATTGGAGAACAGGTGTGAACGCGGAGACATATACCAAGTAATGCACTATAATAGGTAACATTAATGTCGACCGACCACCGAAACAAAATGTTGAACACTTCAAATATGTGGATATGGTGATAATAATATATACATCAAAATACATGTACTTTTTGAACAGTATAGAGTCGCTTGTCGTTGTATATTGTCAATACATTCAAATACATGTAATAAAATTAAGGCAATGATCGACATAGGGCAAGTACCCTTTCAAGTGTGTTTGTCTGCAAGAATACTGGCAAGTAAACCAAAAATTTATCTGGCGGTTTCGACATCAGGTTAACACGTCCGTGCAATGAGCACCTTTCTAAACACCACTTTGTATACACCGGGGTCCACTATCGCTCACTCGATTTTACTCGGAAGCCTTAGAACGCCTGTGAATTATTTCTCCCGAATCACTTTCATTTTACTTACTTACTTACTTATTTATTTACTTACTTACCTACTTACTGTCGACGTCGATATCCGGCATTTCTCCCTCTTCCAGAAGCATTTGGATATTGGTTTCTTGTGAATTGTCCGGGAACATAACACGTTGGGTTAAAATTAGATGGATGGTTGTGCCACCAATTATTCAGTCTACTTTTGAAACTATGCAGGGAGGTTGCCTGTACTACTGATTCCACTTGTGACTTTGGCAGTCGTTGACTTTTTACCGTCTACTATTACCCTCTGTATTCTTTCCGTAAGAAATTCTGTAATCCAGGAGTGTATCTTAATAATAAAAGTAATAATACACTTTCATTTACATTAATTTTTTACCTTTGAATTTTCAAATAAGCCATCCTGATTTTCTAGTTCCAGTCAGGGCATGAATTTCAGGAGGCGTGGTTTTAATAGTTTGAAATCAGTCGCCATCTTGTTTCCATTTCAATGCAAATATCATCCTGTGATTCTGGTGCAACAATGTCATAAAATTAGGAAAATCATACTTTATCTTCGTGCTGCAGGTCTTTCCTCAACACCACCAAAAGGACGTGAAAGTTGAAGTCTGCATGCTGGGATTAAATTTTCCGCCAAACGTCAACTGCCGTTATATTGGGACGATTCTTTTAAACAATGGCGGAAGATATGGAGAATCTGTAGGAATCATTATCATTTCGTCGACTTTTAGTGTGTAAGAATCGAAATAGATCAGCTCTAGTGCCGTGATTTAGTGAGTGATAAATCACTGTTTGTCGGTCAGTTATAAGTAGACAAATTACTCGCTTTACGCGCTCGTGATTCGATCTACTTTACAAACAGTGATATATCACCCAATAAATCACTGCTGGAGCTGATCTATATCTTAAATAAAATGTATTTTAAATGTCATATGATAAATAGATTCTTGCATTCGTGCTCATGTATTACTGAATTTATTGAAAGGGGTAAAATGCTCGGAGAAGCCTTGCATTTTATCCCTTTCTTCAACAGTTGTTTAATAAATTCAGTAATACATGAGCACTCATGTAAGATCCTCTATATAATTCACTGAGAAATCTCAGTAAATCTCTACTGAAAATGTAATAAATAGGGGTTTACAGGTGTTTACATTATTTTCCTTGGTTTTTTTTTGTTGTTTTTTTTTTTTTTTTTTCTCAAAAAGATAGATTGTGGGTACTCGTTAGAATGAGGTAGTTCTAATGAGCACCCACGATCTATGTTTGAATTTGAAATAAGAACGATATATAAATATGTTCTATAAAAGGGCTAGCCTTTGGAAGCAAAACATATGTTACAAAAGTGACCGAGTCAAATAACAGTTGCTCAAAAAGAAATCGACTTATATAAGTTGGGCCCCGTTAAGCGATTTTGGTACTTATCGCCTATGCGAGCAGCGAAGGTTCAGGCGAGCATGCGCATGCGCGCAGTCTCGCCAGAACCTTCGCTGCTCGCTCATACAAGCAGTGAATCAAGAGGAACCTTCAGACAGAAAGCCATATCCCTGGCCCGTCTGTAGGGCTGGCCATGCGCAGTTAAAATTTGTCATGACGGAATGCTCGAAGACACAAATTCGCTTGGCGGGGCTCAGTTTATTTCATGTCTGTGAATTAAACAACAGTATTAAATAATTACAATATTCTGAAACATCCCCATTAATCGCCTGCTTTGTCCATTTGAAATTGTCGTTATCACAAGTTTTGTCGTTATACCGAATGTCGGTACAAGGAGGATCTAAGCCTGCCCAGGCAAAGCGGTGCGAATCGGACCGTCCATGCTTATAAACCCAATTGGTTTCACTGGGCGGCAGGGCTTGAGATGTCATTTCATCTCAATGTCGGGTAAAAGTCCCTCAAAATTGAAAGCAACGTCTCTAAAATGACCTTTACAGTGTTGACGGGGGCGTTAAACCTTAACATGTAGGTTTATTAAACTTGGCAGGTAGTTTGGAACTAATTTGCAGATGACCTGATAAACTTTTGATGAAACATTTATAAAATTTAGAGTACATGTTTTTGACTAAGTGGTGCCCCTTTTTGGTCTTATATACAGTAGAATTCCTATATTAAGACAACCTATGAGACTGTTCAAAAGTGGTCTTTAAGACCACTTTTGAATAGTCCCAAAGGTGGTCACCTACGATAGCATACTTGGTGTGGAGAACACAAAGAAAATGAAAATGTTCCTAAAATCTTCAAAAAAGTTTGTCTTGATTTCAGGTGGTCTTAATAGCGGAATTCTACTGTACTTTGGTCCTATTGGACCTTGTCAACAAAATATCTCTCAAGAATAAGTGATTTAGCCATCAGTGTCAGACCAATAAGCAGTAGATGATCTGATAAACTATTATCTTGATAACCCCTCCCCCCCCCCCGGCCCCATTTTGCCTTAAAATAGAGGTGAAGGCAATGATCAGGAATTGATACAGTTAACCCACAGCCCCTATCAGAGGCACCAAAAGGAAAGAATGAATTAACTAGACCCTTATGTAAACATCAATGGCGGAAAGCCAAAAGGATACTTACTCTCCCACAAAAATGGCCAAACCATAACAAAAATAAAACCTGATGGGACCTGGTCAACAAACAGCGCAAGAACTTCTTAAGCTAAATGCTTATGAAATTTTACGTCCAGTTTTGAACCAATATCTGGTTGCCATGATTTTGATAAAATTTGCATATACAGGGGCTGGTTGATGTGTTGTGAGCCTCATATTGAAGGATTTGAATCTTGTCGGACATTTTGTATTATATTTCAACATAATCCCCTTCAGTATCTATAGACTTCTAGGCGGTGTTTAAGGGCCTCGGTGCCACTTTTATAGAACTTTTCTTGGCTGTTCGAAAGTGGGTGCCTGAAATAGCCGTTTTCAGTTTTGGAAAAAAATTGAAAGTCTGATGGAGCGACATCAGGCAAATAAGGCCTTTCAATCAATTTAAAGCCACAATCGTGAATGGCAGCCATTGTCCTAATGGAACAATAGTTACACATTTAGTGAGCTTTCCGCGGCGCTTAAGTTTAATATTTCCCAGTAACTGCGTCAGAATTGAAGTATAGTATGTGTCATTGATTGTTTATCCCTTTTTGAGATAATCTATTAGCAGAATACCATATGCATCCCAGAAATCCGAGGCCATAACCTTCCCAGCTGATGGACCAGTCTTTTATGTTTGTTCATAGGACAAAGGTAAAAATGAGCTGTTAAAACAGTTATAACAATGAATATAATGGATTTTATCGAACTTAATGTGTGAAATATGTGGGTGGGGAAATCTAAAGTTTATGTAGCTCATACAATTACAACCGAGCTCCCGTGGGTGGGGTGGGGGGAAGGCTCTCAAATGGATAGATTTCTTCCTTTGCAACAGAAAACAGCGTGTTGTTGTTAATATTCAGTATGGGCGCCAGTTTTATCTGGGGCCCCACAGGGGACTGTTCTTGGTCCGCTGCTATTCTCCATGTAGATTAATGATATTTCCACTGACATTGACTTAGAAATAAGACTGTTCACAGACTACAGTGTTTGCTACCGGAAATTCAGAGGTACAGAGGACTCAATGAAAATTCAGAAAGATATAGATGGATTAGGATGTAGGGCACAAAAATGGGACATGATATTTCAGCCCATTAAATGCAATATTATGCAGATAACTGAAGAGAACAAATAAAATTGAAGCTTCATACACCTTAGAGGGAACGTGGAGTCCTCGAAAATGTGGAGTCCATTAAATACCTTGGTGTGGCAATCACACACGATTTGAGATGGAATACACACATTAGCAACATGTGTACTAAGTCGAATAGAACACTTGGTTTCCTGAGGCGAAATCTTCATCAGTGTCCTCAGGATGTGAAGGAAACAGCATATAAGGGTCTTGTTCGCCCAATCTTGGAATATGGTAGTTTCATCTGGGACCAAAGTAGAGTGGTCCTTAATGAAGAATCTGAAAAAGTTCAGAATAGAGCTGCTAGATTTGTAACAAGCAATTACTGCTTTGAAACTAGGAGCATGACTGAAATTCTAGGAAAATTAAGATGGGAGTCTCTCAAGAAAATGAGAAGTGACAGTAGGCTCATACTCTTATACAAAGGTCTAGAGGGTGCTGCCAGCATTCCAACAGATGACCTTGTTTCCCCACCTAGGCACTGTAGAAGGAACCATTCAAGGGCGTTTCAGACCCTTACTGTAAGAACTGACATTTTTAAAGAATCGTTCTTTCCCCGAACCATTAGAGATTCGAATGCTCTTCCCGATTCGATTAGGTGCTGATGATTGTGTAGCTAAGTTTACCTCTTTGGTTAGAGCTAGGGACTAACTTCCCATATAACAGGTCCTGCTCTATGGATGTCATTTGACATGTCACCAATTACAATTCTGATTCTGACCATTTTTTGTGATGGCAGCATTGACAGGCCTTCGCAGACGGGGGTCATCCTCAAAGCTCTGTCTGCCGCGCTTAAAATTCCGCCACCCACATTTTCACTGCAGCATATGAAGGGGCATCTTTCCCTAGTGTTGCTACCATATCATAGGTGTTAAACCTTTTTTATGCAAATATTGGATCACTGCTCTTTCACCGATTTTGTCCATTTTGCAAAAGCTGCTTGTCTTGTTTGATTTAGAGTGCTACCTCGTCGATATAAACTGACCAAATGAGACCGGTCCTTGGTAACACGGCCCTATATAGTCAGAGAATAGTAGGACCCTGCGTACCTCCTTCAATACAAGGCTCACAACATATCAATCGGCCCTCGTATATTTGACAGCGTTATCCCTCTTTCCAGACTTACAATTTAACATTGTTACTCAATGGAATATCTCAAGAATCGCTTGAGCTAGGTTCAAGATATTTTGCAGGCAGTTTGTAACAAATGTCTGGATGACCTCATCATTTTTTTTTTTTTTTTTTTTTTGCAAAATTTCATAAATATTTGACTAATATAATTTTGACCCCCTTGAATCCCAGTTTTATATAGTAAAACTGGGGTTTGCAGGGGTAAACCTTATTTTTCTTATTTCTGCTGTAAAATATAGATTGTTGGTACTCGTTAGAACCGCCTTGATGAGGCGGTTCTAACGAGTACCCACAATATATATTTTGAGCAGAAATAAGAAAAATATCACAATTTTTCATCTAAAAAATTTCGATTTTTATTTTGCCTGTAAAGTTAACAATGTATTTGTATAGGCGTGTTTTCGTAATGATCTCCCTTTTCAGACTTAGACATTCGTATGACCTGATTAGCATGATAAAGTTCTAGCCTTTACATAACAAAAACAGGCTTATATAGTTTTGACCCCCTAGAACCCCACTTTTATATAGTAAAACTGGAGTTTACAGGGTTATTCCTTATTTTTCTTATTTCTGCTCTAAATTATAGATTGTGGTACTCGTTAGAACCGCCTTGATGAGGCGTTTCTAATGAGTACCAACAATCTATGTTTTGAGCAGAAACATTACGCAAACACGCCTATACAAATACATTGCCACCTTTATCGCCGAAAAAAAAATGAAAATTTTAAGAAGAAAAATTGTGCTGTTTTTTTTTTCTTTTTTTTCTGCTCAAAATATAGATTGTGGGCAATCGTTAGAACCGCCTCATCGAGGCGGTTCTAACGAGTACCCACAATCTATATTTTAGAGCAGATATAAGAATCAAAGCGCCAAAAGGCACTGAAATGACAGATTCTATGAGAATTCGTGAATATTAAGGCAGATATAAGAAAAGGTTTCAAATTTACTCTTTTAACCGTCACCACTCTCTTGGCTATTTCAGCAGACGACAAACTGTTGTTATTTTTCTTATTTTTCCTAGAAAACAGGACTTGACATCTCATGATAATTTCATCCATAGCAGACAATTTGCATGAAATGTCAAATACTGTTTTCTGAAAAAAAAAAAAAAAAATCAGAAAATATTTCAAAATGTCGTCTGTTGAAAATTTAACACGATGTATGTACATATAGTATATGACATGAATAAAAACTACGAATGACGTAACTGAAGAAAAGAAGTTCTTCTGGTAATTAATGTTAATGCATCGATTCCGATTTTGATGGAAGAAAGGAAAAAAAGCATTTAGTGTGTTGGATTCCACATTTCCTGATCGATGTTATAAAAACAATAAGACTCTGTCACCAGGCATGCGTTGCAGGGGCAACGTCACATCAACGTCGGTAATGACGTTGCGCCGACATTAATATGACTTTGCAGTCAAGACATCAATGTCAATCAGACGAAGTTTTAACGTCATATATTTACATTTCCAGTGTAAAGTCTAATGTAAACCTATAGAAAACAATTGCGTTCATACGTCAATGAACGCATCGAATCACATGATTTTCAGTGACGTTAAATGACGTCATTCTAAACCATTGTTCTCTACGGGCGTTGATGACGTCAACGCTGCTCCGTTCTTTGTAGATAAACAGCGTGTAAATGTTTTTCAGCTTTAAAAGTTTGCCCTACAAGCAGTTTTATCGCCCAGTGATGAGGGGCAAATAATGTAAATATAAAAAATAAACTTAATTTTTCTGCTTTTCATGAAAGTATGAACGACAGTGGGTCGCTAGCAAAGTTTACATGAACCCCTTCGGGGTTCATTTACTTTGCACGCGACCCACTGCGTTCATACTTCCATGAACTGCAGAAAAATAAATTTCATTTCTTAAATGCCTCCAAATGTTCATTACCACACCGGTTACCGCAGTACAACGAACGCGACAGAGTACAACGAACGCTACAGAAATCATGATGTCACAGCAGTATTTTCGGTAAGAAAAAGGTTTATTGTAGCCCAGATCCTAATCTTTTTGGGTGGTTATTTTGCATAGCTGCAGAATAATGATATCACCATTTACTGATGCAGTTGCAGAGAATTCTGTTCATTATAAACGAAAATACAAACATTTTTTCTTTCGTCTAGTGTGTTTTCACCAACCCCAGCATACTTCGATCAATGTTTTTTGACAGTAACACATCTTTTGTGCACATGATTTTGTGATTTATATGTTATTGCGATTTCAGAGCTTCCATTGATGCATCTGCTTGAGCCCCAGTTCTTGTCAATACCCATTGAATCCGTGGATGGTTCAATGGTTGATTTTTTGTTAGGGTACACCTTACCACGGGTTATGATACACCATAACGCGGTTAGTCAGCATAATTTAGGTGCAACAAACACGGATAATATCTCGTTTGTGGTCAGATTCAGCTCTGCGTGGAAGCACCATACAGCCAAATTTATTTCTCCAAGCCCCGGTGGGCGGGGGCGAAATAAATTCAAATAAAACTCTTTAATCCGCCAGCGAAGGCATGATACACGATGGGTAACACGATTCCCCGAAATCACCAGAGAAATAACCGTAATCACCACTGAAATCACCGAAATCACCACAGAAATAACCGAAATCACCACTGAAATAACAGAAATTAACAATCAAAACAGAAAAAACTCATTAAAATGCTTTTATTATGACCAAATTTCATGAATTTATATAGTTTAAGGTAATTTCCTTTCATTGGAAAGCGGTAAATGGGATTTAAAACTACTTAAAATCGGCCGTTATTTCGGGTACATTTCGGATCCGGATTCGGCAGCGCTCTTGTGTAGATTGCTAAACTGGCCGGCTCAAAAATGACCTAAATAGTGTTGACTGGGGCGAGAAATTCCACTGCTGGTTAACAGCTTACAGATAACCCTACATCCGGGGGCATACCCAAGAAAAGAGTCGATAGGTAAACTGATACATTAACAGCTTACAAGTATCGATACACAAATTGACCGGCTCAAAATGACCTAAATGTTGTTGACTGGGCCGAGAAAATTGAAAAGAACCAAAACAAACGCGTTTTGTGTTTACTCGAATGGGCGCGATTTCAAAATGCGCCAGTGAACAGGCTGGTCTGAGTCTTCGTTATGTGCATATTTTACTCGTAGGAATAGCGGTTTACCGGCTCCAAAATGACCTATACACTGTTGACGGGGACATTAAACCACAAATAAAACAAACGAATAACAAAAGATATTTATTTTTTACCTTTATTTATACAACCTAGATAAACAGTTTAACCAAATCTCGAAAACACTCCTCTACAAATATGCGGTTCTAACGAGTACCCACAACCTAAGGAAACTATTGTTTACCCCTGCCAAACCCCAGTTTTATTATATAAGGGGTTTAAATGAGTCAAATTTATATTGGTGTGTTTTCGTGATGCTCTTGCTCTCGCCACATAGAATGATAAAAAGAAACAAAAATAAATTGATTTACGAGACAGCACAATAGGGGAAATCTCCAATTTCTTACATACATAAACAAGATGATGTAAATGCAAAACGGTTTGAAATATATACGAAATCATGAAAAGGAAACAAGAAAAACATCGCAATTTTTCAGCAGAAAATTTTCATTTTTTTTTTTTTTTTTTTTTTTTGGTAGTAATTTTTTCCAATATATTTGAAAAGGATGTGTTTCATAATGATTCTCTTTATTTAGAGAGAAAATCGTGATTTACCGAGGTATTCTATACTTTTCTCATTTTTGCTTTAAACATAGATTGTGGATACTCGTTCGAACCACATAGGCGAAGCGGATCTAACGAGTGGAACAATCTATGTTTGGAGCAGAAACAAAAAATATCAGCATATCCCAACACAAACTCGGCTCAGTCTGTGCATTATTTTATTTTCAAAGCCTCTTTTGCATTATGAGGGAACGTCGATGTAGTGAAATAAAAATTGCCACTTTTGGTTATTCCTGCTCCGAACATAGATTGTTTGAACTTATGAGAATCGCCTCTATTATGAAAACACGCCTATACAAATAAATTTAACCACCAAAATATGATGATTTTAAGGTGCAAAAATTGTTATTGTGTTAATATTTCTGCAAAAAACATAGATTGTGAGCACTCGATAGAGCCGCCTCGGGGAGGCGATTTTACCGAACGCCAAAAAGCTGTGCTGGTGCTCCGAACTTAGATTGTGGCGGGGGTTCTAATGAGTGCCCACAATCTATTATTCGGTCTATTCAGCTTTCCAGTATTGTTAATTGACCAATAAAAATATTGTTTGTAAGCTAAATACACTATACATGTCCATATATTAATTCCACAATGGTGATTTCTGTTATTTCAGTGGTGATTTCGGTTATTTCTGTGGTGATTTCGGTGATTTCGGGGGTGATTTCGGTGATTTCGGGGAGTCGTAATACCGATACACGATGATATTTTTAATTCAAAACGATCCATTTTGCTGTTATATACTCTTTAATGCCTTTTTATTTCTCATTATGATCTCCGAACTTATACACGTACGAATTTAGAGGGTTGGGTAACAACCTTGGACAAAGGGGACGGTTGAACACATTATTCTGGCTTTCCAGAACGTTTTTACCACATCCCCTACTTATGAACAACTGAAACCCAACGTATTTAGTTTCGGCATTGGTGGGGAGGGGAGACTTGAATTTATAGATTCCTTTCTTTGCTACGGAAAATAGTAAGATTTTTGTAAATGGCATGGACCCAATATGAGTTAACGGCGAGTATATATGGAGTGTGTTCCAGTTTTGTCTGGGTCCCGAATGGACTGTTCTTAGTCCACTCTTATACTCCCTGCATATTAATCATATTTCTACCGACATTGACTCAGAAATAAGACTGTTCGCAGACGACTGGGTGTGCTGCCGGGACATTAGAGTTACAGAGGACTTACGTAAATTTCGGAACCAAATGGATAGACTCGGGTGCTGGGCATGAAAATGTGGCATGACATCATGCGAACAAGTCCGTGAAATGAACACCCCTTACTTTACATAGAGAAAACTGGGATTTAAGGGGATATACATACTTTTTTATTATATCTGCTATAAGACATAGGTTGTGGGTAGACGTTAGAATCGCGGCCTCCTTGAGACGGTTCTAACGAGCACCCACAACCTATGTTTGTAATATAAATAAGAAACATATCATGGATTTTAATCAGAGAAGTAGCCATTTAGGAGATGTGAAAAAATACACTATGTCGTAAGGGTGTGTTACCGGAATGAGTGTTTAATGCAATACATTAAGCAGATAACTAGGCAGAGAACAAAAAAAATTGAGGGTGAGTATTCAGGCCGTTTAATGCAATACATTAAGCAGATAACTAGGCAGAGAACCAATAAAATTGAGGGTTCGTGCATTAGAACTCCTTGAGTATTATTTCACATGATTTTCGGACTCCCAGAAATTCGAGGGCGAATCTCAATGTGGATGGGGAGAATGGCATAGGGTATATGTATATAGCACACTTGTACTGCCTTTCGATACAAGCCGGCTTTTATAGCAATGTGGTAGATTTGCTTATCAATCCGGCGGCCCGGGTTCGAACCACGACCGGGCCAAAGATGTATAGCATTTTTGTTGCCTGTTACACTATGTCAGCAAAAATGACATTAATGTCCACGAAGAACAAAACTGGACCGAAAACGGTACCTTGTGAGACACCAGACAAAATATCAGCCCAATCCTAAGTTTCACTGTTAGGTTCGGCAATAGTGTTGGGGTCATCTGGATGACCAGCATCGCTAAACTCAAACTCAGCCATAATGTATCTTTCTGAAATAAAAAATAAAAGACTCTTACTTTGGTATTCTTGCGACATGAATGTCGTAACAATGGAGAGAAGTATAGTTGTAAAAAAAGGGGGAATAATCGCCAATGGTGAGGTTCGAACCTGGGACGATCTGGTAAAATCAACTGCTCTAAGCACTAAGCCAAAGAGTTAACTGTCTTCCTCAGTTGTCTTCCGCATAATCAACCAAGGAAGGTATAATGCAGGTTAGGTGCATCGGGCCGTAACACCTCACCCCCTTTTTCCAAGTCCGTATGTGGACGCGAGGTCATCTTTGCGAAAAAAATCAAATCCCGGGCGAGTCAACATCTTCCGACATGACAGCCATAATGAAGGAATGGAGCATAGCTAAAAAAAAGTAATCGACTCTGTGCCAAAGAGTCGTACCCATGGCGCAGTTGTCATTGGTTATAAACCTGTAGGCCAAGGAAGATAATTCAGGATTAGAAGTTGTGGGCCGTAACAATATCAGGGGCGTAGCTGGAAGAAAATTATTTGTACGCAAACCAAAGAAAATGCTAAAAATAATAGCTCCGTTTACCAAATGGGGACCACTCTTACAGGAAAGAATTGGCTCCCATCAGGGAGCAAATTCTTTCCTGTAAGTGCGGTCCCCGTGGCAGGGGAGGAAACTATGCTAGCTAATAAATAGTGTTGCGTATATCCTAGACAAATACAACTTTTCTTCTTCTTCTTCTTCTTCTTCTTCTTCTTCTTCTTCTTCTTTTTCTTCATTTTCTTCTTTTTTTTCTTCTTCTTCCTCTTCTTCTCTCTGCTTCTTTTTTTCTTCTTCTTTTTCTTCTACGCCTAATTTTGGCCGCCCCGGCCCCGGCCCATAGGGGCTTGAAGAAATATAGGGCTGCAAGATGCTTCCACGCAGAGCTGAAACTGACCCGCACACTAGTACTGGTAAACCGCTTATAGGATCTAAGCCTGTCCAGGAACCGCGGCGCGAGGCGGACCGTCCGTTAAACACCCCAGCAAACACTATTTAGGTCACATCGAGCCAGTTAGTTTACCTTGAAGGCTTATAAAACCAACACAGTGCATATTCTTACGCCAGAATTTGACAACTGCCCTTCTTAAGTCAGTGAAAGGGAGAAAATGACCGTTTGTGTATTTTGAGTTAAACGTCCCAGCAACCTGCTAAGGTTATACAGAGAGTTGACCCCAGTTTAACGACTCGCCAGAAAGTTTGGAGAAGCAAAAAATCGAACCCAGGACTCCTGGTTTATGAGGTGAGTAAAACAGAATGATTACCAAAGAGAACATTTCATGGCACACACATTTCAGATTCTTTTTCTTGCATTACTTCAATCTTAAAACGTAGAGTTTGAATATGCGGTCACTTCGACTGCTAACGTCTATTGTGACGTTTAGTGACGTCGCATTACGGACAGCGTACACGACTTTCTAAACAAATAGCGCACATCAGACACCATTTGAGTTAAACATATCAGAATTCTCGACTTCAATACCATCCCTTCGTAGAAAACCCGGGTAGGATAAAAGTTTCTATTCCAGGGTCCAATCTAGGATTTTCTCGTCTGGTGTGCTAGAACTTGCATACGGGGCTAGTCTTTCGTTGCTGCTTTCAGCGATCAGACTATGTGCTTGCGCAACTTCTTTACTCACAAATTATTTTGCAGATTCTTGTGGTTGCCCTGTGAGTGTTGTCTCATTGAAGTTGGTTTTGCTCAGTATAGCTCAATGTTGGCTATTTGAACGGTCTCTCTGTTTTTTATATTGTTTACATGTTTATGTACAGGTTATTCTTGCGCCCCATCCACCGCTGCTTGGGGAAATAAACGGGCTGCATGATACTTCCACACAGAGCTGAAACCCGTCGCACAGGACTACTGGTTAACCACTTAGACGGTCTTACTCTTCCTGGGCAAAGTGGTGGGAGTCCGACCGTTCCTCCATATACCCTATTATTCTCCTTAGGTGGCAGGTTTGAGATGTCGTTAATTCTCATTGACGGATAAAAAGAATTGCAAAATAGGAAACAATTCCAAAATGACCTTAATAGTGTTTACAGAGACGTCAAAGCTCAATTCAAACAAACAAACAGGTTATTTTGTTTGTGACATTTTTTATGGCTTATAGCGACTGTGTATTGTGCGTCTGTTGTAAAAAGTTGTCTCCATGTCATAAACACACCTTACAACCCAAAACACTCCTCTTGGCTATTTCTTGAAAAATGGCGCTTATAATGGGTAAAAACGTCCAAATACGGTTTTCCATATCCGTGTTTGTTGTTCCATTTGTTCCGTGTTTATAGTCGGGGATTTGAAATTCGTAGCACCCGTATTTAAGGAGTTTAATGCACCTTATTTTCTCACACTTAACTATGATATGAATTTATTGAGAGGTCTCTCAGCATCTTGGAAATGGGGTTAGAAAATCAAAAAAGTGGGGAAAAAGACACAAAAAGGGGAGATAAATGTACCTACCCTCTTTTTCTCATTTGAACATCCAAACAATTCCAAACGACATTTCCTCTGAAACTACAAGGCCAATTGGAACCAAATTACATGTGAAGCCGCCATTGGATGGACGAACAAACATATATTCTGAATGTCTGGATCACATGACCAAAATGTCCACCATGCCCATATATGGTAAAAACCTTTAAAATCGCCCGTTCTCAGGAACCAATAGACCGTTGGCCTTGAAACTTGATATACAATATTGGGGACCCGGTCCCTTTCACATTTGTTCAAATGATGACATTTGGTTGACGTTGACCTTTCTTACGTCAAGGTCACATACGGTCACTTCGGGATTTGTATGGCAAAGACAGGGTTTTCTGGTACTGTTGCAGCTTATGACATCAGAGTTGATATTTGCAACCAGCTAAATGCTCCTGGGGCCATAAGATTACATATTTCTATTTTTCCAAAACTACTGTGCTAACTGATACCAAATTACATATACAGCATAGTGTGGTCGAGAAATCAAAGTTTGTTTGAGGGATCTGTGTGATTGTCACATCAATATATGGCCAAAAGTGATTTTGAATTCTGCATCTCAGGAAATACAAGACCTTGGTATGGAACATTTTGGACGTAAGATCTGCTGAGATTGTTCAAAGCTGACCATAATGTATGCGACGGCAACAA
Source organism: Lucinisca nassula (assembly GCA_963580285.1). Lineage (NCBI taxonomy): Eukaryota > Metazoa > Mollusca > Bivalvia > Lucinida > Lucinidae > Lucinisca > Lucinisca nassula. The sequence continues at coordinate 129,537,629 of OY757018.1, read as the reverse complement.
AAAACAATGGTTGATTGAAAAATAATTTGGCAGCAATGGTCATCCGATTGGCCTCTACTAAACCATTATGGTCGATTAAAATAAATGGCCACCAAGGGTGGGTTAATTAGCTCAAAAAAGTTAGCAGGATGGCAGGACAGCAGGATGAAACATGTTAAGTTAGCAGGATGGCAGGACAGCAGGATGAAACATTAAGTTAACAGGATGGCAGGACAGCAGGATGAATTATAATAAGTGAACAGGATGGCAGGTCAGCAGGATGAAATATTAAGTCAGCAGGATGGCAGGACAGCAGGATGAATTATAATAAGTGAACAGGATGGCAGGTCAGCAAGATGAAATATTAAGTCAGCAGGATGGCAGGACAGCAGGATGAAACTAATAATTTAGGAGGATGGAAGAACAGCAGGATGAGAACTTGTTCTGAAATTCAAAATATATACAACCATGTTATTGGCACCTACAGCTATGTTAGAAACTAGATATCAAACCAGTTCGTCTTTTCAAATGTAGTACTCAAAAGAACCGTTTTTCATCCTGCTGAACCTGACAAGTTAGCAGGATGGCAGCCCAGCAGGATGATAAATTCTTCTGAATTTCAAAATCTTTACCAACATGTGGTAGGCACCTAAAAACTAAGTAAGAAACTAGAAATCAAATTTAGCCCTTTCCCGTCTTTAAAGCGTACGGCCGCGAAAATCCATTTTCCGTCCTGCCACAAATACACCCAGATGAAAAATTGTTTCAAATCACAAAACATTTACAATCATGATGTAGGCAACAAAAAACTATGTAAGAAAGTGGAAATTAAATTTGGCTCCTACCAGCGTTTAAAGCGTTGAAAACTCAATTTTCATCCTGCTGGAAATGCAACATCAATTTTCATTCCGCTGCACCTGTCAAGTAAGCAGGATGACAGCACAGAAGGATGAGAATTCTTCTGAATTTCAAAATATTTACCACCATGTTGTAGGCACCTCAAACCTATGTAAGAAACAAGAATCAAACTAAGCCCTTTACCGTCTTTAAAGCGTACGGCCGCGGAAACCCAATTTTCGTCCTGCCACAAATGCACCCAGATGAAAAACTGTTTCAAATCACAAAACTTTTACCATCATGTTGTAGGCAACAAAAATCTATGTGAGAAAGTGGAAATTAAATTTGGCTCCTACCAGCGTTCAAAGCGTACGGTCGTGAAAACTCAATTTTCATCCTGCTGGAAATGCAACACCAATTTTCATCCTGCTGAACCTGTCAAGTTAGCAGGATTGCAGCGCAGCAGGATGATAAATTCTTCTGAATTTCAAAACATTTACCACCATGGTGTAGGCACCTAAAACTATGTAAGAAACTTGAAATCAAATTCAGCCCTTTCCCGTCTTTAAAGCGTACTGACGCGAAAACCCATTTTTCGTCCTGCCACAAATTCACCTAGATGAAAAATTGTTTCAAATCACAAAACATTTACCATCATGTTGTAGGCAACAAAAATCCATGTAAGAAAGAGAAAGTTAAATCTGGCTCCTGTCTGTGTTTAAAGCGTACGGCCGTGAAAACTCAGTTTTCATCCTGCTGGAAATGCAAAATCAATTTTCTTGCTGCTGAACCTGTCAAGTTAGCAGGATGGCAGCACAGCAGGATGAGAAATTTTTCTGAATTTCAAAATATTTACCACCATGTTGTAGGTACCTAAAAACTACGTAAGAAACCAGAAATCAAATATAGCCCTTTCCCGTCTTTAAAGCGTAGGGCCGCGGAAACCCAATTTTCGTCCTGCCACAAATACACCCAGATGAAAAATTGTTTCAAATCACAAAACTTTTACCATCATGTTGTAGGCATAAAAAATCTATGTAAGAAAGTGGAAATTAAATTTGGCTCCTATCAGCGTTTAAAGCGTACGGCCGTGAAAACTCAATTTTCATCCTGCTGGAAATGCAACACCAATTTTCATCCTGCTGAACCTGTCAAGTTAGCAGGGTGGCCGCACAGCAGGATGGGAAATTCTTCTGAATTTCAAAATATTTACCACCATGTTGGAGGCACCTAAAAACTATGTAACAAAGTAGAAATCAAATTAAGCCCTTTCCTGTCTTTAAAGCATACTGACGCGAAAACCCAATTTTCGTCCTGCCACAAATACACCCAGATGAAAAATTGTTTCAAATCACAAAACTTTTACCATCATGTTGTAGGCAACAAAAATCTATGTACGAAAGTGGAAATTAAATTTGGCTCCTATCGGCGTTTAAAGCGTACGGCCGTGAAAACTCAAATTTCATCCTGCTGGAAATGCCACACCAATTTTCATCCTGCTGAATCTGTCAAGTAAGCAGGATTGCAGTTCAGCAGGATGAGAAATTCTTCTGAATTTCAAAATATTTATCACCATGTTGTAGACACCAAAAATGTATGTAAGAAACTAGAAATCAAATTGAGCCATTTCCCTTCTTTCAAGCGTACGGCCGCGAAAACCCATTTTTCTCCCTGCCACATATTCACCCAGATGAAAAATTGTTTCAAATCACAAAACATTTACCATCATGTTGTAGGCAACAAAAACCTATGTAAAAAAAGTGGAAATTAAATTTGGCTCCTATCAGCGTTTAAAGCGTACGGCCGTGAAAACTCAATTTTCATCCTGCTGGAAATGCAACACCAATTTTCATCCTGCTGAACTTTTCAAGTTAGCAGGATGGCGCCCAGCAGGATGAGAAATTCTTATGAATTTCAAAATATTTACCACCATGTTGTAGGCACCTAAAACTATGTAACAAAGTAGAAATCAAATTAAGCCCTTTCCCGTCTTTAAAGCGTACGGTCGCGAAAACCCAATTTTCGTCCTGCCACAAATACACCCAGATGAAAAACTCTTTCAAATCACAAAACTTTTACCATCATCATCACGTGAACAAGTCCGTGAAATAAAGACCCCCCTAAACCCCACTTTATATAGAGAAAACTGGGGTTTAAGGGGGTAAACATTATTTTCCTTATTTCTGCTCCAAGACATAGGTTGTGGGTACTCGTTAGAACCGCCTCAATGAGGCGGTTCTAACGAGTACCCAAAACCTATGTTTGGTGTATAAATAAGAAAATTAGGACGAATTTTCATCAGAAAAATAGCCATTTTGGAAATGTGAAAAAAATGCACTTTGTCGCACGGGTGTGTTATCGTAATGTGTTGTAGGCAACAAAAACCTATGTAAGAAAGTGGAAATTAAATTTGGCTACTACCAGCGTTTAAAGCGTATGGCCGTGAAAACTCAATTTTCATCCTGCTGGAAATGCAACACCAATTTTCATCCAGCTGAACCTGTCAATTTAGCAGGATGGCAGCACAGCAGGATGAGAAATTCATGAGAAATTCTTCTGAATTTCAAAATATTTACCACCAGCGTATGTAAACATAAAGCTGCATAAGAAATAAAAAGCAATAAGTAGAAAAAAAAAATGTAACAACCCGAACTCGAACCCGGATTGCTAGCGTGTGAGTCGACGACGTTGCTTATTGCACCATAACACCTTTTCGATTAATTGGCGTTTTATTATATCTATAATCAAAATATATTTCGTGATTATTAATTTGTTTTGTTTGTTTCATTGGGGGTTTAACTTCCAAGTCGACACTGTTATGGTTAATTTGGAGACGTTGCTTCCCATTTTGACGGACTTTTACCCGACATTGACATGAAATGACATCTCAAGCCCTGCCGCCCAATGAAACCAATATGGTGTTAAACATGGACGGGCCGACTCGCACAGATGACAGAAAAATTGTTTATTTTTATTATTTATTTATTCTATTATTGTCGTTTATTGGCTGTTATTTTATTTATTTATTTTTTTTTGCGGGCTATCTCATTTGGAAAGTGTTGTCGCCCTTGCTTCGCCACTTAGATGCCCAATGACGCATCAAAGAGGTTAAATCCCCTTAAACATGTAACACTTATGAGGGGCCCCGTGGGGAAGTCTTAGGACCATCTCTTCGTGGCTGTTACAAAGAGCATCAAAAGTTTTATTTTTGAAAGCAAAAACAAATATTAGGGTGCTCTTTAGAACCGCCTCATTGGGGCAGTTCAAAAGAGCACCCATAATATGTTTGCTCTAAATGTTGGTTGGGGGTAATCATTAGAACCATATTGTCGAGGCAGTTCTAACGAGTTTCAACAGTCAATATTTGGAGCAGAAATAAGGAAAATTTCATTTTTTTTTTTTTTTCTTAAATCTTTTTTTTTTTTTTTTTTTTGTAGTGTTCATGCGGACTGAACAAATTATTTGTCTAAATCGCGACGGAAGTAAGGGCGAGGATTGTGGCCACGTAAAATCGATTTAAGCCCCCCAGTGGAAATCTTCCACTGACCGTTCCAAGGCGGCTCTACTGTGGCGATTTATTTATGTTGTTGTTTGTTACTTACTGTGTGTATCACTTGTGTCTTTTAATTTTGGATGGCCATATGGCCATTTTGTGGGAAAGTAACTGTCCTTATGGCCTTCCTTTGTTTAGGTTTCCATTATGGTCTGGTCGCTTAATGTTTGTATTTCTTTCCCTTTGGTGTCTTTTATGGGTGGAGTAAGTTAATTGTATCAATTCCTGATCTTTGTTTTACTTCTACTTCAAGTTTTCAAATATATTTGAATAGATGTGTTTATATAATGTGCTCGACACTGAGATGACATCTCAAGCCCTTCCGCCCAATGAAACCAATATGGCTTTTATGCATGGATGGTCCGACTCGCACCACTTTCCTGGGCAGGCTTAGGACCTCATAGCAGTTTACCAGTAGTCTCAGCTCTGCGTGGAACTATCATGCAACCCAATCTATTTCATCAAGCCCCGAAGGGCGTGGGCCAACAGGCCCATGTAATAATTCAATGCGTACCCAAATGTAGATCAAGAAAACAAAATGGATATTTTTAAATTATAATATGAAACTACTACTCAAAACGTCAAAACCAGCTTGGGTCCCTGTATCCTTTGAATGAATGGTACCACGCTTTCGATATTGGGGTATATTGCAAATGGAAGTGTCTTTGAGATAGTTTCGTTCAAATTCTTAAACCTGCATTTTTAGCTCACCTTGGCCGAAGGCTCCAGGGAAGCTTATAGTATAGTGGGTCGTCCGTCGTCCGTCCACACGTTTGAGCAGCTATATATCTGCAGCCTGCAGGCTAATCTCAATCAGTTCTCATCTGTAGCATGCCTCTGGTGGGGCATTGATGACATAAGCTTTCTTTCAAAATCGCACGAAAACTTTAGTTGTTATGGCAACCACAAGGTCCCATAGACATACAATGGGAAAATGCTTGTCATCACCGTAGCGCCTTCAGTTTTGATCGGATCTTTCTGAAACTTATATGTAAGGTGGCTTGGGATAAAATCTCGGATGAGTTCGAAAACCGGCCAAGCTGGTCCATTTATCATAGAGTTACGTCCCTTTGAATGCTGAAAATGCCGATTTTTGACCTTGTCATCACCGTAGCCCCTTTAGTTTTGATCGGATCTTTCTGAAACTTATGCGTGTGGTGGCTGGGGATAAAATCTTGAATGTGTTCGAAAACCAGCCAAGTCGGCCCATTTTTCACAGAGAAACGTCCCTTTGATTGCTGAAAATGCCGATTTTTTTACCTTGTCATCACCGTAGCCCTTTCAGTTTTGATCAGATCTTTCTGAAACTTATATGTAAAGTGGCTGGGGATAAAACCTCGGATGAGTTCAAATACCGGCTAAGAGTTACGTCCCTTTGATTGCTGAAAATGTCGATTTTTTGACCTTGTTATCACCGTAGCCCCTTCAGTTTTGATCGGATCTTTCTGAAACTTATATGTTATGTGGCTGGGGATGAAACCTCGGACGAATTCGTAAACTGGCCAAGTTGGCTCATTTATCATAGAGTTATGGCCCTTTGATGGCTGAAAAAGTAGATTTTTGACCTTGTCATCACCGTAGCCCCTTCAGTTTTAATCGGATCTTTCTGAAACTTATATGTAAGGTGGCTGGGGATAAAACTTCGGATGAGTTCGAATACCGGTCAAGTTGGCCAATTTATCATAGAGTTACGTCCCTTTGATTGCTGAAAATGTCAATTTGTGACCTTGTCCTCTACGTAGCCTCTTCAGTTTTGATCGTATCTTTCTGAAACTTATATGTAAGATGGCTCGGGATAAAATCTCGGGAGAGTTCGAAAACCGGCCAAGTAGGCCCATTTTTCATAGAGTTATGTCCCTATCATGGCTGAAAAAGTAGATTTTTGACCTTGTCATAACCGAAGCCCCTTCAGTTTTGATCGAGTCTTTCTGAAACGTATGTGTCAGGTGGCTGGGGATAAAACCTCGGATGAGTTTGAAAACCGACCAAGTCGGCCCATTTATCATAGAGTTACATCCCTTTGATTGCTGAAAATGCCAAATATTGACCTTGTCATCACCGTAGTCCCTTCAGTTTTGATAAGATCTTTCTGAAACTTATATGTAAGGTGGCTGGGAATAAAACCTCGGATGAGTTCGAATACTGGCCAAGTCGGCACATTTATCATAGAATTACGTGCCTTTGATTGCTGATAATGCCTATTTTTGACCTTGTCATCACTGCTGTCCCTTCTGTTTTGATCGGATCTTCATGAAACTTACAAACAAGTAAGTCAGGCTGAAAAGCTCGGAGGAGTTTGAAAACTCGTTTTTTTTTGTTGTTTTTTTTATCAAAGAGTAACATCCGTTTGATTGCAGCAGTTAATTGCTTATTTTTGAACTTGTCATCACCATAGTCCCTTCAGTTTATATCGGATCTTCTTAGCAAGTCAGGCATAAAAGCTTGGATGAGTTTGAAAACCGGTGAGGTCAGCCTATTTATCATAGAGTTACATTCTACTCGATTTGCAGAAAATGCTTACCGTGTCATCACCTTGTCCTCCGATAAATCCTTCAGTTAAGTTTGGCACTTACTGAAACTTTGAATCTGTTAGCTCAGGTGAGCGATACAAGACCATCTTGGTCCTCTTGTTTTTTTTTTCTCTGATTGGGTTTCTTTTCAGTTACTTTGTGAACTTGTAGCATGTCTATTTTTCTGATTCCTCTTAAAAATTAATTAAGTAAATGAATTATTGAATAAGTAAAAACAATAAATATCAAAAATTAAAAGAAAAAAGTAAATAAATAGATAAAAATAAAAAAAAAATAAAACAAAAGCTAGGTTGATTGGCAAAGAAATGAAAAAAAAAAGTAAATAATATTATTTTATAAAAAAAGCAAACTTATACATAAATGAATAAATAAAATCATAAAGCTAATATAATAAGTTTATAATCCATAAATACAGATAAATGCATCTAAATAAATAAATGAAGATAAAATAAATAATTCAGTAATGCAGAAGAGTAGTATGGGCCCCACTTGGGCGCCATGGACTGCGCATGCGCAGCATTTGTATCACTTCCGGTGAAACGTAAGCGAAACGATGACGAAACTACCCTAAATATCGGACGAGTGTTCGAATGACGTAAATTACCGTAATTACGTCGTAAGTATCCTAAATTTTGAGGCGAAAGATGTTCCCGCGGATTGGCAAAGTTCGCCGTCCCCGATCTGGTCGGGGTGATCGGGGTCTACCCCGTTCGCTCGAGCGATCCTATCCCAATATTTAGGGAGATACTACCCTGTATAGTATCGATGAAATTAAGTCTCTCACCCGCAAACCAATTATCGCCTCGAAAACCGGGAAACAATGGAAGGTGTTGGAAGAGCTCGACTCGATGCGAGAAACTAGTAATGGACCGCGTCCCGGAAAAAAAAGTTTGGTTCGTTCGATTTTAGGTTTCACGTCCCCGTCAACGCCGTATAGATCATTTTGGGGACGTTGCTCCCAGTCGCGCGAGACCTTTACCGGACATATCTACGACATTTGTATCTCGGAGAATCTTTCTCGGCTACGGAATTTATACGGATATCGCGGGGGCGTAGCCAGAGCAAAAAAAAAATATATTGATCAATACAGAGCGACATAAATCAAGTTAGGGAAGGCTATACCCTGCACTGTAAGCGAATAGTTTACACATTGATCAGATGTTGTGTGGCGTCTGATCCGGATCTACAATGTTTGCGAAACCAAACGGTCTTAGTTTTTATCCGAAGGGGATCGTGTTTGGACTCGTCTAAAGGAGACCTACACGATGAAAACATTCAACTGTGGCCTAATTACCTCCCTTCGTGGTTCAAATTATCTCCCTTTGGGTAATCTTTAAATGGCTCTATTTCCCTTATGACTGAACCGATTTGGGTGATCTGGGTATCAAACGAATTGTCTAAAGGAGACCTACGCGACGCAATCATCGGACCTTGGCGTAATTATCTTCCTTGACGGTTCAAATTATCTCCCTTTGGGTAACCTTTAAATGGCTCTATTTCCCTTATGCCTGAACCGATTTGGGTGATCTGGGTATCAAACGAATCGTCTTAAGGAGATGAAATCATCAAACCGTGGCCAAAATGCGGGAAATCGCTTTTAACTCCCTATAGAATGGCTCGAAATTGAAAGGTATACTAAGTATTGGTGATGAACTCAAAGATCGCATCACGTGAACACCCCCACTAAACCCCACTTTTTACGGAGAAATCTGGGTGTACATTATTTTTCTTATTTCTGCTCCAAGACCACAAAGAGGCGGTTCTAACGAGTACCCACAACCTATGTTTGCAGTATAAAAAAGAAAAATATCATGGATTTTCATAAAAATGTCGCCATATTTGGAGATGTGAAAAATGTCGCACGGGTATGTTATCGTATTGCGAAAAATGAATCAGCATCACACACGCACACACACACACACACACACACACACACACACACACACGCAAGAACACACACACACACACACACACACACACACACACGCAAGAACACACGCACACGCACATACATACATACATACATACATACATACATACATACATACATACATACATGACTCACATAAACAGCAGGCGTTTTAAAATTACGGGAATTAAACAAGGAGCCAGAAAACGCATAAGTTTACATGTTTATTGAACCGCAAGGCATGCATAAGTACATAAAAAGAATACAAGAGAACGCGACAGTGCAATACAGTGATACATACGTGTTAGATGAGGCAAATATATGCTTTTTTCATACTTTAAATCCATTTATCACATCTACATCGCCATTGTCTATAATATATATATATATATATATATATATATATAATATATATATATATATATATATATATATATATATACACTGACTTTTTACGATCGCAATGTAATTACAACTGATCTTTCAACATCGGGAATGTATATGTTAACCAGTCTTTATATACACGGTACATCTTTGTCATTTGTGCACTGGAATCCTTTAAAAGAACGGGTTGATAGTAGGCGTCCGTGTCCATTTTATATATCCTCCATACATTCCATCCAAATGGTGGGTTTCCAACGGTTTCCGTTTCTCGAAACAAGTGGTCCACTTTCGCCCATTGACTATTGCTTAGATAAACGACGATTGGACCTTTCCTTTGATCATTCTGGAGTACACTAGCGTCCAAATCACTTTCAATGTCTTGATCCGAAGAACATGGGCCACTGGTCCGAGGCTCTATTGAAATACGATCACCTGCTATCCGATGTTTTGTTCCTGAAAGAGCGTACGAGACACAAACGCCAAACACATCACTGACGACTTGTCTGTCTGACGAGGTATCGGCTTTGTTGTCGACTAGGACGTACGAATACGGTTTTGACGTAATGTCATTGTAAATCTTCATGAACGTGGGTTTGCTTTTATCAAATATCCTGTCCGCCATTATTCCTATCTGTCGTCTGTCGGCTGGACTTCGATATAAAGCCATATACTGGGCATTTCTACTGATACTAGTGTTATGTTTACCCTTAGGGAAAGCGTTTTGTAACAACAAGATAACGCTGGCGTTCCTATGTCTGCCTTGAGTAAATAATTTGGAAATGATCGGACTGTCTACGGCGAGATCCATTAAGTCGTCCAAGACAACGATGTTATTATATCTCGTGTCTAAATCACTCAGGTTGTTTTGAAATTCTGGAAGGCCTTCTCGAAAGGTAATTTCCTGTTTCAATGTTCGTTTCATTTCTTTGAACATATCTTGATACTGACCATAAAACCACTGTATTTTACGAGGTTTGTTGCCCACTTCGTATTCAATATAATCCCTTTCTAGAAGTTGTTTGACGAAATAGCTTTTTCCCGACATACTTGGCCCCACCACCATAAGAGAGAATTTGTGACGGAATCGAAACATCGGGTATGGCTCTGGTAAAATGTCGAGTCTTCTCTCTGTGGACTTGTGAGATTGTTCTAGTATCTGACGGTCATGCTTACGCCTGATTTTGTTCGCTTTGTTTTTTACTGCTAAGCTTGGCAACCTTGTTTGTAGCGTAGGAGCGGGAGGACATAATACTGCACACTTGAGATAATCAGCGCGTTCTCTCGCATCGTTGAGCTGATGTACCATTTGCAGATGACTGCTTAAATTAATAACACCTGGCCTTTGACACACTGGACACACGCGTGTATATTTGTACGGCATGATTAACTTTTTATTCACTCGTTCCATTCTTACGTCCTTGGTCTCTGAGCATTCAATAAGTCAGGGTATAGTGGGATACAGTGAGGATACAGCGGGGGGTACAGTCAGGATACAATGGGGATACAGTCAGGATACAGTCAGGATACAGTGGGGGTATAGTCAGGATACAGTCAGGATACAAAGGAGATACAGTCAGGATACAGTCAGGTATTTTTTCGAATGGACTTGAATGGCTGCTTAGTTGATATATTAACAACCACTGAATCAAAAATTCGTTAGCCGAATAGGTCGATGATAAAAAAATGGGTTAATGACATGTCCGAATTCGCTTCTTGGGTGAATCTTTCTAAAATTAATCCATTCTTTTCCCCGCTACCTGTCATTCGCATCTCGACTTGCTTTTTCGATAGCTCGATTCACGCCGGGCAAGATTTTCTCTAGAGTCCTCCACTGTCTCAAGTTCAAAGGAATACCGCGAATGGTAGCCGTTCGGTTTAAGAAGAGACGAATGTCGAGAACGATGTCGTCGTCTCTGTTGCACACCGAGATTATTACATTGTCCGTTAGATAAAATTGTTCCAAATACGAGCAAGCCGTCTGGTTAGCTTCCACTTTGACATGGTAATCCAAGGGAGGGTCTTGACTCCAGTCGATACTAGCCAAGACAAATATAGGAGAGGAAAGCGTGATAACGATAATACCAATAACGCTTATCCATTTGACGGTTCTTATAGGACGCCACAGCTGTTCTTGTTGGACTTTATAAGTTTGTTCTTGATTGCTCGTCATGCTCGTCAAGTTCCTCTTTCCAACAGTAGATAAACCAGTTTGCGCCTTCTCTAGCTTCGAATCGCAACTTGTAATTGGGTATCAGAGGTTTGGCTATGTATTCGTGACAGAGGCACAACAAAGTCAGAATCATAATGAAAACGTCAACTCGTCTTCTTACGTCCCATACTTCTTTCTGATTGGTTTTTATTTTAGAACTCAAATAGCTTTTGAAAGTCACGTTTGATTATAGATTATACGTTCTATTGGAAAGGTCAACTATTAACACTACCTACAATAATTACACGTTTTCTTTTTACTTTCTCCAACCAGTCTTCTACAGTCACACGGTGTACTTTTCTCAAATGAGAAACGATATACAACACATTCTTTCTACGACATATAGGACATTCATATACGTATCTGTGAGGCATATTTTCGCAACAGCTACATAATGCATTGTTCATTTTGTCGTTTTACGCATTCAAAGCTCCACCTCCATCTCAAAGACCCCTACTGACTGTTTACAGCATAAGTATTATAAGTCGGTTATTAATAGCAACCAATCAAAATATGTCGTAGCCATATTAAAACATAGGCCTTTAGCCATTAGAAGTTATTGTCTGTTAGAATGGCGTAGAGCTTTGATCGGGTATGTCGTTTTAAGCTTTTTATTAGGGTTTGAAGCAGTTTGTTTGCGTTGTGCATGAGTGTGTGTATGTATGTATGTGCGTATGTACATGTGTGTGTGTGTGTGTTTATGTATGAATGTATGTATGTATGTATGTACATGAGTGTGAGTCATGTATGTATGTATGTATGTATGTATGTATGTATGTATGTGTGTATGTGTGTATGTGTGTGCGTGTGTGATGCTGATTCATTTTTCGCAATACGATAACATACCCGTGCGACATTTTTCACATCTCCAAATATGGCGACATTTTTATGAAAATCCATGATATTTTTCTTTTTTATACTGCAAACATAGGTTGTGGGTACTCGTTAGAACCGCCTCTTTGTGGTCTTGGAGCAGAAATAAGAAAAATAATGTACACCCAGATTTCTCCGTAAAAAGTGGGGTTTAGTGGGGGTGTTCACGTGATGCGATCTTTGAGTTCATCACCAATACTTAGTATACCTTTCAATTTCGAGCCATTCTATAGGGAGTTAAAAGCGATTTCCCGCATTTTGGCCACGGTTTGATGATTTCATCTCCTTAGGACGATTCGTTTGATACCCAGATCACCCAAATCGGTTCAGGCATAAGGGAAATAGAGCCATTTAAAGGTTACCCAAAGGGAGATAATTTGAACCGTCAAGGAAGATAATTACGCCAAGGTCCGATGATTGCGTCGCGTAGGTCTCCTTTAGACAATTCGTTTGATACCCAGATCACCCAAATCGGTTCAGTCATAAGGGAAATAGAGCCATTTAAAGATTACCCAAAGGGAGATAATTTGAACCACGAAGGGAGGTAATTAGGCCACAGTTGAATGTTTTCATCGTGTAGGTCTCCTTTAGACGAGTCCAAACACGATCCCCTTCGGATAAAAACTAAGACCGTTTGGTTTCGCAAACATTGTAGATCCGGATCAGACGCCACACAACATCTGATCAATGTGTAAACTATTCGCTTACAGTGCAGGGTATAGCCTTCCCTAACTTGATTTATGTCGCTCTGTATTGATCAATATTTTTTTTTTGCTCTGGCTACGCCCCCCTGATATCCGTATAAATTCCGTAGCCGAGAAAGATTCTCCGAGATTCAAATGTCGTAGATATGTCCGGTAAAGGTCTCGCGCGACTGGGAGCAACGCCTCCCAAAATGATCTATAAGGCGTTGACGGGGACGTGAAACCTCAAATCGAACGAACCAAACTTTTTTTTTTCCGGGACGCGGTCCATTACTAGTTTCTCGCATCGAGTCGAGCTCTTCCAACACCTTCCATTGTTTCCCGGTTTTCGAGGCGATAATTGGTTTGCGGGTGAGAGACTTAATTTCATCGATACTATACAGGGTAGTATCTCCCTAAATATTGGGATAGGAGAGCTCGAGCGAACGGGGTAGACCCCGATCACCCCCGACCTGATCGGGGACGGCGAACTTTGCCAATCCGCGGGAACATCTTTCGCCTCAAAATTTAGGATACTTACGACGTAATTACGGTAATTTACGTCATTCGAACACTCGTCCGATATTTAGGGTAGTTTCGTCATCGTTTCGCTTACGTTTCACCGGAAGTGATACAAATGCTGCGCATGCGCAGTCCATGGCGCCCAAGTGGGGCCCATACTACTCAGAAGACAGGAATGTCATGCTGCAAACCCCTGAATTCTGATACTTAGCTCGCCTGAGCCGAAGGCTCCGGGGGGGGGGGGGGAGCTTTTGTGATCAGTCACCTTCCGTCGACATCCGTCTGTAGGTCCGTACTTCCGTCCGTCCACAATTTCTTTAAGAGATCTCCTTCTAAACCGCTCAACAGATTTTGACCCAACTTGGCTGAAATGATCCTTGGTTGTTTAAAGAATTCCATTCTATGCAGAACTCTGGATGCCATGGCAACCAAAGGGGGAAATTAGAGAAAAAAACTTCGTCTGAAACCAGAAGGCACAGGTCTTTGATATTTGATATGAAGCTTTATCTAGTGGACTTCTACCAAGATTGTACAAATTATTATCTCATCCTACGTGAAGGAAGGCACCACAGGAGGAATGTGTATTCCTACCTGGCCATTTGGGGGCCCGAGACAAGTTGTGCCGATCTCGTTAGCAACGTACATGTAGTTAGTTTTGTTTGTTTGATTTGAGGTTTAACTTCCCGTCAACACTGTAAAGGTTATTTTGGAGACGTTGCTTCCAATTTTGTGGGACTTTTATCCGACATTGAGATGAAATGACTTCTCAAGCCCTGTCGCCCAATGAAACCAATAGGGTTTATTAGCATAGACCCTCGCCTCGCACCGCCTTTCCTGGACAGGCTTAGATCCTCTAAGCGGTTTACCAGTACTAGTGTGCGGGCCGGATTCAGCTCTGCGTGGAAGCATCATGCAGCCTATATATTTCTTCAAGCCCCTATGGGCGGGGGCCGACAACGTAGTTAGAACAAATTGATATAATCATGAAGGTCGCATACAATCGTCCGCCTGCGCATGTGCGCAGTCGAGCGCTCCAATGCGATCTTGTTTTTTATGTTTCATATTTACAGTTAAAATGTTTGAATTCGCGTTTTTGGAGAAAACTCTTCTTCTTCTTCTATTTCCAGGTTTTTTACTCTCTCTTTTTCTATACTATATTCTCTACTGTATTCTTACCCTCCAACTATCGTTGTAGGGTATATAGAATGACTCAGGTTTTCCCGTGCTCCCTAATATAGTCTAGTCCTAAACTGGTTCTAATCTTCCATATGACACTTTGTTTCTTGTTGGGAACGTGGTTTAAGTCTCTTGTAATGGAAACAACTCGTGGCGCTTGCGGGGATCGAACCGGCCAGCTATCGATCTCAAATCCGATGCTTTTCCACTGCACCACAGCGCAAATCGGCTCTTGCCTCGAGATAATAAGGAGATAGCGGACCTATATGCTTAGTAATGCGACATGGAAAATTGTCATAACCACTTTTTCATTAAAGTGTGTTTCATGCCACGGTACTAGGCACATCGGTCCGTGTAACTCCATATTGGCACAAGCGCATTTAGGCCCGTAAATGTTTGGTGACAGCACATCTGACAGAGCATTACCTTTTTATAAGCTCACCGTCACGCAGTGACGAGGTGAGCTTTTGGGATCACTTTTTGTAGTCGTGCGTGCGTCCGTCCGTCCGGGCGTACGGCCGTACGCTTTCAACGCTGATAAGAGCCAAATTTAATTTCAATTTTCTTACATAGAATTTTGTTGCCTACAACATGATGGTAAATGTTTTGTGGTTTGAAACAATTTTTCATCTGGGTGAATTTGTGGCAGGACGAAAATTGGGTTTTCGCGGTCGTACGCTTTAAAGACGGGAAAGGGCTAAATTTGATTTCTAGTTTCTTACATAGTTTTTTGATGCATACGACATGGTGGTAAATATTTTGAAATTCAGAAGAATTTCTCATCCTGCTGTGCTGCCATCCTGCTAACTTGACAGGTTCAGCAGGATGAAAATTACTGTTGCATTTCCAGCAGGATGAAAATTGAGTTTTCACGGCCGTACGCTTTAAACGCTAATAGGAGCCAAATTTAATTTCCACTTTCTTACATAGATTTTTTGTTGCCTACAACATGATGGTAAATGTTTTGTGATTTGAAACAACTTTTCATGTGGGTGAATTTGTGGCAGGACGAAAATTGGGTTTTCGCGTTCGTACGCTTTAAAGACGGGAAAGGGCTAAATTTGATTTCTAGTTTCTTACATAGTTTTTAGATGCATACAACATAGTGGTAAATATTTTGAAATTCAGAAGAATTTCTCATCCTGCTGTGCTGCCATCCTGCTAACTTGACAGGTTCAGCAGGATGAAAATTGATGTTGCATTTCCAGCAGGATGAAAAATGAGTTTTCACGGCTGTACGCTTTAAACGCTGATAGGAGCCAAATTTAATTTCCACTTTCTTACATAGATTTTTGTTGCCTACAACATGATGGTAAATGTTTTGTGATTTGAAACAATTTTTCATCTGGGTGAATTTGTGGCAGGACGAAAATTGGGTTTTCGCGGTCGTACGCTTTAAAGACGGGAAAGGGCTAAATTTGATTTCTAGTTTCATGCATAGTTTTTAGATGCATACAATATGGTGGTAAATATTTTGAAATTCAGAAGAATTTCTCATCCTGCTGTGCTGCCATCCTGCTAACTTGACAAGTTCGGCAGGATGAAAATTGGTGTTGCATTTCCAGCAAGATGAAAATTAAGTTTTCAAGGCCGTACGCGTTAAACGCTGGTAGGAGCCAAATTTAATTTCCACTTTCTTACATAGATTTTTGTTGCCTACAACATGATGGTAAAAGTTTTGTGATTTGAAACAATTTTTCATCTGGGTGTATTTGTGACAGGACGAAAATTGGGTTTTCGCGGCCGTACGCTTTAAAGACGGGAAAGGGCTAAATTTGATTTCTAGTTTCTTATATAGTTTTTAGGTGCCTACAACATGGTGGTAAATATTTTTAAATTCAGAAGAATTTCTCATCCTGCTGTGCTGCCATCCTGCTAACTTAACAGGTTCAACAGGATGAAAATTGATGTTGCATTTCCAGCAGGATGAAAATTGAGTTTTCACGGCCGTACGCTTTAAACGCTGATAGGACCCAAATTTAATTTCCACTTTCTGACATAGATTTTTGTTGCCTGCAACATGATGGTAAATGATTTGTGATTTGAAACAATTTTTCATCATCTGGGTGAATTTGTGGCAGGACGAAAATTGGGTTTTCGCGGTCGTACGCTTTAAAGACGGGAAAGGGCTTAATTTGATTTCTAGTTTCTTACATAGTTTTTAGGTGCCTACAACATGGTGGTAAATATTTTTAAATTCAGAAGAATTTCTCATCCTGCTGTGCTGCCATCCTGCTAACTTGTCAGGTTCAGCAGGATGAAAATTAATGTTGCATTTCCAGCAGGATGAAAATTGAGTTTTCACGGCCGTACGCTTTAAACGCTGATAGGAGCCAAATTATATTTCCACTTTCTTACATAGATTTTTGTTGCCTACAACATGATGGTAAAAGTTTTGTGATTTGAAACAGTTTTTCATCTGGGTGTATTTGTGGCAGGACGAAAATTGGGTTTCCGCGGCCGTACGCTTTAAATACGGGAAAGGGCTTAATTTGATTTCTAGTTTCTTACATAGTTTTTAGGTGCCTACAACATGGTGGTAATATTTTGAAATTCAGAAGAATTTCTCATCCTGCGGTGCTGCCATCCTGCTAACTTGACAGGTTCAGCAGGATGAAAATTAATGTTGCATTTCCAGCAGGATGAAAAATGAGTTTTCACGGCCGTACGCTTTAAACGCTGATAGGAGCCAAATTTAATTTCCACTTTCTTACATAGATTTTTGTTGCCTACAACATGGGTAAAAGTTTTGTGATTTGAAACAATTATTCATCTGGGTGAATTTGTGGCAGGACGAAAAATGGGTTTTCGTGGTCGTACGCTTTAAAGACGGGAAAGGGCTAAATTTGATTTCTAGTTTTTTACATAGTTTTTAGATGCCTACAACATGGTGGTAAATATTTTGAAATTCAGAAGAATTTCTCATCCTGCTGTGCTGCCATCCTGCTAACTTGACAAGTTCGGCAGGATGAAAATTGGTGTTGAATTTCCAGCAGGATGAAAATTAAGTTTTCAAGGCCGTACGCTTTAAACGCTGGTAGGAGCCAAATTTAATTTCCACTTTCTTACATAGATTTTTGTTGCCTACAACATGATGGTAAAAGTTTTGTGATTTGAAATAATTTTTCGTCTGGGTGTGTTTGTGGCAGGACGAAAATTGGGTTTTCGCGGCCGTACGCTTTAAAGACGGGAAAGGGCTAAATTTGATTTCTAGTTTCTTATATAGTTTTTAGGTGCCTACAACATGGTGGTAAATATTTTTAAATTGAGAAGAATTTCTCATCCTGCTGTGCTGCCATCCTGCTAACTTGACAGGTTCAGCAGGATGAAAATTGATGTTGCATTTCCAGCAGGATGAAAATTGAGTTTTCACGACCATACGCTTTAAACGCTGATAGGAGCCAAATTTAATTTCCACTTTCCTGAATAGATTTTTGTTGCCTACAACATGGGTAAAAGTTTTGTGATTTGAAACAATTCATCATCTCGGCAAATTTGTGGCAGGACGAAAATTGGGTTTTCGGGGCCGTACGCTTTAAAGACGGGAAAGGGCTAAATTTGATTTCTAGTTTATTACATAGTATTTAGGTGCCCACAACATGGTAATAAATATTTTGAAATTCAGAAGAATTTCTCATCCTGCTGTGCTGCCATCCTGCTAACTTGACAGGTTCAGCAGGATGAAAATTGGTGTTGCATTTCCAGCAGGATGAAAATTGAGTTTTCAAGGCCGTACGCATTAAACGCTGATAGGAGCCAAATTTAATTTCCACTTTATTACATAGATTTTTGTTGCCTACAACATGATGGTAAAAGTTTTGTGATCGAAACAATTTTTCATCTGGGTGAATTTGTGGCAGGACGAAAATTAGGTTTTCGCGGCCATACACTTTAAAGACGGGAAGGGGCTAAATTTGATTTCTAGTTTCTAACATAGCTATAGGTGTCAATAACATGGTTGTATATATTTTTAAATTCAGAACAAGTTTTCATCCTGCTGTTCTTCCATCCTCCTTAGTTTCATCCTGCTGTCCTGCAATCCTGCTGACTTATTATTTCATCCTGCTGTCCTGCCATCCTGTTCACTTATTATGTTTCATCCTGCTGTCCTGCCATCCTGCTAACTTAATGTTTCATCCTGCTGTCCTGTCATCCTGCTAACTTAACATGTTTCATCCTGCTGTCCTGCCATCCTGCTAACTTTGTCGAGCCGGGTTAATTTATGCCCACTTGTGCTCTGGTGAGCGTAGTTGCCCATGGGATCTTGTTTATAACTTTGTGTTCAGGTTAGTTATTAAAAGTCGCGTAAGCTTGATGGCAAGCGTAAACCATATTTCATTGGGGTTGTCATGATACAGCAGCCATATTTTTCTGCTTTACTGATTACGCTTGGTTATCTTTTATTACTTAGCTGCATTTTCCAGCCTTCATAAACCATTTATTCGAAAACCAGTGGTAGTTTGGTATGAAGTTACCATGACAGCAATACCGCTGAAAGACAACAATGTTCAGTGAATTTAACAACGCGACCCTATTTCAGTCAGAATTTCGTCCAGTATTTCATAATTGAAGGAAAGATGTATTTTAATCAGTTTACGCCTCTGAACAAACCTGCTTCCTTTTGACTGAAGGTCTGCGAAATTTAACTGCAAACAAAAAAGAAACATTATATAATATTTGCATGGTAGAACGACGATTTTACATAATTGTTTTATAGGTTTGTTTTGGTTTTTATCATTAATTTTCTGCCGAAAAAGATACGCTACTAAATTTAAATATCAGCATCTAATTCTCCAACTGCGGATTTGATATACTGCAGTTCATCTGCAGATTGAATGACTGGTTTTTTGGTTGATCTTTTGGCAAATATGCGCAAATGGTGGTGACCAAGTTACATGAAGATGCAGAAAAGGTCAGTCGAGTCTGTGTTTAACCCGATGTTCCCATCCTTCTTGACAAAAGTGTAGAAGAAGAAGCTTGATTTACATAGGAATCGTTACATTTATTATGCCTTCGCCCCCGCCCATAGGGGCTTGAAGAAATATATGGGCTGCATGATGCTTCCACGCAGAGCTGAATCCTGCCCGCACACTAGTACCGGTAAACCGCTTAGAGGATCTAAGCCTGTCCAGGAACCGCGGTGCGAGGCGGGACCGCCCATGCTAATAAACCCTATTGGTTTCATTGGGCGACAGGGCTTGAGATGTCATTTCATCTCAATGTCGGGTAAAAGTCCCACAAAATTGGAAGCAACGTCTCCAAAATGACCTTTACAGTGTTGACGGGGACGTTAAACCTCAAATCAAACAAACAAACATTTATTATGCCAAAAATCGTCCCTGTTCAAAATATCTGACCTATAAGGTGTCAACCTTAAGTTAACCTTTCATTCAGTTCCTTTCATAAGTACGAATGCATTTCAGCCAGAACGCCTGAAGGTAGGTGCCTGATGCTCTGTCTCTGGTAGGGCTTACCAGAGCCTAACTATGGGTTTCCGTTGCTGAAGCATTCTAGCTATTCCATGCTGTTGAGTCCTCGTCCTTGTCTCATCTCATTCGTTTGATTTTATGTTCGCGGAGATGTTGCATTGATGAGCAAATCCATTATGCAGACTAAACAACTTATGGGTTTTAACCAAGACAACCAATGATGAGGATTGAGGCCACCTTAAATCAATTAAAGTGTCCACCCCAAACCCCAACATCCGTAAAACTTCTTACTGACCCCATTCCAAGATGTTTTGAATGGGAGGTGCGAGGTATTTTGTATAAGTTCCTAATCATTACCTACACTCTGTTTGTCAAATCATGATAACTCCTGATGGCTTGACATAGAAATCCCTTTTGGCAAATCTGTATGGGACAATTGGGGCGGTTGGGTGAGGCAAAGGTGACGTTAACCTTGCGTCAATAGGGCGTCCAACTGATATTGGCTTACAGCTGGACAAGACCTGCTGTTCTTGGAACAGGTAATGGTAGAGGGGGAATACTGTTATTTCTACTGTTTCTGCACTTATATTTATATTCCTCTTTCTCTTCTGTCCCTCACTTTCATCTGCTCTACTATCTCTTCTATCGCTTTTCTCTGGGAGAGGACACAGAATGACCAACAAGGGTGGACGTGCCTTCAAACCTAAAACAATCAATATATGGGACAAATATCAGTAAAAGGAAGTAGTGAAAAAGTAGACTAAGAACAGGTTAATCAGTGCATCACGTGAACAAGTTCATGACATGAAGACCCCTAAACCCAACTTTATATAGAGAAAACTGGGGTTTACGGGTTAAACATTATTTTTCTTATTGCTGTTCCAAGACATAGGTTGTGGGTACTCGTTAGACCCGCCTGATGCGGTAATAACGAGCACTCTCAACCTATGTTTTGAACATTTATAACAAACATATCAAGGATTTTCACCAGAAAAGTAGCCATTTTGGAGATGTGAAAATGCACTATGTAGCACGGGTGAGTTATCGAAATGTTTGACAAGAGGCACAGGATAATTAAGAGCTAGTGGCGGATAAGGGACAAGGTTATCGAAGGCAGGTTGTGCAATGAAAAGGTAGAAAGTAAGTGGAGGTGACATCTTAAGATGCACGTTTACAGGTTCTACCACTACTCTGGGGAAAGGGAAGAAGGAAGAATGTTTAAGGGGTGGCTTTACATTACATTAAAGCTCGGTTACTATTTATTCTTAATCGTGCGACTTACCAGAGAATAAGGCACCCAGTAAGATTTCAGTAGAGACCTTGTCTAAAGTGGCCAGTAACATTTACGTGTTTAAAATATAATACTGTCGATGTTAGTTTGGGAGCCTTCAGCACAAACTGGAAACTTTGGATAATGAATATTGAAATATACAATGTATTTATTAAATGTTGATAGATTCAAGTCACCAGTTTAGAGAATCACTAGATAGTTCATCGCTGACAAATATGCGTGGTGATGTATATTCACCTCACTAAATAAAAACCAGAAGGAAATGGTCACCAGTAATTTTTCAAAAATATATCTGCTGGCCCCTGTTATGATACATCTGTGACCAGCCAGTAAAATAATTTAATTTATGTATGTTTTAATATGGATTTTTATCACGATCTGTGACACGGCAGGAAAAAACAGCAAAAGGGTCCATAGGTATCTGAGTCCCTTGTTCATGCCTACATTGACACAGAGTCATCAAGTTTCACGTGCATGTGCAAAAATAACCGCCCTGCATACTGACGAAAAAGAAATTGTTTAAAAAAATACTAAAAATCCTTTAGAGCAAAAATAGTTTAAAATTTACCATATTTCTGGGGGGGGGGGGGGATTTCAATGGTCAAAATTTATGGTAACACTGGATGTAGTTACGTCATATCATGAATTTTGGTATCTTCGATTATTGACAAATATTTTGGTTGATACAATAAATCAACATTCAGTTGTAAGCGCAAGCTACACATAACTAAACTTAATCCCACTATTCCATTCGCATAGGGTTGGGTGTAAAGTCAAAGAATTTTCAACCCCTTTTCCCCACCAGATTTGCTAAATAATCACATGTCACATAGGTTAGGCTTCTATCTCAACAGCACAAACAAAGCGTGAGAATTTTGGGTGCATTAAATCTTTCGAAATCTGGTCTCAAATCCCGGACTATAGTGTACCCAAACACAACACATGACCCGTGGTAAGGTGTACCCGTGTTTCAAGGTAGTGAGTCAAGAAAAATCGGTACGATTTTGATTTAAACTATTTTTTATGAATTATTAAAAATAGTATACTTACTTCGATGCCTAGAGACATGAAAAACCCAAGAATGCTCGTGTATATGTCATTTATTTTTGATTGATAGACCCTTAAAACTTGAAGTTTTGTTTAAGTTTTGTTTTTCTACCTATTTTGGCCTAATTTGTGGCTTTGATTTCACTTCTCTGACCGTGTCATAGCTTAAAATTTGGAAAGACAACAAAAAACACAATCTGTTGTCATCGCAAAACCAACAGAAAAACGTAAATCGTGATATGTTCGACAAAATAAAGGAAACATTGTACTCACACTTTTCTCCCGTCAAAGAAAAACAGTAGCGTTTGTTGTACTCAGTCGCGTCACGTTGTACCGCGGTAACCGGTGTGATTACTAAAGGGAAATCTAGAGTTTCACCTCAGTTTTCATAGAGTCCAATCCTTATGAACATCTTCACTATGCGATTTTCGAGTGCTGCAAGAACACCGTCGCAGATTTAATCAACAACGAGCACCACGGCAGCATTGTTATTCAACAGAATTTTTGAGATATGCGCAGTGGGATGAGTCCTATTCTTTACCTCAATTAAATATATACTCGCTGTGCTCCAAAGGGGAGTTAATGATTAAGGGTTATCGGCAATCCGTATGACCGAGTGATGACGTCGTTTTTAATGACAGATTCTAGCTGTCTATTCTTGCTGTGCTACACGTTTAAAGTAATTCAGGCTTCAGTTCTTCCGACTTTGACAGCCATAGAAATATGAGTCCGCACAAAATGTAGTCCGGTTTGGCGCAGTAATCAGAATTGCACAAGCGTATTAGTTATCCTGTAAGAGTACTTTTGAAGCCGACGACTTGACGAATTGATCTTACGATTCAGCTGCATCATGCGACGGGTTTGGCGACAGCTGTAGTTGAAAAAGTTCCATGAAAGATCAGACGACTCATGTCTTTCGTAAAACGAACAATGAACGTGTTATTTATCTTAAAAGCGCCAAACAAAACAAGAAGCAGACGAATTTACATTTTTATCTTAGTTTTCAGTGATTGGATTTCATTTGAATCAGCTGACTGTGGTCTTTGCAGTGGTGCTGTCCTTAATGGCCACAAAGCCGTTCAGTTTGATCAATGTGAAATGTGGATACACACTGAATGTTCCTTCATTTCAGATGCAGAATATGGCACTTTGGTAAATTCAAGCTGCCACTGGATATGTCCAAAATGTGAGGTCTGTAACTGTTCAGACCCCTTCTTTGATGAATATGTAGAACTGAGTAAGTCAAACAGGTTTGAACCTCTGTCAGAGGATAAGAGAGGCAAATATTCGACTGCTGATGAAACTAAGTCAAATTTTGTGAAAGGTTTGAAACTTTGCAGTATAAACATAAATGGAATTAGAGGAAAAAATCTTTAACTTTTAGCTTTCCTCGATACATCTCAACCTCATATTGTTGCTATTCAGGAACAAGGAAAAAGACTTATTAGAAAAAATTCAACACGAAGCTGTTCGAATTCTAACTGGCTTAACTCGTTCAGTTTCAATTCACAACTTATATAAAGAAATAGGTTGGTTATCTTTAAATGACCGTCGCACCTATCAGAAATATATATTAATATTTAAAGTAAAAATGGAATATCTCCAGAGTATTTCCTAAACTTGTTCCCTCCGATAGTTGGAACGCAAACAACATATGCTCTAAGAAATGCTCAGGATTTTCAAATTTTAAGCCAAAGGACTGCAACTTTTTCTAACTCATTTGTACCAACAGCTATTTCTCTTTGGAATGCACTACCTGATAACTTTCGTAATTGTACATCTGTTTCGTCTTTTAAAAAACTAATCTTATCCAATTTATTTGTAGTTAATACAGTTCCAAACCACTATATACACGGTAACAGAAGACTCTCAATAATACATGCCAGAATTAGAAACAGATGTAGTAATTTAAACTCCGATCTCTTCGCTAACCATCTCATTGAAAACGCTGCATGTATTTGTGGCTATGCGCGAGAGGACGCAGATCAATTTTTCTTTCAGTGTCCCAATTTTTCAAATGAACGTCGGACTCTTTTTGAGGCAACACGTGCATTTCATCCTCTCAGCTGCAATACTTTATTGTTTGGTAAAGATGTCTAGCGAATTGTCTAGCGAAGAAACCCAGCATTTATTTAATTTAGTATATCTCTATATTAAGAATACAGGTCGGTTTGATTGAAGTTGATGTAGTCCCTAGACATGTAACATGGTTTTGTGATGTATTATGTCATTGTAAAATTGCAAATTGTTTGACAATTGATGAATGTGCTCGGTAGATCTCTCTCTCTCTCTCTCTCTCTCTCTCTCTATCTCTCTCTATCTCTCTCTCTCTCTCTCTCTCTCTTAAAGCACTTTTATATCACTCTTCTGCTACCATAATTAATACTCTTGTTGTTTATTTGTCTTGAAGCATTGTGTCATAGCCATCATCAAAATTTGTAAATGAATTGTGTATACGGGGAGGGCCGTAAGTAATGTTGCTAGAACTTGTGGCCCAACCCACTTGCTTGTTTCATTGTAAATGAAAAGCAATAAAATATGTTTAAACTAAACTGCTATTCAGGAAACAAAGATTGACAGTTCAATTACTACATCTGAGCTTTTCCCTGAAACCTGTCAGTACTGTGTCTACAGAAAAGATAGGAACTCTCATGGCGGTGGGGTGATGTTGCTCATTCATAGAGACATTCCTCACATGCCTTTCATGGAACTGGAAAATGACACCGAATCGGTCTGGGTTAAGGTTTTTGCAAATAAAACTTCCCACTTCGTAGCAAGTTGGTATCGTCCACCAAATGGTACAATCGAAAACTTCCAGTTGTTTAAAGACCAACTGGATTGCATCAAATCGCAGCATAAGGGTAAAAAACTCCCGGCTGTACATGTTCTAGGTGACCTCAGCTTCATAGACATCGCTTGGCCCGACAGGCTCAGCAAACAAGGCACAATGCTGAGTCAGTCGGAAGGACAAATATTAATTGATATTATGAACGATCATGGCCTTGAACAAATTGTTAACTTCCCCACTCCTTACGACTTTGCCAGGACAATTCGAAGACATTCATTCCCCAGATAAACTAAGTGACCACGATATTGTCTCCGGATATTTAAAAAATCACATCCCACCAATAAAGAAACCTCGGAGGAAGGTGTACTCATATCAGAAAGGTGACTATGAAACTATGAGGAATGATGCACTCAGATTTTCAAAGGAGAAATACATTAATGGTCATTCAGATGCTCGGTCTGTACAGGAGAATTTTGATTTGATAACTTCTTTCATTCATACTTCGGCCGAAAATCATATCCCCTCAAAAACTAGTAGGTCTGTATCTTCTATTCCCTGGATCACTCCAGAGATAAGGAGAAAAATTCGCAGAAGGAATAAGATTCATGCAAAGGCAAAAAAGACAGGAAGTGGTAAACTCCGGACAAAATTTGAAAACTTGAGGCGTGAAATCAAGACTGATATAAAAAATCAGCATGATTTGTATGTGAATAACTTGGTAGGTGATGTAAAGGCAAATCCATGAGACTTCTACAGATATATCAATAGCCAGATTAAAGACAGGCAAGGTATCCCGCCCCTTAATAAAAGAGGAGGGAACGGGGTTGCTGAATCAGACTCTGAAAGGGCAGAGGAACTAGCTGGTCAATTCAATGATGCGTTTAATAAAACTGAGTTCACAGAGGTTCAATTGACTGGAAGATCGGCCCCATTAATGAATAATATTGTTGTGACAGCTGCAGGCGTGATCAAGTTACTTCAAGGCTTAAACCCCAGTAAGGCCTTAGGACCTGATGAGCTTCATCCTAGAGTCCTGAAGGAACTAGCAAATGAGTTGGGTCCAGTTTTTGCACACTTGTTTCAACAGTCTCTTGAAATCCCCAAAGAATGGCTCTTAGCAAACATCTGTCCGCTCTTCAAAAAAGGAGATAGGGCTCTTGCCCGTAATTATCACCCTGTGTCTCTGACTTGTGTTCTGTGTAAATTGCTGGAACATATAGTCTGCTCAAACATCATGGCCCACTTGGACGAACATAAACTTTTGTCAGACAGACAACATGCATTTAGAAAAAGGCACAGTTGTGAAACTCAGCTAAGCACAGTTATTAATGACTGGGCAAAAATCTTGGACAAAGGGGGACAGGTGGACACATTTATTCTGGACTTCGAGAAGGCTTTTGACACCCCTCCTCATGAACTACTTAAATCTAAGTTATTTGGTTATGGAATTGGGGGAAAGACCCTCAAATGGATAGATTCCTTTCTTTGCTACAGAAAACAGCGAGTTGTAGTTAATGGTGAATCTTCGGAGTGGGCTCCAGTTTTGTCTGGAGTCCCGCAAGGGACCGTTCTTGGTCCACTTTTGTTCTCCCTGTACATCAATGATATTTCCACTGACATTGACTCAGAAATAAGACTGTTCGCAGATGACTGTGTTTGTTACCGGGAAATTAGAGATACAGATGACTCATTGAAACTTCAGGCCGACATAGATAGATTAGGATGTTGGGCCCGAAAATGGGGCATGAGATTTCAACCAGTTAAATGCAATATTATGCAGATAACTAGGAAGAGATCTAATAAAGTTGAGGCTTCTTACACCTTAGAGGGAACGGTCCTCGAGAATGTGGACTCCATTAAATACCTTGGAGTGACAATTTCACACAACTTGAGATGGAATACTCATATTAGCAACATGTGTACTAAGGCAAATAGAACGCTTGGTTTCCTGAGGCGAAATCTTCATCAGTGCCCACAGGATGTTAAAGAGGCAGCATATAAAGGTCTTGTTCGCCCAATCTTGGAATATGGTAGTTGTATCTGGGACCCAAGTGGAGTGGTCCTTAACGATGAAATTGAGAAAGTTCAGAATAGAGCTGCTAGATTTGTAACAGGCAATTACTGCTTGGAAACTGGAAGCATGACTGGAATACTTGGAAAATTGAAATGGGAGTCTCTCAAGAAAAGGAGAAAAGACAGTAGGCTAATCCTATTATACAAAGGTCTAAAAGGTGCTGCCAGCATTCCAACAGATGACCTTGTTCCCCCAGCTAGACACTGTAGAAATCACCATTCGTTGTCATTTCAGACCCTTACTGCAAGAACTGACATTTATAAAGAGTCGTTCTTCCCCAGAACCATTAGAGATTGGAATGCCCTTCCCGATTCGATTATTTCGACAGCTGAAGGTGCTGATGATTGTGTAGCTAAATTTACCTCTTTGGTTAGAGCTAGGGACTAACTTCCCACATCACAGGTCCTGGTGGATGAATGTCTTTTGACGTGTCACCAGTAACAATTCTGATTCTGATTCTGATGAATCGTAAGAAATATGAAGTTTGTGTCGCAATTTAAGAGAAAAAAAAAAGATGAAATGGCATCTGCTACATTTCAAAATGGCCAGGTTAAGATTTTACCCCTTCCACCCACGAGTTTCTCTGAAAGTTCACTCTTCAGTCACTGAATTTGTATGCGTCCATTCTACACGATGTTAATTGGGTGTCTAGTCAATAGTCGTCAACAGCATGTCAAACCATGTAGAACAGAATGCGATGTATCATTATGAGCCATCTCACCAGGTTCTACACTGTTTGCATCTGTAGGTTGGTTGGTTGGTTGATTTGAGGTTTAACGTCCCCGTCAACACTGTAAAGGTCATTTTGGAGACGTTGCTTCCAATTTTGTGGGACTTTTACCCGACATTGAGATGAAATGACATCTCAAGCCCTGTCGCCCAATGAAACCAATAGGGTTTATTAGCATGGACGGTCCGCCTCGCACCGCGGTTCCTGGGCAGGCTTAGATCCTGTAAGCGGTTTACCAGTACTAGTGTGCGGGCCGGATTCAGCTCTGCGTGGAAGCATCATGCAGCCCATATATTTCTTCAAGCCCCTATGAGCGGGGGCCGTTGCATCTGTAGTCATCTGTACTTGGCTATAAAGGGCTGAAAGGGTACAAACTCATAACACTTACATGATCTAATTAAATGCGAAGTACGTGATGATAGAAACTTCAACGTACGGTAGCAAGCCAGCAATAATATACTGCTAACAGTTATCACTGTCCAATTGACCCCTCCGCAAGAATTGATTGACAGGTATTCAAGCCAATCGTTCGATGGATATTCAGCGATGCGCGCGCTGGCCGTTGCTAACCTCCATAACCTTAGACAAGCTAACCTCTAACATCGTGTCTAACAATAGCATATCAAGGGATTGAAAACAGTGATTAAACATTGTTTCGACAACGTGATTGGACAGTTTTCAAACCCTTTCAGATGCGTGAACGTTAATTTTTCTGGAGAAAGAAAAAAAAAACATACAAACACACACAGTATGAATGGTAGAAACGTCATGATGTGTAAACCAATTTTGTACTGGAAACCTCAAAACGGGAAAGTGGCAAACAGTGCAGGCTCAGATCACGCCATAGAACGCTGCGTCTGATCAGGGTCTTTAATTATGGCAGGAATTTTAACCATTTTCTGAACAACTCGCTCAAATTACGCACCCTTTCGTACACTCCCTAAATGTTGAAAACGACTCCTGCATTATATAAGGGGGGTTCCATTCAGTAAAAAAAACCGCTAACAAGTCCAAAAATGGACATCCTGGAAAACCTCACTTTAATATATTCAGATTGTAACCTCATATAAGGGGATCAGTCAAAAGGTTTTAACAATGAAATATTTGTTCAGACGACATTTTTTCTGCTATTAAAAAAAAAGATTACAAGTACTCATTAAATCGCCCCTATGAAAACTCAAAATCACTGTCTGGAGTAGACTAGAAAATGTGAAAACAGTTCATCTGACAATTGCTTTTCCTTCAGCAATGATATATAACATTATGTTGCACAAGTACAAGGTACCCTCGTTATAACGACATTTTTGTTTCCTAACATATTTGCCTTAATAAGGAATTTGTCGTTACAAAGAACGCCAATGATTATGATAGATAATAAAGGCCCTTTACCCCTTAATTACTCCAACAAAGAAATGTGATTGATATTTCTAGCATCGCCTCGTCGAGGCGATTCTGACAAATGTCTAGAACATTTGTTCTACGAGTACCAGATTACAAGAATCTCATTACTATGGTTTCAAAATGGGCGTTTCCAACCAAAAAGATGCTCGTGCTGAACAAAATCAAGGCTAAGCCTTGGGCTAAGGATTCATTCGGAAGAAATTGTCGTTATAACCTTTTGTCGTTACAACGAATGTCCGTATAAAGAGGGTCCACTGTAAATTATTTTTTATTATTGTTAATTGTCTAAGCTCAGCCAGTCATCATGAAAAGATGCCTATATAATTCTGACCCCCTTACACCCCACTTTTATTTTGTAAAACTGGGGGTTTTAGGGGTATACATTATTTTTCTTATCTCTGCTAAAAATATAGTACACAGGGGTACAACGTACGTGGTGATTTTCTAGAGACTAATGTATTTTAGATCGAAACGAGGGAGTTTCTATTGTGATGTGCATCAATACCCGAAACTGTATGAAGATTTCAGAACCCTCCAGGAAATGTTCTTTAAGTGCGTTTTTTTTTTTTCTAATTAAAAGTCGACATGTCAAAAAGAAAAAAAAAGAACATTTTCACATTGTGACAGTCTTCTTCTGCAGCCTGTTGTAATTGGTGGTCCTTTCAAAAATCGGCCAGTAAATCTTTCAATGTTGCTCGTGTAGTTATTGCTTACGTCGCCATTTTTTGAATAGCTTGTCTAAGGTAGCAACAATAGAGTTATGTTCCTTGACGGGGCGTGGCTAAGCGGCGCATACGGAGGGGTCAATTCTGCTGTAGGTCTGAATAACTGAATATGTAAGCACAATATTGTGATAAATAATTAGTCACATGCCGCAAAAATTCAAACATCGCACAAAAAGTGTTTTCCTTTATTGTAGCGCACGACATAAGGCAGGTTCTTGACTGAGCCGCGAAACACAACCCAGTCAACAAGTATAAGCTTTTACAAGAAAGGTGCGTCTACGCTTTGTGTTGTCATAAAACTGGCAACTATCCCAGCAGGCACATGACGTAATTGTGACGTCACATCAACGTCGGTGCCACGTCATGACGTTGCATCAACGTTGATTTGACGTTGCCCTAGCGACGTGTGCCTGCTGGGTAGTCATTTGCATGTTGTATTACCTATATTGTGAAAGTAAAATTGATGAAAGTGTATAACAGCCGATTCACCTCAGTTTTGTGAACCAAACTAATCAAAGCGCCAAAGGCACTGAAATGACAGATTCTATGAGAAAATCAAAACACTGTGAAAACTTACAGACAACCTTCCTAAAAAGATCTTAAAATTTAGAAAAGTAGTTCTGCAAATTTCATTGTATGATATGTTTGCAGATGTCTATACACCGGTGGTATCGTGAAATGCCATTCGATGTTTCATTTTGGAAAGAAACTATTTACGTTTACAAAACCAAACATTAAAATTCAAGTTTTAACAATGCTACTGTCAATTAGTAACATTTTTGTCTGGTCGGTTGTGGATACCTCCCCTCAAAAGATACTCTATTTTTCACAAAGAGATCGGAGGAGAAAGGCTGGTCAGTCCAGCACATGAATTCCATTGGCTTGAAGACATTTTAGCACTATAAACCTGCTGCATTAGATATCCCGGATTCTGAGCGTAAACAAATAAATGGAACCACGTGAGGTCGACACACTTGATTGATGTAACGTTCAGTTAACGTCTCAGCGATGATCTTGAATGTTCTTAATGTCGCTAGCTACATGCAATAGCTCGACATACCATTTCGCTTATTCCATCCGATATGTCATGCTCTATTACGCACGCGTCGCCTCGGCATACCTTACACCTATATGTCGAAACATCCCGAAACGACAATCGGCGTGATTCACGCTGAAGTGCGATGTGTCACTGAAACGCATATCACGCGGGTCGCTTAGACGCCAATAAACATGTACGTATTTCATGCACCAGCGTAAGTGTTCCGTACTGTGTCGACGTCTTAATTTTGGTCACGACAGGGACGTCTAGCTCTCAAAAGTGCATCGCATAAGGGCGACGAACATTGTCAGTGCTTATTAGTCGGTAGTTGAAACCCTTTGTTTATCTACAGGTACAGTGAAGCAGATGCCGGCGGAAATCTGCTTCGCATATGCGTCTGTCGGATGAATCGATCTTGACGTACTGACGTCGGTCTTCCGCTACGTCGACGTCCACTAGATAGTAAGATGTCGCTCCAACAGACAAATAGATCACACACATGTGGCACCCAAAATCAGAGTCAACGCCATCCGCTTTCCGACCAGCTTCTAACTGTCCATTAGAAGCCTCCGTGGTGTAGTGGTTATGCTACTCGCCTTGTAAACCAGGGATCGCAGGATCGATCCCGGACATCTCCAGACTTTCGGATGTGTCTTTAAATCGAGGTATCGTCTTCGAATGACCTTAGCTGTTGGTGGGACGTAAAACTCAAACACTCACTCGCTCACTCTAACTGTCCAGGGTTTAATGAAAAATGTTGCAATACGTTATCACTTGATGCTTTTTGAGAACAAAATACAATTTCTTCTTTTCTAGGCACGACCTTACATCACACATCAAAAGTTTGATCCTGAACATGTGGTTTCTATCAGTGCTGGTGTGAAGGTGGTACACAGGATCGTTTGCCCCCGCCCATCGGGGCTTAAAGCAATAGATGGGCTGCATGATGCTTCCAAGCAGAGCTGAAACCGACCCGCACACGAGTACTGGTAATCTGCTTAGAGGATCTAAGCCTGCCCAGGCAAGAGGTGCGAGTCGGACCGTCCATGCATATAAACCCTATTGGTTTCATTGGGCGGCAGGGCTTGAGATGTCATTTCATATTAGTGTCGGGTAAAAGTCCCACAAAATTGGAAGCAACGTCTCCAAAATGACCTATACAGTGTTGACGGGGACGTTAAACCTCAAATCAAACAAAACAAGACACAGGATCGTGGCCGAACTGGTAATCATACGTCACGGTTGATTGATTTAACCTTTTTAGCTTAAGGGCATGGCGCCTAAGCGGGTTGTAATCATCCAATCGTTTGGTTTTAAAATCAAAGCACCGAAAGTGTTGGTGGGATGTAGGTTGGGGTAAAAGTCCTGGGCTGAGATTAAACTGTTTAATTGAACTCTGAAATTCCAAACAAATAGTGAAGATTTTGATAAGAAGCGCGTTCTGCAGCGTCCGAATTTGGTCTACACTGTTTGCCAAGCTCACCCTATGATTCCAGGATGACCCTCTTCAGTCTTACCAAACAATCAACCCAAACATAGCCGGGTCGATTGTCAGTCTTGGGTTCATGTAAGTGTTATCTGTAAAATCTGCACTTGGATAAAATGTTCGATCTGGCAAACAATGTAGACTGAGATTAAACGCCACAGAACACGGTGCTGATCTTGTTCTACATTTTTGGCATCAGCTACTAACATCCGTTAAGTTTAAACGGATCAGTCCAAGTCCTCGTTCATGACCAGCCTGCATTTAAAGACAATCGGCATGAGTGTTGTCAGTGCTTTTATTCACTGCCTTGAGTTTCTGGAGTGTACTCTTCCATCACTGAAGTTAGGCTCGTCCATTCTGCTAAATATGGCACCTAGAATTATATCACAGGACTTACACTGTTTGCATAGGTATCTGTACCATATTCAAGGGTTGAAAGGGAAAGCCTTTCTCGCAAAGTCTGATATACACCTAGTTGTAACTGACCTAGACTTGCCCTCGAATGTCGGAAAAACCATTAATATTCTGGTCTGCAGCTGTCCGGCTGATCTTTAAGGATTAACTAGAGCTGCCGCCTAACGGGCGCCATTTATACCCCCGCATGCGTTGTCAGATAGTAACACCAAGTAAGGACCGACAACAAATTTTTACAAGTATTTATATACAAATTTTTACAAGTATTTGACCTTGAGGAAGGTCAACGTCGGAAACATTATGATAATCATAGAAATCCAATTACATGCAAGGTGTCACTCAGTCAAAGTCAGGTTTGTGTATATCAATCCTAAGTTCTAGTGGCAAGGTGTGTGGTGTGTGAATATTAAAGAAATCGGTTAAAGAATGAGGAAGTTATGTGCAATGTTAAAGTTTTTTGGAACGGACCGACAACAAATTTTTACAAGTATTTGACCTTGAGGAAGGTCAACGTGAAGGTCAAGGTCAGGTTTGTATATATCAATCTTAAGTACTAGTGGCAAGGTGTGTGGTGTGTGAATATTAAAGAAATCGGTCAAAGAATGAGGAAGTTATGTGCAATGTTAAAGTTTTTTTGTACCCACAAATTTTTACAAGTATTTGACCTTGAGGAAGGTCAACGTGAAGGTCAAGGTCAGGTTTGTGTATATCAATCTTAAGTATTAGTAGCAAGGTGTGTGGTGTGTGAATATTAAAGAAATCGGTCAAAGAATGAGGAAGTTATGTGCAATGTTAAAGTTTTTTTTTGTACCGACAAATTTTTACAAGTATTTGACCTTGAGGAAGGTCAACGTAAAGGTCAAGGTCAGGTTTGTGTATATCAATCTTAAGTACTAGTGGCAAGGTGTGTGGTGTGTGAATATTAAAGAAATCGGTCAAAGAATAAGGAAGTTATGAGCAATGTTAAAGTTTTTTGTAACGGACCGACGACGACAGACGACAAGCTGACTCCTATATACCCCCTTCAAACTTCGTTTGCGGGGGTATAAATATTGACAGCACTGTTAGAAAACAGTGTAAAACCTTAGCAGACGTCTGAGCAGACGCCGCATTGATTTTGGTATACAGTCTCGCATGATGCAGCTGATTCATATGAAATGCTGAATCTATTCTCTGAAAGGTAAGATAAAATCGTCAAGTCGTCTGCTTCAAAAGTTTGTATTGCGATTATAGAATGTACAATTTTGATAACTGCGCCAAACCGGACTACATTTTTGTGCGGACTCGTATTTCTTTGGCGGTCAAAGCCGGAAGAAAGTCGTAAGAAAGCCGGAACTACTTTACCACACGCAGGACAGCTAGAAATGACAGAGTGAATCTGTCATTAAAAATCAGCACTCCAGCGCCATTGTCCTTATCACTAAAGAAAGTAAATCTGAATTTTTCACAGAATCTGTCATTTCAGTGCCTTCTGGTGCTTTGATTTGTAACTGTTGTGTGCGGGTCAGGACAGACAAAGCGGCTTAGCCGATAATCAAAAGTTAAATACAGCTTATTATACGCTCTATTTTTTACGGCGTAGCCGTTATGGTTTTGCTTTTGTCCTACATTTTTCGTTATTCCATTGGTCAATAAAACCACATGTCCAAGGAGATGACCATTTCATTGGTCAATGATTTGCATAAATAAATCTACTCAAAAATACGACAGTTTACTGAAGTTTTAACCTAGGAAATGTTTCGCTTTTATGTGAGACATGAATGAAAAATATATACAGTTTCGGCTTGGTTTAAACTTTATTTCTTTGTATAATACATACATTTTTTACACATACAATGTTGACAAAGAATACAAGTATCATACAAAGGGATTCAGAAAAAAAGTCAAATGACTTATTCAAATCTGTATCCCTCGATTACAATATCAATGTACTAAGTATAGTTGTGATTGTCAAGTTTGTTCGAATTTGCAAGTTATTGTGAAGATATCCTAGGTGAATTTCATTTTGGTTACAAAATGAATAGTATAGTAGTGAAATAAAGCATAGATATATGGCTCCACGGGGAATGGATTTTAAGGTAATTATTTTGTTTCATTAGCACTGATGAATCAAGTCTTGGGCGTGTGATTTGGGGCTGTCTCAAGAGAAACAATACAATGTAGAAACTCAGTTGCGCTCTTCGAATAGTGATGTGAGACAAAGGCTGAAGATCGGTTCGGTTGGACGCTGTAGCTGTTTAACTCGAGTTAGGAGATGTGTTTTTCAAACTTTTTCGGGTAAGAACGCGCATGTATATATTTACGTGTGTAGATATATGTATGTGTGCCCATGTAGAAAAACTACACATATTTATATATCTGTGATAAGTACTAGTAAGGCATTTGAAATCTGTGATTATAAATTTGAGGTACAAAATCTTTTTGACTTAAGAATAAAATCTTGCACTGCTAAGAATATTTGTATGTTATCATTCACAGAGAGATCAGTACTGCCGTATAGAAGGATGTTTAAAGCAGGTTGGCAAATAGCTGAGACAATGTTTAACATGTCCTGTCTAACGTCAGTGTACTGTTCACAGGCCATGAGGTAGTGATGCGTGTCCTCAACAGCTCCACAAGCACATAAAGAGTTATTTAGAATATTCTTTTGAAAGAGATGATCGTGTAGCGAGCTGCAATTAAGCCTTAGTCTGGCATGATGTACTTGCCCAAATCTTTTACGTGCACAAAAGTATGACGGTGGTTTTCTTTCGTTAGACTGTAGTTTGTGCTTAAAAGCTGCTAATGAGGGTGCATTTTTCTTGTCATCTGGCAAATCGTTCCAGTTGCGAGTCGCCGACGGGAGAAATGATGTATAATAAAGCTGCGAGTTGGCTCGGACAGTCTGTAAATTGGCATTATTTCGAAAATCGTAAGCTGTGCTACTGCCTACCGTGAGGGGTACTAATGAAGATAGGTATTCAGGTGTGAGAAAATTCTGCATTTTGTAATAGAGTACAAGTTTGTGTTTTTGTCTCCGAGCTTCCAGAGATTCCCATCCAAGATCATAGAGAAGAGAGTTGATTGATACTAGTTTTGTTGCCCCAGTAACGATTCGTGCGGCTTCATTTTGGATTTTTTCTAATTCGTTCGCCTCGTATCGGGTGCAATTATCCCTGACAACATCGGCATATTCAAGAAGTGGCCTTATAAAAGAAGTATATATTGTTTGTAGGGATTTTCTATCGAGTGTGAATTTAAGTTTGCGCATTATATTGATCCGAAACCATGCTTTCGTTTTGATGTTGTCTATGTGGTCATGCCAGGTGCAATCGGTCGAGAAAATAAGACCTAAATGCTCATGAGAATGTACTTCGTTTATATGTTGCTGGTTGATATAGGAGGATGATAGGGTTTATTTATTTTTCGCGAAAAAATCATTGACTCGGATTTTGCAGGATTAAAAGAAACAAGCCATTTCGTTGCCCATGAGTGAATCTTAGCCAGATCAGAGTTGA
The DNA here is from genome assembly GCA_963580285.1 of Lucinisca nassula. Classification (NCBI taxonomy): domain Eukaryota; kingdom Metazoa; phylum Mollusca; class Bivalvia; order Lucinida; family Lucinidae; genus Lucinisca; species Lucinisca nassula. The sequence goes on along the minus strand of OY757018.1, from coordinate 129,501,052 downwards.
TCTGGGCTGCCGCATGCATGGGGTTCTCCACCACTATGTACAGACTAGTATCATCTGCAAAGAGCCTGATAGAAGAATGTATGTCTACAACTATGTCATTAATATAAATCAGGAACAGAAGTGGGCCAAGGATGGAGCCTTGTGGGACTCCTGCCTTGATAACAGACCAAGACGATGCAGCTCCAGGTAGCACTACTCTCTGTTGTCTATTATGCAAATAATCTGTAAACCATTGCAGTAGCGAACCAGAAATACCAATGCTGTGAAGTTTGTAGAGAAGGCATTTATGCCATACTCTGTCAAAGGCTTTACTAATATCGCAAAAGACCGCACGTACTTCTTTACCTTCGTCGAGAGCTTTGCAAAATGTATTGTAAATATGAACTAGTTGATTAACAGTAGAGTCTCCAGGAATAAATCCTGACTGAAGAGATGTTAGTATATTATGGTCACGAATAAAGTTAAAAAGGTGCTTATGAACGATTTTTTCTAGGACTTTGCCTATAGTACTTAGGAGAGAAATTGGTCTATAATTCGATATGATTGAAGGGTCGCCCTTTTTGAAGATGGGGGTCACGTTAGCCTCTTTCCATGTATTTGGAACTTTACCCTTACTAAGAGAGAAGTTAAAAAGATCACTGAGTGGTACAGATAGAGGACCAGCTAGTTCCTTAAGAATGCGATTGTTCATTGAGTCAGGACCAGCTGCTTTACCTAATTGCAACGGCTTTAATATTAATTCAGCTTCTGCCGGAGTGGTTGAGATTAAGCTGAGAAAATTCTGAGCCTGAGGAACATCAGTTGGTAGAGAGGCATTGTCATCATTTAGCATTGTTTGTTCTATAAAGAAGTCATTCATAAGATAAGCCTTGTCTTCGTCTTTTGAATAAACATTATCTTCTTTGTAAAGAGGCGGGAGTGTTGAAGATTGATCGGTTTTAATAAACTGTTTTAGAGTTTTCCACCAGTCTTTCTGTTTGATTTCTTCGTTATTTAATTTGTCTGCCAATTTTTCTGTTTGTAATTGCTTAGATTTTCGAATTTCTCCTATAATTTTGTTTCGTATTTGTTTGTAATTGTCAAAATCTACCGTGCTTTTTTGATTTTTTGAATTTGTTGTATATACGTTTTCTCTTACGGATCATTTTCTTGATTTCATTAGTTAGCCATGGAGGATCAGATTGACGAATTTTTGCTGTTTAGTTAGGAATGTGTTTGGAAGTCAGGTTGGAAATTTTTTCAGTAATGTTTCTAGCATATGTATCAACGTCGTTGTCTTTTAGCTCATTCCAGTTAGTGTTTTCGACCTCGTGCGAAAGGGATTGATAGTCCCCACGATCAAAGAGCCAAGTTTCGGCTTGCTCACCGTCTTGTCCTTTGATCACCATACGTCATATGTATAATTGTGTTTCTAGTGAATTCTGTAACTGCTGTGGTGAATAGCTATTTTGACCTAATTTCACGTGGTTGGTCTATATAGCGAAAGGAACCATTTCGCGAAAGGAAGGTTCCTTTCGCGAAAGGAAGAATTTTCTGTAAAAGGAATTGTTTGTTTGATTTGAGATTTAACGTCCCCATCAACACTGTGTAGGTCATTTTGGAGACGTTGCTTCCAAGTTTGTGGGACTTTTACCCGACATTGAGATGAAATGACACCCCAAGCCCTGTTGCCCAATGAAACCAATAAAGAGATATAGCATGACAAAACCATGTAATAATCGCATTACAAATTGACAGATGTTTAATTTACATTATATGCTAAATAAAAGTTGCAGTGTATCATTTGTCTTCATCATACTTTATGTCCTCCATTTTAACACAAAATGGACATTTTCGAATATCATTAATGTTATATAAATTCTGAAAAGGAATAAGTGTAATTTGAGTTTTAATTAGGTGCACATAAGATCAAGTTTCTGTCCGTTTGTCTGCTCGTCCGTTTGTTCGTCCGCCTATGCGTTTACGTTCACCATAGCGACAACCCTAAATGTTAACCCTAGAATTTGTGTTCAAAAACAGTAAATGATAACGTTTTCTTATTTGTTGTGCATATACTTGAGACCATATGCTCTTGAAATGAGGTCGTGTTTTTAACCTTGACCTTTTACATTGACCTTAGCTCAAACAGGCGGGACACCGCCCTCTGCAAAGCTATTTTTCCTCGCGTGACATCTGAATTGTTTGAATACAGTAAACCAGTTCATAGCTAGACAATTGTTGCTGTCACTATTGTAGCTCATATTGCACGACCCGCAGAAAAAGCGACCGACTGAAGTCGGTTGATTTTCTGAGAGTGCCCTAAAATCACCGTGTCATTCTCTCAGTCTGTCTGTCCGTCCGTAACCCGTTTGTGAAAATTGGTGATAGTGACTTAACCGCTTGGAATATTTAAACAATTTTGGCATACTGATAGATATCAATGAGATCTAACCAATGAACTTACGAAATATAACATTCCATTTAGTATAGCCTTGCCGAGGCGAAAAATGTGAAAATTTTCGAACTGCTTCTTCTCGGAAACCGTTGGGCCGACTGAAGTCAAATTTCATATGGAGCCTCTATGGGATGGGGGAAACCAAAATTTGCTCATGGGGTCCAGGTCACATGACCCAAATGGCCGCCAAGCCATATATGGTATGTCTGTCTGTCCGTCCGTAACCCGTTTGTGAAAATTGGTGAAAGTGACTTAACCGCTTGGAATATTTAAACAATTTTGGCATACTGATAGTATCAATGAGGTCTAACCAATGAACTTGCGAAATATTACATTCCATTTAGTATAGCCTCGCCGAGGCGAAAAATGTGAAAATTTTCGAACTGTTTCTCCTCGGAAACCGTTGGGCCGATTAAGGTCAAATTTCATATGGAGCCTCTATGGGATGGAGGAAACCAAAATTTGCTCATGGGGTCCAGGTCCCATGACCAAAATGGCCGCCAAGCCATATATGGTAAAAACCCTTCAAAATAGTCTTCTCCAGAACCACTTGGCAGATTTCCACGAAACTTGATAACATCTGGGACGTAGGCCCATCATAAATTGCTAAAATGGTGACCCTGGGTTGACCTTGGCCTTCTTTGTGCCTAGGTCAAACTTTGACACATATGCTTTTGTATTGGAAAAGTGAGAATTCATTTTATCCTGCAAACGATTCAGAATACAGTACTAAAGTATTAGATATATTTTTGCTCCTTACGATAAGGCGCATTTATTGGGGGAACCGTTTTAGGTCCAGGTCACATGACCAAAATGGTCGCCATACCCATATATGGTAACACTCATAAAGCTAAAAGCATCTGGCACTGGTTTCTAAACAACCTTCCAATTAAATCTACGCCGCATATCTTTTTTAAAGATATTTCTTGTTATTTTTCAAAGTATATCTATGTCTAGGTACTTAAATGGTGTGCAGCTCTAGTCATATATTTGTTTTTTTTCTATTCTAAAAATATACAAAGGTACTTTATTGGCGTATTGATACAAATATAATTAATCATAACCCATTTTGTACTGAATGTAATAGTCTCACTTATCTGACGAAGATTTCATTTCGAAATCCCGGTTCAAAATTGAGTGACGTAAGCTAGAAATATAGGAATTAATTTAGGAAACAAATGGGTAACTTTCGTTAAATAGTGAAGCCCGCAGTGAAGGCCGTGGTTAGACGCCGCCTCCAAGATTCGCCAATGACCCATTTTGCGGTCGCCCGTATAAAATGGGAACTTTCATTATGCATATTCAATTAACTTTTCCTGTTTTGTTTGTAATTTAAGAAAGATCATTTTGTATTTTGATTACAAATGAAAAAAAACACGTAATCAAAATGCGGAAATAATGCCATGAGAAATTAGTTTTGAGACAGCGAGCGGAGTCATATTTAAAAAGTAGTGGAAGCCGGAAGTTCAGACGTTAAAATTGTAAACATGCAGGACGACGAAGAATGACAGAAGGAATCTGTCATTCAAAATAAGGTTTACCCCTGTAAACCCCATTTTTACTATATAAAAGTGGGGCCAGGGGGTGGGGTCAAAATTATATAGGCGCGTTTTCGTGATGTATATAAAAAATATCACAATTTTTCATCTTAAAATTTTCATTTTTTCGGCAATAAAGGTTACAATGTATTTGCATAGGCGTGTTTTCGTAATGTAGGCTGTCAATCAAACAGTTCTCTAAGTGTAGCAGTCTGATCTGGGTCCTGTTTGCCTGCATGCTAAAAGTATGAAATCTTTGCAAGAGCATGCAATAGACAACAGACAACCCATCACGAAAACATGCCTATATAATTTTGACCCCCCTTGAACCCCACTTTTATATAGTAAAACTGGGGTTTACAGGGGTATACATTATTTTTCTTATTTCTGCTCTAAAATATAGATTGTGGGTACTCGTTAGAACCGCCTCGTCGAGGCGGTTCAAACGAGTACCCACAATCTATTTTTTAAGCAGAAATATGATAAATATAACGATTTTTACCTGGAAATTTTCATTTTTTGATGGTAAAATTTTACCAATATATTTGAATAGGCATGTTTTCGTAATGCGAACCGGATGACATTTTCAGGTGCAGTTTTTCTTGGTGTCTTAAGGAGTTGCTCTGGTTCTTTCCAGATGCTTATTTGTCTAGAGTTTAATGGCCCGGTAAACACTATTTAGGTCATGGAAAACCAGTGTTTTATTCAACCCGACTCTTCCTACCAAGTTTGTTACAAATAAATCACACAGTTCCACATACTTGAGGTAAAAGGTGACATCAAATGTGTATACCACACATAGACTCGCCAAAAGCTTGGTAACAAAAAGGTTTTTTAGGGATTAAACTATCATCAACAAAGGTCAAAGTACAATATATAGGAGAACAAAGGTTAAGGTCACATTAAAATCAAATGTGTATGTGACATTCCGGCATTCAAATACTATGAGTAAAATTGTTATTTAACCCATTGTAGGCAGGAAACCCCTAAAGAGGTACCTTGGCAAACAGTGCAGGCCGCAAAACACGGTGTCTGATCAGGTCCTGCATACAGTAAAACCTGTCTTAGTGGGCACCTCTAATAAGCAAGTAACCTGTCTTAAGCAAGGTGTTTGGTTCCCAAAAAAGGAAAATGCATTAAAATCCACCTGTATTAAACAAGCACCTGTATATTTTTATTATCCCTTAGGTGCTTGCTTAATGCAGGTTGGACTGTATTTGCTAACAGAAGTTTCCATAAAAAATAGAATAAAAATGAAAAAATAGGCCTACCACCCCTTATATGACAAATGGACTTTTCCAAAATATAGCAATGGAAGAGTCCACTAGTATACAATGGGTTAAAGGATTTTTGGTTCAGGATCATTATTCAAAGCATTGTTAGCTTTCTGAGCTTGATAGTGCATTATGATAAATCACCCGTGCGACATAGTGCATTTTTCACATCTCCGAAATGGCTACTTTTCTGATGAAAATCCGTGATATTTTTCTTATATATGCTCAAAACATAGGTTGTGGGTGCTCGTTAGAACCACCTCATTGAGGCGGTTCTAACGAGTACCCACAACCTATGTCTTGGAGCAGAAATAAGAAAAATAATGTATACCCTCATAAACCCCAGTTTTCTCTATACGGAGTGGGTTTAGTGGGGTCTTCATTTAGTTTATACTAATTTATTTAGTTCGATTGCGATGAAAGCTTCAAGCTTATTGAATCGCTCTCGAACACTCATTCCGGGTGTTTACACGCGCGCGAGAGAGAGAGGCAGTGGCTTTTACACCACTGCTACCCATTTACACCTGGGTGGAGTGGGGCAGTGTCATTACGTGTCTTGCCCAAGGACACACCTCGATACCGGTGGCCGGATTCGAACGCACTACCTCTCGATCATGAGTCGAACGCGCTAACCACTGCGCTATCGAGGCTGAAAAGGGTCTTCATTTCACGGACTTGTACACGTGATGGGCAAAATGTTAGCTACCCGAATAAGTTAAATATGTAATACAGTGATATTTTTGCTGAAAAATGTGAGCTACTAATTTCTCAGCAAAAGTATTGGTATATATGCCATATTAGATGATTAAAGTTTCAAATATTTGTTAACTAACATGTCATGTATTTTGAACAAATGGTCCAAGGAGATCTGCTCCTTGCATGGATTATATATACTAAGACCAGGGACTATTATTCTGGAGGTCAAAGGTCAAGGTCCTGCAGACACCAGATGTGTATATATACTGGAGGTCAAAGGTCAAGGTCCTGCAGACACCAGATGTGTATGTGACACTTCGACTCAGCAAGATGTCTTCGCGGATACCATTCAAGTTTGGTATTTGAAGGCTGTATAGAGAAGGAAATATTTGAGGTCAAAGGTTAAGGCCAAGGTCATATCGACACCAACTGTGTATGCGACGCTCAGAGACACCAAGATGTATTCATATACCAAGTTTGGTTTTAAAGATTGTTAAGTTCAAGAAATATGCTCCTGATAAGGGATCATACAAACTTTAGGTCAAAGGCCAGTGTCATTGATACCAAATGTGTACCAGACACTCTGATTTATCAAGATGTATTCACATGAAAAGATGTATCTTTTCATTTTGGACAGCTTGGACATTTTGAGGGAATGTAACTGTCCTCTTCACGAAAACATGCCTATATAATTTTGACCCCCTTGAACCCCATTTTTATATAGTAAAACTGGGGTTTGCAGGGGTAAACGTTATTTTTCTTATTTCTGCTCTAACATATAGATTGTGGGTACTCGTTTGAACCGCCTCATCGAGGCGGTTCTAACGAGTACCCACAATCTATATTTTAGAGCAGAGATAAGAAAAATATAGTCGAACTTCAATGGCTCGAACACCTTTGGGACCACGAAAATCTATTCGAGACAGGGGTAGTTCGGGTCACTGAGGGAAACTGCCAGGAAGCATGACGGGGTTAATTTTGTTGACATCTTTTGGGTGTTCTTTAATAGAATGCATGCTGTGTGTACTCATTAGAATTACCTCATCGAGGCGATTCTAATGAGTACACACAGCATTCATTTGCAAGTTAAAATTCGAAAATCTCCTTAATTATCCCACACTATTTCTTATGTAGTAGAATTCTCTGGGGACTCAAAAACGAGTTCGACTCTGCCATGCTAAACGAACCATCGGTGTTCGAACCATCGAAGTTCTACTGTATCGCAATTTTTCATCTAAAAATTTTCATTTTTTCGGCGATAAAGTTTACAATGTATTTGTATAGACGTGTTTTCGTAATGTTCTCAATTTCTGCTTGTGAGGTTTTCATTATGGTGATTATACATAGCTCCAGATAAGGTGCCTTTTTCATTCAAAAAGTACTGAGTTTTTCCTTATTTCTGCATGAAAACATATATCGGAGGTACTCAAAGGCTTCACAGAGTTGCTTCTAATGAGTACCCATGCAGAAATAAGAAAAACAAGAGGGCCCAGAGGGCCCTGGTTCGCTCACCTGTGTGTCACTGTCTCGAGTACATTCTATTTTTAGCTCTTGTGGCCATCTTGTTCATCAGCAGAGTGATTTTAGCTTATATGGTAAGGAGTAACCTAGGCAACATTCCTGGGAACTTTGAATCAAATTGGCCTTAGGGTTTAGGGGGAGTTTCCGTTTGAATCAAATTTACAATGTTTTTCTATTTTTACCTCCGGTGGTCATTTTGTTCATCCGAGTGGGATTGTTTTAGCCTTTTTGGTAGAGGATCGTCTAAGCAACATTGTCGCAAGGATCCTACATGCTAAAAATGAAGGCTGTATCTCAAATGCTTCAAAAGTTATGACAAAGTAGGTCAAAGGTCAAGGTCATGGGTCAAAAGTTTTGAATGGCTGAGAAAACCTTGTCACAAGGAACATGCATGCCAAATATGAAGGCTCTATCTCATATGGTTCAAAAGGTATGATAAAGTAGGTCACAGTTCAAATATTTATGAGTGGGAAGCCCTTGTCAGAAAGAACCTACATGCCAAATATGAAGGCTCTATCTCAAACGGTTCAAAAGTTATGACAAAATAACCTACTATCTACTTTTTGATTTGACATGACCCATATTCGAACTTAACTGAGATATTGTCCAGATGATCATTCTGAGCAAGTTTTATGATGATTTGACTGAAACTGTGGCCTCATAGAGTGTTCAAAACTTTTTTCTATGATTTGACCTGCTGACCTACTTTTTGACCCGACATGACCCATATTCAAACTTGACACACATATTGTCAAGATGATCATTCTGAGCAAGATTGATGATGATCGGACCAAAACTTGGGCCTCTAGTGTGTTCACAAGGTTTTTCAACAATCTGACCTACTGACCTACATAATGACCAGAAATGACCCATATTCGAAATTAACCGAGATATTGTCAAATGATCATTTTGAGCAAGTTTGATGATGATCGGACCAAAACTGTAGCTGCCAGTGTGTTGAGAGGGTTTTTCTATGATTTGGCCTACTGACCTACTTTTTGACCCGACATGACCCATATTTGAACTTGACTGAGATATTGTCAAGATGATCATTCTGGGCAAGTTTGATGATGATCGGACCAAAACTGTGGCCTCTAGTGTGTTCACAAGGTTTTTCTATAATTTGACCTGCTGACCTACTTTTTGACCCTACATGACTCATATTCGAACTTGACCGAGAAATTGTCAAGATAATCATTCTGAGCAAGTTTAATGATGATCGGACCAAAACTGTGGCCTCTAGTGTGTTCACAAGGTTTTACTAAGATTTGACCTACTGACCTACTTTTTGACCCTACATGACTCATATTCGAACTTGACTGAGAAATTGTCAAGATAATCATTCTGAGTAAGTTTCATGATGATCAGACCAAAACTATGGCCTCTAGTGCATTCACAAGGTTTTTCTATGATTTGACCTACTGACCTACTTTTTGACCAGACATGACCCGTATTCAAACTTGACCGAATTATTGTCAAGATGATCATTCTGGGCAAGTTTGATAATGATTGGACCAAAACTGCGGCCTCTAGGTTATTCACAAGGTTTTTCTATGATTTGACCTACTGACCTACTTTTTGACCCGACATGACCCGTATTCAAATGTGACTAAGATATTATCAAGATGATCATTCTGAGCAAGTTTGATGATGATTGGACATAAATTGTGGACTCTAGTGTGTTCAGAAGGTTTTTCTATGATTTGACCTACTGACCTACTTTTTGACCCGACAACACCCATATTCGAACTTGACTGAGATATTGTCAAGATAATCATTCTGCTCAAGTTTGATGATGATTGGACCAAAACTGTGGCCTCTCGTGTCTTCACAAGGTTTTTTTTTTTGGATTTGACCTACTGACCTACTTTTTGACCCGACATGACCCATATTCGAACTTGACCGAGATTTTGTGGTGGTACAAATTGTGTGCAAGTTTAGTTAAAATCAAATCATAAATGATTTGTTTTGTTTGTTTGATTTGAGGTTTAACGTCCCCGTCAACACTGTAAAGGTCATTTTGGAGACGTTGCTTCCAATTTTGTGGGACTTTTACCCAACATTGAGATGAAATGACATCTCAAGCCCTGTCGCCCAATGAAACCAATAGGGTTTATTAGCATGGACGGTCCGCCTCGCACCGCGGTTCCTGGACAGGCTTAGATCCTCTAAGCGGTTTACCAGTACTAGTGTGCGGGCCGGATTCAGCTCTGCGTGGAAGCATCATGCAGCCCATATATTTCTTCAAGCCCCTATGGGCGGGGGCTAAAATCATAAATGAAACATCTATCATGCAAACAAGACCAAAATAGGCAATTTTTGCCCTTTCAGGGGCCGTAACTCCGTAACACATGATATGATATGGCTGGTTCAAGAAAGGAACCCAGATCTCATGGTGGTACATGTTGTGTGCAAGTCTGGTTAAAATCAAATCATAAATGAAGATGCTATCGTGCGGACAAGACCAAAATAGGCAATTTTTGCCCTTTCAGGGGCCGTAACTCCGTAACACATGATGGGATATGGCTGGTTCAAGAAAGGAACCTAGATCTCATGGTGGTACGAGTTGTGTGGAAGTCTGGTTAAAATCAAATCATAAATGAAGATGCTATCGTGCGGACAAGACCAAAATAGGCAATTTTTGCCCTTTCAGGGGCCGTAACTCCGTAACACATGATGGGATATGGCTGGTTCAAGAAAGGAACCTAGATCTCATGGTGGTACAAGTTGTGTGGAAGTCTGGTTAAAATCAAATCATAAATGAAGATGCTATTGTGCGGACAAGATATTGTTTACGCACACACGCACGGACGGACGCACGGACGACGGACAAAATGTGATCACAAAAGCTCACCTTGTCACTACGTGACAGGTGAGCTCATAATATGTGGATCTCCCTTATCATCATGTGATCAAGTCCGAGAAATGAACACCCCTTTACACCCCACTTTGTGTATAGAAAACTTGGGTTTACGGGGGGAAACATTTTTCTTATTTTTACTCCAAGACATAGGTTGTGGGTACTCGTTAGAACCGCCTCAATGAGGCGGTTCTAACGAGCACCCATAACCTATGTTTGCGGTATAAAAAAGAAAAATGTCACGGATTTTCATCAAAACGTAGCCGTTTTTGAGATGTGATGAAATGCACTATCGTGCACGTGTATGTTATCGAAATGTTATCTGGGGCTATGGGTGAAGTGGTTTTATGTGTGTGTCTATCCCTTTGGTGTCTTGAATGGGAGGTGTGAGGGCTTTCACTTCTATTTCACATACCAAATTTGATTGACTTGAGGTTTAATGTCCCCATCAACACTGTATGGGTCATTTTGGAGACGTTGCTTCCAATTTTGTGGGACTTTTACCCAACACAGAGATGAATTGACATCTCAAGCCCTGTCGCCAGAATGAAACCAATAGGGTTTATAAGCACCGCTTTGCCTGGGCAGGCTTAGATCCTCTAAGCGGTTTACCAGTACTCGTGTGCAGTTAGTTTCAGCTCTGCATGGAAGCATCTATTTCTTCAAGCCCCGATGGGTGGGGGCATTGTACAGTTAAGGAAATATACTCCAGCCCAGAGATTGTGAGTGAATGACAAGACAGAAGAGGGCAAACTATATGCCCTGGCCGCATTTTGGAAGGGGCATATGAGCTAACAAAAAGTCAATGAAATTAGTCAAGAATCACATGATCTGTAAAGTCCATGCTTCAGAGCCATGTGCATTCTGTGGACCCCCAACTAATGAGGTGCAAAAGGTGTAGTTATATGGACTGGAAAATTTCTTGCTGAAAATTCATTTAAGCCACACCCATTTCTGTCTATCAACCAATTAAATTACTTGATGTAATTTATTGCTACAAATTCATAAATTGAATCAATTTGAATGTTAAACAGTGTAGATCCTGATCAGATGGCTTCTTCAGAAGCCATCTGATCTGAATCTACACTGTTTGCAAAGATAAGGGTTGTCGTGAACAGCAAGATAAGGTTTAAAAAAAAAAATCACAAATATGCATGCATACAATTTCTTTTTTACATTAAACCTACAGTATTTTTTGTTTGTTTGTATAGGAGTTTAACACCCCAGTCAACACTTTTTTAGGTCATTTTTGAGCCGGTCAGTTTACCTATCCACACTTTTCCTGGGCAGGCTTATACGTAAGCGGTTTACTGGTACAGTGCACATTCTTTCGCCAGAAACTTACAACTGTCCTTCTTGAATCAGCGGAAGGGAGAGAATGACCTTAGAAAAGATTTCATGATCAATCTCTAAGGAAGAATGTTGCCAACTTATTTTGTACTGAATGGAATCTTTCCCTTATATGAGCTTGGGAAGCATTCAGAAATTTAGGGGTGTCATGATCAGTTATTTTCAGAAAATTTATTAGGCAAATAATTTGAGTTGCTGCAAACAGTGAAGACCCTGATCAGATGCCCCATTCCGGGGCATCTGATCTGAGCCTGCACGTTTTGCTAATGATCCATTTTGGGGTTTCATTTCATCTATCGCGACGGAAATAAGGGCGAGGATTGTGGCCACGTAAAATCGATTTAAGCCCCACAGTGGAATTCGTTTCACTGACTGTTCCAAGGCGGTTCTTCTGTCGTGGTTTACTTTTGTTATGGTTTATCTTTGAGTGTGTGTATGGCTTATATTATTTTGTTATGGATAGCCAGTTGGCCATTTTGTGGGAAAGTAGCTGTCCTTTTGGCTTTCCGCTACTGATGTTTCCATAAGGGTCTAGTTGTTTCATGTTTGTGCTTCTTTCCCTGGGAGCTGTGGGTTAGTTGTATCGATTCCTGATCATTGCCTTCACTTCTAGTTTTCATGTATAAAACAAGATGAGGAATATAGGCAATGAAAACAACAACTTTCGCATATTTTATTTACATATATTCACTTTGGTTTAATAATCAGCATTTGTTACAAAAATGGTTTACTGTACATCAATGAATTTATTTGAGCATAGGCGCAACAAAACACACGAGGTCTTTGTAACCAGGAAAGACCCAGATCAGCCCCCGCTCTAGCTCCTTCACAACCAGGCCTCATACTGACGAAGTTTTTCCATGCCTGAAATACCTAATTTTGTAGCCTTTACCCTCATCCTGTTGAACACAACAACCATTACCTTTGCAAACAGTGTAGATCCAGATCAGATGGCTTCTGAAGAAGCCATCTGATCAGGATCTACACTGTTTGTAATGCAGTTTGTGATCTGAATAAATGCATTACATCAAGTAATTTGATTGGTAAATAGTCAGAAATGGGAATAGCTAAATAATATTCAGCAGGATAAGCAATTAATAGTCATTTTAAACAGAATATAGGAGGAAAAATCAAAATCTAAAAAGCTCAAGAAAAATCAAGAAAAAGTCAAGCCCTGAAAGCCTGATATCCTGCATATGCCTGAAAAATATGAGACCTGCACAACACAGCTGCTGAATAGGGTTCATGGAAATGACAAAGTCTTATCAGACTGCAAGAATGCACAGACTGATCTGAGATCTGTTGGTCACACATGTATTCTGGCACGCTTTGCTGCACCCAAGCTCATTTATTTTATTGGATGACGACATGGAAGTTGCAATATGTGAAGAGGCCTTTGCATTTTTAGATAGTTATACTAATGTATACAAGTCAAGTCTCGTGTGGGGAGGAGGAAGGAGGGGGTGCCTGCCGGGATCTACAAGAAGTCCTGCAGGGTTCTACAACAGGTGCTGTAAGATGAGGCAACAAGCCTTGAGTCTAAAAAGCCTCATAGAGCAGTGAACTAATCATATTTCACTGGTGCCATATGAGAAACAGAATTTTAATGTGTGGCTCACAGGAAGCCACTTAACTGGGAAATGCCCCCTTAATCTTTGCAGTAACAATCAAGATTATAGCAGACTGCATTTTTTAAAATAAGGTGTGACATTTCATGTGAATTGTCTGCTTGGCAGACGATTCACATGAAATACCACACCTTATTTTCTTGGCAGAGAATTCACATGAAATATCACACCTTATTTTCTTGGCAGACAATTCACATGAAATATTACACCTTATTTTCTTGGCAGACGATTCACATGTAATATCACACCTTATTTTCCCTGAAAAATACAAAAGACTCACTTTTTCCAGAATTTTCTAGTGTTTAAAGGGCTACCGTAACCGAGATAAAAATGATTTCTACAAATACATTCCTCAAGGTCAATAAATCGTCGGTGAACAAAGAAGTCTCTCTAAAGACTGAAAATGTGTGGTCTTGTCTGATTTTTCTCAGTTAGTCTACGTAATATTTATCCTCTTCACATGTCGCAGCTTGTTTAAATAGTCTCTTACATCACCGACTCTTTCTTTAATCAACAGGCAATATAAATAACATTCAACATTCAATAACAATCACAGTTAAAAGATATTTTGACATACACCTGAATAGCGAGGATTCCGGCCATGTCATTCAAAGCAGCTTAACGAATTTACGTTAAGAAAATCCGCCTATACAAATACACTGTACATTTTACAGCCGACAAAGCGACAATTTCCAGATGAAAAATTGTGTTATTTTTCTTATTTCTGTTCAAAATATAGATTATGGGTACACCTCAGAAAGGCCTCGATGATATTTTTCTTATTTCTGTTCAAAATATAGATTGTGGATACACGTCAGAACGGTTCTAACATGTAACCACAATCTATGTTTTTGAACAGAAATAAGAAAAATAAGGATGAGGCGGTTCTGACGTGTACTGTTCAAAATATAGATTGTGGGTACATGTCAGAACCACCTCGATGATATTTTTCTTATTTCTGTTCAAAATATAGATTGTGGGTATACGTCAGAACCGCCTCATCGAGGCGGTTCTAACGTGTAACCACAATCTATGTTTTTGAACAGAAATAAGAAAAATAAGGATGAGGCAGTTCTGACAGGTACCCACAATCTATATTTTGAACAGAAATAAGAAAAATGTGGTTTACATTATATAGGTGTGTTTTTATGATGACTTGTTCAAGTGATGGAAAGAGTTTAATAAATATTATGTTAAATACACTGGTATTTTTTAGCCTATGGTAACATGCATTTTTTTTTAAATGAGATATGAGGGTTGATTCAGAAGTCTTAAGACAAGTGCTTAAAAATGTATGAGGGAAACCTAGTAATTACAGATGCTGGCATTGTCTCGGAACTTTCTGATCAACCCGTTTACAGTGTTCACCTTAGCACCATATAACAACTTTTAACATCTTTTTTTTGGTTTTAGTTTTACCACCCTTTCAAGATTATTTCACTCATATCGAGCCGATCGTTAATCAGAGGTGGGCGAAAACCGGAGTACCCGGAGAAAAATCACCTGACCTTCCGTTGCAGAACTTGGCATCTCACATGTGACCCAAGCGAGGCTCGAACCATAGCGGTGAGAGATTTAACATCATAGCTAAAAAAACCATCTTAGCTAACAAATTCATTTCAGCTTTGAGCAACATGGCACAGATACAATCTACATCTAAAAATTAAAAACATTTATCATTATATAAAGAGAAATATGAAAACTCATTTAAAACTCACATTTCTGAAAGCATAATTTTCTGTTCTTAACAAACAAATGTGTAAACTACAACTTGGCCACAGTTACTTGGGTGGGGTGAGGGTGGGGGGGGGGGGATCTAAAGGAAACAGGGGACACCTGAATTCATTATTCATTCCAGTGACTATCCTAAAGTTTATATTTGCAAATATGCAGTGACTGATCATAGCAATGTAGACTCTGATCAGACTGATCATAGCAATGTAGACTCTGATCAGACTGATCATAGCAATGTTGATCAGACTGATCTGTAATTGTTTTGGGACAGGTTGTTCAAAACTAATGCTGTCATTAGTAAATTTACCATTTATCAATTAATATAGCAAATATACTAATATTTTTGCTGGAAAAAATGTGAGTAGCTTTTACATTTGCAAAAGCTACTCACATTTTTTTTTCAGCAAAAATATCAGTGTATTCCCTACTGGACTTGCCAGAACAATTAATGTTTTCCACAATTAACAAGCTCATTCTGTTAACCAGGCATTGAACATCTGGGCCCTGTTGAATATGTAATACCAGTTAACAGGGCCATATGCACAGTGATAATACCAGCTAACTGGGTCATATGCAGTGATAATACCAGCTAACTGGGCCATATGCACAGTGAATGAATCCTGTATGGGTTTACGTATAATGTTGTTTGTTAATCCTTAAGATGTCATGAAAAACTGGATCTGAGAATGTTGCCTGTATATGTTGTCTGTTGCACTTCTTAATAACTCTTCAATCATATTTATACATACAGGCAAACAGTGTGGGCCCAGATCAGACTGCTCCTGTAGGAGCAGTCTGATCTGGGTCCACACTGTTTGCTAAAAATTACCTTTAAAGTAACCGACAGAAGGCAAAGCAGACGACAATTGTCGTGGTTGGCATTTAATTGGTAAATAAACGGAAGGTCACTCACCTTAGTCATGATGCCCTACCATAGAAGATCAATTTCTATGGCATTCAACTGGAATCTGGCCATAAGCTTGAGAGATGTCATTTAAAGATGTTTCTATTTTTAGCTCTGGTGACATCTTGTTTAAGGCAGTGGAACCGTTTGAGCAATCCATTTCAGCAATTTTGGTACATGGCAATGACATAACAATGACCAATTGATTTGTCCGTTAATCCATGATACATTACTGTGGGCTTGACATTCAACTGAAATCTGGCCATTGCCTTGTCAAGAGATGTAATTGATTTTTTTTTTTTTATTTCAGCTTTGATGGCCATCTTGTTCAATGGAGCTGAACCATTTTTAGCAAATTTAATACAACTGGGAAATTATTCTGAAATCGGGTAAGTGGTCTGGAAGTCAATTGAAGAAATTGTTTATGAACGAATGGACGACGGACTGACCAACACAAAGCAGTCACAACAGCACCTGAAACATCAGGTAAAGTTTTCTCCGACAAATTATAAAAGATCATTCAGAATGTAATCTGCTGTTATTTTCCTTGGGGCTTTAAGGGGAATGGGAACATGTAGCACATTTTCCGCCATTTTTCAAAGGGAGACAACTTTTGGGACTTCCTGTTCACTATTCTATAGGCTCAGTCCCACCGAAAAAGGGGTCTACTCTTAAAGGAAAGAATTTGCTCCTCAGGAGCAAATTCTTTCCTTTAAGAGTTGACTCCTATTGACATGGGAGACGAAAATACTTTTGCAGGAGCTGCCTCCCCTGAAGGTGTCCCCAGTCCTCTTAAGAGTAAAGCTAAAAATATTTACAGAATCTACAAGTCTGTATACATGCCAACAGTCAGCCTTTAACCCTTATCCCGCTGAATAATTAATTTAGCCACACCCACTTCTAACTTTTAACCAATCTGGTTAACTGATGCATTTTTTTTCCTACAAATTCACAAGTGAATGTCAAATAGTGTAGATCCTGATCAGATGGCTTCTTCAGAAGCCATCTGATCTGGATCTACACTATTTGCAAAGGTAGGGGTTATCTGGAACAGCAGGATAAAGGTTAAACAACATTAAACTGATTAAATATCTCCCTGAACAAGATATAAATCTTTTTTTTTTTTCAAAATTTAAGTATCAGTGATATAAACTATACAAACAGCCTAGAAAATTCATGGGTTCTCAAAATAACCATCCAAATAAATACCCAGAGCACACGGGTATGTCAGAAAAAAAAGGAGAAAATCATGGCTAGATTATGCCCAATTATTTTTTACTACTGTATACCAATTTTTTGCAGCAAGTAATTCTCGCACATTGCCAATCCTGCACAATTTCACTATAATTATAGTAAAATTCCGCTATTAAGACCACCTAAAATTTAGACCAATTCTGCTTTAAAACACTTATATAGAAAGGTACAGTTATTATTTCGGTGAATTTCTTTCACACAATGTCCACTGGTCTTAAAGACCGCTTTTGAACAGTCCCAAAGGTGGTCTTAATATAAGAATTTTACTGTACTTGTTTTTGCAAAGCTTTATGTCTGTGTTGGACTACGGTATTCTGTAGAAACTCATTCTCTTGATATTTTTGTCCCCACCAAAATCATGAAATTTCATGCTCATAAAAGAAAAATAAGTTTTCACACTTTGAACTCTGAATTCAAGTTCTTGAAAGCCCTGTCATCAGATCAGCAACACATGTAATGAACACACCACACCTCTAAACCGAACTTTATATGCAAAAAAGTGGGGTTTACAGGGTTATTCATTATTGTCCTTATTTTTGCTAAAAAAAAACACAGATTGTGGGTACTCGTTAGAACTGCCTCATTGAGGCAGTTCTAACGAGCATCCACAATCTTTGTTTGGACTAGAAAAAGGAAAAATATCAAAAAGAATTTCACCTGAAAAATTCTAGTCCTACAGATAATAAAGATGCCACTGTATAGTGCATGGGTTTGTCATCTTAATGTTAATAGAACTATCTGGCAATGAATCAAGCTTTTTCCTTCTTCTTCATTACACAAAATAATATTTCCATAATAACCAAACTTCAAAGAAGCCATTAGTGAGGGCTTATCAAAAATGGGTTCTTTTTTCAAAGTATTCTACTGCATTAGTCTTACCCAGCATCAGAAACATAAGCTGCATCCCATTTTGGTTTGGTTTAAGGGGAATGGGCACACCTGACAGATTTTTCTGCCATTTTTCAAAGGGTGATAACTGTCGGGACTTCCGGTTCACTTTTCTACAAGCCCTGTCCCACTGAAAAAGAGGTCTACTCTCAAAGGAAAGAATTTGCTCCATAGGAGCAAATTCTTTCCTTTAAGTGTTGACCCCTATTTACATGGGAGACAAAATACTTTTGCAGGAGTCGCCTCCCCTGAAGGTGTATCCATTCCCCTTAATGGCCTAGTGAACATTATTCAGGTCATGTCGAGCCAGATTTATAGGTTACAAAACGATATAATGTAGTTTGTGTTGAAAAGTCAAAATTCATAATTCTCTTAGTAAGACTTAGACAATTTATAGTTTTATTTAAATGCAATCTTTTTAAGAGTTAACTGAATTCTTAAATAACTCTTTTCCTGCTGAACATAACAACCCCTACCTTTGCAAACAGTGTAGATCTTGATCAGATGGCTTCTTAACCCTTTACCACTCAGGGATTTTGTGAATTTCGCTGATTTTCACAGTGTTGCACCTGACAGCAACTTCAACTAGCCATTGTTTCATAATGGAAGGTCTGTTTTACACCAAACTCGGTATGAATGTTCATTGGGCAGTAGCCTTTCAAATGCAACCTTTCATGCCTTGATCATTGTTGTCATGGTAAAGAGGGGGCATCTCAAAGTTGGCAAAAAGTGTGTTTTCACATGAATTTTTGACCACATTTTAATCTTCACACAGCTGTCAAGGCAACAATTTAGGTGTTTGGCACTGGCCATTTTCACTGTTTGCAGCATGTTTTATCAGCATCCATTTTCAGGCATTTTTGACCCCAGACACCCTCAGATATAAATTTTAGCACCCAAAATTTTTCGGGATGTGAGGGGGGTGCTGCCCCCCTTCAATCCGCCCAAGAATATTTTTAGTGGGGAGGCGCGCGAAAAAACAGGTCACTTTTTTGCCCAACAAATCCTAAAGCAAACATAACTATCCAGGGGTAGAAATACAGATTTTAGGTGCTTCTGGGGCTTAAAATGGGGGTGGGGGGGTGCAGACACGTAAAAACACATATCTGAGTGGGAAAGGGTTAATCAGGATCTACACCATTTGTCATTCAGTTTTTGAATTAAACTAAGACACTAAATCAAGTTATTTGATTGGTCAATATTCAGAAATTAGGCAAAATTAATATATTCAGCAGGACAAGGGTTAATAAAATTTTCAATGAGGTATGTCTGGTTAAAATCTTTTCATTCATATGTAACAACGTTCCTGCATGCTTAAAAATTGAGGTAAACTTTTTCTTTCTGAAAATTAAAAAAAGAATATGGGGCTTGGTACATCCTGACACAATTAAACTTTGATGCCCAGAATAATGCTTAACCCAAGATAAGATGCCGAGAAAAAAAAAACATCTGAAAATGTCATCTTTTGATGTGTCTGCCACATACCTGCTTCGGTAGTATAATAGGTAATGATCTATCTTCTTCCCTTACTAACTCCAAGAACTCAATGTCGGGTAAAAGTCCCACAAATTGGAAGCAACGTCTCCAAAATGGCCTATATAGTGTTGACGGGAACGTTAAACATCAAATCAAACAAACAAAAACTCCAAGAAACAAAATTAAGAATGTTGTGGACATTTGTTAGAATCACCCCAGCGAACAAATGTTGTGGAAATTTATTAGAATCGCCTCGCTGAGGCGATTCTAACAAATATCCACAACATTTGTTTCTTGGAGTGTTACAATACCCTTGTATATTTCCATATTTCTGTCTGACCTTGGGCTAAAGTTTCATTCCATTGAAATTGTTGTAACAAATTTTGTCGTTATATGAAGTTTTGGTATAAAGACGGTTATATGTACTCGTTAAAACTGACTCTAATGAGGCCCAGTTGCTCAAAGCATTTTAAGCTTAACATGCTGTTAACTGTTTTAGCAAGTACAGTAAAATTCCTACATTAAGACCATTCCTACATTAAGACCACCTTTGGGACTGTTCAAAAGTAGTCTTTAAGACCACTGTTGAACAGTCCCAAAGAGAGGACATTGCGTGCAGTAAACACAAAGAAAGAATAACTGCAGCCTTCTAAATAAGCTTTTTATAGCAGAATTAGCCTTAATTTTAGGTGGTCTTAATAGCGGAATGTCACTGTATATCCAATACTTAACCCTTGTCCTGCTGAATATTCATATAGGCCACACCCACTACTGATTATCAGCCAATCAGATTACTTGATGCAAATTATTGCAACAAATTCATAATCTGAATGGCAAACAATGTAGATCCTGATCAGATGGCTTCGTCAGAAGCCATCTGATCTGGATCTTCATTGTTTGGAAAATAAGGCATATCCGGGCTCAGCAGGACAAGGGTTAAATTTGAACAGCTTTTGATGTCACATTTTTTTTCAGCAAAATTAAATGATCAAAGTTTTAAGGATATGTTAGCTCGGGACATTGTTAGTTTTGAACAACTGGTCCTGGATCTGCATCCGACTCGGCAGCCGGGTCTGAACAATATTATGATTCGTGAATCTACTGTGACTCTACTCAAGTCCCTTTCAAAGTTGAGGCATAAAGGTTTTATTTATAAATACAAAAATTTAAATTTTTAAAACATTTAAAGATCATATGTTCTTCGAAAGAAGCAGAAATTTTAAAAAGCCGATATTGAATAAAATACTACACAGTAGCAAATATAGTTGTACTATGTTACACAAAAGTTTGCCATTACAAAACCAGAGGTACAATACACGCAGGGGGCATATCACCCGTCACGCAAAAACGCATCGCAAACGAAGAAGTCATAAAAATTTGTTAAGGGAAGTCCTTCAGAAGAGAGTATCATACATGTATTTCATAGCTTTAGAAAACTGAGGATTTTTTAGGGATATTTCTTACTAAACATGTTGTGGGTACTTGTTAGAATCGCCTCATTGAGGCGATTCTAACAAGTAGCCACAATAAATGTTTCTAACAAGCATTGAGGCGATTCAAACAAGTAACCACAATAAATGTTTCCAACAAGCAACATCACGAAAACATGCCTATATAATTTTTACCCCCTTGAACCCCCCTTTTATATAGTAAAACTGGGGTTTTCAGGGGTAAACCCTATTTTTCTTGTTGATGCTCTAAAATATAGATTGTGGGTACCCGTTAAAACCGCCTCGATGAGGCAGTTCTAACTAGTACCCACAATCTATATTTTGAGCAGAAATAAGAAAAATATCACAATTATTTCATCTAAATAATTTCGATTTTTTGGAGGTAAAGTTTACAATGTATTTGTATAGGCGTGTTTTTGTAATGATAATGAAAATTATCTCTTAATTATCCCTCTTCCTCTTCCTTATCTCGCGCTATGAACCATATGCATGTGTGCCGTCTAAATTTACCAATCAACAACAGCCGATTTAACATGTTGATTTCCTGAAGAAAAATATCTCAAAAATGTTTCATTTTTACAGCAAGTCATCATTTAATCAAATGAATGGCTTTATTAATAAACTTGTTTTTAACCCTTAAGATGCAGAGAAAAACAACATCTAAAAATGTCGTCTGCTTATGACGTCGTCTGCTGAATTTCTTGCAAACATTTTTAAAATAATTTGGCATACAGGCATACAGTGTGGACCCAGATCAGACTGCTCCTAGAGAAGCAGTCTGATCTGGGTCCACATTGTTTGCAAAAATGAGTTTTGAAATAACGGACAGACAACAAAGCAGATGACAATTGTCGTGATTGGCATCTTACGGGTTAAGAGTGTATGAATAACTTTCAACCAATGGATTTCAGAATTTGTTGCAGTCCTCTGTCAATGTCAACTTTGACCTCTCGTCACAACAAACATCAACCACCCTAAAACATGCGGTTGAATCTTTCATCCGAGCGTAGGCTTATAATCAGGCGTCGTCTCTACTTCCCAGAAATGTATGAATACGACAAAATGAACAGAGAATATGACAATGAATTATATTTACATGACTAATGGAGCAGATCTGAAATCATGGTATGCGCGACAAACAAGTGTACATTAAACAAGATCGTTAGCATCACAGTCAACAACTTGAAAACGGCAACTCTGGCCCGAGCTGTTCAAAACCAACAATACTATTTTCACATAGCCCCAGATAAGAGACATTAGCCACAAGTTATTTTTCTTATTTCTCCACGAAAGCATTTGTTGTGGGTACTCATTAGAAGCGTCTCACCGAGGTGCTTCTAATGAGTACCCACAACATATGTTTTCGTGCAGAACCGAGGCACTTCTAATGAGTACCCACAACATATGCTTTCGTGCAGAAATAAGAAAACTATCAGTACTTTTCACTGAAACAAGAGGGCCATGATGGCCCTGGATCGCTCACCTGATCCATAGTGTAACAAGTGGGCCCCAGAGAGGGCCATTATTGGCCCCAGGGCTTTAATGTACATAATGTTGAGGGAGGTCTTAAAGGTGAAGCTTCATACCAAACATCAACAAAGGCTAAAATTTGAACAATCTTGTCAAAGGTCCACTAGATGAAGCTACACATCAAATATCAAAGACCTGGGCCTAGCGGTTTCAGAGAAGAAGATTTTTAAAGATTTTCCCTATATAAGCCTATGTAAAATCAAAGGGCCCCGGGACAGGGGCATTTTTTGCCCCAGCACTATAGTTTGAACAATCTTGGTAGGGGTCCACTAGATGAAGCTTCATACCAAATATCAAAGTTCTGGGCCTTGTGGTTTCAGAGAAGAAGATTTTTAAAGATTTTCCCTATATAAGCCTATGTAAAACCAAAGGGCCCCGTGGCAGGGGGGGATTTTTTGTCCCAGCACTATAATTTGAACAATCTTGGTAGGGGTCCACTAGACGAAGCTTCATACCAAATATCAAAGTCCTGGGCCTTGTGGTTTCAGAGAAGAAGATTTTTAAAGATTTTCCCTATATAAGCCTATGTAAAATCAAAGGGCCCCGGGACAGGGGCATTTTTTGCCCCAGCACTATAGTTTGAACAATCTTGGTAGGGGTCCACTAGATGAAGCTTCATACCAAATATCAAAGTTCTGGGCCTTGTGGTTTCAGAGAAGAAGATTTTTAAAGATTTTCCCTATATAAGCCTATGTAAAACCAAAGGGCCCCGTGGCAGGGGGGGATTTTTTGTCCCAGCACTATAATTTGAACAATCTTGGTAGGGGTCCACTAGACGAAGCTTCATACCAAATATCAAAGTCCTGGGCCTTGTGGTTTCAGAGAAGAAGATTTTTAAAGATTTTCCCTATATAAGCCTATGTAAAACCAAAGGGCCCCGGGGCAGGGGCATTTTTGGCCCCAGCACTAAAATTGGAACAATCTTGGTAGGGGTCCACTAGATGAAGCTTCATACCAAATATCAAAGTCCTGGGCCTTGTGGTTTTAGAGAAGAAAATTTTTAAAGATTTTCCCTATATAAGCCTATGTAAAACCAAAGGGCCCCGTGGCGGGGGCATTTTTGGCCCCAGCACTATAATTTGAACAATCTTGGTAGGGGTCCACTAGATGAAGCTTCATACCAAATATATAAGACCTGGGCCTTGTGGTTTCAGAGAAGAAGATTTTTAAAAATTTTCCCTATATAAGCCAATGTAAAAGCAAAGGGCCCCGTGGCGGGGGCATTTTTGTCCCAGCACTAAAATTTGAACAATCTTGGTAGGGGTCCACTAGATGAAGCTTCATACCAAATATCAAAGTCCTGGGCCTTGTGGTTTCAGAAAAGAAAATTTTTAAAGATTTTCCCTATATAAGCCCATGTAAAACCAAAGGGCCCCGTGGCGGGGGCATTTTTTGTCCCAGCACTAAAATTTGAACAATCTTGGTAGGGGTCCACTAGATGAAGCTTCATACCAAATATCAAAGACCTGGGCCTTGTGGTTTCAGAGAAGAAGATTTTTTAAGATTTTCCCTATATAAGCCTATGTAAAACCAAAGGGCCCCGGGGCGGGGGCATTTTTGGCCCCAGCACTGTAATTTGAACAATCTTGGTAGGGGTCAACTAGATGAAGCTTCATACCAAATATCAAAGACCTGGGCCTTGTGGTTTCAGAGAAGAAGATTTTTAAAGATTTTCCCTATATAAGCCAATGTAAAACCAAAGGGCCCTGTGGCGGGGGCATTTTTTGTCCCAGCACTATAATTTGAACAATCTTGGTAGGGGTCCACTAGATGAAGCTTCATACCAAATATCAAAGTCCTGGGCCTTGTGGTTTCAGAGTAGAAGATTTTTGAAGATTTTCCCTATATAAGCCTATGTAAAACCAAAGGGCCCTGGGGCGGGGGCATTTTTGGCCCCAGCACTATAATTTGAACAATCTTGGTAGGGGTCCACTAGATGAAGCTTCATACCAAATATCAAAGACCTGGGCCTTGTGGTTTCAGAGAAGAAGATTTTTAAAGATTTTCCCTATATAAGCCAATGTAAAACCAAAGGGCCCCGTGGCGGGGGCATTTTTCGTCCCAGCACTCAAATTTGAACAATCTTGGTAGGGGTCCACTAGATGAAGCTTCATACCAAATATCAAAGTCCTGGGCCTTGTGGTTTCAGAGAAGAAGATTTTTAAAGATTTTCCCTATATAAGCCTATGTAAAACCAAAGGGCCCCCGTGCGGGGGCATTTTTGGCCCCAGCACTATAATTTGAACAATCTTGGTAGGGGTCCACTAGATGAAGCTTCATACCAAATAACAAAGACCTGGGCCTTGTGGTTTCAGAGAAGAAGATTTTTTAAGTTTTTGGTGAAAAAAATCTGTTTTTGGCTCCTGTGACCTAGATGTGCAACGGACCGGAACCATTTGACCCATATTCAAACTTGACCGAGATATTGTCATGATGATCATTCTGAGCAAGTTTGATTAAGATTGGACCAAAATTGTGGCCCCTAGGGTGTTCACAAGGTTTTTATATGATTTGACCCGCTGACCTACTTTTTAACCCGATATGACCCATATTCGAACTGGACTGAAATATTGTCACAATGGTCATTCTGAGCAAGTTTCATGATAATTGGACCAAAACAGTGGCCTTCAGAGTGTTCACAAGGTTTTTCTATGATTTGACCTACTGACCTACTTTTTGACCGGACATGACCCATATTCGAACTTGACCAAGATATTGTCATGATGATCATTCTGAGCAAGTTTGATTATGATTGGACCAAAATTGTGGCCTCTAGGGTGTTCACAAGGTTTTTCTATGATTTGACCCGCTGACCTACTTTTTAAGCCGACATGATCCATATTCAAACTTCACTAAAATATTGTCACAATGATCATTCTGAGCAAGTTTGATGATGATTGGACCAAAATTGTGGCCTCTCGAGTGTTCACAAGGTTTTTCTATGATTTGACCTACTGACCTACTTTTTTACCCGACATGACCCAAATTCGAACTTGACCGAGATATTGTCATGATTATCATTCTGAGCAAGTTTGATGATAATTGGACCAAAACTGTGGCCTCTAGTGTGTTCACAAGAAAAAGTTTACGCACGACGGACGACGGACGACGCCGGACATCTTACTGTCACAAAAGCTCACCATGACCTTCGGTCAGGTGAGCTAAAAAGTGCCCCATATGGAGTTAACCCCTTCACATACAAATTTCTAAAGAATCCTTCCATTGTTGAATTTGCTCATGTGCAATCTCGTGAACTTGGAGTTAAGCCAAAAATCTTTAACAGGATGGCAAACAGTGGGGATCCTGACAAGATGGGCCGGCTCATTATGATTACAAGGATGAAAGGGTTGGTCCATTTTGTACCTTATTGAATTTTCCACCTTATATGCAAAAGGCGCCCATTTTGAAATTAAGGTGTCCGGTTTAGTTATTTTTAGAAATTTATTTAGAAAGTGGATGTACTTTCTGCAAACAGTGAAGGCCCTGATCAGATGGCGCATTTTGCGGCATCTGATCTGGGCCTGCACTGTTTGCTAATGACCCATTTTGGGTTTTCCCTGTATAAAATTGGTTAAAACACATCCATAGAAGTCTGATCATTTTATTTGGCAAATATACTCATATTACTGCTGAAAAAAAAATCTGTGAATAACTTTTGCAGAAAATACCACTTTATACTCATATTACTCATATTTCTGCTGAAAAAAAAAATCTGTGAGTAACTTTTGCAGAAAATACCACTTGCTACTCACATTTTTGCAGCAAAAATATTAGCATATTTGCCATATTTAATGATCAAAGTTTTAACAATACGTTAACGAACAACATCGTTAGTTTTGAACAACTGGCCCCTGGTTGCTTATTCAGCAATAATTTGCCTGCTTTATTGTCTGCTGGTTACTTAAAAAGTAAACAGTGTGGACTGTGGACCCTGATCAGACTGTTCTTCTAGGAGCAGTCTGATCAGGATTGACATGGCCTGTATGCAAAAATACTTTTAATCAGTTTGCATGAAGATTTAGCAAACGACATAAACAGACAACAGTTCAAGATGCAGTTTTTCCTTAGCATCTTAAATTTTAAAACCTAATGCACTCAACCCTTAAGACACAGAGAGAAACTACATCTGAAAATGTCATCTGCTTATGACGTCTGCTGAATCTTTTTGCAAACTTTTTGAAAATATTTTTGCATGCAGGCAAACAGTTTGGACCAAGATCAGACTGCTCCTAGAGGAGCAGTCTGATCTGGGTCCAAACTGTTTGCAAAAACTAATTTTAAAGTACTTGGCAGACGACAAAGCAGACGACAATGGTCGTGATTGACATGTTATGGGTTAACAATGTTAACTCAATGTCCATTTGGATAACATCAAAAACGTGCAACAGTATATTCTATATTATAGTGTTGGAAACCCCAACATCATCAGTTTTTTAACCCATAAAATGCCAATCACGACAATCGTTAGTTTTGAACAACTGGCCCCTGGTTGCTTATTCTGTAATAATTTGCCTGCTTTACTGTCTGCTGGTTACTTAAAAAGTAAACAGTGTGGACCCTGATCAGACTGCTCTTCTAGACGCAGCCTGATCAGGGTCCAAATGGCCTGTATGTTTAAATACTTTTAAACAGTTGGCATGAAGATTTAGCAAACGACATAAACAGACAACAGTTCAAGATGTCGTTTTTCCTTAGCATCTTTAATTTTAAAACCTAATGCACTCAACCTTTAAGAGACCGAGAGAAACTACATCTGAAAATGTCATCAGCTTATGTCGTCTGCTGAATCTTTTTGCAAACTTTTTAAAAATATTTTTGCATACAGGCAAACAGTTTGGACCCAGATCAGACTGCTCCTAGAGGAGCAGTCTGATCTGGGTCCACACTGTTTGCAAAAACTAATTTTTAAGTACTTGGCAGATGACAAAGCAGACGACAATGGTCGTGATTGGCATGTTATGGTTTAACAATGTTAACACAATGTCCTTTTGGATAACATCAAAAACGTGCAACAGTATATTCTATATTATAGTGTTGGAAACCCCAACATCATCACGTTTTTTAACCCATAAAATGCCAATCACGACAATTGTCGTCTGCTTTGTCATCAGGCGGTTTCTAAGTCATTTATGCGAGCAGTGTGGACCCAGTTCAGACTGCAGTCTGATCAGGGTCCACACTGTTTGCCTGTGTGCAAAAATATTTTTGAAAGGTCCGCAAAAAGATTCAGCAGACGGCATAAGCAGATGACATTTTCAGATTAGTTTTTCTCTGCGTCGTAAGGGTTAACGTAATGAGTGAATACATGCATTAGTATGGGGATAACTGTATTGAAAAGTGTCATTTGTGGCGGTAAACCACTGGTATTATGGATCGCAAATTTCGTTTTAGGGCATTGCTGATGCATTGCTGTAAAATGAAATTTGCCACCGACAAACTGACACTTTACTTCCCCAAATGACAATACTGAAAACATTTATCTCAGTAAAATGAACTTCTGATTCTAACCACTACATAAAAATCACATACATTTACACAAGTCATTCAAAAATAAATAGCTGCCAAAGAATTAACATACATGAACGAGACTCACTGCAAGAAATCCTATATAATGCCATACAGCCAAACAGATTAAGCATATATATCATGGTGAATCCTAAATATGCTTCAGTCAAACAATTCTAACGTGAAATCACAACGTAAGTTCTTTTCAAAACTTATGAAACCATGCTGTGAGTACTGCTTAGTGGTTACCATTGCCTCAGTGAGGCAATTTTAATCAGTGACAGAACATGTACTTAATTAAGACCAATATTATTTTGTACACTGTGGTCAAAATCGCTTCTGGAAAATTCAGTTTCCCCTCTCCCACACCAAATTCACATTTGACAGTGCCATACTAATGTTCATGTCAAGATAAGGTCACCATCTGAGTAGAGCTAGTACCATAGAATGTTACTTGACCTACTTATAAATTCTACAAGTATTAGCTTTTACAAAATGCTTGAGTCTACGCTTAGCAAACATTAATTTGTGTAGTCAAAGGACTGGAAAGTCAAATGACAAAGCTGTTCATGTGTAAGTGTGCGATTAAATACCGAAACTTGTATAATAGCCAAAGATTCAAAAAGTTGACTCCAGTTTCATACACAAGCAAAACTACAATCTTTAACTATGACAACCACTGGTACAAGGAAACGAAAAATCAGTAGAACAGATGTATCTGCCTTTCTTTTAGTGAAAACAAACTGAAATAGATGTACTGTATCATCAGAGGGAAGTCAACATCATGTGAACCCAGAAAACATGTTTATTTTGTATACGAATAGGGTGCGATAAGCTTACGGAAGTGTTCCGGTCAATCCCGGTTTTTAATCATTATAACAAATAACAATGATGACCAGTCAATAGTATATAGCATTCATCCAGTAATGACCTTTTCTTTAATGCTTCTGGAGCAAAAGTAAACGTTAGGTAGTCTACACCCACAGGCGTAGACAATAACACGGATGACATGCTAATAGAAAATAAGATTCAACTAGTCATGACCTTTTCTTAAATGCTTCCGGAGCAAAAGTCATTCTTCAGATTGTCTACGCCCATGGGCATAAACAAAAATGCCAACAATTGTTGGCATTTTAAAATTTATGAGCAGGACAAATTTTCATGCTCAAGTCATACCTGCCAACTTTGTGAAAATCCAAAGAGTGAGACTGCGCGCGACGGACCATTTTTTACCTTCTTTTTTAGTATTTGGCTCATGGGGAATTTTCAGGAAAAATTTGAAAGAGTGAGATTTTTTTTTTTCCTAAAAATGCTAAGGGCTTTTCCAGAATCAACCATATGGGGGTGGGGATGGGTGGCACCTTTTTCAAAGACCCACCACCCACAAAAATAAATTAAACCCCACCACCAAGTTTTAATTTTTAACCAGACCAAGCACCCAATAAAAAAGAAAGTTCTAGCTTACCCACCTAGCATAAAAAATGTGGATTTTTAGCAAGGGTGAAATGTATGAAACTGTGTACTGTTCAAATATATGTTACTTAGTTTTAAAGGTCGCTTTACAAGTCAGATACAATGTTTCATTTAACCACAGAACTTCATCAAATCTTATTAAAAACTGAACATATTTATGCTAAAATGGATAATTGATCAATACTTTGAGTGATTTTGCTAATGTTTTACGTTTTCATAGATTCATAAACAAAATGCAAGATGGGACATCGGTCGCCACACAACATTTTGGGTGCCTTGTAAAATGTAAAAAAAAAAAAAAATGAAAAAGATCGTTATTATGGAAGATTATTAGTATGTAATGAAGAAATTAAATGGCTAAATATGATTTCTGTAATATTTTTGTAACGCAGGGATGCCTCAGTATCTGATTATTCTGAGGACCAAACTTAGCAATTTACCGATAGATAGATTGTAGGCAAGATGGATAGTTTTGTTTATTTACTTGCCCAATAATAGAGTTGTTAATAATAGTCCAAATATACAGGTCTGTGACCGGGAGGTGATTTTCCAATAGTTCTGTATCCTGGCTCTAATTGCATACAATAGCGATTCAGAAAAGCCGATAATAACCAGTTCGCATAGGTAAATATCCGGTATGGCGAATTGTTGATCTAGGCGTGAGATGCATTGAAATTCGTGAGATTTGGGCCATTTTCAAAACACGATCGTGGGGGAGTGAGACACACAACAAATCGTGAGACTCACACCCAAATCGGGAGTGTTGGCAGGTATGGCTCAAGTGAGTTGAGCATAAAAAAGTTTTATAACCTTGGGACGCTGTCACATATTCTGACGACCGATTTCTCACGATAGGGCTCATTCTGTGGTCTTTAAATGAATGTACGTATGTACCAATTACAAGGGCATGCTCTCATCTTCAGACACGCTCTTGAGTAAATTCATCTTTCCAGCCACAGTTTTCACACTCACTCACATACAAACACACATGCATGCACACAAAATCCCAAGAGCCCCAGACATTAGACATAATTCCTTGCAATGTGTCTCCATTACAAACACACATAATCAAGCATCCTGCAACACAGATTTGTATCACAGGTAGATAAAATGCTTGCGTGATTGCAGGATTGAAAGAAATGGATGCACCTCGCACATTTTCTGCCATTTTCAACAAGGGAGGTAACTTTCATGCCTTTCTTTCCTACAAACTGAACCCCTCTAAAAAAAGGGGCTACCTTTTGTGAAAAGAACTGGCTCCAGGTCTACTTCAAAAATGGGTCTACTCTTAAAGGAAAGAATTTGCTCCTCAGGAGCAAATTTTTTCCTTTAAGAGTAGACCTGCATTGATTAGGGACACTAGAGTTGTCTCCCTGAAACAAAGTGTATCCATTCCTTTTAAACATTCACAGCTGCAACTGCACTGCAACAGCAACAATTGTGAAACTATAAAGAAACAAGGATCAAGAGGTTCTGTTCGCTCTCCTGAAAATTGAGCATTATTTGCTGAATTTGTTTCCCATCTGAGTGGCCTTGACCACTGGTACTTAGGTTCATGTGCCTTTTTAGCTTCTTGTGTCAATCTCAAAATACCTTCTGGAAAATTCGGTTTCGCCTCCTCCACACCAAATTTACATCTGACAGCGCCATAAAAATGTCCAAGTCAAGTGAAGGTCTAAATCGGAGCATATTTGGTAGTACTTGTCTGCCCAAATGCTGTATACCAAGTTTTAAGGACACTGGCCTTTTGGTTTATTGAGATTTTTATAACATTTTTAACCATATATCTGCGTAGCAGCTTTGACCTGGACCATTCGAATGTAGTTTTATCTCTCACAATCTGCCTCCCAGTACCAATGAAAGATGATACACGTCGAGTTTCAAAGCAATCTGCCCAGTGGTTCTGGAGAAGATTTTTAAGGTCTTTACCATATATGAAATTTAATTGAAACTGACCAAACGGATATAGAGCAGAAACCCTTTGAAATGTTAAAGGACATTAAATCCTAGTGACATGGGGCAATGGTCACTGAATGATCTTGAACTTTGGCACTAAAGAGGTTTACATAGTATCTATGATCATACAAATGTTTTGGAAGAATGCTTTGTTTTGCTCATTCAAAGCTCAAAGGACCGATTTTGACATTGCTATAAAACGAGGTGGTTCTAATGAATATCCTAAACATAGGTTTTTATGGAGAATTGACAAAAACTTTTCTTCAATTATCACAAAATACTTACTTTATCTGTTGTTAGAAACAGCCGTGGTAAACAGTGATCAATATTTGAGCTATCAGTTTCACTGTAGAACAATGCCAACTATAATCCACTTTAGGGCTTAAGAAATATGGGTTCTTGAATATTTGAACCCTTAACCCTTATCTTGCTGAATATTCATTTAAGCAACACCCATTTCTGTCTATCAACCAATCAAATTACTTGATGCAATTTATTGCTACAAATTCATATACAAAATGCCAAACAGTGTAGATCCTGATCAGATGGCTTCTTCAGAAGCCATCTGATTTTGATCTACACTGTTTGCAAACATACGGGTTGTCGTGAACAGCAAGATAAGGGTTAAGACGCCGAGAAAAACTACATCTGAAAATGTCGTCTGCTGAATACTTTTTTTTCAAACATTTTATAAATATTTTTGCATACGGGCAAACAGTGTGGGCCCAGATCAGACTGCTCCTACAGGAGCAGTCTGATCTGGGTCCACACTGTTTGCACAAAAATTACTTTTAAGGTAACCAGCAGACGGCAAAGCAGACGACTGTTGTCCTGATTGACAGTTTATGGGTTAACACAAAACTTTAAGTTGTAGGTTCAATTGTTGCTGTTGCAAATGCTAGCGCGAGTGCAATAACTCCTCTGTATTAAAACTCGGGAGTATTTAGCGCAATCCTCAACTGGTAATGAATGCGTAATTCAATATAAAAAAAATGTCTGAAACATTGTTTCGCATTGAATACACACCGATTCAACACTGCCTGTTGAGGCTCTTCTACAACCTGTTTACTTGTCGGCAGCATAAACATGCAATTAACTCTGCCGAACCACTTAAAAAATGACATAGACACACATCAATAAAATCCACAGTAAATAATACATTGCATTTCACTCTGAATCTCTTATCACATGGACCTTCAGCGATTGGCTGTCAGAATATTTTCCAAGGACTTGCTAAGAAAGCGGACTGGATAATAAACCCGAGACAGATTTCTCATTTCTCCATATAAATACACGACCTCTTCATAAAATTACTTCCGATCTACCCTTAAGGGCATTACTGTGAAAATCCTAAAAATTCGGACACCCTGAGGACTTACTGTAACATACCTGTGATCATTTTTTCAACTGTAAGAGGGAGATATGCCATTGTGATGCGGGAGATGTAAAGACTATATAGTGAAATTCTCAGTTCAAACGAGGGAGACTCAAAAATTTTACTAAAATTTAGCGTAAACTGGGCAAAAATTAGCATCAAAATGAGGGAGTCTCCCTCCTGATGTGGGAGGTATCACAGGTATGCTGTAATTCTTCTAAAATTTTAACAATTTTGTTTCACGCTCCAGCAAGGAGTCGGAAAGGTGCAGACAGAATGACAAACAGTGTAGATCCTGATCAGATTGCTCATTTCAGGAGCAAGCTGATCTGGATCTGCACTGTTTGCTTAGGCCTATCTGTCCCAATACTAAGGATTATTACGATAATTAGTTTCTGAACAGCAAATCCTCCCCGTCAAAGGCAGACCTGTTTTAACCCTTATCTTGCTGAATATTCATTTAAGCCACACCCATTTCTGTCTATCAACCAATCAAATTACTTGATGTAATTTATTGCTACAAATTCATAAACTGAATGCCAAACAGTGTAGATCCTGATCAGATGGCTTCGCACAGATAGCGGTTGTCGTGAACAGCAAGATAAGGGTAAAGAAGGTCTAAGTTTATCAGAACGGCAACAGGAAGTCACGAAAGTTACCTCTTGTGGAAAATACATCTTATGTTTTCAAATCTTTCCAAAAGTGATTTTATCAACAGGCAAAATTAACCCAAATCACCACTAGCAGAAGACATTTTCAAACTGAACTTTCTTTTCTTTTCAGCTTAAACAAGGTCTGACATTAACATGTGAATCGACTGCCCAGCAGACGATTCACATGTAATGTCAAGTCTTATTCATCTGATTAATATTTCAAAATATGAGGCTGTCGTCTGTTCTAGGATTTTATGTAACAGTTGAGTTAAAACCTGAATTCCATCATCATGAGTTGTCAATACAACTGCCTTGTAGAGACTAGCTTCATCCCTAAAGCAGCAATCACATTCTGCAGGTGGCATTTTAAAAAAAAATTGTTTTTTCTTAACCCTAAAGATGCTGAGAAAAACTACATCTGAAAATGTCGTCTGCTTATGTTGTCTGCTGAATTTTTTTGCAAACTTTTTAAAAATATTTTTGCATATAGGTCCACACTGTTTGCAAATAATTACCTTTAAGGTAATCAGCAGATGGCAAAGCAGACGACAATTGTCGTGATTGGCATTTTATGGGTTAATTTTTCAGAGAAAATAAGATTTAACATTGTATGTGAATCATCCGCTGGTACGCTGATTCAGATGAATTGTTCAAGCTTTTTTGCTGATAAATATTTAAAAAAAAAAAAAAAAAAAAATAGTAGATTGTCGTCTGTTCTGGATTTTTTTTTACCATTTTGCTTTAAGGATTAACTGCCCTTGTATCTTTATGGAGAAAAAAAAAATGACTCAGAATATCAACCTACAGCTCTCTTTCACAAAGCCTTGTGATCTTTATTCTGTTTTTATCTGCGTCCCTCCAACCGGCTAAGTTATCAAGTCTTTTTCTTGACAGTACAGTTTCACTCTCCCTATTACCTCCCTTGTTTTTTTACTGCAAGCCTTATCACTGGTATTCATACACTTGTATGGTCATGTCACACTGCTAATGAGATCCTGACTTGGTGTCCATTTCTGAACAAAATATAGATCTTTCATTTATCATACAAACAGCTAAGGTGGGTATTTTGTGAAAATCAAAGGATAACTTTTGTCAATTCTCCATAAATACCTATGTTGTGGGTATTATCAGAACTGTCTTGGCGAGGTGGTTCTTATGAATACCCAAAACGTAGGTTAATCCATTGTATGCAGTAAACCCTTTAAGGGGTACCTTAGCAAACAGTGCAGGCCAAGATCAGACGCCACAGAATGTGGCGTCTGATCAGGGCATGCACTATTTGTTAAACAGAATTTTCTGTCAAAAACAGAATAAAAACGGAAAAATAGGCCTACCACCTGTTATTATTATGTATGACAAATGGACTTGTCCAACATATATGAAAGGAAGAGTCCACTAGCATACAAAGGGTTAAAGATGGATAAATAAGGAAAAATATCCTTCAATAATCACAAAACACTCACCTTAATGTTTCCTATGCTTTAACTCTGAACTTTTCTGAACAACATTTTGATTCAGTTTTTTTGCCTTTTAACCTTTCTCAGCTTAATATATGGTTAAACTACACAAAAAAGCTTCTTTTTGAAACATTTTTTACACACTGAAGCCCTTTCTGTAGGGTCAGGACTTTTTTGGTACTCTGGTTTATTTACTTTAAATACCTGTTCTGGAGACAAATTTCCTTTTAAGCTTTCTGAAAACATTTTAATCCGCACAGCTTCTTGGTACAATATGTACATTGTACATTCTCGTTCCGAACTACAATATTCATTTTTTTCCTTTGTGCTTTTGCAATTTTTGACACTTTGGTTGTGTGGTGTTTACTGACACTTAATGTAACAGGCCTACACTTTGTAGTTGTAGTTTGTTTTTGTCTGCAGTTCTCAGGGTTTCAGAGTACATTAATAAATTCATCAATGTGCTTTATGGATTTACAGTGTGCCTCTTTCACCAAAGCTGGAAGCCTGGCTTGCAAGATGTCCATACCTGATCTCGCTTGAGCCTTCCTTACTTTCTAGGTACCGGGTATACAGCGAACTCATTATAACACATTGTTATAAAAAGAATCATATACCGGTACGCAGAAATTATTTTCTCTAACACTGTAACATGTAATGAGTTTTAACCCGCAAAGAACCAATCACACTGATAGCAAGACAACATTTGAAAATACCGTAATGATCCTTAGTATTGGAACTGATAGGCATAAGCAAACCGTGAAGACCCAGATCAGACTGCTCCTGATGGAGCAGTCTGATCAGGGTCTACACTGTTTGCCATTCCATCTGCACTTTTTGGACACCTTGCTGCCCCTTGAAACAAATTTGTCAAAATTTCAGGAGAATGACGCCAAGTCCTTAAGGTGTCCGAATTTTTTTTACTTTGACCGTACTCCTTTTATATTTTTCAGAGAAAATCAGGTTTGATATTTCAAATATTTGAATCATATGCAAAAGCTACTTACATTTTTCAGCAAAAACACCAAACTTTTACACATGTACATGCTAGAGGAGTTAACAATTTGACTACTAACGAGCTTTTAATGCTAACTAGGCTTTGAGCAACTGCCCTTGATGGCAGGTGATTAAAAAAATATCATGCCTGACTTTTCTTTCAAAAATAGGTAAAATTCACAATGACATCTGCTACTTATCTTGCTTGGTGCTCTAAGGGCTAACCTCATGGGTGTAAAAGACACGCTTAATAAGTTGTAAACTGAATGGACTAGCCCAAGCTCTACCCTTGCAGTCCCCACTGGCACGACTTTCTACCATGACGGTACCCAGCCCTCTCACTGTCCTGGGAAGAAGTTGTGGTACGTACAGTTTCCCGTTAATGTGAGACATTTACGAAGACTTGACTGATTGACAATATCAAAGACTGGTACACATCCATGTTGCACTCCTCACAGAATCGGGGCAACTGATTGTCAATTTATCACAATATTTAACCCTTAAAATGTAAAGCATCAACACAGCAGACAACATTTTCAATGACTTTTTTTTTTTTTCAAAGAAAATGAAGTTTTACAATCTCTGAAAATCACAATAAAGAATATATTGTCTGCTGTTATTTTGCTTGGCACTTTCTGGGTTAAAGCGTTCATATCGCCACTCAGTAAAGGCACCCTCTACACACCGAGAGGGCAGTACCTCTGCTAGCAAGGCGTAGTCCGTATGTGCATTGGCGGGACGTGTCCATTGGCTACACTTAAACCGTTCATATGAGCGTAACTGCTACTACTACTCTTGCTGCTTTCTTTACTGCCGTCACTGGATCCCCCTATTGCACTGTTGGGACTCGAGCAGGCACTCTGCCGCATTAAATCCCCTGACTGAGCAGCTGCCCCTTCATCACTATTTCCTAGCAATGGTAAATTACACCCACACACATCTGAACCAACTGGATTGTGATTCCAGGGATAACTTGGAGTCGGGTAACTCCCTGCGTCCGTAAAAATGTCTTCTAATTCTACACCATTTGACGCCTCAGAGCCTAAAAATGGCAAATTTGCCTCATCAATATAATCGTTAATTGGACCTCTCCCCTCGTCTATCTCCTCATCCATATCCTCTGTGACATCCGGTAATGGGTTATTTGAAGCCTGTTTTGCTTCCTCACTAAAGAAATATGACACTTCTTGGAATTTTTTGTTTAAATCAGGTAACAAAATTTCTATGATTTCCTTAAAGGTAGGTCTCTGTTTCTGTCGGAATCTCCAACACTTTACCATTAAATCGTATCTGAAATTGATAAAAAGCAAACATATATTAACCCATTGCATGCGGAACCCCTAGCAGGGTAACTTTACAAACAGTGCATGCCTAGATCAGACCCCGCAAAACGCGGCATCTGATCAGGGCCTGCACTATTCGCTAACAGAATTTTCCACTAAATATAAAATAACAAGAATTCTGCCGAAGGCTATGCCGCGCCTGTGGGGGTGCAAAGTCACCGAACCATGACATCTAGGCCAAGATCAAACATAGATGCTTGCATAAAAGGCTTGTACTAAGTATCATTAATGAAGTTCAAATAATTCTTGAAAAATGAACTTAACCATTAGGGTGAACGCTAGGGTGGTGGCAATATTTTACAAAGTCAGTGAACCATGAAATGTACGTCAAGGTCAAATATGGATGCTTGCATGTAAGTTGCCATCCCAAGATACAAGTTTGTACCAAGTATCATTAATGAGCTGCACGATGCTTCCACGCAGAGCTGAATCCGGCCCGCACACTAGTACTGGTAAACAGCTTAGAGGATCTAATCCAGGAACCGCGGTGCGAGGCGGACCGTCCATGCTTATAAACCCTATTGGTTTCATTGGGCGACAGGGCTTGAGATGTCATTTCATGTCAATGTCAGGTAAAAGTCCCACAAAATTGGAAGCAACGTCTCCAAAATGACCTTTACAGTGTTGACGGGGACGTTAAACCTCAAATCAAACAAACAAACAAAGTATCATTAATGAAGCTCTTATGGTTCTTGAGAAATTAACTTGACCAGTAGGCTGAACGCTAGGGTGGTCGCAATATTTTACAAAGTCAGTGAACCATGAAATTTAGGTCAAGGTCAAATATGGATGCTTGCATTGAAGTTGCCATCCACAGATTCTAGTTTGTACCAAATATCATTAAAGAAGCTCTTATAGTTCTTGAGAAATAAACTTACAGAGTCAGTGAACCATGAAATGTAGGTCAAGGTGAAATATGGATGCTTGCATGTAAGTTGCCATCCCCAGACACAAGTTTGTATGAAGTATCATTAATGAAGCTCTAATAGTTCTTGAGAAATAAACTTGACCATTAGGGTGAATGCTAGGGTAGTGGCAATATTTTACAAAGTCAGTGAACCATGAAATGTAGGTCAAGGTCAAATATTGATGCTTGCATGTAAGGTGTCATCCCCAGACACAAGTTTGTACCAAGTATCATTAATGAAGCTCTTATAGTTCTCGAGAAATAAACTTGACCATTAGGGTGAACACTAGGGTGGTCGCAAATGTTGACGCCTTGACGAAAGGACGGACGAACGAATGGACAAACGAACGGACGAAAAACCAGGCGCCTATATCGCGCCATGCTAATAGCAGGCGCAACAAAAATGAAAATAGGCCTACCACCCCTTATATGACAAATGGACTTGTCCAACATATAGCAATGGAAGAGTCCACTAGTATACAATGGGCAGGTATTGAACCCGTGTCCTCCTGATCACCAGTCAGATGCGCATCCGACTGAGCTACCATTTGAGCTACACTTTTGTTTGAATATATACAGTGAAATTCCGCTAGTAAGACCACCTCAAATTAACCCTTCTCTTGCTGAATATTCATTTTAGCCACTCCCGTTTCTGTCTATCAACCAATCAAATAACATGATGTAATTTATTGCTACAAATTCATAAATTATATGTCAAACAGTGTAGATCCTGATCAGATGGCTTCTTCAGAAGCCATCTGATCTGGATCTACACTGTTTCCAAAGATAGGGGTTGTTGTGAACAGCATGATAAGGGTTAAGACTAATTCTGCATTAAAAAGCTTATTTAGCAGGTTGCAGTTATTCTTTCTTTGTGTTTTCTGCATACACTGTCCTCTGGTCAGAGACCACCTTTGGGACTGTTAAAAAGTGGTCTTAAAGACCACTTTTGAACAGTCCCAAAGGTGGTCTTAATATGGTTGTTTTACTAGCACCTTTTTCGGGTTTGGACCCCTAGAACAATGTCTCAAAACTGGCAGTAAAATGCCTGTTATTATAATCATACTGACTGACTGACTGTTTGAGTTTTACGTCCCACCAACAACTAAGGTCATACGGAGATGGGACCTCGGTTTAAAGACTCATCCGAAGGTTTGGAGAAGCCGGGGATCGATCCTGCGACCCTTGGTTTACTATTATAATCATAACTTTAGAGTTAAGTGTACTTAGGGTAATAAAGGGAAATTTTCTTTTTTTCTTGTTACAAACATTGTTAGAATCGCCTCACAACATATGTTTTAACCCTTATCTTGCTGAATATTCATTTAAGCCACACCCATTTCTGTCTATCAACCAATCAAATTACTAGATGTAAGTTACTGCTACAAATTCATAAACTTTATGTCAAACAGTGTAGATCCTGATCAGATGGCTTCTTCAGAAGCCATCTGATCTGGATCTGCACTTTTTCCAAAGATAGGGGTTGTCGTGAACAGCAAGATAAGGGTTAACAAAGAAATAAAAATGAGCTGGGGCCCAGCATTTTCTACAATTTACGAGTGCACCCAATGAAGACTCAGATCAGCCTGCGCACCATACAGTCTGATCAGAGTCTTCGCTGTGTGCTCTAAGGATAGCTTAAAGCCCAATGCGCCTTCATGCAGCAAGAGAAGTCTCTGGTCCGACAATATGGATGCGCAGGCTGATCTGATTCTTCGCGGGACGCACATGTAAATTGTAGGAAATGCTGTGCCCTGGCTTAAATGTCCTTCTTACTCTTGCTTATTAAAATTTTGCAGCTTTTTTTTTTTTGTTTGATTTGGAGTTTAACAGACCAGTCAACACTAGTTAGGTCATATTAAGCCGGTCAGTTTACCAAACCACACTTCCTGGGCAGACCTGCTAGGGAGTGAGTAACCGTAAGAAAAGACTTCACGATAGATCTGCATGAAAGGGTGTTGCCCATCTTGGCAGGTATCAAACCCGTAACCTTCTGGTCACAAGTCGGACGAACATACAACAGAGCCACCAAGGTTGATTCCTCTTAACCTGGAGCGCCCCAAAGTAAATGTAAAACTTACAGTTTTGGTGGACATCTCTCTGGCGTATCCATTATTTTACCACTTCCAACATATCTCAACACTTCCTCATTGGAAAGTCCTTGATATGGCTGGGCAGCAAGTGTCGCCATCTCCCACAGGACAACACCATAGGACCTGAAGTGCAAGATAGTTCTTTTTTAACCCTCAAGACACCAAGAAAAGCTACATCTGAAATTGTCGTCTGGTTATGTCGTCTGCTGATTTCTGTTGCAAACTTTTTAAAAATATTTTTGCATGAAGGCAAACAGTCTGGGCCCAGATCAGACTGCTCCTATAGGAGCAGTCTGATCTGGGTTCACACTGTTTGCAAAAATTACTTTTAAGGTAACCGGCAGACGTCAAAACAGACAACTTGTCGTGATTGGCATTTTATGGGTTAAATTATGAGCTTTTGTAACAGTATGCATCAGTAACCATGCATTCAAATGCACTTCTGTATGTAACACGACATCTGATTGGATAACCTCAAAACAACTGTCAGAAACTTGACATCCTCATGTAATGTCGTTTTTCATAGGGTAGCATTTGGTTTTGCATTGCTCACAATGCTTGCCTCTTCGAGCAAATTGGTACAACTTTTAACAAAACAACTGAATAAGTGCATCAGAATGGGGTAACTATATTGAAAACTGTCATTTGGGGAGGTAAAACATGAAAAACATGACCAAAGTTGGCATTGAGAGCTTATCTTGTTTCGCACAACATATTATCTAGTTTGCACAACACAGATCTTGTACAGACAACATAACATCTTATGCGTCTGATTAAATTGTGATAACAAGATAATATGTTGTGCGAAACAAGATATTAAGTTGTGCAAACAAGATATCTTTTATGTGCAAGATAATATCTTGTGCGCAAAAGATATTATGTTGTCCGCACAAGATATTAAGTTGTGCGAACAAGATAATATCTTGTGCACACAAGTGCACAAGATAATATGTTGTCTGCACAAGATCTATGTTGTGGGAACAAGATAATAACTTGTGTGCACAAGATAATATCTTGTGTGAACAAGATATTATGTTGTGCGAACAAGATAATAAGTTGTGTCCGCACAAGATCTAAGTTGTGCAAACAAGATATGATCTTGTGTGCACAAGATAATAACTTGTGTGCACAAGATATTATGTTGTTCAGACAAGATAATATCTTGTGCCCATAAGATATTATCTTGTTCGTACAACATATTAAAATAAATTGCATGTCCCTTCAAGGGTTCCGTATATTACAGCAAGTATGGTATTCCAAGATCTGACTTCAAGGAATAACCTAATTAAAATAAGAAATCTGTCAAAGGCTATGTCGTGCCTGTGGGGGCAAAATCTTCACAAATTCTGTAACCCATGAAATGTAGGTAAAGGTCAAACACAGGTACGCAATAAAGTTGCCATCCCTAGATGCAAATTTGTACCAAGTATCATTAACCCGTTTAGTACCGAAACCACTAAACAGGTAATTGGAAAACAGTGCAGGCCCAGATCAGACGCCGCAGAATGCGGCGTCGGATCAGGGACTCCACTGTTTGCTTAAAGTTCAGTCATTTTCCAAATAAAGGGGGAGTTCCAGCCTATAGTAAATTTCCATAGGGTTCTGCCCACGCACAGATTTTCATGATATTGTGCATAATTACTGCTTGGTAAATGACTATTCAATATTTAGCTATTTCACTCTTATATCTGTTTTCGTTATAAATCTACAATGTTTTGTTTATGTCCACATCTGAAAGTAGGGGTACCCCCAAACTAGTGTATATATACATTCCACCTTTTGATGTTTTGGAGTTATTTTGTTCTCAGGCATCACTGTAGTCGTCTGTGATTATCTTTGTTTCACATTTAGCATTGTTTAGGCAAAGTTCGATACACCAGGCTCAATTTCATATGGAGCATACCCCAAAATTCACAACCATAAGTTATTTTTGAGTAGGTTTGACGTTTGATTTCACACTGTTGGAGTTCTTGTCACCCCATCATTTTAATATGAAAATTGACCATATATATGTTGAACATTTTATCAAACTTTCTTGAAAATCTGAGACCGGTAACATACCGCATTTGAACATTGAATAGTAATGGTCAGAGTTTTGAATTGTTTCAAACCATTTGTAGATATCAAATGGTGCGACATTTTCAATCGAAAAATTGCTCTCCAATATATAATAAACATGAATATATGTATGTTTATATGATGGTGTATAGTATGAGCTCATATATAATCGGCATTTGTATCAATTATGATGCCCTGATGAACACCAAAAACACAATTCATTTCGAGCTTTCATTAACAGTTCAATCAGATCTTATTTAAAAAAATACTGCATTCTAAATAGAAGTGGAGGTAATGCTGAAGCTTAATTTGACAAAGATTGTTAAAATGGCAAGTAAACTGGATGGTTCTGTAAACCAGACAATTTTACTTGACTCTAATAAGTATGTATTTAACTGATGCAGTGATCTTAAAAAGTTTGAAATGTCTGATTGTCATACTGGAATGACACAGGTTGCTTGAATGGCCAAGAATAATGATGTTTGTATTATGTTTCAGCCAGGTAGGTCGTAATAACACGGACAATATTTTCTGATCTTTTGGCCCACTGTATACACAGATTACTGTAGACAAAATGGTACTGTTGTTTTTTGGCTCACTCTGACAATGCCCCTTCAGTCTACTTCAATCGCACTAACTGTCACCTTGTAAGAAAGTGATATTCTTAAATATGATCATCTATGTTCTAAAATATGATCCAGAAAACAAGCAGTTATTTTTGGAAAGCATTAATTAATATAACAGAGAAGACTTAATTCAATTTTCAAACACTTTCACAATTTAAAATAGCAAACAGTACATGTGCTAG
Source organism: Lucinisca nassula (assembly GCA_963580285.1). Classification (NCBI taxonomy): domain Eukaryota; kingdom Metazoa; phylum Mollusca; class Bivalvia; order Lucinida; family Lucinidae; genus Lucinisca; species Lucinisca nassula. The sequence continues at coordinate 129,457,890 of OY757018.1, read as the reverse complement.
CAGTACTTTAGAAAAATGTGAAGCCAGCTGCACTGATTTTGATTCAGCCAATGTGCTAGTGGTACAGCAAACAAGTGATTCTTGACATTTGTAAATCTTCGCCCTCGTCCATTGGGGCTTGAAGAAATTGATTTGGCTGCATGTTGCTTCCACACAGAGCTAAAACTAACCAAACACGAGTACTGGTAAACCGCTTAGACGGACCTAGCTTGCTCAGGCAAAGTGGTGTTAGTCAGGCCATCCAATGTATATTAGCCTTGTAGTTTCATAGTGTGACAGGGCGTGATATATCATTTCATCTCAATGTCGGGAACAAGTCCCACAAACTTGGAAGCAGCATCTCCAAAATGACCTAAATAGTGTTAACGGGGATGTTAAATCGCAATGCAAACAAACAAACCAACCATTTGTAAAACAGATGAATACAGAGCCAGAAAACTTAACATAGATGACAAGTATTGCATACATAAGACTACATATGCAAATGGTATTTCAGCATCTTAATACAATATCAGCTATCAAATAAATGTTTTACAGCAACTTGCCTTCCATCTATATCATTTCGGGAAGTGTATGCAAGATGATAAATGTGCAAATACTTTCAGTGTGACTAGTTGTGCATTTATTTTGAAGACTAAAACATTGCAGCAAACACTTTTGCCTATGTTAAATTGAACCTAGAAAAAATACAGAAAATGCTTTTAATGGTCTCACAAAACCTTTGATGTGTGTGTGTGTGTGTGGGGGGGGGGGGGCGACGTGATGTAAGAAAAAATACCTATACATGGATTGATCAATAATAAGAACAAATCAGCCTGTCCTTTCACAGATGGCAAATTATTGACTGCTGTTTTATTTTAAAGAGGGAAATGTCAACAATAAAAACAATTAAGGAAACAACAGGATTATGAAAGTAATTTATTAAGCAAACTCAATACACCATTGTGTATTACTGACATTAATATCTTTGTATTGCGGGTTTAAAAAAAGACCAAATAAAATAGGGTAAAAAATATCCACCTTGTCTTATTCCTATTGTGTCATAATACATTTTTTTCAGCATAACCGCTTTTGCACTGCTGTAAACGCTAACACTCACCGTGATCACTGCATGAGTGCATTATATTTTTCTGTCTGCTAATGCATGTTCCCATCTACTATTTAAAACCCAAACTAAAACTCATTCTCTGTCGAACAGTGTATTTTTGTTTGTGTATGTGTGTGTGTGGGGGGGGGGGTGCAGGGGCGGAATTACGTAAATGCATATGCTAAGCTTTGCACGATAAGGTGACACTATATGGTCATAAAAATATAATAAAAATATACTCAAAGAAAATCTGGTCCCCTGATATTGAAAATGACTTCATCACAAAAATATACTTTAACACATATCTGGCAATCAAAAACAATGTTACCGGTTTCTGATTTTTTTTTTAAATTTGTTGCTATATAGAGGATATATGTGGCCAATTTTATGTGTAATATCTTGGGGTGACAAGATCAGTAACACATCTAACACTTGGGATAAACATTTTACTTTTTATAAATTTTCATGAAAAATTTAAGAAATTTTGTAAATAAATTCATCAGAAAAATTTAAAGACCTAGACACAATTACATTTTGTGTATTATATGAATCCTTATAGAGTTCTGTTGCCAATCAAACTAACAAAATTTGAAAACAATCGAGCTTGTTGATTTAAGAATGAAAAGTTCACAGGTGTGTATGACCTCTACAGGGGTTAACCTCAGGGAGCTCTCCTGAGAACTATAGTAATTAATCAAATAAAACAAAGTTATATATATAGTTGATAGACCTAAAGTAAACAACTACTGAAGTTTCAAGAAAATCTGTGCGTGGGCAGATTTGGAACTCCCCCTTTGAAGAAAACACACCCTGAAACCCCTAAATTTTGAAATGGACTCCTGCTATATATAAGGAGGTAGATTCCATTTGGTACAAAAAGGGTTAAAGCAGGCACAAAACAAATATGCTTACCATACATCTGACATGCTTGTAAACACACCATCCTTCAGTGATTCTGGAGCCATCCACCTTACTGGCAGTAACCCACGGTTACCCTTCCTATAGTAGTCTGTCTCGTATATATCTCTCGTCATACCAAAATCTGCCGCAAAATAATGAGTTTTGTACACAACCAAGTTAAAACTAACGTTGTCAATAGTAAACCCCTAAGTGAGTGAGTGAGTATTTGAGTTTTAAGTCCCACCAACAGCTAAGGTCATAAGGAGATGGGACCTCCGTTTAAAGACTCATCCGAAAGTCTAGAGAAGCCCGGGATCGATCCTGCGACCCCTGGTTTACAAGGCAAGTAGGGTAACCACTACACCCCTAAGACACCGAGAAAAACTACGTCTGAAAATGACGTCTATTTATGTCGTCTGCTGAATTTTTTGCAAACTTTTTAAAAATATTTTGCACACAGGCATACAGTGTGGGCCCTGATCAGACTGCTCCTGCAGGAGCAGTCTGATGTGTGTCCACACTGTTTGCAAAAAATTACTTTTAAGATAACCGGCAGACGGCAAAGCAGACGGCAATTGTCGTATTTGGCATTTTATGGGTTAAAACTAATGTACGTTGTCAACAGTTAACGTGATCATTATTGAACTTGCTAGAACAGTATATATTTTGACCACTTATGATTTTTTTTGACAATTTTGCTACAGGGCTTGAGAAAAACATTTCTGTAAGACTATTTTGAAATCAAGCCATAAGCTTGAGAAAAGATGTGACATATGAAAACATTTTCTATTTTAAGTTCTGGCAGCCATCTTGTCCAGTGGCATGTTTTATTGTTGCAAATTGAGCAAAAAATCCTATTCTTTAAGCAATGTAGACTCTGACCTTGCCTGATCTATTTGCCAATGTCCTATTTTTTCGGATGCTACATATAGTAAAATTCCTATATTAAGACCACCTTTGGGACAGTTCAAAAGTGGTCTTTAAGACCACTTTTGAACCGTCCCAAAGGTGTTCTCCCACTTGAGCGCACAAAGAAAATGTACCTGAACCCTTCTAAATATGCTTTTAAACTTTTAAAAGCTGAATTAGTCTCAATTTTAGGTGGTATTAACAGCGAAATTTTACTGTATTTTATGTTCCTTACCGCCAATTTTCACAGTCATATCTTCCCCTACCATACAATTTCTAGCTGCCAAATCACGGTGGACATATTTCTTATCTGCCAGGTAGGCCATTCCATCGGCTATCTCCCCAGCTATCTGCATAATCTCCTTCAAAGTTGGTGGCTGTCTTCCGTCATTGTCCTTTGAATACATAATTAAAATTCAAACTTTTTTTTTTTTCAAATAACGTAATGATCCTAAGTACATGTATTGGGACAGTATGGCCTAAGCAAACAGTGCAGACCCAGATCAGACTGCTCTGTTTTTATCAATAAACCCAAAGTTACAAGGACAAAACCTTTATTAGTGCTGGAGTCCATGTGACTATCACTGATTTGTAGGAAACCCATGTAACTTGTTTATAGAATTTTATAGCAGTGGATGCGTAAAAGGGTTATCTGTAGAACGTGGGATTGAGTCCAGATAGCCTTGGCAAACAGTGCAGAATGCGGCCTCTGATCAGGGTCTACACTGTTTGTTTACTGTACAGGAATTTAAGTGACAGATGCGGAAAAATGTAGTGTCTGATCAGGGTCTACACGGTTTGCTTACAGTACAGGAATTTAGGGAGTAACAAACCGATTAGGCCCATTTTCCCGATCTACACTCAGAGACAATCGACCCACCAGTACTCTCAGTGCTTTGATTTAGAATTAGGGATAATTTAGGGAGCTTGTTCATACTTGAGCCAGCGCATGAAAAAACCTAATAAAGACATGCGACCTTCAAATACTCGGATCAGTCTGCTCATTTACTCACTAAGACAAGAGATGCTGTGTATCTCTCTTTGAAAAGCCCGCAGGCTATAGAAGGTACATGCAATCAGCGATGGCTCTGATCAGACTGCGCGAATGCGCAGGCTGATCTGGGTCTTCGCTGGTCACAAGAGCCTTAACATAGGTTTTGTTGGGCGATAGCTCATTTAATCTTGCAAAGCTACAATGTTGTGTGTAATGTGGTAAATAGGTATCTTGAACGAAAAAATATTCTCGTACTGGCTTTAGTAATACCAATATTCTGCTGTTGTAGCTTGTTCAATTTGACATGAGACTGACATCTATGCAAAGAATAAATTAGTGTTTTCGCCTAATAGGTTGATTTTTGTAAACTTCTCATGAATTTTCAGCATCTCGTGAATGGCGACCTATTTACCGACCTCTTCAAACGGTGAAGATAAATATATGCATTCAGTCGGGTGTGAAATTATGATAATAGAGGTCACCTGTCTCATGTCAAATTGTTCAAACTATATATGGGCCCCGTCAAGCGATTTTGGTACTTATCGCCTATGCGAGCAGCGAAGGTTCAGGCGAGCAGTGAATCAAGAGGAACATTCAGACAGAAAGCCATATCCCTGACCCCTCTGAATGGCTGGGCATGCGCAGTTAAAATTTGTCATGACGGAATGCTCCAAGACACAAATTCGCTTGGCAGGGCTCATATAAATTCGCACATGATTTGCAACTGAATTATAACGTCGTAGATACCATCAAACCTACTCTGAACTATCTGGGGGTCAAGAAAAATCACTATTCTGCCTCATAACCCTCAAACAGACTGCCGAAAGATTGGATGGTGTCCTAGACCTGGTTTACAAGAAGGTTAAAAATTCCTGTCTTAAAGCTGAATTTCTTCTGTATATATAAACTATCATAATGATTTATAAATGTACCTCTTCATCTGGTCGGTGAAGTCTTAAAAAGTTCTTTAAATCTCCATTGGCCATCAGTTCCATTAGAACATAAGCTGGCTGCCCTTTCGACACAACACCAATCAGTCGTACAACATGGTGACAGTCAAATGATCTGTAAAAAGACAATACAGCAAACATCAAAGACTCGAACACCAATAGAAGGTATACCATGGTTAATTCAAACTCTTTCTTGAGACCCTACAGAATTTTCCCCATAGCTTAACCCTTTTTGTACCAAATGGAATCTCCCTCCATTTATATAGCAGGAGTTCATTTCAAAATTTAGGGGTGTCAGGTTGTTTTCTGAACTTGTAGCAAACAGTGGAGGCCCTGATCAGACGCCGCATTCTGCGGCATCTGAACTGGGCCTGCACTGTTTGCCAGGGTCCCCGTTTTGGGGTTTCCGGTATTAAATGGGTTAACACTGCATTCTGGGTATTTTTCTTTCAGCAGACGACACTTTTAAATATTTTTCTAATTTTTCCAAGAAAACTGGATTTAACATTTCATGGAAATGAGATGTCAAGTAGTGTTTTGGGAAAAAATAAACTGGTTGTTTGCTGAATTAGCCCAGAGAATGGTTGAGGTTAAAATATCCATATATTTAGAGTACTGTAATGATCCTAAGTATTGGGGCAGACAGGCCTAAGCAAACAGTGAGACCCAGATCAGACTGCTCCTGAAGCAGCAGTCTAATTAAGGAGCAGTCTGATCAGGGTCTACACTGTTTGCCTTTCCAGCTGCACGTTTTGGACACATCACAAAAACACACCTATATAATTTTGACCCCCTTGAACCCCACTTTTATATAGTAAAACTGGGGTTTCCGGGGGTATACCTTATTTTTCTTATTTCTGCTCTAAAATATAGATTGTGGGTACTCCGAGGCGGTTCTAATAAGTACCCACAATCTATATTTTGAGCAGAAATAAGAAAAATATCACAATTATTCATCATAAAAATTTCATTTTTTTCGGCGATAAAGGTGGCAATGTATTTGAATAGGCGTGTTTGCGTAATGCCTTGCTTGATCATGAAACAAATTTGTTAAAATTTTAGGAGAATTGCAGCAAGTCCAATGGTGTCTGAATTTTTACGGTAATTTGTGTGAACCAATGAGTATAGATAACATCTCTGTATTTCATAAAATATTATCCTATTATGTCTCTTGCTCTGGCAATTAACCCTCAGTGGCTCAAACTATTCCTGTCAATAATGCACTTAAGTATTTGTTATGTTTAACCCTTTATGTATCAAACGAAATCTTCCTCCTTATATATAGCAGGAGTTCATTTCAAAATCTAGTGTTGACAGGATGTGTTTTCTGCAAAATTTATTTGGAAAATGACTAACTTTTAGCAAACAGTGGAGGCCCTGATCAGACGCCGCGTTTCGCGGCCTCTGATCTGGACTTGCACTGTTTGCTAGAGTACCCGTTTTGGGGTATCTGGTACTTAATGGGTTAAACAATTCTTCTATTTGTACAAAATGGCAAGCCGTAAAAGGAATGCCAACCAATGAAAAGCGAGGATACATAATGAAGTTGGGTTTCTGACAGCCTATCAAGGATTTCATGCCGCAAATTTTTCATGTTATCCATTCAGACACATACCTGCCAACTTTTCAAATTTTCATTAGGGAGTTTCTGTGTGTCACGGTATTTTTCGATGGAATAAAGCGCGGTGAATATTTTCCCCAAAATTTCCATGGGGGAGATTTTTTTTTTTCAAACTAGCAGACACGCTCCAGTCCACTAGTACAATCAGAAAAATTGCATGTTTACATTTTATGTATTATCCAATAAATCACTAATATAATACTTAAGCTTCAATAATTAACAGTATTTGCAATAACTAAAGATTGTCTGAATACATGATCTGTCTGAAATTAGGTTCTTTTACTCAGAAACAGTTTTCATGCAATTGCAAGGAGTGCTTAATGTCTGACTATAACAGCCTTTATTTTGCAAAACAATTGTTTCTGAAGTGTTAGAACACTCATTACCAAATAACAATACAATTCTTAGTTTGAGAGATAAAAACTACGATTTTCGTAGTCACGAAAATACATGACATTGCTGATTCATAGGTAAATATTTACTTTCATTATATCTAGGAGAGATTAAATAATTGTTCAAACATACTTACATGAAAAGATCAGCAAAGGGCATCCCTGTTCATGCTCAAACAGATAAAAACCTGTTGGCAACTTGCATTTGTTTGTGGGTACTGGGTAATCTATCATTGGGTTAAAAATAGTCAATACAGCTATAAATATACTCAGGGTTTTTCCATCTCCTAAACAGATTGTGAAGAAATCCAAGATATTCCAAATGACTATCCACAAACAATATGGCTGATAAAAATACCAAGCGTGAGGAGGTGTAAAAATCATGATTTTTGCCTTATCTTGGCAACACGATCGTGAGGTCAAAATGCATGGAAAAATCGTGAAACTCACTCCTAATGGGTGAAAGTTGGCAGGTATGCAGACATCAAATTACATATGCAAGAGTATCAGAATAGCACTAAAGGGATGCCCTTTCAAATACTTACTTCATAATGGAGATCTCTTGAAGGAAACTGCATCTGTCGTGATCACTGCTGTTTGCATTTGTAGTTTTCACGGCAACCTTGATTTCACCTTTACCAGAGACAAGGTTTCTCACAATACCCTCATAAACCATACCGAATGCACCCTGGCCGAGTTCTCGTAGAAGTTCAACATTATCACGGTCCACTTCCCATTCATCTGGTTCATATACTGAAAATGAACGACGGGATTCTTATATAGAATGTTTTAAGAATGGTCAGGGCATCATCACATGCATTTGTATGAATAAGACAAACAGAATCATGCATTTGTGGCCGTTTTGGTATGGAAGTTATAAAGCTCACCTAAGGCTCACTTGAAATGACCATTTGTGTGAGGATCTCACACGCATGTCATTTCGGTAGTTAATAATGATAACTATCAAAGAAAGATAGCAAGAAGGAAAGAAAGATAGAAAGACAAGTAAGAAAAGATGCGCACCTATCAACAACTCCGGTTACCATATTTATCGCTTGTATTCGGACAGACAGGCCTGGGCAAACAGTGTAGACACAGATGAGACGCTGCAGAATCAGAGTCTACACTGTATGCCACTCATACAGCTATTTTTAGACACAACAACAGGTAGTAATTTGCATTTGTTTAAATTTTAGAACTAGAAATGGGTCCATAGGACACGGATGCCCCCGCCTGAAAATGTGTCTATGTTTGTATTCATCCATAGAAAGCTATTGACCGTGTTTAAGTTTTGGACCCTTTTTTCACATTTGACCTCTAAGTATGACCTTGACCTTGGAGGTAAGGACCTTGGTTTTGTGTGAGGCAGATTGTCTCATGATGGCCAACATTTCTGCCATGTAATTTCAAAATCCATCCAGAGATAAGGAAGTTATTGACTGTGTTTAAGTTTCAGACCATTTTTTTACCTTTGACCTCTAAGTATGACCTTGGAGGTACGGATTTGGGTTCGCATGTGACACATCGTCTCATGATGGTTAACATTTCTACAAAGTAATTTCAAAATCCATCCAGAAATAAGGAAGTTATTGACTGCGTTTAAGTTTCGAACCCTTTTTTGACCTTTGACCTCTAAGTATGACCTGGTTTTTGCACGTGACACGTCCTCTCATGATGGTTAACCTTTCTGCAGAGTAATTTTAAAATCATCCAAGAAATAAGGATGTTATTGACTGCATTTAAGTTTCGGACGCACAGACGGACGGACAGACAGGGGCAACGCTATATGCCCTTTCCACCATTCTTGGAATGGCGGGGGCATAAAAAGTTGTGTATGGCGTTGAGGAGTCCGAATACTTGGGGTAAATACAGTACTAAGAATTCCAGAGGTGTCTGGACCAGATGAGGAGTACCAAGAATATTTAAAAGATATTTTCGCTTATTTCTTGTCATTGGACGTTTTAAGTACTGGGACAGATAGGCCTGAGCTCCTGATGGAGCAGTCTGATCAGGGTCTACACCAGGGCTCGAGAAAATGTCGGTTTTCCCGTTCTGGACCGAATTTGCCTTCCATAAACCGATTTTGACTTCAGAAGAAGATTAAAAAATCGGTCCACAATTCTATAACATTTTTAAAAAATCGGTTTGAAAATTTTCGCTAAATCATTATGTTGTAATAACAAGCTGACCGTTTGCCACTGATAATCCAAGCATGTACACAAAATACGCCTACAGCTCAAGGTGTTAGACCGGTTCATTATCTAACTAGGTGAAAAATGGACAAGTCCACGTCAGGTTCTTTGATCTTATCGCAGCGAAATTTGACCCGTGTGTCAAAATTATTAAACCGTGAAACACTGGCCTCAGGCGTTATCGGCAAGCTGGCAAGGTGAGAAAATTAGGTCAATCAATGCAGGACATACGCTAGTTTGTTTACACAAGTCATTAATTTATGGTTTACTGTAGAACCAGTATTTGAATATAAATTTTTTTTTTTTTTTTTTTTTTTCACAGGCCGCAATTTTCAATACACACCTGTCATGTCTGAACATTGAGTGTTATGCCTTCGAGGGAAAATGCCTTATTTCACCCATTCTAAACGATATTTGTATTTAAGAAATGGACTCCTTTGAAACCAATAACATAAACCACGTGTGTATTGCGCCCTTGAATGAATTAAAATGAAAACGCATGGCGTGATTTGCCGATCACGTGGCTTCAATATCGGTCATCATTTGTAGACAAAGCGATTTGTTTCAGGCTTGTGTAATCGTGAAATATGTATTTATATTCTTTAAAACTCAGTTCGGCCATGTAAATTTCAATGTCTCTCGTTCGTTCATGTTTTGGTTCGAGATTAGAGAAATGTTTTTAGATTTTTAAACCTGTTCAAAGCGATTTTTTAGAAATACGCTCTATTAAAATCAATGACATAAAACAGGTGTGTGTGTTATGTCCTTGACTGCATTAATGTGTATTGTGTAAACGGAAACCGTATGACGTCATTTTCCGACCATGTGGCTGCAAAATCGGTCGCCATTTGTAAACAAAGCAATTTGGGCAAAATAAAATGCATGAAATAAGAGAAATATTTTAAAGGTTTATATAGTGACCATCGAACTGGTCTTTTGACTGCCCCACATCGGTTGTTTCCATTTAGCAGTCTTCAGGTTCTGTGTGACCCGGATATTGGGAAAATGAAAGTAGATGAAATCTGAACGATGTGAGCAATAATTGCTGTTTATAATCGAGATACTGGTGCTCATATCCGTTGACAAGTGTAAGAGCAACACTGGTATGTCATTTGTGATGCTAATAACACATTTTGAAATAGCAAATCACCAAGGACGTTTACGGAAATTACCGAAACCGATCGGCAATTTCCGTAATTTTTGGCGAAATCTGGCTGGACCGATTTGGATTCTTCAGTTTCTCGAGCCCTGGTCTACACTATTTGCCATTTCTTCTGTACTTTTTGGACTCCTTACTGGATCATGAAACAAATTTGTTAAACATTTAGGAGAGTTACAACATGTCCACTAGATGTCAAAATTTTTAGGATTTTTACGGTAAAGTTCATGTCAGAGCTAGAGAGAAGAAAAGTCTTTTCTTTCAGAGCAGCTCTTATAAATGGAAATGAAGTAGTTGGAGATATCAGAGACTTCTGAATACAGGTTCCCCCTCGTAACCTCAAACTATGGTGTATGAATGTTCTTGGTGTATGAATGTCATTTGACGTGTCACCAGTAACAATTCTGATTCTGATTAATGATATCTCAAACTATAAATAGAACTAAATTTTTATCCCTGTTGCTTTGATAAGCTATACCTTTCTCCTATTTTGACAACTTTTATCTCAAAATACTGTTATCTCAAACTAAATATTCTGGAATTTGTGATAATCATGGATTTTTGTTTGTATTTTTGGAACTTGAGATAAAGCTGGCCTTTTGTATTTTTCATTATGCACGACACAGTACATCACGAAAACACGCCTATATAGTTCTAACCCCCTCGAACCCCACTTTTAGATACTTAAACTGGGGTTTACAGGGGTATACCTCATTTTTCTTATTTCTGCTCTAAATATAGAAAGTAGTTACTCGTAAGAACCTCGATGAGGGGGTTCTAACAAGTACCTACAGTCTATATTTTGAGAAGTAATAAGAAAAATATCACAATTTTTCATCTTATTTTTTTTCATTTTTACGGTGGTAAAATTTACAGTGTATTTGTATAGGTGTGTTTTCTTAATGATGAGTGATGCACTTATCACTATCAAAACCTTACCAAAGTCCATGATGTAGTCCGGATTAACAGATGTTGTGGGCTTGGGTGCATCACCAAACCTGAAAGGCAGAAATTGATATTAATTCTTACCATGCTGAATATTTCAATATGCTACTGTTCTCAAAAGAAATTAGCCATTCATATTGCACGATTTCATTTAAGAAATAATCTCCACGTACCGTGTGTTATCGTGATTAACACACGGCGTTGGAGGGCAGATTGCGAAATATTAATTCACGACGGCGAAGCCGGAGTGAATTAATATTCGCATCTGCCCGACAACACCGTGTGTTAATCACGATAACACACCGGGTGCGTGGAAATTATTTCGATTCTAACATGATGCTAAACTGAAATACAGTAGTAACAAAGCGTTATCTTGGGGACTATTTTGCAGCGGATGTCGACAGAAGGAAATGTTTACATGCAACGTCACGATGACGCCAAAATGCACGCACCACGTTGACGACGTGAATTATCGCATATTTGCAAACGCTGACGTTTCCACTGGGTTCAATGGGAAAAACGTTAACGTCATGTTAGAATTTTTTATACAGGGCAGTCCATTTATAACTCTATGTTTGGGATGCATAGAACAGGACCGTGTTACAAGTGAACCATGTTATAAAGGGATAATTTTATACAGAAATTATTGTAAAATGATAATTTGGGAGGCAAGGCCTGGCCATGTTATAACCAAAACCGTGTTATAATGAGTAGAGTACTAAAGGGACTTATGGTCTAAAATTTTTAGTAAGGGTAAAATGTTAGGGAACTACTGTGAAATTCCACAATTAAGACCACCTAAAATTAAGACTAATTCTGCTATAAAAAAATTATTTAGTAAGTTGCAATTATTCTTTGTTTGTGTTTTCTGCATACAGTATCCTCTGGTCAAAGACCACCTTTAGGACTATTCAAAAGTGGTCTTAAAGACCACTTTTGAACCGTCCCAAAGGTGGTCTTAATATAGGAATTTTATGGTACTATGGTTATGACGAGGGTCCTCTGAACTGTACTTACTTCCTCTTGAATACTATCCAGACTATAAGAACTGTTACCAGGACAACGAAGACGAGACAGGCAAAGATGATTGCTATCATTACTTCCTTCGACATCTCCCCATCTAAAAAACAGAACACAAAATTACGTAACTTTCTGGGTTCAGTTGTTCAAAGCATCGTTAGCTTAACGAGCTTGTAAGCGGTCAAAGTGTTAACTGTATGTTTGAATTGGGGTTTAACGTCCCTGTCAACACTATTTAGGTCATTTTGGAGATGTTGCTTCAAATTTTGTGGGACTTTTACCCAACATTTAGGTGGAATGACATCTCAAGCCCTGCCACCCAATGAAACCAAACGCCTTATGTGCATTGGACGATCTGACTCACACCGCTTTGCCTGGACAGGTTTAGTCCTTCTAAGCGGTTTACCAGTACTTGTGTGCAGCCCAATCTATTTCTCCAAGCCCCGATGGGCGGAGGCAAAATTGTTAACTGTTCTAGGAAGCAAAATATCTAAATTTCTGGTATTTTTGCTGAAAAAAAATGTGAGTAGCTACTTACATTTTTAAAAAAAAAAAAAATATTAGTAATATAATTATGCCATATTAATGAGCAAAGTGTTAACAATTTGTTTACTATTGATGGCGTTAGTTTTGAACAATTGGCACCACATCAGGAAAACACACCTATATAATTTTAACCCCCCTTGAACCCCATTTCTATATGGTAAAACTGGGGTTTACAGGGGTAAACCTTATTTTTCTTATATATGCTCCAAAATATAGATTGTGGGTACTTGTTAGAACCGCCTCAACGAGGCAGTTCTAACGAGTACCTACAATCTATTATTTTTAGAGCAGAAATAAGAAAATTAACACAATTTTTCATCTTGAAATTTTCATTTTTTCGGTGATAAAGGTTACAATGTATTTGTATAGGCGTGTTTTCGTAAAAAAATATAAAATCATAGCTCCAGATAAGGATTAACCCTTCTCTTGCGGAATATTCATGTTAGACACACCCATTTCTGACTTTGAACCAATCAGATTTCCTGATGTAATTTATTCTTACAAATTCTTAAACTGAATGTCAAACAGTGTAGATCCTGATCAGATGGCTTCTTCAGAAGCCATCTGATCTGGATCTACACTGTTTCCAAAGATAGGGGTTGTCGTGAACAGCATGATAAGAGTTAACAATAATTTTTTTTTATTTCTCTATAAAAACGAGTGAAGAATCCTCAAGGTGCACATTAGAAACCAATGGAACATAACATACCTCCAGATCAGGCGCTTTTTTCATCCCAAAAGAACTGATATTTTTCTTATTTCTGCATTAAAACATGTTGTGGGTACTCATCAGAGGCGCCTCAGCGAGGCACTTCTAATGAGTACCCACAACATACATTTTCATGCAGAAATAAGAAAAATAATTTGTGGATTAGATAAACCTTCTTATCTGGGGCTCTGCATGACAAATGTGCAATCTGATCAGAGTCCTCCCCATCAACACATCTTCTTAGACTCACTTTTGCTTAATTCTGTTACTTTTGTTTGGAGTTCAACCCTTTATCTTCCTCCTCATATATGGCAGGAGTCCATTTCAAGATTTAGATAGAAGTCTCCATGGTGTAGTGGTTATGCTACTCGCCTTGTAAACCAGGGGTCACAGGATCAATCATGGGCTTCTCCAGACTTTCGGACGTGTCTTTAAACCAAGGTCCCGTCTCCGTATGACCTTAGCTGCTGGTGAGACAAAAAACTCAACCACTCAAAATTTAGGGGTTTCAGGTTGTGGTTTCTTCAAAATTTATTTGAGAAATGGCTTAACTTCTTGCAAACAGTGTAGGCCCTGATCAGATGTCGTGTTCTGCGGCGTCTGATCTGGGCCTGCACTGTTTGCTAAGGTACCCCTTTAGGGGTTTCCCGCATGCAATGGGTTAACAGCTTATCAACAGTATTAACCCTTCTCTTGCTGAATATTCATTTAAGCCACACCCATTTCTATCTATCAACCAATCAAATTACTTGATGTAATTTATTGCTACAAATTCATAAACTGAGTGCCAAACAGTGTAGATCCTGATCAGATGGCTTCTTCAGAAGCCATCTGATCTGGATCTACACTGTTTGCAAAGATAGGGGTTGTCGTGAACAGCAAGATAAGGGTTAAGGCCATACTCAGCAGTTTAATTTAACTAACAACACTTTTCCTTTGTTGTCTGAGACTGAAGCGGTCAGCCAGTACAGTGTAGACTAATCGGGAGCCTGTGGTTTAAAACTAACAATGTCTTAAAAAGATCAGCTCAGGTGAGATAACAGGTGAGCTAATAACCCTAGGGCCAGATTCTATAGCTGCTCTGAAACTCTGAAGCCAGACTTTCTTGTGATGGGCTTCCATAACAAGTTAAAGCTCAAAACATTTATTCTTACCACCAAAATCTGGAATGTTAAAGGACAGTGGATCTGTCCAGGAACCATTTCCTGCCAGTGAAGTAGCACGTAATCTGAAGGTGTAGTTTCCAGCATCCAGATTCTCCAGGGTGTGACCTTTCTTGCCGACATCACGAAACATCTTATAGGTAATACAGATCAGCGTCGGTTTCACCTAAAAACATGAACAATTTATACCGAATCATAGCAACAGTTAAGGTTCATAGTTTGTGATAACTGAGGGGTAGTTTTTGTCAACTCTCCATCATATGGTTATCTTGCTGAATATTCATTTAAGCCACACCCACTTCTGTCTATCAGCCAATCAAATTACTTGATGTAATTTATTGCTACAAATTCATAAACTGAATGCCAAACAGTGTAGATCCTGATCAGATGGCTTCTTCAGGAGCCATCTGATCTGGATCTGCACTGTTTGCAAAGATAGGGGTTGTCGTGAACAGCAAGATTAGGGTTAAAAGTTCAGTTTCTACCCGATACAAATGTCTTAACCCGAGTCTAACAGGATTAGGTATGTATGTGCAGACACACATACAGAAGGATGTACATATGTACACCCGTACACACATAGGGAAAACCGATGAAGTTTTTGAAGGGGCTGAGCTTATAGGCAAGTAATCATGGGGTTCCAGGAGTTTTCTATCTTACATGGACGGGCCAGGTTCTCCAATCCGCTTAACCCTTATCCTGCTGAATAAATTAATTTAGCCACACCCATTGTTGACTAGCAACCAATCAAATAATTTGACATATTGTATTCATTCAATTCACAAACTGCATGACAAACAGTGTAGATCCTGATCAGATGGCTTCTTTAGAAGCCATCTGATCTGGATCTACACTGTTTGCACAGGCAGGGCTTGTCATGTTCAGCAGGAAAAGGGTTGAATTGTTTTAAATGTAGACATAAAGCTCTTTTATAACAATGTACCCTGCCCATTACAACATAGTTTTGCATATAAATCAGTTAAAAGATGGATCCCTCGTCTTTACATTTCAACATGGTTTTGAATATAAATCAGTTAAAAGATGGATCCCTCGTCTTTACATTTCAATATGGTTTTGGATATAACAGTATTAAGATGGATACCAGAAAATTGTCTGTTTGTTTGAATTGAAGTTTAATGGCCCAGTCAACACTATTTAGGTCATTTTTGAGCCGGTCAGTTTACCTATCCACACTTTTCCTGGGCAGGCTTATACGTAAGCAGTTAACCAGTACAGTGCACATTCTTTCACCAGAAACCGACAACTGCCCTTCTTGGATCTGCTGAAGGGAGAGAATGACAGTAGAAAAGATTTCATGATCAATCTCCACGAAAGAATCTTGCCGACCCAGCCAGGTATCGAACCCGCCTCCTCCTGATCACCAGTCAGACGCACATCCGACTGAGCTACCGAGGCCGGCGGATCCCAGAAAATACACATAAGCCACTTTATAACACTGTTCATTATAACATGTTAAGCAGGGCTCTAGAAACTGAAGAATCCAAATCGGTCCAGCCAGATTTCGCCAAAAAATTACGGAAATTGCCGATCGGTTTCGGTAATTTCCGTAAACATCCTTGGTGATTTGCAATTTCAAAATGTGTTATTAGCGTAACGAATGACATACCAATATTGCTCTTACACTTGTCAACGAATGTAAGCACCAGTATCTCGATTATAAACAGAAATTATTGCTCACATAGTTCAGATTTCATCTACTTTCATTTTCTACGCCAGATTTCATCTACTTTCATTTTCCCAATATCCGGGTCACTCAGCACCTGAAGACCGCTGGCGTAGTGCAGTCAAAGATCAGCTCGATGGTCACTATATTTTTTGCTCTTTTTTTAAAACCTTTAAAATATTTCTCATATTTCACGCATCTTTATTTTGCCAAAATTGCTTTGTTTACAAATGGCGACCGATTGCAGCCACGTGGTCGGAAAATGACGTCATACCGTTTCCTTTTACACAATACACATAAATGCAGTCACGGACGTAACACACACTCACCTGTTTTATGTCACTGATTTTACTAGAGCGGAAATCGTTACAAAAATCGTTTTGAACGGGTTAAAAAATCGAAAAACATTTCTTTACTCTCAAACCAAAACATGGCCGAACGAGAGCCGTTGAAAATCTTACGTGGCCGAACCGAGTTCTAAAGAATTTAAATACATATTTCACGATTACACAAGCCTGAAAGAAATCGCTTTGTCAACAAATGGCGACCGATATTGATGGCACGTGATCGGAAAATGACGTCATGCGGTTTCATTTTAATTCATTCATGGGTATAATACACACGTGGTTTATGTTATTGGTTTCAATGGAGCATATTTCTTAAATAGAAATATCGTTTAGAATGGGTAAAAAAAGGCATTTTCTCTGGAAGGCTAACAGACATGACAGGTGTGTATTGAAAATTGCGCCCTGTGAAAAATAAACAATTATATATTAAATACCGGTTCTATAGTAAGCCATAAATTAATGACTTGTGTAAACAAACTAGCGTATGTCCTGCATTGATTGACCTAATTTTCTCACCCTGCTAGCATGCCGATAACGCCTAAGGCCTTTGTTCACGGTTGAATAATTTTAATGCAGGTCAAATTTCGCTGCGATAAGATCAAAGAACCCGACGTGGACTTGTCCGATTTTCACCTAGTTAGATAATGAACCAGTCTAACACCTTGTGCTGTAGGGGATATTTGTATACATGCTTGGATTATCAGTGGCAAACGGTCAGCTTGTTTTTACAACAATGTTTTAGCGGAAATTTTTGAACCGATTTTTTGAAAATTTTATTGAATTATGGACCGATTTTTTAAACTTCTTTTTCAGTTAAAATCGGTTCAGTAAACCAAAAATCGGTTCAGAACCGGAAAACCGATGTTTTCTCGAGCCCTGATGTTAAGATATAACAGGGTTGAAAGGTGGATCCCAAAGATACAGAAAAATGCACAGAACATATAGAACGAAAATTCTGCCAAAGACTATGTCGTGCCTATAAAGACCTGAACCTAAGCTTGAAAGCTAATGTAGCGTTGTCAGAAATGTCATGGTCCAGACAAACGAACTGAAAACTGGACTTTTATATTGCACCATACTTAACAGGCATGACAAAACTGACAATCAATTTTCTGTATTATCGTTACATTTTGGGATGGACATAACATGCATAACATATAACATGACCAGCTTTGGATCTCAATCATTACAAGACATAGTGCATGCGCGTCTGACTGGTGATCAGGAGGACGAGGGTTCGATACCTGCCGGGGTCGGCAATATACTTTCGTGGAGGCTGACCATGAAATCTTTTCTACTGTCATTCTCTCCCTTCTGCTGATTCAAGAAGGGCAGTTGTCAGTTTCTGGCGAAAGAATGTGCACTGTACTGGTTAACCGCTTAGGTATAAGCCTGCCAAGGAAAAGTGTGGATAGGTAAACTGACAGGCTCAAAAATGACCTAAATAGTGTTGACTGGGCTGTTAAATTTCAATACAAACAAACAAACAATTTTCTGGTATCCATCTTAATACTGCTATATCCAAAAGCATGTTGAAATGTAAAGACGAGGGATCCATCTTTTAACTGATTTATATGCAAAACTATGTTGTAATGGGCAGCGTACATTGTTATAAAAGAGCTTTATGACTATTTTTAAAACCATTCAACCCTTGTCCTGCTTAACATGACAATCCCTGCCTTTGCAAACAGTGTAGATCCAGATCAGATGGCTCTATAACTTGAAAACCCTTCGAGCTATCTTCACGAAACTTCATATAAATATTAATCAGTATTAGACGACGTGCAGTGCGCAAGAACTATAACTCTCGCATTTATACTTTTTGAATTATCTCCCTTGGAAGTTTGTCTGTATGTATGTATGTATGGGCAAATCTGCCTGCCCAGGAAAAGTGTGGATAAGTAAACTGACCGGCTCAAAAATGACCTCAAATAGTGTTGACTGGGCTGTTAAACACCAGTACAAACAAACAAGACATAGTGCATTTTTCACATTTCCAAAATGGATACTTTTCTGATGAAAATCTGTGATATTTTTATTATTTATACTGCATAGGTTGTGGGTGCACATTAGAACCGCCTCATTGAGGCGGTTCTAACGAGTACCCACAACCTATGTCTTGGTGCGGAAATAAGAAAAATAATGTATACCCTCGTAAACCCCAGTTTTCTCCATATATAGTGGGGTTTAGAGGGGTGTTTATTTCACGGATGTATTCATGTGATGCGTAGTGATATAAAGAGGCTGTGGTGTAATAGTTTCGTAGTCTACTTACATTTTGTATATTCATTTTACTGTACTCGATTTCGTAGGTGACGATCAACCCGTTAGGATTCGGTGGATCATCCCAGTGTATGTGTACAGCTCTCGTCCTGTTGTTTATCATTTTTACGTTAATACTTGAAGAGTTGATGTTGTCAGCAGTTTCTGGAAATGACAATACAATCATATAATGTAATTAATCGAGTAATTTCATATTGACCCAGGTACAGGTCTGAGGTCTGCTGTATTGGCCCACTTACAGGCCCAAGGTCTGCTGTATTGGTCAGAGGCCAAAGGCCTAGGCCAATACAGCAGACCTCGGAGCTGTAACATGGACAATACGAAATTACTTGATTAAAGACAATTTTATTAACTGACACCATTAAAAACATGATTATTGATTTTTGACCTCAGTGTCAATACAGATGACCTCCAAACAATACAGGCTAGTCAATTAATAATATAGGGTAAAGTTCCTATGTTTATCCTTAACCCATTGTAAACTAGTGGACTCTTCCATTGCTTTATGTTGGACAAGACCATTTGTAATATATAAGGGGTGACAGGCCTATGTTTTCATTTTTATTCTGTTTTTGACAGAAAAATCAGTTAGCAAATAGTGCAGGCCCTGATCAGACGCAGCAGAACATGCCGCGTTATGCGGCATCTGATCTGGGCCTGTACTGTTTGCCAGGCTACCCTTTTAATGGTTTCCCGCCTAGAATGGGTAAATGTGCCAATCACATCTATTGTTGTCCTGGTTACTTTAAAAGTCATTGTTGTAAACAGTGTGGACGCTGATCAGATTGCTCCTCTAGGAGGTCTCATCAAGGTACACATTACTTGCCTGTATGCAAAAATACATTCAAAAAGTTCGTGAGAAGATGCAGCAGACGGAATAAACAGACAAAATTTTCAGCCGCAGTTTTGGGTCAAGCCTCATCCTGTTGAACAAGAATATGCTCTACCTTTTGCAAGCAGTATAGAAACTGATCAGATGGCTTTTTCAGTTTGTGAATTGCAGGAATAAATAATATCAAGTAATCTGATTGGTTGAAAATCAGAAATGGGTATGGCAAAAATAATGTTTTCTCCAGGACAAGAGTTAAAACTACCTTTAGGGACTTTCAACAGCAGACAAGACCATTTGTAATATATAAGGGGTGACAGGTCTATGTTTTCATTTGTATCTTCTATTCCCTGG
This sequence comes from Lucinisca nassula, assembly GCA_963580285.1. Lineage (NCBI taxonomy): Eukaryota > Metazoa > Mollusca > Bivalvia > Lucinida > Lucinidae > Lucinisca > Lucinisca nassula. Next base: position 129,437,806 of record OY757018.1, on the reverse strand, counting down.
ATCACTCCAGAGATAAGAAGGAAAATTCGCAAAAGGAATAAGATTCATGCAAAGGCAAAAAAGACGGGAAGTGGTAAACTCCGGACAAAATTTGAAAACTTGAGACGTGAAATCAAGACTGATATAAAAAATCAGCATGATTTGTATGTGAATAACTTGGTAGGTGATGTAAAGGCAAATCCCAGAGACTTCTACAGATATATTAATAGCCAGACGAAAGACAGGCAAGGCATCCCCCCACTTAATAAAAGAGGAGGGGACGGGGTTGCTGAATCAGACTCTGAAAGGGCAGAGGAACTAGTTGGTCAATTCAATGATGCGTTTAATAAAACTGAGTTCACGGAGGTTCCATTGACTGGAAGATCGGCCCCATTCATGAATAATATTGTTGTGACAGCTGCAGGAGTGATCAAATTACTTCAAGGCTTAAACCCCAGTAAGGCCTTAGGACCTGATGAGCTTCATCCCAGAGTCCTGAAGGAACTAGCAAATGAGTTGGCTCCAGTTTTCGCACACTTGTTTCAACAGTCTCTTGATACGGGTGAAATCCCCAAAGAATGGCTCTTAGCAAACATTTGTCCACTCTTCAAAAAAGGAGATAGGGCTCTTGCCCGTAATTATCGCCCTGTGTCTCTGACTTGTGTTCTATGTAAATTGCTGGAACATATAGTCTGCTCAAACATCATGGCCCACTTGGACGAGCATAAACTTTTGTCAGACAGGCAACATGCATTTAGGAAAAGGCACAGTTGTGAAACTCAGCTAAGCACAGTTATTAATGACTGGGCAAAAATCTTGGACAAAGGGGGACAGGTGGACACATTTATTCTGGACTTCGAGAAGGCCTTTGACACCCCTCCTCATGAACTACTTAAATCTAAGTTATTTGGTTATGGAATTGGGGGAAAGACCCTCAAATGGATAGATTCCTTTCTTTGCTACAGAAAACAGCGGGTTGTTGTTAATGGTGAATCTTCGGAGTGGGCTCCAGTTTTGTCTGGAGTCCCGCAAGGGACCGTTCTTGGTCCACTTTTGTTCTCCCTGTACATCAATGATATTTCCACTGACATTGACTCAGAAATAAGACTGTTCGCAGATGACTGTGTTTGTTACCGGGAAATTAGAGATACAGATGACTCATTGAAACTTCAGGCTGACATAGATAGATTAGGATGTTGGGCACGTAAATGGGGCATGAGATTTCAGCCAGTTAAATGCAATATTATGCAGATAACTAGGAAGAGATCTAATAAAGTTGAGGCTTCTTACACCTTAGAGGGAACGGTCCTCGAAAATGTGGACTTCATTAAATACCTTGGAGTGACAATCTCACACAACTTGAGATGGAATACTCATATTAGCAACATGTGTACTAAGGCAAATAGAACGCTTGGTTTCCTGAGGCGAAATCTTCATCAGTGCCCTCAGGATGTAAAAGAGGCAGCATATAAAGGTCTTGTTCGCCCAATCTTGGAATATGGTAGTTGTATCTGGGACCCCAGTGGAGTGGTCCTGAATGATGAAATTGAGAAAGTTCAGAATAGAGCTGCTAGATTTGTAACAGGCAATTACTGCTTTGAAACTGGGAGCATGACTGGAATACTTGGAAAATTAAAATGGGAGTCTCTCAAGAAAAGGAGAAAAGACAGTAGGCTAATCCTTTTATACAAAGGTCTAAAGGGTGCTGCCAGCATTCCAACAGATGACCTTGTTCCCCCAGCTAGACACTGTAGAAATCACCATTCGTTGGCGTTTCAGACCCTTAGCGCAAGAACCGACATTTATGAAGAGTCGTTCTTCCCCAGAACCATTAGAGATTGGAATGCCCTTCCCGATTCGATTATCTCGACAGCTGAAGGTGCTGATGATTGTGTAGCTAAATTTACCTCTTTGGTTAGAGCTAGGGACTAACTTCCCACATCACAGGTCCTGGTGTATGAATGTCATTTGACGTGTCACCAGTAACAATTCTGATTCTGATTCTGAGCAGTGGCTGGAAGGTTATTTGTCTTTGGGTTTAACAACATGTCAACCTTTGTAACCCTTTTTGTACCAAATGGAATCTTCCTTCTTATATATAGCAGGAGTCCGTTTCAAAATTTAGGGGTGTCAGGTTGTGTTTTCTTCAAAATTGATTAGGAAAATGGCTGAACTTTTTCAAACAGTGGAGGCCCTGATCAGACGCCGCATTCTGCGGCATCTGATCTGGGCCTGCACTGTTTGCCAGGGTACCCGTTTTGGGGTTTCTGGTACCAAATGGGTTAAGTACATCTCAAACAAAATTTATGACTGGGCTATAAAACAATGAACATGTTCCTGACAATAAATTTACCACAGCTCAAGATAAGATAATCAAGGAATTGTCTTTACTACCCGTTAGAAATGCATGTTGTGGGTACTTGTTAGAATCGCCTCACTGAGGCGATTCTAACAAGCACCCACAACAGATGGTATAATGGAGAATTAAGGGACTTTATCATAAACTAGAGCTATCACTAAAGGTGATGAATACCCCCACAAAAACTGCCTTGATAGTACATCAGCGCCATTTTGCAATATTTTCACTTGAAAGGGACCATAGCTATGTCGAAAATTGACGAATTGTAGTGGAAATCGAACTTGACCTGTATTTTATGATGTTACATCAGTGTACCAAAAATCATAAAAATCGGTGAAGCGGTTTTTGAGTTATCGTCTGGAAACCAAGTCAACAGACCGACCGACCGACAGACCGACCGACAGACAGACCGACCGACCGACCGACAAGCTCACTCCTATATACCCCCCCCCCAAATTTCATTTGTGGGGGTATAACTAGAAATGTGTCAAAAAGGACACGGGTGCCCCTGTTGTGAAATTAAGAAAACTTAACCCATAAAATGCCAATCAAGACAATTGTCGTCTGCTTTACCGTCTGCTGGTTACCTTAAAAGTATTTTTTGCAAACAGTGTGGGGGATCAGATCAGACTGCTCCTACAGGAGCAGTCTGAGCTGGGTCCACACTGTTTGCCTGTATGCAAAAATATTTTCAAAAAATTTGCAAAAAAAAATCAGCAGCCGACATAAGCAGACGGCATTTTCAGATGTAGTTTTTTCTCGGCCTCTTAAGGGTTAAACAATAACCCCATTTTTTTTTTTTTTTTTGGGGGGGGGGGGGGGGGGGGGTTGGTTTTACGGCCCTTTCAAGATTATTTCACTCATATCGAGTCGATCATTAATCAGAGGTGGGCGAAAACCGGAGTACCCGGAGAAAAACCACCTGACCTTCCGTTGCAGAACTTGGCGTCTCACATGTGACCTGAGCGAGGCTCGAACCACAGCGGTGAGAGACCTAATGATCAAGAGTCAGCGCTCTTAACCACTAGGCCACGGAGGCCTGTAAACCCCATCTCATACGCGGAGACGGATGGACAGGAGTAACACTATACGACCTTTCCACTATTCTTCAAATGGCGGGGGCTTAAAAATTATCCTCATTCCGGATATGACTGACTAAGTGACTTACTGTTTGGCAGTGTTCTTCCCAGTTCTATAGCCCTGTGACTGCATAACATGGCCCTGTCTGTGTCCCGTGGGTCTCTTTCTTGGCACGCTATCACCTGCAAAGTACAATAACACATATCAGTCAACTTCAGAGAAAACAGTTCCTATCAAATAAGCAACCAGAATCCAGTTTGTTCAAAACTAAGGACGTCGTGAGTTAACAAATCATTAAAACTTTGATCACTTAATATGGCAAAACTGCTAATATTTTTGCTGGAAAAATGTGAGCAGCTTTTGCAAATGCAAAAGCTGGTCTCATTTTTTCAGCAAAAATAACACTATGTTTGATATTGCACTTGCAACAACAGTCAACATTTTCACCGCTAATGACCTCGTTAAGCTAATGATGCTTTGAATAACTGGGCCCAGTTGTTCAAAATTACTAATGTCATTAGCTAACATTTCATTAAAAATTCAATCAATTACTTTGGCAAATAAGCTAATATTTGTTCTGAAAAGATGTGAGTAGCTTTTGCCTTCACTTCTATTTTTCAGCAAAAAAAAAAAATGAAAACGGAACTAGGTACTGTAATTATTAGAGCAGTTGACATTCTGGGTCCAGTTGTATAAAGCACCATCAGCTTAACTCATTTTGTACCAGAAACCCCAAAATGGGTATTTCGCAAACACTGCAGGCCCAGATCAGACGCCGCAGAACACGGCATCTGATCAGGGCCTACACTGTTTGCAAAAAGTCATACCTGTGATACCTCACTCATCAGGCGGGAGACTCCCTCATTTTGATGCTAATTTTTGCCCAATTTATACTAAATTTTAATAAAATTTTCGAGTCTCTCTCATTTGAACTGAGAATTTCCCTATATATTCTTTACATCTCCCTCATCACAATGGCAAATATCCCTCATGCAGTTCAAAAAAATTGTCACAGGTACGAAAAGTTCAGCCATTTTCCACATAAAATTTGAAGAAAACACAACCTGACACCCCTAAATTTTGAAATGGACTCTTGCTATATATAAGGAGGGAGATTCCATTTGGTACAAAAAAGGTTAAGGAACTTGTTAGTGGTCTAAATGTTAACTGCTCTCACAAGTATACTATCTAAAACACAAGTATTTTTGCTGAAAAATGTGAGCAGCTTCTGCATTTGCAAACCTTATTATAGGTTCCGATGTGTGCTGACTTGTATATTTGTTTTTAGCTGACTTTCAGCTAGAACCCTAGAAATGTGTCTGAAGTACAGATACCCCCACCTCAAGAGTTGCCTGCTTTACAGATCAGCCAAAGCATCAGGTAAATAGACATAGAGGATCTTACATGAGTGCTCATGTATTATTGAATTTATTAAACGAGTTGAGGAAAAGGGATAAAATGCGAGGCTTTGCCGAGCAATTTATCCCTTTTTCTCAACGACTTTAATAAATTCAATAATACATGAGCACGAATGCAAGATTCTATTTATCATATGACATTAAAAGCGTATTTTATTCAAGATTATTTTCAAAAATGTCAACATTCCGCCGTTAGTAAACGCAACGTCATTATGGACGTCGTACATGTAACGTTACGGGACGTATCTAGCTAATTTGCATATTTAATCCACTAGTGGATTATCGAAAATAATACATGACTTTATTACACTCTCAGACGCGACGTCATATGATAAAAGACCATAATGTATCATAACTGGTCAAGTGGTGGTTGGGTGAGCAAAGATGTCTTGTATGTTTTATCACCTGGGCATCCAACTGATATTGGCTTTATGGTTTTGTTTGTTTGATTTGAGGTTTCACATCCCTGTCAACACTATTTAGGTCATTTTGGAGAGGCTGCTTCCGATTTTGTGGGACTTTTACCCGAAAATGAGATGAAATGACATCTCAATCCCTGCTGCCCAAGGAAACCAATGGGGTTTATATGCATGCACAGTCCGACTCGAACCACTTTGCCTGGGCAGGCTTAGACCTAAGCGGTTTACCAGTACTGACATGCACAAAATATCCAGTTCAAATGTAAACCCATAACAGAAATGACAAAAAATTATCACCAAATATCCACCGTATAAGTTTATATGCATAGTATTAACCCTTATCTTGCTGTTCACGACAACCCCTATCTTTGAAGAAGCCATCTGATCAGGATCTAAACTGTTTAACATTCAATTTATGAATTTGTAGGAATAAGTTACATCAAGTAATCTGACTGGTTCAAAATCAGAAATGGGTGTGGCTAAATTTAATATTCAGCAAGATAAGGGTTAAGACAGCCTGCTGCATATGCAGACACGAAAGTTTATTCGATGTAAAACCCTGATCAAGTTTGTACTCTTTTTGCCATAAACAAGGTTACAGTTCTTCAAAGTCCTGTTAGCTTAACAAGTCCAGTTCATCTAAGCCTTGTCAGTTTAACGAGCTTGGTAGTGGTCAGTCAAACTGTACAAGTCGTTAACTTGTTAGTATCTAAAATTTTGTTACTTTTGCTGAAACTAGAAATGCGTCCATAGGACACCGATGCCCCCGCCCGAAAATATGTCTATGTTCGTATTCATCCATAGAAAGTTATTGACAGCGTTTTATGCCATTTGACCTCCAAGTATGACCTTGGAGGTACGGATCTGGGTTTGCACGTGACACATTGTCTCATGATGGTTAACATTTTTTTCAAAATAATTTCAAAATCCATCCAAAAATAAGTAAGTTATTGGCTGGGTTTAAGTTTCGGACCCTTTTTTTGACCTTTGACCTCCAAGTATGACCTTGACCTTGGGAGGTACAGACCTGGATTTTGCAGGTGACACATCGACTCATGATGGTTAACATTTCTGCCGAGTAATTTTAAAATCCATCAAGAAATAAGGAAGTAATTGACTGCGTTTAAGTTTCGGATGGACGGATGGACGGACACACGGACGAACGGACAGGGGCAACGCTATATGCCCTTTCCACCATTCTTCGAATGGCGGGGGCATAAAAAGTGAGCTTTTGCATACACAAAAGCTACTCAAATTTTTTTTTCAGCAAAAATATTAGTATATTTGCCATACTAAATGATCAAAGTTTTAAGGATTCGTTAATTAACGACATCTTTAGTTGTGAACAACTAGCTCCTGCAATCATCAAGTAAATTGTTTCACCGTCAAACCACTACCAGGTAAAAGCATCCCAAAATGCTCTATTCTTTCCCAATAAAATCTATTCTGCTCAAATTCAAATTCATTACCATATTTATTCTAAATATTCGGACACCTCAAACTCCTTACCATACTTGTTCTAAATTTGAACAAGTACAATTTACTACCTGATTTTATTTCTATGAATAGCCGCATAAGTGGCAAATAGTGACATGTAGACCCTGATGAGACGCCGCGTTCTGCGGCGTCTCATCTGGGTCTACACGGTTTGCTTAGGCCTGTCTGTCCGAATACATATGGTAAATACGGTAAGTCTTTAGTCAGAGGTCATTCATCCATGAAAGTTATTGATTGTGTTTAAGATTTGGACCCTTTTTTCACATTTGACCTCTAAGTATGACCTTGACCTTGGAGGTAAGGACTTTGGTTTTGTGTGAGGCAGATTGTCTCATGATGGCCAACATTTCTGCCAAGTAATTTCAAAATCCATCCAGAGATAAGAAAGTTATTGACTGCGTTTTAGTTTCGGACCATTTTTTTTTTTTTACCTTTGACCTCTAAGTATGACCTTGACCTTGGAGGTACGGATCTGGGTTTGCATGTGACACATCGTCTCATGATGGTTAACATTTCTACAAAGTAATGTCAAAATCCATCCAGAAATAAGAAAGTTATTGACTGCGTTTAAGTTTCGGACCCTTTTTTTGACCTTTGACCTCTAAGTATGACCTTGACATTGGAGGTACGGACCTGGGTTTTGCACGGGACATGTCGTCTCATGATGGTTAACATTTCTGCTGAGTAATTTTAAAATCCATCGAGAAATAAGGAAGTTATTGACCAAGTTTAAGTTTCGGACGCACGGACAGGGGCAAGGCTATATGCCCTTTCCACCATTCTTCGAATGGCGGGCGCATAAAAAGTACATTTACTTACTTCGATATTATAATCCTCAAAATGGCCAAGATTTGGAATATACAGCTCTCTAGTATCATAAACAAAAGCTTTGAAGTATGGGTTCTCTTTTGGCCAAGTGTTGTTGATTTCCTTTGATGTGTTTATTTGGTCGGTAACTGTCGTATTGTCCTTCCCCGCTTTAGCGTCGGTTGGTGAGTTAACAGTGGTCATATTGGCCTTCCCATCTGCTGGCAAGTTGACACTTGGAGCATCCGCAGATGAAGGTTGATAAGTATACTTGTTTTTCTCATGCGAGTCTTTTGGCTCAGGTAAATCAGTCGAAGCCTGTCGTCGACCTCTCGGCCGTGCCTTGGCAGTTCTGTTTGGCTGAAGTGTTGTGGCTGGTCGCTCAAGTCTGTCGATAAATAAAGAGAAGTATAATGTCTTGACTTGCACCAGACTTAACCCTATAGACGCCGAGAAAAAACACATCTGAAAATGTCGTCTGCTGAACCTTTTTGCAATTTTGCAAACGTTTTAAAAATATTTTTGCATACAGGCAAACAGTGTGGACCCTGATCAGACTGCTCCTAGAGGAGCAGTCTGATCAGGGTCCACACTGTTTGCAAAAATGACTTTTAAAGTAACCGGCAGACGACAAAGCAGACGACAATTGTCGTGATTGGCATTTTCTTGGTTAAAACTCCACATACACTTGTGCAAGAAAATCAAGCCTAGCCACGATACTGCGTAACTTTCACCCTTGTCCTTCAGAATACGTTAATTTTGCCATGCCCATTTCTGACTATCAACCAATCAAACTACTATATGTAATTTTTTTCTTAGAAATGCATCAGTTAAATGACAAACAGTGAAGGGCGAGATCAGATGGCTTCTGGAAGATCACGACCCAGTTCATCAAATCATCATTAGCTTAAAGAGTTATTAGTGGTCAAAGTGTTAACTGTTCTAGCAAATACAATACCAAATTCTCCTGTATTTATGCTGAAAAAATGTGAGCAGCTTCTGCAAATGCAAAAGCTGCTCACATTTTTTCCTGCAAAAATATTAGTATATTTGCCATACTGGAGAATCAAAGTTTTAACGATATGTTTACTAACAACATCATTTGTTTTGAACAACTTGACTGTGACGGCTTCATTCACCAGAAGCTATCTGGTCTGGATCTTTAACCCTTTTCGTACCAAATGGAATCTTCCTCCTTATATATAATAGGAATCCGTTTCAAAATTTAGGGGTATCAGGTTGTGTTTTCTTCAAAATTGATTTGGAAAATGGCTGAACTTTCAGCAAACAGTGGAGGCCCTGATCAGACGCCGCGTTCTGAGGTGTCTGATCTTGGCCTGCACTGTTTGCCAACTACCCATTTTGGGGTTTCCGGTACTAAATGGGTAAATGTTTACAAAGGCAAAGCGTATCCTCTTTCAGTAGGACAAAGGTCAAATCTGGATTTTTATTGCTCCCCTAAATTTGAAAACTGCAACATATTTTAACACTTTACATTATTACAATAAACATTTTTTTTTATATATAATCTATACATTTTTGTTTGGCTATAGCACAATTAACCCTTATCTTGCTGTTCACGGCAACCCCTATCTTTGCAAACAGTGTAGATCCAGATCAGATGGCTTCTGAAGAAGCCATCTGATCAGGATCTACACAGTTTGGCATTCAGTTTATGAATTTGTAGCAATAAATTACATCAAGTAATTTGATTGGCTTAAATGAATATTCAGCAAGATAAGGGTTAAAACAGTTTCAGCTTTGGACCTAAACAAGAGCATTACAGAGAGGTTCGAGTTTTGGCTTGCTTTGGAATTTAATGGCTAAGTCAATACTATTACCGAATTTACCGTATTCCTCCCATTTAGCGCCCCTGCTACTATAAGCGCACCCTTACTGTTTTTCCAAGAACAAAATAATAAGGGCCCCTTTTGCTGTCGGAGGAAAAAATATTTTGCCTTACCTGAAATAAAGATAAGCCTTCCAATCATTGCCGTATCTGTATCAAGCAAGGTATTCCTACCCCCCCCCCCCCCCCCCCACCCACCCACCCTGCTATCACAGTGTCTGTGTTGACCACTTGGTACTTTACACCTCATGATCCCACCATATTCTAATGGAAAACCACCATGTGTAATGTGTTTTAAACTCTCCCTTCTGTTAAGATTTTTGTCTCTTATAAGCGCCCCCTCTTTTTCCCATTTTTTAAGCGCCCGGGGAGCAAAATGTGAGGAATACGGTAAGGTCATTTAAAGCCAGTCAGTTTACCTAACCACACCTTTCCTGGGTTGAGGCATACATAAGCAGTAAACGAGTACTGTGCACATCCTTGCATAACCAGCAGAACAGAGAGAATACTGCATTTATCTTATGTATTCGGACAGAGAAGGCTGAGCAAACAGTGTAGACCCAGTTGAGATGCCGCGTAACGCTGCCCTTCTTGAATCACAGGAGCTTCGTTGTAATTGTGCAAGCTACATAGACTATTTGGACTTCCCACACTCCACACTAAGTTTGTTTGCTTGAACTGAGGTTTAACTGCCCTGTCAACACTATTTACCATATTCGCCCTAATACCGCACCGTGCCCTTATTTTTTTCAAAATCCTGGTGAAAAATCTTCCTAATTAGCGCACACTTGATATGAAAACAATGGCTTCCGAGATGATGCATACTGATATTTAATTGGATGGAAAAGGATACTTAAGCATTGCCTTCACTGTTGAAGAAATAACGGTAAGTTTTTATTGATTTACTATGAGAGCTTCAAGGGGAGGTTACTGTAAAGTGTGCACTTTTGCATTTCCTTTTCAAAAATAGCGTTGGTGTGCGCTTATAGGAGCATGTGCGGTAATTAGGGCGAATACGGTAGGTCATTTTGGAGATGTTGCTTTCAAATTTGTGGGACTTTTACCCGACATTGAGATGAAATGACATCTCAACCCCTGCCACCCAATGAAACAAAAAGGTTTATATGCATTGGAACACCATTTTGCCTGGCCAGGCTTAGTCCTTCTAAAGTGGTTTACAAGTACTCATGTGTGGTCATTTTCAGCTCTGCGTGGAAGCACCTTGCAGCCGACTCTATTTCTCAAAAACCCAATGGGTGGGGGCTTCACTCCACACTAAGCTCGATAAAATTCATTATTCATATATATAACTGCTTTATCAACACTTTTTTACAACTGCCTGATGAACAAACATAAAATCTGTTAAACAATTATTAGAACTAATGTCGAGGTCAATGCATAACATTTGTCAACAATGCGCCATTTAGTAGGAAGAACTTTTTTCCTAGAAAACTAGGCTCACTTATTTTTATTTCTATCACTAGTTTAGAGCGTACCCAACCCCAGCTTTAACACTTCACATCCCTTGGACACATTCGTATCTGTGCAGCTGACCAATCAAACCATTTCCAACAAAGCATCCCAACCCCACCTTTTTTAACTCTACTCTTCTTGACCACCACCAGCAATAACTTAAAGGGTAACTGTATTCCAAATAGTCAGTTTGGGGAGGTAAATCAACGATTTTATGGTCAGAATTTACATTTTATAGCTACACATCAGCGGAGCCGTACATAAAACCAAAAATTTACCTCCACAAATGACAATTTTGCAATACAGTTATCCTCATTCTAATGCACTTTTTATTTGGTTGTTTTGTTAAGGGGAATGGGAACATCTGGCAGATTTTTCGGCCATTTTACGAAGGCAGACAACTTTCGTGACTTCCTGTACGCTAACTGTAAGCCCTGTCCCACTGAAAAAGGGGTCTACACTTAAAGGAAAGAATTTGCTCCTAAGGAGCAAATTCTTTACTTTAAGAGCTGACCCCTACTGACATGGGAGATAAAAAATACTTATGCAAGAGTTGCATCCCCTGAAGGTGTACCTATTACCCTTAAAAAACAGAACCATTTTGCGTAAAACTACAAGTGCTGTAAGCTGCATAAAACCAAATGCCAGCCAATGAAAAGTGACATTACGTAATGACGTCGAATTTCCGACAGTAAATCGCAGAATATACTGTCTCAAATTTTTTATGTTATCCAATCAGATGTGGCATTACATTCGTTAGTACATTAGAACTGATTAAATATGAAGACAGTACAATGCCCTGACCTCTTTGTAAACACTAATAAGAACAAACTCGGCCCAAAATTTTGTGCATGCATTAAATTTTCTGCATATACTGACATACCGCTAATAAGTTAGACATATGCTACAGTTAAGTTATCCAGAAGTTCACACAGGTTACATTAAATTACTCATGAGTTAAGCTGGCCTCTGTAGCTCAGTCGGATGCGCGCCTGACTGGTGATCAGGAGGACCTACCGGGATTGGCAACATTCTTTTGTGGAGATTGATCATGAAATCTATTCTACGGTCATTCTCTCCCTTTCGATGATTCAAGAAGGGCAGTTGTCAGTTTCTGGCGAAAGAATATGCACTGTATTGGTTAACTGCTTACGTATGAGCCTGCCCAGGAAAAGTGTGGATTGGTAAACTGACCAGCTCAAAAATGACCAGCTCAAATAATGTTGACTGGGCCGGTAAACTCCAATACAAACAAACAAAACTCAGGAGTTAAAATAAGTCAGCAACCAGCTATGTAAGCGAAACATACTTCTAACTTATATGCAGTGTACTTGTTCTTTGTTTGTTTCATTAAAGGTTTAACGTCCCCTGAAACACTGTATAGGTCATTTTGGAGACGTTGCTTCCAATTTTGTGAGACATTTACCCAACACTGAGATGAAATGACATCTCAAGCCCTGTCCCCCAATGAAACCAATAGAGTTTATAGGCATGGGCGGTCCAACTCGCACCCCTTTGCCTGGGCAGGCTTAGATCATCTAAATGGTTTACCAGTATTTGTGTGCAGTCGGTATCAGCCCTGTATGGAAGCATCATGCAGCCCATCTATTTCTTCAAGCCCTGATGGGCGGGGGCTGACATAAACTGACATATTAAACATGTGCCTGTTGACCCTAGAATGCACTCAATATGTTTAAACATGTTAAGAATATACTGAACAGCATATTGGTGCTGGCTTCTTCCTGGGTTGTTGTCTTCCGAAACTTTTTGGGGTTGGTCCTTTGCTTTTGGGGTCTGCCCCTTGCTAGGGTTGTTTTGGGGTCAGCCCCTTCCTGAATTTTACTTTAACCCATTGTAGGCAGAAAAACCCTAAAGGGGTACATTGGCAAACAGTGCAGGCCAAGATTGCGGTGTCTGATCAGGGCCTGCAATATTTGCTAACAGTGTAGGCCACATAATGCATTGTCTGATCAGGGCCTGCAATATTCGCTAATAGAATTTTCATTATACCGGCTTTTTTGAAGAAAAATCGGGTATATTGTTTTCGTACAACAGTTGAGTCTGGCGTCCGTCCGTCTGTCACGTTTCTTGTAAATGGATCTCCTCTGCAACCACTGAAGTTACACTTTTGAAACTTTGCATGTGGATAGTACATGGAATGTAGATGGCAGTGGGCAACTTTTTGGTGACCTTGACCTCAACATGACCCCAAGGTCAAAGGTCAAAAAATATGATTTGCCATCTCCTTAACTGTTGGAGTTACACTTCTGAAACTTTGCTTATTTGGATGGTCTTTGGAATATAGAATATGTCAGGTTACTTTTGGTGTGACCTTGACCCCAAGGTCAAAGGTCAAAATGTATGATTTTGCCATATCTTCTAAACTATTAGAGTTACACTTCTGAAACTTTGGTTATTGGATGGCCCTTGGAATATAGAATAAATCTGGATACTTTTGGTGTGACCTTGACCTCAACATGACCCCAAGGTCAAAGGTCAAAAATTATGATTTGCCATATCTCCTAAACTATTGGAGTTACACTTCCGAAACTTTGCTTATTGGATGGTCCTTGGAATACAGAATATGTCGGGTTACTTTTGGTGTGAGCTTGACCCCAAGGTCAAAGGTCAAAAAGTATGATTTTGCCATATTTTCCAAACTATTAGAGTTACACTTCTGAAACTTTAGTTATTGGATGGCCCTTGGAATATAGAATAAATTTGGACACTTTTGGTGTGACCTTGACCTCCACATGACCCCAAGGTAAAGGCCAAAAATTATGATTTGTCATATCTCCTAAACTATTGGAGTTACACTTCTGAAACTTTGCTTATTGGATGGTCCTTGGAATATAGAATATAATCCGCTACATTTTTCGTGTGACCTCGACCCAAGGTCAAAGATCAAAAAGTATGACTTTGCCATATCTTCTAAACTATTAGAGTTACACTTCTCAAACTTGGTTATTTGATGGCTGTTGGAATATAGAATAAATTGGGATACTTTGGGTGGACCTCAACATAACCCCATGGTTAAAAGTCAAAAAGTATGACTTTGCCATATTTTCTAAACTATAAGAGTTACACTTCTGAAACTTTGCTTATCAGTTAGAATGTTCTTTAAAACTTCTTTTAACTTACATGCAGTTTTGGCTAGCTAATACATAGTCATTAGTGTTACTCATAGAAAAAGCGGGTATTTGCGATGGTTTACCATCGACTGCTGATCTAGTTCAAAAATAGAATAATAAAAAGGCAACTTTTACGGGTCACCAAACCTTTCTCCCTCACATTGAACCCAAAATTATTCATCTTAACCCTTGACCTGCTGAATATTTTTATACTACACCCACCACTGATTATCAACCAATCAGATTACTTGATGCAAATTATTGCTACAAATTCATGAACTGAATTGCAAACAATGTAGATCCTGATCAGATGGCTTCGCCATCTGATCTGGATCTTCATTGTTTGGAAAATAAGGCCTAGTCTGTCATCCAGCTGCACTCACTTCTCCCTGGACTCAGCAAATTTCTCCCCATTTTAAAATGTTATGTTAAAGAACTGATAGTCTATTTAGTTACCTGCCTTTTATAAACACACTGATTTGCTGTGGTAGGGTGTTTTCTCAATAGAAGGTTTTACAGCCCCAACAACACTATATATGTCATTTTGGAGACATTGCTTCCAATTTTGTGGGACTTTTACTCGTTACCGAGATGAAATGGCACTTCAATCCCTACTGCCAAAATAAACTGATACAGTATATATGCAAGGAGGGTTTGACTTGCACCACTTTGCATGGGCAAACTTAGACCTTCTAAGCTGCTTACCAGTACCATGTGTGGTCAGTTTCACCTCTGCTTGGAAGGCTTATTTGCAAGGGATTTTTCGGAATAAGTCATTTCTTTTCGGCATCATGACAGATTCAAAATAATCATTTCTCTACACTGTTAACATCCAGTTCTTATTAACCCTTTTTGTACCAAATGGAATCTTCCTCCTTATATGTAGAAGGGGTCCATTTCAAAATTTAGGGGTGTCAGGTTATGTTTTTTTTTTAAATGGCTAAACTTTTTTGCAAACAGTATTGGCCCAGATCAGATGCCGCGTTCTGCGGCAACTGATCTGGGACTGCACTGTTTGCCAGGGTACCCGTTTGGGGGTTTTTGGTACAAAATGAGTTAATCCTTTAAGAGTTGACCTCTATTGACATGTTTGTTTGTTTGATTTGAAGTTTAACGTCCCCGTCAACATTGTATAGGCCATTTTGGAGACAATGCTCCCAATTATGTGGGACTTTTACCAGATACATGTATTGAGATGAAATGATATCTCAACCCTGTTGCTCAATGAGATCAATAGGGTTTATAAGGATGGCTGGTCCGACTCACACCATTTTGCCTGGGCAGGTTTAGATCCTCTAGGCCGTTTACCAGTACTCGTGTGCGGTATGTTTCCATTCTGCCTGGAAGCATCATGCAGCCCATCTATTTCTTCAAGCCCTAATGGTTGGGAGCCGATCTATTGACATTGGAGACAAAAATACACTTGCAGGAGTTACCTCCCTTGAAGGTGTTCCCATTCCCCTTAAGAACAACAAGTACCATTCTCTCACCCGCTCCCTCTCTCTCCCTCTATGTTGCATCATATCAGGATCTACACCGTTTGCCTCTCATCAAGCTATTTTTTTTATTTATTTTTATTTAGACATTACTGTATTTGTTCCTTTTGTTGATTAAAGAATGGCAAGTGTCAGCTTCTGGCAAAACAATGTGCATTGTACTGGTTAACCGCTTACATAAAAGCTTGCCGAGGAAGTATGGCCAAATGAACTGATTGGCTCTATATGACCTAGTGTTGACTGGGCCGTTAAACACCAAAACAAACACAACAAACCACTCATATGTATCAGTGCAGAACTGCAAGAAAATCTAGACAAGAGGGCCCAGAGGGCCCTGGTTCGCTCACCTGATCAAATATATAACAAGTGGGCCCCGGGCAGGGTCAATTTTGGCCCAAGGGCTATGATTTGAACAATATTGGTAGAGGTCCACAAGATGAAGCTTCATATCGAATATGAAAGACCTGGGCTTTGTGGTTTCAGAGGAGAAGATTTTAAAGGTTTACCCTGCATATAGAAGTCTATGTAAAACAAGATTTTCCCAATATAAGTTTATGTAAAACCAAAGGGCCCCGGAGCGGGGGCATTTTTGGCCCCAGGGCTAAAATTTGAACAATCTTGGTAGAGGTCCACTAGCTGAAGCTTCATAACAAATATCAAAGACCTAAGCCTTGTGTTTCAGAGAAGATGATTTTTAAAGATTTTCCCTATATAAGTCTATGTAAAACCAAAGGGCCACATGGCGGGGGCATTTTTGGTCTCAGGCCTATAATTTGAACAATCTTTATAGAGGTCAACTAGCTGAAGCGTCATAACAAATATCGAAGACCTAAGCCTTGTGGTTTCAGAGAAGAAGATTTTTCAAGATTTTCCCTATATAAGTCTATGTAAAACCAAAGGGCCCCGGAGGGGGGACATTTTTGGCCCCAGAGCGGGGACATTTTTGGCCCCTGGGCTATAATCTGAACAATCTTGGTAGAGGTCAACAAGATGAAGCTTCATACCAAATATCAAAGACCTGGGCCTTGCAGTTTCAGAGAAGAAGGTTTTTAAAGATTTTCCCTATATAAGCCTATGTAAAACAAAAGGGCCCCGGTGCAGGGGCATTTTTGGCCCCAGCACTATAATTTAAACAATCTTGGTAGGGGTCCACTAGATGAAGCTTCATACCAAATATCAAAGACCTGGGCCTTGCGGTTTCAGAGAAGAAGATTTTTCAAGATTTTCCCTATATAAGCCGATGTAAAACCAAAGGGCCCCTGTGCGGGGGCATTTTCAACTCCAGCACTATAATTTGAACAATCTTGGTAGGGGTCCACTAGATTAAGCTTCATACCAAATATCAAAGACCTGGGCCTTGCGGTTTCAGAGAAGAAAATTTTTTAAAGATTTTCCCTATATAAGCCCATGTAAAACCAAAGGGCCCTGGTGCGGGGGCATTTTTGGCCCCAGCACTATAATTTGAACAATCTTGGTAGGGGTCCACTAGATGAAGCTTCATACCAAATATCAAAGACCTGGGCCTTGCGGTTTCAGAGAAGAAGATTTTTAAAGATTTTCCATATATAAGCCCATGTAAAACCAAAGGGCCCCCGTGCGGGGGCATTTTTGGCCCCAGCACTATAATTTGAACAATCTTGGTAGGGGTCCACTAGATGAAGCTTCAAACCAAATATCAAAGACCTGGGCCTTGCGGTTTCAGAGAAGAAGATTTTTTAAGTTTTCGATGAAAAAAATCTATTTTTGGCTACTGTGACCTATATGTGCAACGGACCGGAACCATTTGAACAACTTTGAAAGGGGACCACCTAAGGATCATTCCTGTGAAGTTTGGTCAAAATCCGATCAATGGTTTAGGAGGAGATGTCGTTTGAAGAAAAAGTTTACGGACGGACGGACGCACGCACGCACGGACGCACGACGGACGGCGGACAAAAAGTGATCCCAAAAGCTCACCTTGTCACTACGTGACAGGTGAGCTAACAAAAAAAAATTCACAGGATACATTTCAGATATCAGCATTACAAACATGTACACAAAAGCCAAAGCATGTGTTTACATAGTAACATACAGCAGTATATGTGGACCTTCAAAGCAAGCCAAAACATGAATGGAAAAAAACACCCTACCTCTTGCGCTTTGGTAATTTCACTTTCGTAATTCTGCCAGTAGATGGAACAATTTCAGTTCCATACAATTGTATATGATGTCAGACTTCAACGGCCCCCGCCGATCGGGGCTTGAAGAAAAAGATGAGCTGCATGATGCTTCCACGCAGAGCTGAAACCGACCCGTACACAAGTACTAGTACAAAGCTTAGAGGATCTAAGCCTGCCCAGGCAAGGCGGTGCGAGTCGGACCGTCCATGCTTATACACTCTATTGGTTTCATTGAGCGGCAGGGCTTGAGATGTCATTTCATCTCAATGTCAGGTAAAAGTCCCACAAAATTGGATGCAACGTCTCCAAAATGACCTTCACAGTGTTGACGGGGACGTTAAACCTCAAATCAAACAAAAACCAAAAGTCAGACTTCAATGGCTCGAACACCTGTTGTTTCTATGGAAATTAACTGGGGATGGGTAGTTCATAACCCAGTTGTACAAAGGATTGTTAGCTTAACGGGCTCGTTACTGGTCAAATTATTAACTGTTCTAGTAAGTAAAATATCTAATTCTCTGGTATTTTTTCTGCAAAAATGTGAGTAGCTTTTGCTTATGCAAAAGCTACTCACATTTTTTCAGCAAAAATATTAGCATGTTTGCCATATTAAATGACTAAAGTTTAAACGATTTGTTGACTAACAACATCGTTAGTTTTGAGCAACCGGGCTATGGCCAATAAGCAACTAACATAGTGCCAGGTCAAAAGGGCTGATTCAGGGATACATGTATCTTTATGATCCTTCTATAAAATACTAGAGAAAGTGCCCAGTGGGGCACGTATACCCCCGACCAGTGCCATCCCCTTTTAGTGGAAATGAAAATTTGTTTGTAGCATTGAACCTTTCCATATAAACTTTCCATTTAGTCCACTGAGAATAACTATTGCATTTCAACAAATATAGAATAATTTATCATATCCAAAGATGAGACTGCTTGTCTTTGCTGAATAATAAAAATTCAAAGTTTGTTGCAATTTGGAACAATTTCAACTGGAAACAACAAACATAGAATAGGCTGTCATAGAACATTTGCTGAATTAAAGTAGCTGTATAATGACATAATAAAGCAATGCATTTTTTATTATTACTTGCATTTATTATTGTCTGCATTTCAGAAGAAAATATTATGCAAAATTTAACAGTTCTAGTCGCTGTTGTTTCTAAGATCACAAGGACCAATATACATGTATAAACTGACAAATCTGACAAGGGTCACAGCATAAAGAAACAACAAACTAACTAATAATGAACAGATGGAAAGACAAAAACTATAACCTTTGATATACTTTGTATGCAAGGAGTATAATGAAAACAGTTATCAAATCCTGTACCATATACTATTATGCGATGTATATATGTGAATTTATTCTAATAAATATTGTTTAAACCAAAACAGTTAACACAAAACTTGGACGTGATCAAAATGTGTAAGTCCTTATTATTGACCCATAGCCCCACCCGGGGGCTTGACACAGGAGCTAAGTAGATATTCCATATGAAAGTTAATACTATAGCTATATTCTGTACCAAATATGAAGAGAATCTAACATGAGTTTACAGAGATATAAGCAATCAAAAAGGTTTAACACAAAACTTCGACTTAAAAGTTGACAAACTGACAGACAGCCCACCCAGGGGCTTGACCCAGGGGCTTAGATATTCCATATGAAAGGTTATGCTATAGAGATATCCTTTACCAAATATGAAAAGAATCTAACATGTAGTTACAGAGATATGAGCAATCAAAAAGGTTTAACACAAAACATTGACATCAATATTGATGAACGAACTGACGGGTGGACACCCCACCCAGGGGCTTGACCCGCGAGCTAAGATATTCCAAATGAATGGTAATGCTATAGAGATATCCTGTACCAAATATGAAGAGAATCAAACATGTGGTGACAGAGATATGAGCAATCAAAAAGGTTTAACACAAAACTTTGACGTAAAAGTTGACAAACGGACAGACAGCACACCCAGGGGCTTGACCCAGGGGCTTAGATACTCCATATGAAAGGTAATGCTATTGAGATATCCTGTTCCAAATATGAGGAGAATCCAACATGTGGTGACAGAGTTATTAGCAATCAAAAAGGTTTAACACAAAACTTTGACGTAAAAGTTGACAAACGGACAGACAGCCCACCCAGGGGCTTGACCCAGGGGCTTAGATATTCCATATGAAAGGTTATGCTATAGAGATATCCTTTACCAAATATGAAAAGAATCTAACATGTAGTTACAGAGATATGAGCAATCAAAAAGGTTTAACACAAAACATTGACATCAATATTGATGAACGAACTGACGGGTGGACACCCCACCCAGGGGCTTGACCCGCGAGCTAAGATATTCCAAATGAATGGTAATGCTATAGAGATATCCTTTACCAAATATGAAGAGAATTTAACATGTGGTTACAGAGATATGAGCTATCAAAAAGGTTTAACGCAAAACTTTGACGTAAAAGTTGACAAACGGACAGACAGCCCACCCAGGGGCTTGACCCAGGGGCTTAGATACTCCATATGAAAGGTAATGCTATAGAGATATCCTGTTCCAAATATGAGGAGAATCCAACATGTGGTGACAGAGTTATTAGCAATCAAAAAGGTTTAACACAAAACTTTGACGTAAAAGTTGACAAACGGACAGACAGCCCACCCAGGGGCTTGGATATTCCATATGAAAGGAAATGCTATAGAGATATCCTTTACCAAATATGAAGAGAATCTAACATGGGGTTACAGAGATATGAGCAATCAAAAAGGTTTAACACAAAACTTTGACGTAAAAATAGATGAACAGACAGACGGACAGACAGACAGCCCACACAGGGGCTTGACCCAGGGGCTTAGTTATTCCATATGAAAGGTAATGCTATAGAGATATCCTTTACCAAATATGAAGAGAATTTAACATGTGGTTACAGAGATATGAGCTATCAAAAAGGTTTAACACAAAACTTTGACGTAAAGGTTGACGAACGGCGGGACGGACGGAAGTAAGAACGAGCGAACGAACGAACGAACTAACGAACGAACGAACAAACTAACGAACGGACAAACGGACGGAAAGACGAAAACTATATACCCCCTGACATACTTCGTATGTCGGGGGTATAACAAGTACAGTAAAATTCTTATATTAAGACCACTTTTGGGACTGTTCAAAAGTGGTCTTTAAGACCACTTTTGAACAGTCCCAAAGGTGGTCCCTCATTCGGAGACACTGGCTGTAGAAGACATAAAGAAAGAATAACTGAAACCTTCTCAATAAACTCAGACCTCCTAGTGGCCCACTTTGAAAATATAGGTTTTTATATAGGTTCTTCTTACTCAAAATATAGGTTATTTACAGGTTTTTCAATTAAAATACAGGTTAAAAAAGAGTCTTCCAAACTTACATAAAAATTTAAAACTGAAGAAAAAAATATTTGATGAATTTTTTTGCCACATTTACTCAAATGCTGATCGGAATTTTACAAAGTCTGAGCGAGCAAAGCGAGTGAGGAAAAAAATTACAATTTCTTGACAGTTTTCATCACTTTTTATGGGACTAAAAAGTAAAAAATAGTAGTGCATTTTGAAGAAAAGTTAGGGTTGAGTCGCAAGAAGGTTCAAAAAGTGAAAAATATAGTTTTTTTCCATGAAAATACAGGCTTTTTATAGGTTTTATGAACAAAATAAAGGTTTTATAGGTTTGGCACAAAATTAAAGGTTGTTATAGGTTTTATAGGTTTTGCTAGGAGGCCTGTAAACTTGTAAAAGCAGATTTATTCTTAATTTTAGGTGGTCTTAATAGCGGAATTTCACTGTCTGTCATCAACATTCGTAAGATTGCTTCAACCTCATTGAGGCTCTCTTATGGCTAAACTCAGCATACAGTTTCATGAAGAATTCCAATTCTCCATCACTTTATACATTTCGAGTGATTTGATTGGCTGATATATCATGATACACCCCAACCTCTTTATAACACTATTGTTGCCCCAACCTCTTTATAACACTATTGTTGGGGTCCAAAGCAGATACCATGTTAGATAAACAACCGTGTTATATCCAATTTAAATATTAACCAATCAAATTACTTGATATATTAAAGCAAACTGAATGATAAGCAGTGTAGATCCAGATCAGTTGGCTTCTTCAGAAGCTATCTGATCTGGATCTACACTGTTTGTCAACCTAGGAGTTGTCATGAACAGCAGGATAAGGGTTAAATGTACTTCCTAACAAAAGTTGACAGCAGACAGCATAGCTCGCCTGCAAAAACATGGGTATAGGTGGAGTATTGCCTAGTATAACCGTGTTATATCCAAACGAAAATGTATAGATTATATAGAAAAATGACCATTTACGGTCATTTTTCTATATAATCTATACATTTTTGGGATCCATCAAAACTGTGTAATAATGAACTGTGTTATAATGAGAGTGTGGTGTACCTGTGTATAAAAAGAAACTTGCATTCATACCTGCATATATCGATGAAATTGTACACAGGTATTATGGTTTGTCTAAGCCATAACGTTACCCCTTACCTAATAAACTATTCTGGTTGGTCAGATTTGTCTGTCATAATTTCAAGGAAGACTCAGTTACAGCGAACATAGTTTTTTTTAACCCACTTTAAGCCACAACATGGGATACTGGCAAACAGTTCAGGTCCAGATCAGACGCCGCAGAATGGCGGCGTCTGATCAGGGCCTACACTGTTTGCAAAAAGTTCAGCCATTTTCCAAATAAATTTTTAAAAACAACACACCCTGTCACTCCTAAATTTTGAAATGTACTCCTGCCACATTATATAAAAGGGGAAAAATTCCATTCCGAACAAAATGGGTTAACCCTACTCTGACATATCTCCATGGGCGTACTTGATTCACTATTCCATTTGCACCGATCAGTGTTCTGTTGAATCAAGTAGTTGTCTCGTGGTATGGTGCAGTGTTCTGGTGCTACACTTTTGACTCCACTCTTGACTAGGTGTGAAGTGCCCCGATGATGGAGCAGTGCATCAGCCTCGCTTTCAAATTCAAGGCATTTTGCATTCGTAGCTTCCCACCAGAATCAAGAGGCATAGATAAATGTTGAAAACGTTTCAGATCATACAAAAAACATTGATTTAAATACCTTACAAACTGTATTCACATGTGTATGCTTTAAATTCTCAGTCAAAGTTCTGCACCATACTTGATTCACCGGAGCAAGGTTCAGTCAAAGTTCGGCACCATACTTGATTCACCGGAGCAAGGTTCAGTCAAAGTTCGGCACCATACTTGATTCACCGGAGCAAGGTTCAGTCAAAGTTCGGCACCATACTTGATTCACCGGAGCAAGGTTCAGTCAAAGTTCGGCACCATACTTGATTCACCGGAGCAAGGTTCAGTCAAAGTTCGGCACCATACTTGATTCAACGGAGCAAGGTTCAGTCAAAGTTCGGCACCATACTTGATTCACCCGAGCAAGGTTCAGTCAAAGTTCGGCACCATACTTGATTCACCGGAGCAAGGTTCAGTCAAAGTTCGGCACCATACTTGATTCACCGGAGCAAGGTTCAGTCAAAGTTTGGCACCATACTTGATTCAACGGAGCAAGGTTCAGTCAAAGTTTGGCACCATACTTGATTCAACGGAGCAAGGTTCAGTTAAAGTTTGGCACCATACTTGATTCAACGGAGCAAGGTTCAGTCAAAGTTTGGCACCATACAGTGCAACACTCCATGTTTTGTTTGATTTTTGGATACATTAATTATTTGAATGGCTCATGTTTTGAAACTGAATGATTTTGAATGTTTCAGTCACGTAGGTAATAAAATAAACAAATGCATGTAAGAAAATAGATTAAGCGCCGTATGAAGGGAAGCTGTGTATGTCCTGTGCTTGATTCAAAGCAGACGACACACTCGTACGACATGGGAACATTGCATTGCACTTGATTTAAAAACAGAACAGTCACATGAAAGTGCAATGTTCAGGACCATTAACCCATTTTGCACCAGAAACCCTACAATGGGTACCCTGGCAAACAATGCAGGCCCAGATCAGACGCCGCAGAATGCGGCATCTGATCAGGGCCTACACTGTTTGCAAAATGTTCAGTCATTTTCCAAACAAATTTTGAAGAAAACACAGCCCGTCACCCCTAAATTTTGAAATGAACTCCTGCTATATGTAAGGTGGGAGGTTCCATTTGGTACTATAAGGGTTAAGAACAGCTGAATCAAGTACGCCCCATTTCAAAAGGTTTGGATTGCAAGAAGTACTTCACCCTGCTGAAATGTACCTTTTAATGTAGACTTGATTTTGCAGGAAATCTTGGAACTGTATCTCCATTTCTCTCTCACGAGCCTCCCGATACAGCTCTTGTTGTGTTGGCGGACATGCACAGCACTGTCCGTGTAGCGTTGCATTCTTTTCTTCCTCTTCTTCTTCCTGTTCGCGTTTCCTCGAGTCTGATATCAAAGCTGGAATGACAACACGTAACACAAAATGAAGTTTATTTAAGAAATGAAAATTATTTTTCTGAAGTTCATGGAAGTATGAATGCAGTGGGTCGCGTGCAAACTAAATGAACCCCAAATGGTAAACTTTGCTAGCGACCCACTGTCGTTCAATATTTCATGAAAAGCAGAAAAATTAAGTTTATTTTTTATATTTTCATTATTTACCCCTATAAACTTGGCGAAAAAAATCTTATAGGCTGAAAAACATTTACACACTGTTTTTCTACAAAGAGCGAAGCAGCATTGACGTCATCAACACCCGTAGAGAACAATGGTTTAGAATGACGTAACTTGACGTCACTGAAAATCATGTGATTCGATGCGTTCATGGAAGTATGAACTACATTGTTTTCTATAGGGTTACAGAAGCCTCCGTGGTGTAGTGGTTACGTTACTCACCTTGTAAACCAGGGATCGCAGCATCGATCTCGAGCTTCTCCAGACTTTTGGATGAGTCTTTAAACCGAGGCCCCGTCTCCGTATGACCTTAGCTGTTGGT
The DNA here is from genome assembly GCA_963580285.1 of Lucinisca nassula. Classification (NCBI taxonomy): domain Eukaryota; kingdom Metazoa; phylum Mollusca; class Bivalvia; order Lucinida; family Lucinidae; genus Lucinisca; species Lucinisca nassula. The sequence continues at coordinate 129,413,126 of OY757018.1, read as the reverse complement.
GAGACGTAAAACTCAAACACGCCCCTCTATAGGTTTACATTCAGACTTTATACTGCAAATGTAAATATAAATGAATGCCCCCCAAACAAGATTCATATGGTTAAGGGACTGATGATGATGATAATGATGATGATGATGATAATGATTATGACGATGCTGATGATGATAACATACATTTTCTACTACTAACAGGTCTATTTGATTGTTTTTCACATTCCACTAACAACTAAGGTTGTACCGAAACCAGACCTCAGTTCAAAGTAATTCGAAAGACTGGAGATCAAACCCATGAAACCTGGTTTATAATACAAGTAAAACTCCGCCATTAAGACCACCTAAAATTAAGACCAATTCTGATTTTAAAAGGCTTACTTAGAAGTGTTCAGTTATTCATTCTTTGTTCTTTCTGAAAACAGTGTCTTCTGCTCATGGATCACCTTTGGGACTGTTCGAAAGTGGTCTTTAAGACCACTTTTGAATAGTCCCAAAGGTGGTCTTATTATAGGAATTTTACTGTAAGGTGAGTGGCTTAATCACTAACAAGACAAGTACTGTTGAATAATTAACCTTTAAGATGCCATGAAAACTGCATCTTATAATGCTGTCTGTTTATGTCGTCTGCTGCATCTTCTTGCAAACTTTTCAAACATATTTTTGCATACAGGCAAACATTGTGGACCCTGATCAGACTGCTCCTAAAGGAGCAGTCTGATCTGGGTCCACAGTGTTTGCTAAAATGACTTTTAAAATTTACCAGCAGACGGCAAAGCAGACGACAATCATTGTGATTGTCATCTGATGGGTTAAGATAAACCATGTGAAGAAGAATCAGATACATTGACTGAACTTTTTTTAATGTGTTTAGTTGCCCATATTGTTATGCATAAGAACTTTATTTGAAGGTGCACATGTCTAACTCACTGTTCATAATGTTTTGTTTACTCAGTTTCTAATTTTGGAAGGACCAGCCTCGGTAGATAAGTTGGACGCACGTCTGACTGGTGATCAGGAGGATGTGGGTCGGCAACATTCTTTGGTGGAGATTTATCATGAAATCTTTTCTACGGTCATTCTCTCCCTTCCGCTGTTTCAAGAAGGGCAGTTGTTAGTTTCTGGTGAACGAATATAAGCCTGCCCATGAAAAGTGTGGATAGGTAAACTGACTGGCTAAAAAATGACCTAAATAGTATTGACTGGGCCGTAAAACTCCAATACAAACAAACAAACAATGATATCTTTAGCTAACATATTGCTAAAACTTTATCATCTGAGGCAGCAAATATTCTAATATTTTTGCTGAAAAATATGAGTAGCTTTTTCACTTTTCCAGCAAAAATACTGAGTATTAGCTAATGTACTTGCTAGAACAGTTAACAATGTGATACTAACAAGCTCATTAAGCTAACAATGCTTTGTACAACTGGGCCCTGGACTCAGAAATGAATGTGCCACACTTCTGATTTTGATATCAGATACGACAGAATGGCTTGGCAAGCCATGCCATTGCAACATTTAAGAAATGAATGCAAGTAGTAATATTTAATGTTTGTTGATTAGTATGAAAAACATGGAGTCGGTGGGGGTCGAAGGGGGGAGGGTGGGGGCAATGTAAGTGAACCCCTTCTTCGGGATTCACTAACTTTGCTTGTGACCATGTTTTGTTTGATTGGATGCTTAATGTCCCCATCAACACTGTAAAGGTAATTTCGGAGACGTCGCTGCCAATTTTGTGGGACTGTGAGCGAATGTTGTTCGTTAAATAAATTACCTTGATTTCTTAATATATGAATTTTTCAATATTCTGGTTTGACGGGTGAAAATAAAACCAGAAAGCACTGCACACAGTTTTCTACTGACAGGGGAACAGTGTTGTTTGCGCCATAACGTTGCAATAGTCCAGTCATACTGTAGAGAACCATTGTTTATTTTCAAGTCACATAATGTCATGTGATAGAAGTACAGTCAAACCTGTCTTGAGAGACCACCTTTGGGAAGAACAAAAAGTGGTCTCTCAAGGCAGGTGGTCTCTTAAGGCAGGGAGGATAAATTCAAGACTTTTTTTTTAATTCACATTATGCAATTTATGAAATCATTAATGAAATATAAACATGTATCTACAGAAAAGTATTGTTTCTAAAAGGTTATAAAACTGCATGACATTTAACCCATTCAGTACCAGAGACCCCTAAAAGAGTACCTTGGCAAACAGTGCAGGCCCAGATCAGACGCCGGAGAACGCGGCGTCTGATCAGGGCCGCCACTGTTTGCTAAAAGTTCAGTCATTTTCCAAATCAATTTTGAAGAAAACACAACCTGACATCCCTAAATTTTGAAATGGACTCCTGCTATATATAAGGAGGAAGATTCCATTTGGTACTAAAAGGGTTAAGATGAAATAAAAAAAAAATGAATATTAATTTAAATGTATGACAATGAGAAGACTGTGAATTCAAAAGATTTTGGAAAAAAAAGGTGTTTAACAGGAACGATTAAAGAATAGAATATAGGAACATGTTCAAGTCTCGATGGTAGTTACCGGAACGTCGATACAAGCCTTGGTGGTAGTTTGCCAAGTCGCCGATGCAAGTGGCAATGATAGTTTGCCGAGACGACTGTAATTTGTTCAGTATTTTTTCGCGCCGATTCAAACAGAAAGTCGCGTCACGCAATATGACCAAACAATCCAATTAGCGTAAATCAGTTCATGCATTGATTATAATTGGCAGACAATTAATTTTAATCCCTGCATTTCTCATAATCAGTGTCATAATTTCGGTTTCCACAGACAACATGCCGGGAGATAATTATTGTTTCTTGCGCACCGGTTGATCTTCCGGTGTTACAGTAAACTTATTTGGTTGCTCATGGCAGGGAAATTTTACGACTTGGTCAAGTTTTTAGCGGTCGTTGGTCGTGTTAGGCAGGTGGGTGCTCAGGACAGGTAATTTAACATTGAAAATCGCTCGGGAGGATTGCATGACGGTCATTCAAGACAGGAAAACACTTAACCCATTCAGTACCAGAAACCCCTAAAGGGGTACCCTGACAAACAGTGCAGGCTCAGATCAGACGCCGCAGAAAGCGGCGTCTGATCAGGGCCTCCACTGTTTGCTGAAAGTTCATCCATTTTTCAAAAAAAATAGATTTTGAAGAAAACGAAACCTGTCACCCCTAAATTGTGAAACGGGCTCCTCCTATATATAAGGAGGAAGATTCCATTTGGTACAAAAAGGCTTAAGACAGGTGGTCGCCCCCCGCAGGTTCAACTGTATGAACAACATTACGTCCTGATAGTTAACTGTATGATTTTTTTCTGTAAATGCACTGAAAATGTAAATACATGTATTTTCTATTTACATTTTCTATCTCACCCCTTAACCCTATTTGTACCAAATGGAATCTTCCTCCTTATACATAGCAGGGATTCATTTCAAAACTGAGGGGTGTCAGGTTGTGTTTTCTTCAAAATTGATTGGCAAAATGGCTAAACTTTTAGCAAACAGTGGAGGCCCTGAACAGACGTCGCGTTCTGCAGCATCTGATCTGGGCCTGCACTGTTTGCCAGGGTACCTGTTTTGGGGTTTCCGGTACTAAATGGGTTAAACTTGAAATCGAACCATTTTAACCTTTGGAGCATCCTATGAACCCGATCTGCAAATGTTGGGAAAGGCAGCTTAAGGGTTAACCCTTGAAAACACCAATCAAAACTTTCTTGACATTTTTTTTTTATTATTATTTTCAGAGAAAAACCAGACTTGACATTTCAACCAGGTTTGACATTCTGACTGAATCATCATTTCATATGAATCATCTGCCAAAGCACTGACATTGCATGTGAATCATCTACAGTTAATGTGAAACATCTACCTGGACTTGAGACTTTGTGTGACTCATCTACCAATACACGGACAGTTCATGTGAATAACCTGTCAGCATGACATTCTATATGAATCCATCTAATAAAAGGTCCAGATATGAGTACTCTCTGTTGGTACTTGACATTTCAAATGAAGTGTCTGCCATTTCACACGAAATGTCAAAATCCTCATTTTCTCTGGAAAAAAAAGGATGTCATCTGCTTCAGATCCGATTGGAGCTTTAAGGGTTGACAACATTCCATAAAAAGCCTAAAAATTGGGACATCTTGAGGATTTGCTGTAATTCTCCTAAAATTTTAATAAATTTGTTTCATGATCCAGCAAGGAATCCAAAAAGGTGCGAACGGAATGACAAACAGTGTAGACCCTGATCAGACTGCTCCTGAAGGAGCAGTCTGATCTGGGTCTGCACTGTTTGCTTAGGCCTATCCATCCCAATACTTTGGATCATTACAGCAGTATTGTATCCCCCAACCTTTCACAGGGTTAACAACCTGACACACACAAAAGTGAGAAATATGGTAACTGATAGCACCCAGCCTTCCAAAAATTGCATATCATCGTTGCACAAGACTAATTTCTCCTTGTGGGACATACCTTAGCCCATTTTATATGGGAACCCCAAAACATGAAATCATCATTCATTGGCTTTTCAGACCCTTACTGCAAGAACTGACTTCTTCCCCCGAACCATTAAAGATTGGAATGCCCTTCCCGATTCGATTATTTCAACAGCTGAAGATGCTGAGGATTGTGTAACTAAGTTTACCTCTTTAGTGAGAGCTAGGGACTCACTTCCCATCACAGGTCCTTGTTTGTTTGTTTGAGGTTTAACATACCTGTCAACACTGTATAGGTCATTTTGGAGGTGTTGCTTCCAATTTTGTGGGATTTTTACCCGACATTGAGATGAAATGACATCTCAAGCCCTGTCGCCCAATGAAACCAATAAGGTTTATAAGCATGGACGGTCCGACTCGCACTGCTTTGCCAGGGCAGGCTAAGATCCTCTAAGCGGTTTACCAGTACTCATGTGCAGTTGGTTTCAGCTCTGCTAGGAATCATGCAGCCCACAGCTCTAGAGGCATCATGCAGCCCACCTATTTCTTCAAGCCCCTATGGGCATTGGCCTGGTGTATGAATGTCATTTGACGTATCAACAGTAACAATTCTGATTCTGATTCAATGCAGGCCCAGATCAGACAAGGTGTTTTTTAACATGGCTTGTGATCAGGGCATGCACTGTTTGCCCAAAACAAGTTCAGCCATTTTCTAAATAGATTTCTAAAAATATCTCAACATGACAGACATGGAAGATCCCATTCAGGACAAAATGGGGTAAGGGAACTGAATACATCTTCACATGAGATTGATCCATAGCTCGAGATAAGGATGCTTAACAAGAACAATTCAGGGATTTGTTTGTTTGAATTGAGGTTTAACGTCCCCGTCAACACTATTTAGGAAAATCTTTCTTATTTTTACTCATTGAGACGATTCTAACAAATACCCACAACATATACTTCTGACGACGAATAAGAAAATTATCCTTTAATTATCTTCACATGAGAAATGTTTTATGGGATGGATTTAATGAGGGATCACTGCCAGTTATTAGCCCCAGATGAGAGTGGGTATCAAAATATTACTGTATAGCTCCAATATATCGCGTTCCGATATTTCGCTATGTCCAATCTATCGCGGTCGCGCCGTGGATCCCGTTTTTTTTCCCCCTTAAAAATTCATAATTAAAAAAAAATAGAGTTTTAAGTTGTTAAAATTTATTTAAAACCAGGTTAAACCAGGGGCCAACAGCGTTTGACTTTTCCCGCCCAGCGTCTGCTATTCGGCGCTAAAACATAACCATTCACAGGATCGCAGAAACGTCTGTTTTTATTATGCAAACATCTACCGTTAGATGTAGCTAATTGTCTGAGGAGCGATTAAATCATTTTCACCTTGATTGTGGATTAAATTTTATGATTGGAGGATAAACGCCAATTAGAGACATAACTTGACCATATTTTCACACCTTATCGACACGCACCGCAGGGTGGCAATTATATGACAGGGATTAACAATAGTGTCATACTTGAACCGTAATAAATACACAGATGGTTTGTCTCTCAATTGACAGTGCAGCAATTATTGCGATTTACTTACTGGTCTTGTTTTACCGTATTTAAGGACTCAAAAAGACTGACAGTTGTGGACGATTTTTTTTACACTCGCCCGAAATTAAAACACAATAAAATGATAGTTTTGTTGTTGTATAGATTTTCGGCCCGTGGTAGACGTTAAATAATTTTATTCCAACTGCTACCTTTCTGAGATCTGGCAAGCCAAGGGAAACAACTAGAATTGCTTTAGCGCTTAGCGCTTATGGTAGTTGCGCCCCTTGGCCGTCACCATTACAGACAACCAGGGGAACCCGCAAATCCAAAATGGCGTCCTGTTTTGACATTTTAGCAATCACATGTTTCCAGACACAGCTTTTCCGCTGTTCTCGAATGTAAGTTAATTGGTAGACATAGTCCCCTTTCTTTGTTCTGTCACTGAGTAATTCTGAACCTACTTTAATGGTGAAATACGGCCGATAGCATTACTGACAGCCATTAGTGTGGCTAGATAAACGGTATCTAACCAAACTATCACCGCGACTTGTATTGGCATCTCGGCAAACTACCACGACTTCTATCGCGCTCCGACCACATCGAGGTTTTCGGGCTATGGACCTCGACTACCGCGATATATTGGAGCTATACTGTATTTTTTATTTCCGAACAAAAAACTTAAAGTATGTTATGGGTACTCATTAGATTGGTTGGTTGATTTGAGGTTAAACGTCCCCATCAACACTGTAAAGGTCATTTTGGTTATGTTGCTTCCAATTTTGTGGGACTTTTACCCGACAATGAGATGAAATGACATCTCAAGCCCTGTCGCCCAATGAAACCAACAGGGTTTATTAGCATGGACGGTCCGCCTCGCACCGCGGTTCCTGGACAGGCTTAGATCCTCTAAGAGGTTTACCAATACTAGTGTGCGGGCCGGATTCAGCTCTGCGTGGAAGCATCATGCAGCCCATATATTTCTTCAAGCCCCTATGGGGGGGGGGGGCCTGGGTACTCATTAGAAGCGCCTCACTGGGGCGCTTCTAATGAGTACCAACAACATATGTTTTCATGCAGAAATAAGAAAAATATCAGTAATTTTCAGATGAAAAACACGCCTTATCTGGAGCTATGTAAAAATTAAAATAAAATTAATAAATAATAATACAGGACTACTACACAATGGACCTGTATATTCAACTACCCTATCTACCCTATTCAGACACCTCAACTTCATTGCATACTTATTCTAAAATTTGAACAAGTATAACATACAACTTATTACCTCGGCCCCCGCCCATCGGGGCTTGAAGAAATAGATGGGCTGCATGATGCTTCCACGCAGAGCTGAAACCGACTGCACACGAGTACTGATAAACCGCTTAGACCCAGGCAAAGCGGTGCGAGTCGGCCCGTCCATGTTTATAAACCCTATTGGTTTCATTGGGCGACAGGGCTTGAGATGTCATTTCATCTCAATGTCGGGTAAAAATCCCACAAAATTGGAAGCAACACCTCCAAAATGACCTATACAGTGTTGACGGGGACGTTAAACCTCAAATCAAACAAAACAAACAACTTATTACCAAATGTTGTGTCAAGTAATGGTTGGATGAGCAGCAAACAGTGCAGACCCAGATGAGACGGCGCAGCTGCGGCGTCTCATCTGGGTCTACACTGCTTGCTCAGGCCTGTCTGTCTGAACACATAATGGTAAATACGGTAGCTTGGTTTTGTCATTAATCTACCTTGTACTGTATATTTTTGGAAAATACTTATTCTTTAACCTGTTACAAAATAAATTTTACGACAAGCACCTTGACAGTAATAAAAACAGCTCATTCACATACTCATTAACAAAGTTTCTATGCAAAAATTTGACAAGAAAATAATGTAGAAAATGATTTCAATTTGCTGTTAAATACAAGCACGATTGACAGACGTCGTTGTTTTTTTTTACAGGATTGTTTTCAAGTGGTCTCCTCCACTGACAAACAGGGGGAGGCGACTCATAGCAATTCCTCATTATCTCACTTATCTGGGGCTCTTATTACTCGTAGATGGAGAGAAAATCTGATGCAAATAAATTGCACTAAACAACACATCAGTCAAAAGCATGCAACTAGCTGTCAACAAATTTATGTATATTCATCTTACACCTAGAAGCTATTCAAACAGATGGAGATCAAAATATATTACCCTAAATGTTTGGACACCTCATCTCTATCAAGTAATTTGATTGGTTGATAGTCAGATATGGATGTGGCTGAACTAATTTATTCAGCAGGATAAGGGTTTAGCTTAAGTCTTGAAGTTTTCGATACATAAAAAAACTAGTAAAGGTATATTTATAATATGATGTCGCGTCCAAGAGTGCAATAACGCCATGTAATAAATTCAATAATCCACTAGTGGATTAAATTTGCAAATTAGTTAAGATACGCCCCGTAACGCTACATGTATGCCGTCCTTAACAAAGTTGCATTTACTATGGCAGAATATTGACATTTTTGTGAAGAAATTGTGAATAAAATACTTTTTAACCCTTCTCTTGCTGAATATTCAGTTTAGCCACACCCATTTCTGACTTTGAACCAATCAGATTACTTGATATAATTTATTGCTACAAATTCATAAATTGAATGCCAAACAGTGTAGATCCTGATCAGATGGCTTCTTCAGAAGCCTTCTGATCTAGATCTACACTGTTTGCAAAGATAGGGGTTGTCATGAACAGCAAGATAAGGGTTAAATGTCATATAATAAATAGAATCTTGCATTCATGCTCATGTTCGTATTATTGAATTTATTAAACTCGTTGAGGAAAAAGGGTAAACAGCTTGGCAAAGCCTCGCATTTTATCCCTTTTCCTCAACTTGTTTAATAAATTCAATAATACATAAACACTCATGTAAGATCCTCTATAAATGGTATAATCCCAGCAGTAAACATCAAGGTGCTGAAACAAATTGCATGGAAGTGCAGGTTGATCTGCAACTTTCCTGTTTGCAAAAAGCAAAATTAGGTCATGATATGCACTAATTAGCCATGTACAGTAAAACTTCGATGGCTCAAACTCCGATGGCTCGTTTACCATGGATGAGTCGAACCCGTTCTTGAGTCCGCAGACAGTTCCTCCAAATACGATATAGGGGTAAAGGAAGATTTTCTCCATTTACCTTGCAAATGTATGTTGTGTGTACTCATTAGAATCGCCTCATCGAGACGATTCTAATGAATGTTGTGTGTACTCATTAGAATCGCCTCATCGAGGCGATTCTAATGAGTACACACAACATACATTTATAATACAGAACACCGAAAAGATATCCACAATTATCTCCATTAGGCCTCCTGGTATGTTACTAATAGTATCCCTCTGTGGCTCGAACTACCACTGTCTCCAACAAATTTTCATGGTCCCAAAGTGGTTCGAGCCATCGAAATTCGACTGTAACTGGTGGAAACAGAGCTTCTTACACAAGTGGTAATTTCAAACGAAATTTACTTGCGAGTTCCATGAATTTCATATAAAATGACCATGTGTCAACAATTTTAAATCCTATTCTATTGTAAAAATCCAAAAGAATTTCAAAAGAAAATGAAGTGTTGTCACTGACAGCGTGAAGATGTTACTTGCTCATGACCATGTGTTAATACATGTGTGGTCATTTTATTACTACGGCATGACTGATCGGAGTCTATGCTGGTAGCACACCTCTTGTTTTAGATTTTGTTCTGTGTTGGTTCATTTTTTTTTCAACTTACGATAAGCACAGTAGTCTCTGAGCTCGTACTGTTTGGTGTCAAGGTCACGGAGTTGCCAATAAACCTCATAGTGTGTCACATTGCCATTGGGCTTTAGAGGTGGGTCCCACGTAATGTGCAGCTCTCCTGGATGTTCCGCTCTAACCCTTAAATTGGTGGGGCTTGTCGGCACTGAAATAACATAAAAGATAGGCTAAATCCAAATACAATTAACACTCTTTGTAACATCATTCATTAGGACAAAACTCGTTATAAAGACAATTTCAATGGAATGAGTTCTTAGCTGAAGGCTTAGCCTTGGTTCTGATTGTCGCAGGAGTCCCTGGGGTTGAAACACCTATATCGAAAGATTCTAAGATTTGTAATCTAATACTCCAAGATACAAATGTTATGGATAGTTGTAAGAATCGCCTCAGCGAGGCGATTCTCACAAATATCTATAACATTTGTTTCTTGGAGTAATCAGGCCTCATACTGACCAAGCATTTCCATGCCTGAAAGGCCCGATTTTGCAACCTTAACCCTCATCCTCCTGAATATGACAACCAGTACCTTTGCAAACAGGGTAGATCTAGATCAGATGGCTTCTGAAGAAGCCATCTGATCAGGATCTACACTGTAAATATCATTGGTGACTAGTCAGAAATGGGTGTAGCTAAATAATTCTATTCAGCAGGATAAGCGTTAAATAGTCAAGAAAAAATCAAGCTCTAAAAGCCTGAAATGCTGGAAATGCCTGAAAATATGAGGCCTGAGTAATTAAGGGGAACATGCCCTTTTTTACCTATCATACTTCTTATTGGGATTCTTTGCAAAGGCAATATTCTCAGACCTGTACACAGACTTCTGTGTACCAGTCAACCAAACATCTACCAGACGTCGTTCGATCACACTGGTGAAAGAACACGGAAATCATGGGAAGAATGTGCACATTTTGACTTCCGCTACCATGGTCTGGTAGATGATCGAACTCCCTCTTAGTAAACAAAAATAAAATGCGTGTTCGTTTAGCGCTACGATCAATTTGGTCTAACTAAATACCGAAATAGTCGGAATAAATGCCCCACGCTTTTACAACACTGTGAAGCAGTACCAAAATATCGATACGGCCAAAAACTATTGGCCGCTTAAACAAGGATTATATTAAATTTCGGATATATTTTACTGACCGTTGGCGGCGTTAGACAGGTGCTTGCTTAATAGAGGTTTATTATCATAGGAAATCGTTTGTGGGGACCCAAAAGTGGCCATTGAAGACAGGTGGCCGCTGAATAGAGGTGGCCGTAAGTACAGGTTTGACTGTACTTTCTTGCAACGGCAATTTCTTTATCGTGGTAAAATGTTAGGGAACAAAATACTGTCTTTATAACAAGAGTTCTCTGCATAACCTTTTCTTCCATGTACAGTAAACCCGTGACATACACAAATGACATTATATACAGTAAAATTCCTATACTAAGACCACCTTTGGGACTGTTCAAAAGTGGTCATTGAGACCACTCTTGAACAGTCCAGATGTGGTCTTTGACCAGATGACACTGTGAGCAGAAAACACAAAGGAAGAATGTATGAAACTTTCTAAATAAGCTTTCTAAAGCAGAAGTAGTCTAAATTTTAGGTGGACTTAATAGCGGAATTTCACGGTAACAGGACACGTTTTTCAGAAAGGGACATAGACAAGAGGCTCAATGAGCCTAACCGCTCACCTGAGGAACATTTTAGTTAGCTGTTTGACTCATGGTCTTTGAGCATAATTTTTTTTTGAAGTTCTTCCTAATGGAACACGGCATTGTCAATTTGGACCCTAGGGGCAGGTTTGGTAGGATTAATGTAGGGGACCACTTGACATTGCTAAATGCTTAATATGTAAGCTCTGGGCCTAGTGGTTTCAGAGAAGATTTTTGAAGTTTGTTTTTTTCCATTATAAGTCTATGGGGGCTAAGGGGCCCAAGGGCGTGGCCAGTTTAGACCCCAGGGGCATGATTGGCACAATTTATGTAGGGGACCACTTGATATTGCTACATGCTTAATATGTAAGCTCTGGGCCTAGTGGTTTCAGAAGAAAATTTTTTAAGTTTGTCCCATTGTAAGTCTATGGGAGCTATATGTTGCCATGGCAACACCAGTTTCAATCTGAATTACCCCAAAACATACTGCATCTTCTCCCCCAATCGGATAATGCTTCTCGTGAAATTTAATCATGATTGGCCAAGTGGCTTTAAAGATATACTTATATTTGAAAATGTGAACGGACGCCGGACCATTGGCATACCAATACCTCACATGAGCCTTCGGCTCAAGTGAGCTAATAATACTAGCAGTTTCAGAGAAGAAGATTTTTTAAGCTTTTTTTCCAATATAAGTCTATGGGGGCTAAGGGGCCCAAGGGCGTGGCCAGTTTAGATCCCAGAGGCATGATCGGCACAATTTATGTAGGGGACCACTTGACATTGCTACATGCTTAATATGTAAGCTCTGGGCCTAGTGGTTTCAGAGAAGATTTTTTAAGCTTTTTTTCCATTATAAGTCTATGGGGGCTAAGGGGCCCCGGGGCGTGGCCAGTTTAGACACCAGGGGCATGATTGGCACAATTTATGTAGAGGACCACTTGACATTGCTACATGCTTAATATGTAAGCTCTGTGCCTAGCAGTTTCAGAGAAGAAGATTTTTTAAGCTTTTATTTCTATGGGGGTTAAGGGACCCCGGGGCGTGGCCAGTTTAGACCCCAGGGGCATGATTGGAACAATTTATGTAGGGGACCACTTGACATTGCTACATGCTTCATATGTAAGCTCTGGGCCTATTGGTTTCAGAGAAGAAGATTTTTTAAGTTTTTCCCATTGTAAGTCTATGGGAGCTATATGTTGACATGGCAACAAGTGTTTCCATCTGATCTGCCCCAAAACATAATGCATATTTTCCCCCAACCTGATAATGCTTCTCATGAAATTTAATCATGATTGGCCAACTGGCTTTAAAGATATACTTAGTTGAAAATGTGAACAGACGACGGACGCCGGATCATTGGCATACTAATACCTCACATGAGCCTTCAGCTCAGGTGAGCTAAAAACAAACAAGTGACTAAATGAAGTACCTTCTGCAGCCGTCCGGAAGTATATCACCTTGCTTATTGCTCCCTCTATAGCTTTTGATATCGTCAGAGTCTGGACATACACGGCGTACTGTGTCCAAGGTTTCAGACTTGTTATGAAGGCGTGGATCACTGTTGCATTGGGGTCGCTGTCGGGTGAAACCTCCAGCGTCTTCCACCTAAAACATGTGAGGTTTTTCTATTTTAAAACACAGAAAATCCAGGCAATAGTCATTTAAAGACAAGAGCCATAGAATCTGGACTCTAATCATTTGTTGGGTTTGGCATTGGCATCTTGAGGATTCGTTTTTCCTGACAGTATAGACCTAAATCGGTAAAGATCTAAATGCGGCGCCTGATAAGGATCTACAATGTTCTCAGAGAGAACAGGAATTGAAGGGTATGTCGCTGAATGCTGTGTCTGATCATGGTTTACACAGGCCTCCTAGGGGCCCACTTTGAAAATATAGGTTTTTATATAGGTTCTTCTTACTCAAAATATAGGTTATTTACAGGTTTTTCAATAAAAAAACAGGTTAAAAAAAGAGTCTTCCAAACTTACATAAAGATTTAAAACTGGAGAAAAAATATTTGATGAATTTTTGTGCCACAATTACTCAGATAAAGTTGATCTGAATTTGACAAAGGCCGAGCGAGCGAAGCGAGCGAGGAAAAAAATTACCATTTCTTGACAGTTTTCATCACTTTTTATGGGACTAAAAAGTAAAAAATAGTAGTGCATTTTGAAGAAAAGTTAGGGTTGAGTCGCAAGAAGGTTCAAAAAGTGAAAAATATAGTTTTTTTCATGAAAATATAGGCTTTTTATAGGTTTTATGAACAAAATAAAGGTTTTATAGGTTTGGCACAAAATTATAGGTTATTATAGGTTTTATAGGTTTTGCTAGGAGGCCTGTTTACACTGTTTGCTTACAGTGCATGAATGCAAGGATTAACCCATTTTGTACCAGATGAATCTTTCTCCTTATAAAGAGCAGGAGTCAATTTCAAAATTTAGGGGTGTCAGGTTGTGTTTTCTTCAAAAATTATTTGGAAATTGGCTGAAAATTTTGCAAACAGTGTAGGCCCTGATCAGATGCCACGTTCTGCGGCGTCTGACCTGAGCCTGCACTGTTTGCTCTGTTGCTCTGGTACCCGTTTAGGGGTTTCCGGTACTAAATGGGTTAAACAAAATGTGGACAGTCAAAGTGCGTGTTCCGGATCACCTGAGAGAGTACTGACCCACCAGTCCTGTCAGCGCTTTGATTCACAACTACCGTAATGATTCTAAGTATTGGGACAGGCAGGCCTGAGCAAACAGTACAGACCCAGATCAGACTGCTCCTGAAGGAGCTGTGTGATCAAGGTCCATACTGTTTTGCAATTCCACCTGCACCTTTTGGACTCCTTGCTGGATCATGAAACAAATTTTGTGGGAAAGTACTGTCCTTTTGGCTTTCTGCTATTGATGTTTCCATAAGGGTTTGTTGTTTCATGTTTGTGTTTCTTTCCCTTTGGCGTCTCTGATGGGAGCTGTGGGTTAATTGTATCGATTCCTGATCATTGCCTTCACTTCTATTTATCATATTCATCACGTGAACAAGTCCGTGAAATGAAGACCCCCCTAAACCCCACTTTATATAGAGAAAATTGGGGTTTAAGGGGGTATACAATATTTTTCTTATTTCTGCTCCAAGACATAGGTTGTGGGTACTCGTTAGAACCGCCTCAATGAGGCGGTTCTAAGGAGCACCCACGACCTATGTTTGGAGTAAAAATAAGAAAAATATCACAATTTTTCATGAGAAAATTCACCATTTTGGAGATATGAAAGAGTACACTATTTCGCACTGATGTGTTATCGTAATGTTTTAGGCGAATTACAGCAAGTCTTCAAGGTGTCAGAATTATTAGTATTTTTATGGCATACAGAGAAATATCAGGCTTGTCATTTTATGTAAATCTATTCCTGGAAAATATAGTGTGATGATTAACAGCAGGGTCATTTGACGTGTTTAACCCATAAGGTGCCAATCAGAACAATTGTCATCTGCTTTGTCATCTGCTGTTTTTTCTTTTTTTTTCAAACAGCGTGGACCCAGTTGAAAATCATTTTTTTGCCAACAGTGTGGACCTTGACCAGAGGAGCAGTCTGATCAGCATCCACACTATTTGCCTGTATGCAAAAATGCTTGTAAGCAAATATGTTTGTAAAGTTTGCAAGAAGACGCAGCAGACGACATAAAAAGACGACATTTTCAGATGCAGTTTTTCATGTCATCTTAACCCATTCAGTACCAGAAACCCCTAAAGGGTACCTTGGCAAACAATGCAGGCCCAGATCAGACGCTGCAGAATGCTGCAGATCAGGGCCTACACTGTTTGCAAAAAATTAAGCCATTTCCCAAATAAATTTTTTAAGACACCCCTAAATTTTGAAATGGACTCCTGCTATATATACAGAGGAAGATTCCATTTGGAACAAAAGGGTTAAGGGTTAACCCCTATAACAAAACATGTCAAGAAAAACTGTAGCTGAAAATGTCTTATACAGTCGAACTTCGATGGCTCGAACCACTTTGGGACCATGGAAATTTGTTCGAGACAGCGGTAGTTCGAGCCACAGAGGGATATTATTAGTGCTATACCAGGAAGCATAATGGAGATAATTGTGGATATCTTTTCGGTATTCTGTATTATAAATGTATGTTGTGTGTACTCATTAGAATCGCCTCATCGAGGCGATTCTAATGAGTACACACAGCATACATTTGCAAGATAAATGAAGAAAATCTTCCTAAATTACCCCTATATCGTATTTGGAGGAACTCCCTGCGGACTCAAGAACAGGTTCGACTCATCCATACTAAACGAGCCATCGGAGTTCGAGCCATCGAAGTTTTACTGTAATAAAGTTGTCTGCTGCATCTTCTTGACAACCTTTTTAAAATTATTTTTGCATACAGCCTTAACAGCAAACAGTGTGGACCCTGACCAGACTGCTCCTCTAGGGGCAGTCTGATCTGGGTCCACACTGCTTGCAAGAATGACTTTTATAGTAACATGCAGACAACAAAGCAGACAACAACTGTTGTGACTGACATCTTGAGGATTATTTTTCCCCGTAGTCTGCGGTTTTTGCGATTGGCATTTTAACCCTTATCTTGCTGTTCACGACAACCCCTATCTTTTCAAACAGTGTAGATCCTGATCAGTTGGCTTCTTCAGAAGCCATCTGATCTGGATCTACACTGGCATTCAGTTTACGATTTTGTAGCAATAAATTACACCAAGTAATTTGATTGGTTGATAGACAGAAAT
This sequence comes from Lucinisca nassula, assembly GCA_963580285.1. NCBI lineage: Eukaryota > Metazoa > Mollusca > Bivalvia > Lucinida > Lucinidae > Lucinisca > Lucinisca nassula. The sequence goes on along the minus strand of OY757018.1, from coordinate 129,396,952 downwards.
GGGTGTGGCTTAAATGAATATTCAGCAAGAGAAGGGTTAAGGGTTCAATTTCATGAACAGTATATACTCTGATCAGGCGTTATATTACAAGCTTTCTGCTCTTTACTGTTTGCCAATCACCCTTTATATGGGATGTTAGGCATTAAAGGGTTAACCCATTTAGTACCAGAAACCCCAAAATGGGTAGCCTGGCAAACAGTGCAGGCCCAGATCCCAGATCCAGGGCCTCCATTGTTTGCAAAAAGTTCAGCTATTTTCCAAATAGATTTTGAAGAAAACACAACCTGACACCCTTTAATTTTGGAATGGACTCACAGTATTTATAAGGAGGAAGATTCCATTTGGTACAAAAAGGGTTAAAGGGTTAAGTATGACAAGATAAAATTATTGAATAAAACACAAACATTCAAAACTTCCTGATTCTCTGACATACCATAATTCAGCTAAAATAACGAAACTGTTCCGACTACTGGGAAACTTCAACTAATAAATTATGCATCATTTTTTGTACCCAGAAACCATGTACATTCCTCACCCAAAGCTCTGCTCCCCCCCCCCCCCCCCCCCCACACACACACACACACTCCCCAACCAACCCAAACACCATCAGCCCTTTCTAAAATGCACTGGGGAAGGCAGGAATCAATAAGGGCAAAATGAAAATGACTGGGAATTTTACTTTCACATTTTGTCCCCTCCCTAAGTGTTGTATAGAGCAGTGGTTTCAGTTTCAGTATTTTCGATGCTGCTGTTACTGAAACCATCTGGAAATAGAAAACAGTATAGACCCAGATCCTGGGTATTCACTGAGTGTTTAACCCTTTTTGTACCAAATGAAATCTTCCTCCATATATATAGCAGGAGTCCATTCCAAAATTTAGTGGTGCCAGGTTTTGTTTTCTTCAAAATGTATCAGGAAAATGGCTGAATGTTTTGCAAACAGTGTTGGCCCTGATCAGACGCCGCATTCTGTGGCGTCTGATCTTGGCCTGCACTGTTTACCCTGGTACCCGTTTTGGGGTTTCCGGTACAAAATGGGTTAATAATCAGGACTTTGAAACAGGTGTCTATTTGTTTTGTTTCGATTGTTCATTTTGGAGTTCATGTAAAGCCAGACTCCCAACAGAATCACAGCTCCTGGTCAGGCTTAGAATGAGGCAGTCCATGAGAAAATTAACCTTTTTTGTACCAAATGGAATCTTCCTCATTATATATGGCACAAGTCCATGTCAAAATTCAGGGGTGACAGGTTGTGTTATCTTCAAAATTTATTCGGCAAACAGCTAACTTTTTGCAAATAGTGTAGGCCCTGATCCGACGCCGTGTTCTGCGGCGTATGGGCCTGCACGGTTTGCCATGGTGCTTGTTTTGGGGTTTTTGGTACAAAATGGATTATTAGACATATATTACGTAACTACAGCTGGTGTTAAGGGAATGTATTGCAGCTGTAAAAAGTCTCCCTGCCCTTTGTCATAGTGTAGATTACATTTATATTTTCTGGTCCTTTGAAATGATTGATTCCATTGTGGAATTCGAAAATATTTTTAGGGTCACTGATGAGGCCTAATTGGCTGTAACTAGCTAATCTGGCCCAGAAAAACTAGCAAACTCCATATTTTCAAGTTCTTTCCTCCCTTTCATAGAACATCCTTAACCCATTGCATGCTGGAAAACCCCTAAAGGGGTACCTTGGCAAGCAGTGCAGACCCAGATCAAATGCCACAACATACTGAGTCTGATCAGAGCCTGCACTATTTGCTAACAGATTATCCGTCAAAAATAGAATAGAAACAAACAAACAGGTCTGCCACACTTATATGACAAATGGACTTGTCCGACATATAGCAACGGAAGAGTCCACCAGTATACAATAGGTTAATATCGACCCCTCCCATTGGGGCTTGAAGAAATAAATGGGCTGCATGATGCTTCCGCGCAGAGCTGAATCCAGCCCGCACACGAGTACTGGTAAACCACTTAGAGGATCTAAGCCTGCCCAGGCAATGCGGTGCAAGTCAGACCGTCCATGTTTATAAACCCTATTAGTTTCATTGGGCGACAGGGCTTGAGATGTCATTTCATCTCAATGTCGGGTAAAAGTCCTACAAAATTGGAAGCAACGTCTCCAAAATGACCTACATAGTGTTGACGGGGATGTTAACCCTTATCTTGCTGTTCACGACAACCCATATCTTTGCAAACAGTGTAGATCCAGATCAGATGGCTTCTGAAGAAGCCATCTGATCAGGATCTACACTGTTTGGCATTCAGTTTATGAATTTGTAGCAATAAATTACATCAAGTAATTTGATTGGTTGATAGACAGAAATGGGTGTGGCTTATATGAATATTCAGCAAGAGAAGGGTTAAACATCAAATCAAACAAACAAATCTGCATGTGCAGCCAACAAATAGGGCTAGATGCATGTCTTCTTGCAGGGTCTTTTAACCCTTGTTCTGCTGAATATTTATATATGCCACACCCACTTCCGATTATCAACCAATCAGATCACTTGATGCAAATTATTGGAACAAATTCACAATCTGAATGACAAACAATGTAGATCCTGATCAGATGGCTTCGTCAGAAGCCATCTGATCTGGATCTACATTGTTTCAAAGATAAGGCATATCCGGGATTAGCAGGACAAGGGTTAACGTAATGATCCTAATAGCGGGAGCAGTCTGATCAGGATCTAAACTGTTTGCTATCCCATCTGCACCTTTGGACTCTTTGCTGGATTGTGAAACAAAATTGTCAAAATTTTAGGAGAATTACAGCAAGTACTTAAGGTGTCTGAAATTTCAGGAATTTTAGGGTAGGCACTGTTTAATAAACAAAGCCCAATGAAAATTAAGGAACCACAAGTATCATAAACAAACAAAATGAAACTGTCTATCCATTTCCTGCCAGACATTTAACCTTTCATAAGTGTCCAAATCTTTAGGAAATTAACAGTATTTAGCATACTTCAATTATGATAATCATGTGTAAGCTTGTCTTTGTTGCTATCTGGTGAATGTCCTTCAATTTTTTTTTCTCATGTACCTTTCTTAAAATGGCGAACAGTGAAGACCCAGATCAGACGGCTAGATCAGACTACTCCTGCAGGAGGAGCAGTCTGATCTAGCAGTTTGATCTGTATCTGCACTGCTAAATAATCAGGAGTAGTCTTATCTGGGTCTACACTGTTAAAGAAGGGCAGTAACTGTTGTCAGTTATAATGGCCGTCTCAACTGGATCTACACTGCTAAAGAAGGGCAGTTGTCAGTTCTAATGGCCGATGCATCTGGATCTACACTGCTAAAGAAGGGCAGTTGTCAAGAAAGTGAACTATAATGGTGATTTTACTTGAATATCATAAAGTTCTACATTTTGACACCATCTTTGTTTACGTTATAAACAAGAAAAACTTCTATTCAAGGTCACCATGATAGTTAGTTACTATTTGAGCATATCATGCATAACATGTAGATTAACTTACACCAGTTAAATTTAATATCAGTGCAGTTAACATTTCAAACATTCTAAACAAGGAGTTTGACATTCCACTGAAGCTATAGAACAACCAATAAGTGTGTGTGTGTGTGTGTGTGTTTGAATTTTATGTCCTACCAACACCAAAGGTCATATAGAGACAGGCAGCCCCCGCCCAATGGGGCTTGAAGAAATAAAAGGGCTGCATGATGCTTCCACGCAGAGATGAAACCGACCGCACACGAGTACTGGTAAACCGCTTAGAGGATCTATGCCTGCCCAGGTAAAGCGGTGCGAGTTGGACCGTCGAGGCTTATAAACCTACTGGTTTCATTGGGAGACAGGGCTTGAGATGTCATTTCATCTCAATGTCGGGTAAAAGTCCCACAAAATTGGAAGCAACATCTCCAAAATGACCTTTACAGTGTTGACTGGGACATTAAACCTCAAATCAAAACAAACAAGTTATGCCACCTGAAAACCTTGCACAGAAACCGAAACAAGTGGAAAGCCTTTGTTGAAAACAGTACGAATCCAGATTAGAGTCCACATCGTTTGTATGCAAAAATATGTTAGAAAAGTTTGCAAGAAGATACAACAGATGACATAAACAAATGACATTTTCAGTTGCAGTTCTTCAGATGCATCTTTAATATCAGGTTAATTTTGAAGTCCGAGTAACAGAGTCATATAAACAACAAAACATAGTGAAATGTTGTAACTTACCATTTATAATGTAAGTTTTCTGAGAGACAGGCCAGTAAACAGTGTAGACCCAGATGAGATGCCGCATTCTGCGGCATCTCATCAGGGTCTACACTGTTTGCCACCCATCTCGCTAGTCTTAGACAAAATATCCGGTAGTAAATTTTTCTTGTTCAAATTTTAGAACAATTATGATAAGGAGTTGAGGTGTCCTAATACTTAGAATAATTACGGCATAGCATCTCTGCAAACCCATATATGCTTAGAATCCTAAAACAGGACAATCTGTGGCATCTGATCTGACTAACTAAATGTTCTATGAAAGGGTAATCCTTTGGCAGCAAGGGCTGCAACCCAGGGTAATCCTTTGGCAGCAAGGACTGCAACCCAGGGTAATTCTTTGGCAGCAAGGACTGCAACCCAGAACAGACAACCCTGGAGTGTTCACAATTTTTCTGGGCCAGATTGACTAGTTTCGGCCAACTAGGCCTCATCAGTAGTGATCCTCAGATATTTTCAAAATTCTCCAGTGGAATCAATGTCAGAGCCCGAAGGACCAGAAAATATAGCCCACACTATGATGAAGGGCAGGGAGACTTTTTACTGCCACCACACATTCAACTTACAGACCGGCACCAGATCAGTACTGGTTCGTACCTATGTGAACAGTGTAGATCCATGATGAGCCATCACAATGTGTTACTGATCTTTGCTCAACACCTTACAGTGAAATTCTGCAATTTTTTATTTATTTTGGTTTGATAATTTCACTTATTTTGAGTTGATTGCCAGAGGTGGGCAAAAACCAGAGTACCCGATGAAAAAACCACCAGCGTCCAGTTGTTCAAAGCATCCTTAGCTTAACGAGCTCGTTAGTGGTCAAATTGTTAAGTGTTCTAGCAAGTCCAATATCGAAATTTTTTGTATTTTTGCTGAAAAAAAAAAGTGAGCAGCTTTTGCATCCACAAAAGCTGCTCACATTTTTTCAGCAAATTGCCATATTTAATGATCAAAGTTTTAACGATATGTCAACTAACGACGTCGTTAGTTTTGAACAACTGGCCACAGACCTTCTTAGGCAGAACTTAGCATCCAACAATGTCACATGACCTGAAAATTCTGCAAACAGCCCATATCCTGCTGAACCCCACAACCCCTAATTTTGCAAACAGTGCAGATCCAGATCAGATGGCTTCTGAAAAATTCCGAAGCTATCTAATTGGGATCTACACAGTTGAGCTGTTGGTCATTCAGTTAGGAAATTTGAATGAATACATAATTTCAAGTTATTTCATTACGATTACACACCCCTGCGTCATAGTGCAATTTTTTACATCTCCAGTACGGTAAATTTTTTTGTGATATTATCCTTATATATACTCAAAACATAGGTTGTGGGTGCTCGTTAGAACCGCCTCATTGAGGGGGTTCTAATGAGTACCCACAACCTACGGTATGTCTAGGAACAGAAATAAAGAAAATAATGTATACCCCCATAAACCCCTGTTTTCTCTATATAATGTGGGGTGTAAGGGGGTGTTCATTTCACGGACTTGTCAGCGTGATGTGATTGGTGGATAGTCAAAAATGGGTGTGGAAAATTTAATTTATTCAGCAGGATGAGTTAAGCCCTGCAAAATATTTTAACGTTTCACTAATTTTTTCTATGCATTAAAATTTTTCTAGAATAGCCCACTTTTGGACAGTCACGAAGGTGGTCTGATTATATAAGCTTTACTGTGTGTCCAAATTCAATGGAAGAGCCCAATTCAGAGACACACGGGTGATAGCATTATCCTAAAATTTTGACATATAGTGAAATTCCGGTATTAAGACCACCTAAAATTATGAATAATTTGGTTTAAAAAGCTTATTTAACCCTTATCTTGCTATTCACGACAACCCCTATCTTTCCAAACAGTGTAGATCCAGATCAGATGGCTTGGATCTACAGTGTTTGGCATTCAGTTTATGAATTTGTAGAATAAATTACATCAAGTGATTTGATTGGTTGATAGAGAGAAATGGGTGCGGCTTAAATGAATATTCAGCAAGATAAGGGTTAAGACCACCAAAAGTTAAGAATAATTCTGGTTTAAAAAGCTTATTTAAAAAACTGCAGTTATTCCTTCTTTTTCCTTTCTGCATACAGTATCCTCTGGTCAGAGACAACCTTTGGGACTGTTCAAAAGTGGTCTTAAAGACCATATTTGAACAGTCCCGAAGGTGGTTTTAGTAGCAGAATTTTACCGTTTTGGCAAGCAAAAAACTAAGACTAGAAATGTGTTCAAGGGACCTGAATGCCCCATGCCTGGTTGTACAGTAAAATTCCGCTATTAAGACCACCAAAAATTGAGACCAATTCTGCTTTAAAAAGCTTATTTAGAAAGTTTCAGTTATTCTTCCTTTGTGTTTTCTGTATAGTGTGTTCTCTGGTCAGAGACCACCTTTGGGACTGTTCAAAAGTGGTCTTAAAGACCACATTTGAACAGTCCCAAAGGTGGTTTTAACCCTTATCTTGCTGTTCACGACAACCCCTATCTTTGCAAACAGTGTAGATCCAGATCAGATGGCTTCTGAAGAAGCCATCTGATCAGGATCTACACTGTCTGGCATTCAGTTTATGAATTTGTAGCAATAAATCACATCAAGTAATTTGAATGGGAGTGGCTTAAATGAATATTCAGCAAGATAAGGGTTAACACAGGGAAATTATGCTATTAAGACCACCAAAAATTAAGAAGAATTCTGGTTTAAAAAATAGATTGCAGTTATTCTTTCTTTGTCTTTTCGGCCTACGGTATCCTCTGGTCAGAGACCACCTCTGGGAATGTTCAAAAGTGGTCTTAATAGCAGAATTTTACCATATAGCCAAGCAAAAAACTAAGACTAGAAATGTGTTCACGAGACTTGAATGCCCAATGCATGGTACATGTAGTTTGGACATGGTTGAAAAACATAAACTCAAATTTCTAATGACATCTCGGATGTGAAACGGAGATAGACGAACCAACAGGGTTAACACTATAAGCCCTTTCCACCATCCTTTGAATGGCGGAGGCATAAAAAGGGAAGACAACTTACAGATCATCAGAACAAGCATCTCGTCCTTGGTAGATGGACACATTCTTCACAGGTCTGTAAAAATAACAAGCGAAATGTACATGAACAAGAGTTCTAGGAAACAACAGGTGGCATCTTAAGGGTTAAAATGGCAAAAGTTTTTGACCTAGTTCAGACTGCTCCTGCAGGAGGAGTCTGATCTGGGTCTGCACTATTAAATAATCAGGTTTTTTTTTTTTTTTTTCAAAACATGATGGAGTATGAGTTACTGTGTTATGGTTGCACATCCCATCAACCATTGTGGGTCATTTTGCGTTGCCTCCAAGAGAAAGGGACATAATCAACAGAAGAGACAACTCATAGAGAAGAAAGGGAAGAGTGAGTACAAAGGTTGCTCCATTTTTTGTATGATCTATACGTTTTTTTGTTGTTGTTTTTTTTTTTCAGATATAACACAGGTGTTTAACTTACATGGTTTTGAACTCTTTCAATGGTGTTATGAAGAGACTGTGGTGTACATGTCTCAGTTCATACTTACACTAACTATCAACACTCCCTTGGTCTTCCCCCTATTTTATATAGGTTTACATACCTGTGATACGTCCTCATCAGGAGGGAGACTCCCTCCATTTGGTGCAAATTTTTGCCCAAATTATGCTAAATTTAAGAAAAATTTTGGAGTCCCCCTCATTTGAACTGAGAATTTCACTATATATTCTTCAATGTCGGGTAAAAGTCCCACAAAATTGGAAGCAACATCTCCAAAACCAGAAATTCAACTTCGGTGAAGTTGATGTCGCACCTGCTCCCCACCTGCCCAACACAAAAAGTAAAAGTTTATTTAAGGTAGAAGAGATGAATATAGGACTTTGAGAAGAATCCATAGCCTATATATGTGAGGTAAAAAATGACTAAGTTCACAATCTGGAAAAAGTGACAAAAATTGATTCGAAGATTAAGTCCAAACCATATGCGCATCCTCATACCAAGGGGAAAGCACATGCAAAGTTTCCAAATGATCAGTATAAAAGTGTAAGAGGAGTTGCGATGACAAGAGGAACGTATCGCATACCTAAAAATGACTTAAGTTCACAATATGGAAAAAGTGACAAAAATTGATTCGAAGATTAAGTCCAAACCACATGCGCATCCTCATACCATGCCGAAAGCACATACAAATTTTCCAAATGATTGGTATAAAAGTGTTGGAGGAGTTGCGATGACAAGAGGTACCAACCCAATACCAATTGAAGGTTAAAAATGACTAAGTTCACAATCTGGAAAAAGTGACAAAAATTGATTCGAAGATTAAGTCCAAACCATATGCGCATCCTCATACCAAGGGGAAAGCACATGCAAAGTTTCCAAATGATCAGTATAAAAGTGTAAGAGGAGTTGCGATGACAAGAGGCACGTATCGCATACCTAAAAATGACTAAGTTCACAATCTGGAAAAAGTGACAAAAATTAATTCGAAGATTAAGTCCAAACCACATGCGTATCCTCATACCATGGCGAAAGCACATGCAAAGTTTCCAAATGATCGGTCTAAAAGTGTAGGAGGAGTTGCGATGACAAGACATCCAGTGTAAAATGTTGACGGAATGACGGACGGACGTTCTCACGGATGTATACTTATGTGGCTATTTTTGGCAGGATTGATACTTAAGTGGCTAATTTTAGCCACATAAAAGAATCTTTTATGTGTCTAACGGAATAAATCCCATTCAATTACATTGATTCTGTCCAAAGTCATAGCCACCTAACTATACATTTGTTAGTGCGGACAGACCACCGGACGGACGGACGGACAGACGGACGGAAACTTGCACGCCTATGTCTTCCTGCTAAAGCAGGTGCGACAATGACCTTTACAGTGTTGACAGGGACGTTAAACCTCAAATCAAATCAAACAAACAAATCATCGCAATGGCAAATCTCCCTCATACAGTTCAAAAAATTATCACAGGTATGCTTCTAACAGTCCAACTATTTTTCTTAATTTTTGGGTTAATTGTTTATCAATCTACCCAAAGTTACCACACTAGAACTTCAATGGCTTGAACCCCGATGTCTCGTTTACCATGGAGGAGTCGAACCCGTTCTTAAGTCCACTGGGAATTCCTCGAAACATGATAAAGGGCTACTGTACGGAGATTTTCCTTCTTTTATCTTGCAAATGTATGCTGTGTTTACTCAATAGAATCGCCTCGAAGAGGCGATTCTAATGAGAACACACAACATACATTTATAATAGATTTCCCACAATTATGTCCATTATGCCTCCTGGTACATGTACCACGCTAATAATAACCCTCCGTGGCACGATTAACTGCTGCCTCGAACAAATTTTCATGGTCCCAAAGGGGTTCGAGGAATAAAAGTTCGACTGTAAATGAATCGGAGCTATGTTGCCGATATCCATGTGACTATCTTTGACCATACAAAAAGCTTTTGTATGGAATCTACAAGTAGTAACAATTATCTGTAGCCATGCTATTTTGGACCCTGTGAAGTTAAGAGTGCTGTGTAAATCTGTAAAATCTGGACTGGGTTTTGTGTGTGTGTTTGAGTTTAACGTCCCACCAACAGCTAAGGTCATACAGAAACTGGATCTCGGTTTTAAGACTCATCCAAAAATCTGCAGGACTGGGCTTTGTACTGGGACATTGGAAAACAGTGTAGACGCAGATCAGATGCCGCAATCTGCGGCGTCTGATCAGGGTCTACACTGTTTGCTTAAAATACTGGAATTCGTGAGTTGAATAAAACAACCTCAGTTCAGGATTTATTTCCAGGCCACACGCATAGACAATCGACCCACCAGTGCTGTCAGTGCTTGGATTTCTTCATACCTCCTCGACTTACCATCAATAACGTCCTGAACCTCTTTATAAACATGTGGCCATAAAAATTCAACCATTTGTCTCCTAAAACCAACCCATGGGTATTTTTTTTTTTTATTTGTATAATCTATACATTTTTTGATTACCTAATGCTGAAAACGACAACCGCTACCTTTGCAAACAGTGTAGATCTGATCAGATGGCTTCTTAAGAATCCATCTGATCTGGATCTACACTGTTGGTCATGCAGTTTGTGAACTGAACAAATACACAATTGTTTGTTTGTTTGTTTGATTTGAGATTTAACATCCCCTTCAACACTGTAAAGGTCATTTTGGAGACGTTGCTTCCAATTTTGTGGGACTTTTACCCGACATTGAGATGAAATGACTTCTCAAGCCCTGCCGTCCAATGAAACCGATAGGGTTTATAAGCATGGACGGACCGACTCGCACCGCATTGCCTGGGCCGACTTAGATCCTCTGAGCGGTTTACCAGTACTCGTGTGCGGTAGGTTTCAGCTCTGCATGGAAGCATCATGCAGCCCATCTATTTCTTCAAGCTCCGGCCGGCACAAAAACACAATATCAAGTAATTTCATTGGTTGATAGATAGAGATGGGCGTGGCTAAATTAATTTATTCAGCAGGATAAGGGTTAAAAAAGGTTGTGTTTTGCAGTTTTGATTACTGCTTTTAGGGTGAAATCTTGATATATCCATACCAGTGTTATAAAGGGGTTTGTATGTATTGTTATTGAGCCACCACAGAAATGCTTACCTCCCTTTGTTCCTGTTATTTCCCTTCAATATCATTGATTTCCGAACCTAACTTAAACTGATAAGAGCAGCCCTGGGAAAATGGCAACTGGGAGATTTTGTTTTTCTTGTTTGATAGTACTATTTATGTATTTCGATTATCTATTACATATCCCTCTTTATGGACATTCATGTCCATCTGAGACATCAGTAAGCTTGGCAGAATGTAATAGATCTTGCAAAGGGAGACAATCTGATTGCCATATCATAGCAACAGAAAAGTTAAACTTTATCTTGCTGTTCAGGACAACCCCTATCTTTGCAAACAGTGTAAATCCAGATCAGATGGCTTCTGAGAAGCCATCTGATCAGGATCTACACTGTTTGGCATTTAGTTTATGAAGTAATTTGATTGATTGATAAACAGTAATGGGTGTGGCTTAAATTAATATTCAGCAAGATAAGGGTTAAGTATTTTGTGATAACTGAAGTATAGTTTTTGTCAATTCTCCATTAAAACCTATGTTATGGGTATTCATTAGAACCATTGAGGCGGTTCTAATGAGTACCCACAACATGATAGGTTTATATGAAGAAATAAGGAAAACTATCCTAATACTTAACTTATCTATTGCTACGCATATTAACCCTTTTTGTACCAAATGAAATCTTCCTCCTTATGTATGGCAGGAATCCATTTCGAAATTTAGGGGTGACAAATTTTGTTTTCTTCAAAATTTGTTTGTTAAATGGCTTAACTTTTTACAAACAGTAACCGTTTGATGCTTATGACCCACAAAGAGGGTTGACGCGTCGTTAAACACGAAATCATCAACTTCATCATTTACAAACAGTGTAGGCCCTGATCAGACGCCGCATTCTGATCTGGGCCTGCACTGTTTGCCAGGGTACCTGTTTCAGGGTTTCTGGTACCAAATGGGTTAACCTTATGTATTCGGAGAGACGGGCATTAGCAAAGTGTAAACCCAAAAGTCTAATTAGGTTCTACACCACATGTCATTCATCCAGATATTTAGACAAAACATCAGGTAGTAAATTGTACTCCTTCAAATTTTAGAATTTTAGAACAAGTATGGTAAGGATAGGAGGTGACTGGATATCAAGGGTAAATATGGTATTTCTCTCCATGGACAAAAAATATCTAATGAACCAATTAAACCTATTTATTACAGGAAATTGCAAAACGGGGACAATGGCAAACAGTGCTGGCCAGGACAAGATGCCCAGGTATATGGCATCAGATCAGGGTCTTAACTGTTTTCAGAAAGTTTCTAAAAAATAACGACCTGACATGCCAAAATTTTGAAATGGGTAGAAGCTACAACTATATTTTCATCAGATTTTCCAACCCTTTCAGAATGTACTTTTTCGGACCATCCTTGAAGCGGATTTCAATATGCACTTTTATTGATTATGCAGCCTGGGACTGGATTATTTCCTGAGCATGTCTTCAATGGTCTAGACGAGACACAGTCTGATAAATATCACGTGACCATCCAAGAGTTGGACAATGTACATGTATGTGAATGGATCTCTGAAAGAATCTGAGTGCACAACAGTCTGAGTCTTCATCAGTCAATCGTAATTTTATGGCGTTACTGTGATCCGCTTCAACCCATTTTGTACCGGAAACCCCGAAACAGGTACCCAGGTCAGACACTGCAGAATGCGGTGTCTGATCAGGGCCTACACTGTTTGCAAAAGGTAAAGCCATTTTCCAAATAGATTCTGAAGAAAACACAACCCAACATCCCTAAATTTCGAAATGGACTCCTGCCATATATAAGGAGGAAGATTCCTTTTGGTACAAAAAAGGCACCTTAGTGACCTAAAATTGGGACAAATTGCTTCAGCAAACAATGTAGACCCAGATCAGACTGCTCCTGAAGGAGCAGTCTGATCTTGGTCTACAATTTTTGCCAATTAATTTCAGCATACCATACCCTATCCTATGGTAAAATTTTAGTACCTTTTAGGATGAACCACTATTTAGCAGTATTACAGTGCGATTACTTCCGGCACAGCATCGCGATCACACAATCAGACAAGTTCCAGTTAGTTGTTATACTGTCAGATTTTTTTTTTAATTTATCCATTAAAGCATACTGGGAGTGGTCACTGCAGTTGACAAAGGGGGGAAAAAGTACCGGTAGTTTTAGTATGCAACATAACTACATTTTTGTGAAAAGACACAGAAAATTAGGCAAAAATATCGTAAAATACACCAGTTCCGACTCCGAGCCCTGTCTGTACTCTGCGGCTTATGATTACAGCTGATTTTGTCATTTATCCTTTCATTCCCGAGTTTGTTATTCCGACTTGTTCATCTCTGAATTGGAACAAATCTATTGTATCGAATACAGGTTCAATTAATGGTCTTGAACAGGATGACAAGCAGTGTAGATCATGATGAGATGGCTCATTAGGAGCCATCTCATCTGAATCTACACTGCTTGCATAGGTATGTGCAGCTACCGGCAACGGGTCCACAGAGATGAAATGGTAAAATAATTGTCAGTGCCAAACTTATTTGAAAGGATCAACCAATTTACATGTCGAGGGAGATCAGCATGTGCAGAACCAGAACATGACCTGACTGGTCCATATATAGGCTGTTTACCCAGTTGACACTTAAACAACACCTAGTAACACTTGACAAATGAGGCCAATTCGTTGGAAGGGTTTTGGCGAAATCCGGCTCGACTGAAGTGCAGCAAGATCACTGCCCTTGTGTGAAAAGTACACATCCTTTCAAAGCTCGTACTTTTCAGAGTCGTGAAGTGTAATCCTTCCAAGGAATAACCCTTTTTGTACGAGATGGAATCTTCCTCCTCATATATAGCAGGAGTCTATTTCTAAATTTAGGGGTGACAGGTGGTGGTGGTGAACTTTCTGCAAATAGTGAAGGTCCTGATCAGACGCTGCATTCTGCGTCGTCTGATCTGGGCCTGCACTGTTTGCCAGGGTACCCGTTTTGGGGTTTCTGGTACAAAATGGGCTATCCTGATTGGCAAACGGTATTTTCCATTGCAGACAATTCACATGACAGTGTTTTGTCACCTTATTTACTCTGTACTCTAATTTTTTTTTCTTATTTTTCTAAGAAAGTAAGTTGACAATCATCTCTAAATACTTGAACACCTCAACTCCTGACCAAATTTGTTCTAAAATTTGAACAAATACAACTTTACCGTAATGATCCTAAGTATTAGAACAGGTAGGCCAAAGCATACAGTGCTGACCCAGATCAGACTGCTCCTGAAGGAGCAGTCTGATCAGGGTCTACACTGTTTGCCATTCCGTCTGCACCTTTTGCACTCATTGTTGGATCATGAATGGAGGTATACTGGTACAGCATGACCTTGAGACACTAATCAAAGTTGTGGACAAAAATAGCTGAAAAAAAAAGGCCAAACAGTATAGACCCTGATGAGACGCCGCTGAATACAGCGTCTCATCTGGGTCTACACTGTTTCCGCGGGTCTGTCTGTCTGAATACATATGGTAAATATAGTCACTCCAGCTGAAACCCAGACTATCTTATAAAACCACAGAACTGAAATATTTTCATCAACTCAAGGCCGGTGGGCAGATCAATATTACCTGGTGCATTGGAATTATGAATGCTTATTTTCAACTCTCGGTCGCATTAGGATCATTGTAAGGACACCAAGAAGTTTTTTTAACCCTTATCCTGCTGTTCATGACAACCATTACCTTTGCAAACAGTGCAGATCCAGATCAGATGAAGAAGCCATCTGATCAGAATCCACTCTGTTTGACATTCAATTTGTGAATTTGCAGGAATAAATTACGCCAAGTTTTCTGATTGGTTCAAAGTCAGAAATGGGAGTGTCTAAATAAATCCTTCAGTGGATAAGCGGTAACATTCCCTCCATTTTGTATACCCTTATGTGCAGCAGGAGTTTACCCTCAACCTGACAAGGAAAATAACATCTGACAATGTCGTCTGCTTATATATATGTCGGCTGCTGAATTTTCTTTTATACTTTTTAAAAATGTTTTTGCACACTGGCAAACAGTGTGGACCCAGATCAGACTGCTCCTACAGGAGCAGTCTGATGTGGGTCCACAAGGTTTGCAAAAAAATGACTTTTAAAGTAACCAGCAGACGACAATTGGCGTGATTGTTATTTTTTAAAGGTTGTGTCAGGAGGTTATTTTTAGAACTGCATTTAGAAAATGGTTGAACTTCCAGCAAACAGTGGTCGGCATCTTATCTGGTCCTGCGCTGTTTGCCAATGACCCGTTCTGGTATTTCTCGCATAAAATGTGTCAAAGAGCAAAGTTACAGCAGATGACATCCTTGAATAATGTTACCATATTTATTTATCCTAAATATTCGGACACCTCAACTCTGTTTCAAAATTTGAGCAAGTACAGTTAACTACCCAATGGTCTGCCTTAATGTATGAGTAGCCAACAGTGTAGACCCTGATGAGATGCTGCGTTCTGCGTGCAAAACATCTGAATAAGCCATATAAGTGCTGCTCTTATCAGCTTCCATAATTATATATTTCATTTCACTTACCTCCTTCAGTTGCTGTGAGCTATAAGTAGTTTGAGCCACTGAGGGTGAACCATAGCACATGTCAGGAGTTTGATTGATTGTTTGGGGTTTAAAGACTAGGTCACATTGTGTCGTGTCCCAGAGAAGAGAGAAAAAGAGATAGAAGAGATAGTAGGGGACCCAGTGATGCAAGATACCCATCACCTTTGCCAGAACCGTCTTCGTTCAAATCACTGAGGTTTCACTGCATGAAACTTTGTCACGTACCGGATAGTAAAAGATCTCTGTTTTCCTACAACTTTTTTTTCTTTTCTTTTTTTCAGTATTTCTTTTTTTTCAGTAAGAAATATTGGGCCCTAATTTTTCCCCTTATTTACAAACCATTTCCTTTCCAACCCTGACTAAGTTAAAAGCCTTTTGCAAGTTATCCAGGTTTGCACTGTTACAATTGTTACTTATCCTTTACCCTGCTGTAGGCGACAAGCCCTATCTTTGCAAACAGTGTAGATCCAGATCAGATGGCTTCTGAAGAAGCCATCTGATCAGGATCTACACAGTTTGACATTCAGTTTATGAATATGTAGAAATAAGCTGCATCAAGTAATCTGATTGGTTCAAAGTCAGAAATGGGTGTGGCTTAATTGAATATTCAGCAGGTTAAAGGTTATGCTAATCATATACAGTGACATTTCGCTATTAACCCTTGTCCTGCTGAATATCTTAATCTGCCACACCCACCACCAATTAATAGCCAATGAGATTACTTGGTGCAAAGTATTGCAACCATTCCACAATCTGAATGACAAACAATGTAGATCCTGATCAGATGGCTTCTTCAGAAGCCATCTGATCTGGACCTACATTGTTTGAAAGATAAGATATATTCGGGCTCAGCAAGAGAAGGGTTAAGACAACCTAAACTAGAGCTGTCAGTGAAACTGACTAGGGCCCCGGCAGCGCTATCAGAGGAGTAGGAAATTTGTGGACGGACAGACGGACAGACAGACAGACAGACGGACGGACAGAGTGATTACTATAGGGCACCCACACTTTCAGTGCGGGGCCCTAATTAAGACTGATTCTGCTTGGTGGTCTTAATAAAGGAATTTTACTCTTGAAATGGCTCAAATAATACTGGGAAAAGACATAATGGTGCGTAAGGCTTGTTTAAGTAAGCAGCTATTATACCGCTAACACATGGCTGCTTAAAACAGGTGCTTGCTTAGTACATGAACACTTGTACTTACTTTGAAGATGGGACCACGCAACAGAGGTCAGCGTAACAGCAGGACTGACTGAACCTGCATCTCAATCCTTGTTCTGCTTAACACAACAATCCCTACCATTGCAGCGTAGATCCAGATCAGATGGCTTCTTAAGAAACCCTCTGATCAGGAACTACACTGTAAACAGTTTGTGAATTTGAATGAATACATAATATAGTCTGATTGATAGTCAGAAATGGGTGTGGCAAATTAATTTATTCAGCAGGACAAGTGTTAAAGTTTTTATCAATATCAATTTTAACACATACGGAAAATTAATTTGAAGAGATCATAGCCCAAAAGCAGGACTGACTTAACATGTATCTTAAAAACTTACCAATAAACTTAAATACTGAAAATCGATTTGAGGCACAATTTTATACAAAATGTGCCAGTGATGGTGCAGACCAACCTGCATATCTGAGCAGCTAGCAAAGATCAAGATCAGACTGTAAATATGTGTTGTCTGATCAGAGCATATGTAGTATTGTACACATACTTATCTCAAACATACCGTATTTACCATATGTATTCAGACATATAGGCCTGAGCAAACTGTAAACCTGGATGAGAGGTCACAGAATGCAGCATGTCATCCGGGTCTACAGTGTGCCACTCATCCAGCTACCGTAAAAATCCTAAAAATTCGAACACCTTGTGGGCTTGCTGTAATTCTCCTAAAATTTTAACTGGTTGGGATCCGGATCCAGCTAGGAGTCCAAAACCAGGAGATGGAATGGCTAACGGTGTAGGCCCTGAACCAATTGCTCCATCAGGAGCAGTCTGATCTGGGTCTACAATGTTTGCTTAGGCCTCTCTGTCCAAATACTAAGGATCATTACAGATCCAGCAAGGAGTCCAAAACCAGGAGATGGAATGGCAAACGGTATAGACCCTGATCAGACTGCTCCTTCAGGAGCACTCTGATCTGGGTCTCCACTGTTTGCTTAGGCCTGCCTGTCCCAATACTAAGGATCAATACACAAAATCGGGTAGTAAATTGCATGTTTTCAAATTTTTTAACTAAAAATGGTAAGAAGCTACTTTGGGTAAATATAGAAAACAGAAGTGGCTCCTATCATCCAGCAGTGCAGGCTGGTCAGTGACATCATTAGTTGGAGAACGGTATAGACAAACCTCCTTCCTGTGAAATGGTTCATTTCTGTTTGTAATAACGCACATGTGCGGTGGGATGAAAACTGTCATTCCCAACCTCACGTCAGTGACCATGTTTTGCACATAACAACAAAACAAAGTAACAAAATAATAATAACTTCCTACGTGAATAAAAATAGATGCAGTTTATGTCAATACCAGCACTATACCACATTTTAAGTATTGATGTTTTCGATTTTCGGGCAGCAGTGATTACCCTAAATAAACTTAGAGAAAGTAAAAGAGGAAACAGGGTAGACTCAGATCAAACTAGAGCTGTCAGTGAAACTGACAAGGGCCCCGGCAGCGCTATCAGAGGAGTAGGAAAATTTGTGGACGGACAGACAGACGGACAGACAGAGTGATTACTATAGGGCACCCACACTTTCAGTGCGGGGCCCTAACTAGGAGCAGTTTGTTTGATTTGAGGTTTAATGTCCTGTCAACACTGTAAAGGTCATTTAGGAGACGTTGCTTCCAATTTTGTGGGACTTTTACCCGACATTGAGATGAAATGACATCTCCAGCCCTGTCGTCCAATGAAACCAATAGGGTTTATTAGCATGGAAGGTCCGCCTCGCACCGCGGGTCCTGGACAGGCTAAGATCCTCTAAGCGGTTTACCAGTACTAGTGTGCGGGCCGGATTCAGCTCTGCGTGGAAGCATCATGAAGACCATATATTTCTTCAAGCCCCTATTGGCGGGGGCCGAAAGGGGCAGTTTGATGTGAGTCTTCACTGTTTCTAATTATTAGCAAATTTTTTTTTGTTTCTTGATAAATCATAGGCATACCAAAAGCCCCTGCCCATCGGGGCTTGAAGAAATAGATGGGCTGCATGATGCTTCCACGCAGATCTGAAATCCGACCGCACACGAGTACTGGTAAACAGCTTAGAGGATCTAAGCCTGCCCTGGCAAAGCGGTGCGAGTCTGACCGTCCATGCTTATAAACCCTATTGGTTTCATTGGGCGACAGGGCTTGAGATGTCATTTCATCTCAATGTCGGGTAAAAGTCCCACAAAATTGGAAGCAACGTCTCCAAAATGACCTATGCATTATTGACAGGGACGTTAAACCTTAAATCAAACAACCATAGGCATACCAAAAAATAAGACATGGAAATTCCACTATTAAGACTTGCCAAAAAAAAGACATTCTCCTTCAAAAATCACATTTTAACACTTATCATGCTGTTCACGGCAACCCCTATCTTTGCAAACAGTGTAGATCCAGAACAGATGGCTTCTGAAGAAGCCATCTGATCAGGATCTACACTGTTTGGCATTCAGTTAATGAATTTGTAGCAATAAATTATATCAAGTAATTTGATTGGTTGATATAACGAAATGGGTGTGGCTTAGATGAATATTCAGCTAGATAAGGGTTAAAATGTTTCAGTTACTGTAATCATCCTATATATTGGGACAGAGAGGCCCAAGCAAACAGTGCAGACCCAGGTCAGCCTGCTTCTGTAGGAGCAGTCTGATCAGGGTCTACACTATTTGTCATTCTGTCTGCACCTTTTGGTTCCCTTGCAGGAACTTGGTTAAAATTTTAGGAGAATTACAGCAAGTCCTCAAGGTGTCTGATTGTTTTGAATTTTTTTGGTAGTCTTTCTTTCTCTGTACTCTAGTAACTTCTTTGGACATTTTCAAAAGTGGTCTTTAAGACCACTTTTGAACAGTTCCAAAAGTGGTCAGAATACAGAAATTTATCTGGACATTATAATTTTCAGCACTTTTATTTTTTTAAAAGTTGTTTTAATGTGTTTGATTTGAAGTTTAACATCCCCGTCATTTTGGAGACGTTGCTTCCTATTTTGTGGGACTTTTACCCGACATTGAGATATGACATCTCAAGCCCTGCCGCCCAATGAAACCAATAGGGTTTATAAGCATGGACGGTCCGACTCGCACCGCATTGCCTGGGCAGGCTTAGATCCTCTAAGCGGTCTACCAGTACTCGTGTGTGGGTCGGTTTCAGCTCTGCGTGGAAGCATCATGCAGGATCTAAGCGGTTGCCAGTACTCGTGTGTGGGTCGGTTTCAGCTCTGCCTGGAAGCATCATGCAGCCTATCCATTTATTCAAACCCCGATGGGCGGGGATGATCTTAAAAGTTGTGTCGGTGATATCAGCACAGCCTGGTCAGTAAACGAGGGCAATTACAGAATGAAATGCTACAATTTTACGACAATCTGTATCCCTTTTTAATACCTCATTATGGAGGCCTCTATTTTTATGATGTTAATATAAATGTCACCATTTTCTACAAAACTCAAAAATAATAATGAAAACAAAAAACAAACAAAAAAAAAAAACACCTGTAGCAAGGACTTTCCTAGCATGTGGTGGTAGTCCCAGATTGATAGTGGCTTTGTCTTCTCCACTGTTTAACACTTTGTAGAGATATTTAATTTGCGCATAAAATTTCATAGCCACTGAAAACCATAACTTCGCTCAAATTTTAGAATAATTACAGTAACTGGCCACAGGGACTGAATATTTAGAATAATTACCCTACTACATGCATTTTTGCACTTCTCATTTCAGTTTTTTCCGTAAACATGTTTTCATTCAAGGTTTAACCCTTTTGTACCAACTTTTCTATAGATAGCAGGAGTCCATTTTAAAATTTAAGCTTGTCAAGTTGTCTTTTCTTCAAAATTTATTTGGAAAATGACTGAACTTTTAGCAAACAGTGGAGGCCCTGATCAGACGCCGCAATCTGATCTGGGCCTGCAGTGTTTGCCAGAGTACCCGTTTTGGGGTTCCTGATACAAAATGGGTTAAAGAGTGTTTTTTCTCTTTAGACTTTACAAATAGAAGCACCATGAGTAGAGGCTTAAAAAAGAAAATTGTTAAGTTCATGTTAAGAGAAGTAAATGGCCCAGTCAACACAATAATGCCTCATTAACAGACAAACTGCCCTTCCAGCGGGAATAATGACGGGAGGGAAGGATGAATTTGCTGCAGAAAATATTTTTGTTCCATCTCCACACAATATCAGACTAAGCCAATGGATACAGCTAAATAATAATCAGAAATCCCTTTCTATAAGAATATATTTAAAGCGAGAAGAGTCTTGTTTAGAAACTCAGGGACGAAAGAGTAAAACATAAATATCATTGGAAAGCGCGTAGGAAAATAGCCCCAGAGTACTGTTCTCTTTTCAGAATTCGTCTTTCTGTGCCAATTTATATTTAATCCATACAAAGTCCCGAAACTGAAATATTTTGAAAGACGTTCCATGCCTGCAAAATTAATTTTCAAGAGTTCATTTGGACTATTTTATGCAGCGAACGAACAGCGGAAGTGGAGTAACGTGGTCCAGTACTGGAAGTAGAAATGTGTTGACAAAGAAACTTGATTTTAAAAATCAACTTTCAAAAACTGTTTGCAACAGGAAGCAAGTGGTGAGCAAATGCCGTCATTGTAAAGAAGTTATAGCCAAACCAGCATTAACTTTTTTATTGTTATCATTGTTGTTGTAATGGTTTAACCCATTTTGTACCAGAAACCCCAAAACGGTACCCGGACAAACAACGCAGGCCCAGATCAGAAGGTGCAGAATGCAGTGTCTGATCAGGGCCTACACTGTTTGCAAAAAATTCAGCCATTTTCCAAATAAATTTTGAAGAAAACACAACCGGTCACCCCTAAATTTCCAAAATCCACTCCTTCCATATAAAAGAAGGAAGATTCCATTTGGTACAAAAAGGTTAATGTTTATATAGACTGAAGTACTAAATACAACATAAGGTGTACTAAACTCCGTTCAGAAAATCTGAATCATCGATTTTTTCGTTTCTCGCTTTTAATACTAATTTTAGCCCATACATCACTATGGGGAAGTTTTAGACCTCACCCACCGCCGATTTCTCCAGCAAGTCATTTGCCTCTGCGACAGCTAGGAAAGGCTGTGATTATTTGGAAAAAATCGCAAAATCTATATTTTCTTTCACAGACTAAGACATTCTGACAGATTCGACACACCCTTTTAAACCATATATAGAAGTGGTTACTGCTCTTGTACATTACAAGGGCGTCTATGTTTTATTTGCACAATAACTCCATGGAAAATCATTAGCTGTGACACCACATCTAATATCGGTGTAATTCTTTTTAACGACTGTTGACAGCACATCGCGCTAGTGATTCCCCGTTCCTAGTGAGCCTCTACCTAGCTATTCGAATATAAGGTATGTCGCAATTGCATATCTATTTATAAAGTGCGTCACATGGATTTGAATATTTATTATTTTACCTGACAATCATCGTCAAATGGACTTAGTCTATGCTCTCATTTCTTTGTTTTGCAATTTTCTCCAAATAATCACAGCCTTTCCAGACTGACGCAGAGGCATACGACTTGCTGGAGAAATCGGCGGAGGGTGAGGTCTAAAACTTTCCCATAGTGATGTATGGGCTAAAATGAGTATTAAAAGGAAGAAATGAAAAAATCGATGATTCAGATTTTCTGAACGGAGTTTACCTACAATGTGCTAGACAATACCGAGGGGGGAGGAGACAGTTGTACAATACGATAGTGGTACAATGTAGTTACAATACGAACGGCCTCAAGATATGCACGCCACTTAATCAACAAGCGAAAATGGGTCTTAGAGCATTCGAGTTGCCGTAATGATCCTAAGTATTTGGACAGATAGGCCTGAGCAAATAGTGCAGAGTCAGATCAGACTGGTCCTGAAGGAGCAGTCTTATTAGGGTCTACACTGTTTGCCATTCCGTCTGCACCTATTGGACTCCTTGTAGGATCGTGAAACAAGTTTGTTACAATTTTACGAGAATTACCACAAGTCCTAAAGGCACTGTATTTTTAAGATTTTTACGGTAAGGGAATTCTCCAATCAGTTTGTGCACAAATTTAGTCAGGCTTAACCCTTATCTTGCTGTTCACGACAACCCCTATCTTTGCAAACAGTGTAGATCCAGATCAGATGGCTTCTGAAGAAGCCATCTGATCAGGATCTACACCGTTTGGCATTCAGTTTATGAATCTGTAGCAATAAATTACATCAAGTAATTTGATTGGTTGATAGACAGAAATGGGTGTGGCTTAAATGAATATTCAGCAAGATAAGGGTTAAATCTTTCCTGACCTCTGGAAGAAGATTACCGTAAAAATACTAAAAATTCGGACACCTTGTGGATGTGCTGTAATGCTCCTGAAATTTTAACAAATTTGTTTCACAATTCTGCAAGGAGTCCAACAGGTGCAACGGAATTGCAAACAGTGAAGACCCTGATCAGACTGCTCCTGAAGGAGCACTCTGATCTCAGTCTGCACTATTTGCTCAGGCCTTGATCTGGGTATGCACTGTTTGCTTAGGCCTTGATCTGGGTATACACTGTTTGCTTAGGCCTATCTGTCCAAATACTTATGATCATTACGGTAATGTCAATGACAATCAATAAAGAGCTCAGTGAAGACTCTGATCAGACTGAACCAAGTCTTTGCTGGGTTCAGATGCTCCAAGGCCCTTTTAGCTTGGTGTGGCTTATTTGATCATCAAAATATGGTCAATTCCTCATCTTCAAAATATGGACACTATTTAATCCTTAAGATATGGACATACAGAGGACCCACATTATAACAGCAGTCTGTTCCCTTACCCCTTGCTGTTATAAAGAATTAGCCCAAAAGAGAATCCCAATAAGGTGAAGTATAACCCATAACAAAAGGCCCCCGCCCATAGGGGCTTGGAGAAATAGATTGGGCTGCAAGATGCTTCCAAACGAAGCTGAAACCTTCCACACATGAGTACTGGTAATCCGCTTAGATGGTCTAAGCCTACCCAGGCAGAGTGGTGCGAGTCCTACTGTCCATGCATATAAACCTTATTGGTTTCATTTGGCGGCAGGGATTGAGAGGTCTTTTCATCTCAATGTTGGGTTAAAGTCCCACAAAATTGGAAGCAAAGTCTCCAAAATGACCTAGTGTTGACGGGGACATTAAACCTCAAATCCAACAAATAACATGTAATAAAGGGCTTTTTAACCTTAGTTATTCTAAGAACAAATGTTGTGGGCATTTGTTAGAGGCGATTCTAACAAATAACCACACCATTTGTTTCTTGGAAGAATCAATCTATAATCTTGAGCCAAGGATTCGTTGTTGTAACAAGTTGTTGTTATAAGATAAAATTAATGTCGGAATTAAGAGGATTATTTGTACATTAATAGATTAACTACATACTGAAATAAGTGAAATGTGTAAAATAAAGACAGAAATGAATGACCAATTAATTAACCCGTTTTGTACCAAATGGTATTATCTTCCTCCTTACATATACCAGGAGTCAATTTCACAATTTTGGAATGTCAGGTTGTTTTCTTCAAAATTTATTTGGAAATTGGCTGAACGTTTTGCAAACAGTGTGGGCCCTGATCAGATGTCGCAGAATGTGGTGTCTGATCTGGGCCTGCACTGTTTTCCAACTACCCGTTTTGGGCTTTCTGGTACAAAATGGGTTAAAGCATATTCTTAGATTATGGGCACTACTTATTTTTTACCGTAAAAGTTTCAAAATGATGATTTTTATTAGTATTGTTGCTATGAAAAAAAAAAAATCATCAACTAAGCCCAAGTATAGGTCATGGTTAGGTAAGAAAATTGTGAGGGGAATAACATTTTTTTTTTTTTTTTACAATCTTTTAACTATTTTAATTCTCTTTCTAAAACAAATTTACTTCCTTTTTTGTTTTTTTTTGTTGTTGTTTTACCAGAAGTTTATTATTGCATCCCTTGCAGAAATCAACAAAATGAATCTTCCAGAATTTCAATGATTTTCACAAGAGTTCAGTTTTCTTCTTTCAAAATTAAAATAAATAAATAAAAATCAAAAAGTAAAATTCAAAATTCCGACCCCCAATGCAGCTTACTAATCACAATCAAATTTCAACATATCAAATGCTTTCTTTCGTGGGTCTAAAATTGATTTTTTATCATCCAACCCAATGTTACAAAGCTAAGGTCTTCAGTGCTAAAGGCCACATGACTATCACTGATTTGTAGGAATTTCGGGTGACTGATATCTGCAGAAAATACAGTCCAACCTGTGTTCAGCAAGCACCTAGGGAATGATCAAAATGTGCCTGCTTAAGACAGGTGCTTGTTTAATACAGGTGAATATGAATGCATTTGCCTTTATCGGAAACTTAATGCACGCTTGCTTAAGACCAGTTGCTTGCTTAATAGAGGTGGCCACTATAACAGGTTTGACTGTAGATGCACACTACTCTTATCGATTGGGTAAGAGGGAAAACTATAGAATCTCAACCAGAAATGTGGAATGGGCTTGGCAAACAGTGTAGATCCTGATCAGACACTGCATTTTGTGGCATCTGATGAGGGAATACACTTTTTGCTAAAAAAAAAATGGATTTTAACTCTTATCCTGCTGTCAAGACAACCCCTATCTTTGGAAACAGTGTAGATCCAGATCAGATAGCTTCTGAAGAAGCCATCTGATCAGGATCTACACTGTTTGACATTCAATTTATGAATTTGTAGGAATAAATTACATCAAGTAATCGGATTGGTTCAAAGTCAGAAATGGGTGTGGCTAATCTGACTATTCAGCAAGAGAAGGGTTAAGGGTTTAACAACAGTTTTAGTCTGAGTCCAGGACAATTTTCCAAACATACACTCTGAGGGAGCTCTCAGTGCTTTGATTTTTTTTTTTCCGTTTGTGATACTGTTCAAAACATAAATTGTGGGTCATTGTGAGAACCGTAGGGTAACCCTACTGTAATGAACCCAAGTATTGGGACAGACAAGCCTATGCAAACAGTGCAGATCTAGATCAGACTGAGCAGTCTGATCAGATCTACACTGTCTGCCATTACTTCTGCACTGCTTAGGCGCCTTACTGGATTGTGAAACAAATTTGCGAAACTTTTTGGAGAATTACAGCAAGTCCTCAGAAGCCCCCGTGGCACAGTGGTTATGCTACTCACCACATAAACCAGAGGTTGTGGGTTTGATCCAGAGCTTTTCCAGACTTACGAATGAGTCTGTGAACTGAGATCCCATCTCCATCTGACCTTTGCTGTTGGTGGGACATACGAGTAAATCTCAAACACACGAACATGTACAGCAAGTGCTCAAGGTGTCCGAATTTTTAGGAGTTTTACGGTAATTTACGTTTCTTAGACTAGTCGAAATAAGTCCTTGTGAAACCCCACTTTTTCTTACCAGTACATCAAGTGGGATTCTCCATGATGTTTCTTACACAGACTGGTTAACGTGACTTCTAGTTTGTTAACGTGACAAGTTTTAATGATGAAAATGCCTACTACTACTCAGATACAGCCATTAGTATGTAAATATATAGGGCCCAGTTGTAAAAAGCTAACAAAGTCTTTAATTAAGGTACCAGTAAAAATTTACCATTAAATGTCAAATACAGCAAACATTTTATCGTTTAATGTGCCAAATAAACTAACATTTTTTTTTTTTTTTTTCTTCATATTTTCAGCAAAAATACAGTGTATTAGATACTGTGCTTACCAGAAATCTCAATATCTCGTTCAATACCAATAAAGTTTATTAAGCAAAAAATGGTTTGAACAATTGGACAGAGAGGCCAGTTGTTCAAAACTAGTGCTGAATCCTAATATTTTTGCTGAAAAAATGTGAACAGCTTTTGCAAAAGCAAAAGCTGCTCACATTTTTTTCAGCAAAAATACAACCATAGACAGTTAACATTTTGACCAGTAACAAGCTTGTTAAGCTAACAATACGTTGACAACTAGGCCCAGGTGTAGAGTTGTAATGTACGGCTGCGTGCATATTATACAATCTTTTTATTATTTTCAAAATTATTTGCATGTTGTTAATTGCAGCTGAATGAAAGATGAAGAGATATTCAAGTTCTCTATAACCACTTTTTTTATTTTTGTAACATCTGGTCATCATCATCATCATCATCATCATCCAGAAAAAAATCCATCCCTATAAAAGCAATCTACACTAAAAATGTGCATAAAAAATATAAACAAAACTAACACCAAGGGACAGTCCATGAAATTGCCCACGTACAGAAGATGTAGGTCTGCATTCAAGGTAAATATCACATATTTTCTTTGTAATATATTACTTCTATTCTGTTGTTGTTTTTTTGCTGTTGTTGTTGTTTTTTCACTTTCCCAGTACAGTGTTTAATAAATGAAACTCTCGTCCAGCTGAATATATTAATTTAGCCAAACTCATTTCTGACTGTCAATCGGACTACTTGATGTTATCTATTCACAAACTGGATGTCCAACAGTGTAGATACTGATCAGATGGTTTCCAGAGAAGCCATCTGATCTGTATCTACACTGTCTGAGAAAGGTAGCACATATTCTTGTTCAGCAGGACAAGGGATCAACTGTTTGTAACCCATTGTATACTGGTGGACTCTTCCATTGCTATATGTTGGACAAGTCCATTTCTCATATAAGTGGTGTCAGGCCTATATTTTCTTTGTTATTCTGTGTTTGATTATTAATTCTGCTAGCAAATAGTGCAGGCTCTGATCAGACGCTGCAGAATGCGGCGTCTGATCTGAGCCTGCACTGTTTGCCAAGGTACCCCTTTAGGGGTTTCCCTCATGCAATGGGATGCCGAGCGCACCTCTGTAAAATATTCAAACACTACATCTTGGTTTTACTAAATAAAATTATTATAAACCACATTCCTTTTTGTATCCTTCTTCAAAAACTATACAAACTTTGTGGGGGTCACGTCTCCGAATGACCTTAGCTGTTGGTGGGACGTAAAACTCAAACACTCACTCACTCACAAACTTTGAGGGGGAGTATATGGGAAATAATAACATGAGCTGGCATAAAACAAAACCTACAGTAATCCATAAAAGACTCAGATCAGTCTACACAATGCATCCACAATGGCAAGATTTGTCATTTTCTCTTGTTGGATAGCCGGCATGATCAGCGAGGACTCTGATCAGACTGCGTTGACGTGCAGGCTGATCGGATTCCTCACTGGTCAGATGAGTCTTGTAGGTTTTGCCATGAGTAATATAATATTATTACGCATGAACATATACAAATAAATGTATCTAGCATCATCAAGTGTCCAGTTGCCTTGGTCGTTGGCGGGGAAGTGGTCATAGATCCCATCATCATCACAATTGCACGCTCATGTAATAAACACCCCTATAAACCCCAGTTTACCCAGCCACACTCTTCCTGGACAGGCTTACACATTAGCGGTTAACCAGTACAGTTCTTAGTCTTTTGCCAGAAACTGACAACTGCCCTTCTTGAATCAGTGCATGGAAAGAATAATGGTAGAAAAGATTTCTTGATCTGCAACCTCCATGAAAGAATATTGCCAAAACAGGAGCTCCAAATCACAAATCAGACATATTTCCAACTAAACAGTCAAGGGCAGCTGTTTGGAGATAAATCTTCTTCCCCTTTTCTGAGAAGCCCATAAGATTGTTTTAGCACATTTGGCCCTAAGGGGATGTTTTCAGCCCAAAAGGCCCAAATGCATAGGTCCTGAAGGAGAGATTTCAGCCCATAAAACCCTAATGAGTATTTTCAGCATATAAGGCACATAAAGAGATGTTTTCAGCCAATTCGGCTCATAGGGAGGTTTTCAGCCCAAAAGGTTTTCTATTTCAAAGTCATTTGGCCGTAAGGTGTTTTCAGCTTATAAGGCCCATTTGGGCGCTAAGGAAATATTTTCGTTCTTTAAGGTCATATGCTTACAAGGCCCAAAAGAGATGTGTTCAGCTCAACAGGCCTTAAGGAGATGTTCTCCGCTCACAGGGCTCTAAGGAGATGTTTTCATCTCAACAGGCCTTAAGGAGATGTTCTCCGCTCACAGGGCTCTAAGGAGATGTTTTCAGCTCAAAAGGCCTTAAGGAGATGTTCTCAGCTCACAGGGCTCTAAGGAGATGTTTTTACATGTAGCTTAAAGGGCCTTAAGATGTTTTCAGCTCACAGGGTCCTAAGGAGATGTTTTCAGCCTAAAAGGCCTTACGGAGATATTTTCAGCTCACAGGGTCCTTAGAGGTTTTCAGTTCAAAGGGCCTTAAGGAGAAGTTTTCAGATCACAGGGCCCTGAAGAGATGTTTTGAGCTCAAATGTCCTCAATATGATTTCAGCTCACAGGGCCTTATGGAGATGTTTTCAGCTCCAAAGGCCTTAAGGAGATGTTTTCAGCTCACAGGGCTTATGGAGATGTTTTCAGCTCCAAAAGCCTTAAGGAGATGTTTTCAGCTCACAGGGCCCTAAGGAGAGGCTCAGGTGAGACAACACTTATGTGCATGCTTGCTGAGCCTTTGTTGGTCGGCTGAGGATTTGTTTCACTGAATCTGTTGTTAAAACAAGTTTTGTCACATTATCAAATGTTGGTTTAACCCTTCTCTTGCTGAATATTCAGTTAAGCCACACCCATTTCTGACTTTGAACCAATCAGATCACTCAATGTAATTTATTCCTACAAATTCATTAATTGAATGTCAAACAGTGTAGATCCTGATCAGATGGATCAGATGGCTTCTTCAGAAGCCATCTGATCTGGATCTACACTGTTTCCAAAGATAGGGGTTGTCGTGAACAGCAGGATAAGAGGTAAAGAGTGTGAACTGTACAACCTAGATGTGTAGCTAGCAAAGAAATTGTTTTGGGTCCCAAAAACATCAGTGATATAAAGAGGTTGTGGGTTTGTGTATTGTTGTTTTACTGCCCTGTCAACAGCTAAGGTCATGTTAAGTAGTACCATAACAAGGCTTTAGATCAAAGAGGATCTAGTAACTAAGATAATTAAGGGACAATTTCCCTTAATTTTTCTTAGAAGCCTGTTGTGGGTTCTTATTAGAATCGATTCTAACAAGTACCCACAACAGATATTTTAATGGAGAAATAATAAAAAAAATTATCCCCAAATTATACTCAGTTCTCATCTGTCATAGTGACAGATGAGAACTGAGTATAATTTGGGGATAATTTTTCTCACAAGCCCTGGACCATACGAGGCAACTGGAACTTAATGCTACATTTACACTGCTTAGTTTTCCCCACACCCAGAGGTCAGAGGCTAGGGTTATGGTGAGGATTAGACTAGCCTGCGCAAATGCTGGAAACACATAGGATCAGCGAGGCAGGATAACATATTTATGTTTGGTAACACTCTGTTCTCCTAGTTTATTAGTTGGGGCAATTTAGTTTCACACCCCCTCCCCACAAAAAAATTAAAAAATTCTCTCAATATCTTCTGTGCTAAGAACCCATGACTATATCAGTTGATTATGAAATGATAATGATGATGATAATGATGATGATGATTTTTTTCTGCTATTTTCAAATGTATGCTTTCACCACTGCTGCTAAGTCATGTAAATTATTATTTGTATATATCTCTAAATGGTGTTTATTTTTTATGTTGCTTATTCATATGATATTCACACTTATGTACGTCTCAAAACTTGTTCTTTAACCCGAGTGTCGCTTATATAATATAATTAAAAACTCTCGCTACAGTGCATTTTCATGAGCAGGAAGCCATTAATTTTACTCTTATCCTGTTGAATAAATTAATTTAGTCATGCCTATTTCTGGCTACCAACCAATCAAATTTCTTGATATAATGTATTTGTTCAATTCACAAACTGCATAACAGTGTAGATCCTGACCAGATGACTTCTTCAGATGGGCAAGTGTATGCACAGCATTTACACCTGGGGCGAGTGGGGCATTGTCAAAACGTGTCTTGCCCAAAGACACATCTCGCCTCCGGTGGCCGGATTCGAACCCACAACCTTTAGATCATAAGTCGAAAGTGCTAACCACTGAGCTATCAAGGCTGACAATACCAGTGAGAAAAGGGGCCACAGCATTCTCTGATTCGTGTTTTTAAAATGTGTGTATGTTGGCTTGGTTTTGAGTTAATCTCCTAAGGCTATGTTGAGTCAGAAAAACACCAGACATTTTATCTAACAACATTTTTCATTGTGCAGGCTTATACATAAGCGGTTAACCAGCACTGTGCATATTCTTTCACCAGAAACTGACAAATGCATGTACCATAATGATTCTGAGCATTGAGACAGAGACAGGCCTAAGCAAACAGTGCAGACCCAGATCAGACTTGATCAGGGTCTACACTGTTTGACATTCCATCTGCACTTTTTGGACTCCTTGCTGGATCCTGAAACAAATTTGTTAAATTTTTTGGAAAATTAAAGCAAGTTTGATCACGGTCTACAATGTCCTAAGCAAAAAGTGCAGATCAAAAATAGACTGCAGTCTGATCAGGGTCTACCCTGTTTGCCATTCCGTCTGCACTTTTTGGACTCCTTGCTCGATTGTGAAAAAATCGGTTAAAATTTTACCAGAATTACAGCAAGTTTGATCAGGGTCTACACTGTCCTAAGCAAAAAGTGCAGATTCAGATCAGACTGCTTCTGGAGGAACAGTCTAATCAGGGTCTACACTGTTTGCCATGCCATCTCCACTTTTTGGACTCCCAGGTGGATTGTGAAACAAATTGTTAAAATTTTAGGAGAATTACAGCAAGACCTAAAGGCGTCCAAATTTTTAGGATTTTTACGGTATACAGCCAAGTAATAGGGCTGGGTAGGATACATGAGTGCTTGCATGAGCCACCTCAAAGTCTCTTATACCGTAATGATCCTAAGTAAGTAGGGGCTTGAAGAAATATATGGGCTGCATGATGCTTCCACGCAGAGCTGAATCCCGCCCGAACACTAGTACTGGTAAACCGCTTAGAGGATCTAAGCCTGTCCAGGCAAAGCTGTGCGAGGCAGGCCGTCCATGCTAATAAACCCTATTGGTTTCATTGGGCAACAGGGCTTCAGATGTCATTTCATCTTGATGTTGGGTAAAAGTCCCACAAAATTGGAAGCAACGTCTCCAAAATGACCTTTACAGTGTTGACGGGGACGTTAAACCTCAAATCAAACAAATCATAAGTATTGGAACAGATAGGCCTAAATAAACAGTGCAGACCCAGATCAGACTGCTCCTGAAGGAGCAGTCTGATCAGGGTCTACACTGCCATTCTTTCTACACCTTTTAGACTCCTTCCTGGATCATGAAACAAATTTGTTGAAATTTCGGCAGAATTACAGGAAGTTTTCGAAGTGTCCCAATTTTGAGGAATTTTACGGTACAAGTCTGCAAAGGCTCTGGCAAGACTGCGCATTTGTGCAGGTTCCCCTAAGCCCTTGTTGATTGCCAATGCAACTGGCATTCTTTTTCTCATGAGGAGGATGGTTTTGAAATTAAGCAGAAAAATTCTCCTTTATCTGTGACTTTTTTGGACTTTTGTGCATGAATGAGATCTCAAACCAGGACATTAGCCTCTGCAAGGTTTAGTACAAATCAATGAATTAACCCTTTTTGTACCAAATGGAATCTTCCTCCTTATATATAGCAAGAGTCCATTTCGAATTTTAGGGGTGTCAGGTGGTGTTTTCATCAAAATTTATTTGGAAAATGACTGAACTTTAAGCAAACAGTGGAGGCCCTGATCAGACGCCACGTTCTGCGGCGTCTGATCTGGGCCTGCACTGTTTGCCAGGGTACCCGTTTTGGGGTTTCTGGTACTAAATGGGTTAAAAATAATAAGCTAATAGTCCCTGCAGGCGACAGAACAAAGTAATGACAGCTTTGAAAATGAACAGATGAAATGTTATATTATCAAGATGGACAAGAATCGCTCACCTAAGCTCAAGTGGAAGTGATGGCGTCACTTTAAAGAGGTGTCTATTTTTAGGTCTGGAGGCCATTTTGTTCAGTGAACATATTTAAATGGACATTTCTGAAATTGGATATTTGTTTACCATAATGATCTTAAGTATTGGGCCAGACAGGTCTAAGCAAACAGTGCAGACCCAGATCAGACTGCTCTTGAGATCAGGGTCTACACTGTTTGCCATTCAGTTGGCAATTTTTGCACCCTTAAACAAATTTGTTAAAATTTTAGGACAATTACAGCAAGTCTTCAAGGTGTTCGAATTTTGGTTGTATTGGAGTCTAACGGCCCAGTCAACACTATTTTAGGTCATTTTTAAGCTGGTCAGCTTACCTATCCACACTTTTCCTGGGCAGGCCTATACGTAAGCGGTTAACCAGTACAGTGCACATTCTTTCGCCAGAAACTGACAACTGCCCTTCTTGAATCAGCGGAAGGGAGAGAAAGACCTTAGAAAAGATTTCATGATCAATCTCCACAAAAGAATGTTGCCGACCGCGGCAGTTATCAAACCCGTGTCCTCCTGATCACCAGCTAGTGCTCAATCGTAAAGAAACATAAGAAAGACTTTCAGAAATAGAGCCACAGGCCTGAGAGATATCATTAACAGATGTTTCTATTTTTAGCTTCGGCAGCCATTTTGTTCATTCGAGCAGAACAATTTTAGTAATTTTAATGAAGGAAAATGAGGAAAACTGGATATCTGGCAACTTGCCGGGAAAGAATGGTTATTTTTAGATTGTTTCTATTGTTCCGTGAAGCAAAACCATTTTATCAATTTTGGCAAAGGAACATTAAGAGGAACATTTTTGTAAAATTATTTTAACCCTTGTCCTGCTGAATATTTATTTATGCCACACCCA
Source organism: Lucinisca nassula (assembly GCA_963580285.1). NCBI lineage: Eukaryota > Metazoa > Mollusca > Bivalvia > Lucinida > Lucinidae > Lucinisca > Lucinisca nassula. Next base: position 129,363,510 of record OY757018.1, on the reverse strand, counting down.
CAACCGATTATCAACCAATCAGATTACTTGATGCAAATTATTGCAACAAATTCACAATCTGAATAGCAAACAATGTAGATCCTGATCAGATGGCTTCGTCAGTAGCCATCTGATCTGGATCTTCATTGTTCGGAAAATAAGGTATATCCGGGCTCAGCAGGACAAGGGTTAAAATACAGCCAATGGCCTTGGAGAACGAATCATTAAAGATTATTTCATCTTTAGTTCTGGTGGCCATCATGTTCAGCCTAACAGAACCTTTTTTGGCAATTTTGTGGAAGGGCCATAAGTGAAACATTTCTGTAAAGCTTGGTAGCTTAACCCTTTTTGTACCAAATGGAATCTTCCTCCTTATATACAGCAGGAGTCCATTTCGAAATTTAGGGCTGTCTGTGTTTTCTTCAAAATTTGTTTGGAAAATGGCTGAACGTTTTGCAAACAAAGTAGGCCCTGATCAGACGCCATGTTCCGCAGCGTCTGATCTGGGCCTGCACTGTTTGCCAGGGTACCCGTTTCGGGGTTTCCGGTACAACATGGGTTAAGAGATGTTGTTTGCAATGAATCACGCACAACTGATCACAGTGAAGGGACACAGGGTGAACACAATAGCTGACCTTGAGCACAAGGTGAGCTAAATATATTTGAATTCACTGATAAATTCAGGACAAGCAAATCAATTGACCAGGAGCCAAGTATTCTATGTACAAGATTCATTTCCCAAGGGTCGGAGTATACCTGTATTGCCTTGAGCAGTATTTACTATTAACCCTTGTCCTGCTAATCCCAGATATGCCTTATCTTTGAAACAATGTAGATCCAGATCAGATGGCTTCTGACGAAGCCATCTGATCAGGATCTACATTGTTTGCCATTCAGATTGTGAATTTGTTGCAATAATTTGCATCAAGTAATCTGATTGGTTGAGAGACAGAAATGGGTGTGGCTTAAATGAATATTGAGCAGGGCAAGAGTTAACATAGAAACGGTATTTGGCAAAAACGAAGCATAATTTTCCTTATTTTTCTCTGTAAACCTATGCCGTGGGTAGTCATTTGAACCGCCTCAATAAGGCGGTACGATTTGTTTTTGTTTTGTTTGATTTGAGGTTTGACGTCCCCGTCAACACTGTAAAGGTCATTTTGGAGACGTTGCTTCCAATTTTGTGGGACTTTTACCCGACATTGAGATGAAAAGACATCTCAAGCCCTGTCGCCCAATGAAACTAATAGGGTTTATTAGCATGGGCGGGCTTAAGTCCTCTAAGGGGTTTACCAGTACTAGTGTGCGGACCAGATTCAGCTCTGCGTGGAAGCATCTTGCAGCCCATATATTTCTTCAAGCCTCTATGGGCGGGGGCAGCTAAGGGGGTACGAGGCAGTTGAAATGAATACCCACAACATAGGTTTTCATGAAGAACTGACAAAAATTATCTTTCAATTATCACCAAAAACCCTATGTAAATACCTATTCAGACAAATGATATTCTTTTTCTTTTTGTAAAAATGTTTGAATTCATTGATAAATTCAAGATTCAAGACCCGCAAATCAACCGACCCTGAGCAGAGTGTACCAAGGACAAGGTTCAATTACCCCCACAGTAAAAGCCGAGGTCGGAGTATACCCATATAGGCAGCAGAATTACCTAGCTTAATTTTTTTTTTTCAACGTCAGGGCTCTCCAGTTGTTCAAAGCCTTCCTAGCTTATCACTCTGTACACTGGGTATTTTTTTTTTTTTTTTTTTTCAGAAGACGAAAATTTGAAATATTTTTCTTATTTTTCTCAGAAAACAGGATTTGGTATTTGAGATGCAAGTCCCGTTTTCTGGGAAAAATAAGAAAAACATCAACATTTGGTCATCTGCTGAATTTGCGAGAGTGGTTAACCCTTCTCTTGCTGAATATTCAGTTAAGCCACACCCATTTCTGACTTTGAACCAATCAGATTACTTGATGTAATTTATTCCTACAAATTCATTAATTGAATGTCAAACAGTGTAGATCCTGATCAGATGGCTTCTCCAGAAGCCATCTGATCTGGATCTACACTGTTTGCAAAGATAGGGGTTTCATGAACAGCAAGATAAGGGTTGAGATTAAGGAACTTGTTAGTGGCCACAAGTACCACACCCACTAGAAGTAGTAGTAGTAGGCATAGCCACTACTGTCATTTTTGCTAGAAAAAAATGTAAGAAACTTTTGCATTCACAAAAGTTACTCTTTTTATTTTTCAGCAAAAATACTTGAGAATTTGCCTGTATTACATAACCCTTTTTGTACCAAATGGAATCTTCCTTATTATAAACAGCTGGAGTCCATTTCAAATTTTAGGGGTGTCAGGTTGTGTTTTCTTCAAAATCTACTTGGAAAATGGCTGAACTTTTTGCAAACAGTGTAGGCCCTGATCAGACGCCGTGTTCTGCGGCGTCTGATCTGGGCCTGCACTGTTTGCCAGGGTACCTGTTTTGGGGTTTATGGTTTTTGTTTTTGTTTGATTTGAGGTTAAACGTCCCCATCAACACTGTAAAGGTCATTTTGGAGATGTTGCTTCCAATTTTGTGGGACTTTTACCCGACAATGAGATGAAATGACATCTCAAGCCCTGTCGCCCAATGAAACCAATAGGGTTAATTAGCATGGACGGTCCGCCTCGCACTGCGGTTCCTGGACAGGCTTAGATCCTCTAAGCGGTTTACCAGTATTAGTGTGCGGGCTGGATTCAGCTCTGCGTGGAAGCATCATGCAGCCCATATATTTCTTCAAGCCCAAATGGGCGGGGGCCGTTGGGGTTTATGGTACTAAAAGGGTTAACAATCCGCTAACTAATGGCTTCATTAGCTTTAAACAACTGGGGCCAGTTGTTCAAAACTTACCTCATCACTTAACGTATTGTTAAAACTTTAATCATTTAACATGGCAAAAATACTAATATTTTTGCAGAAAAAATGTGAGCAGCTTTGGCAAATGCGTTAAAACTTTAATCATTTAACATGGCACGCATACTAATCTTTTTGCAGAAAAAAATGTGAGCAGCTTTTGCAAATGCAAAAGCTGCTCACATTTTTTCAGCAAAAATACCAGAGTATTAGATACTGTACTTACAAGAACAGTTAACAATGTGACGACTAACGAGCTCTTTAAGCTAACGATGCTTTGAACAACTGGACGCTGGGCCAAGCTGTAAGATTTGGATCAAAACTGACTGATTCAACATCTTTACATTGTATATGGTAAAACCTTAAACCCTTATCTTGCTGAATATTCATTTAAGCCACACCCATTTCTGTCTATCAACCAATCAAATTACTTGATAAAATTTATTGCTACAAATTCATAAATTGAATGCCAAACAGTGTAGATCCTGATCAGATGACTTCTTCAGAAGCCTCAGAAGCCATCTGATCTGGATCTACACTGTTTGCAAAGATAGGGGTTGTCGTGAACAGCAAGATAAGGGTTAATGACTGGATGCTAAAGTAACTCCAATTACAGTAAATGTCCTGAAATTTGAAAAAGGCAACTTCCTATTATAAGATGCGACATGGCGTAATGACACATCATCTTGCGAGTCCTTTTCTTGTATGTTTAGGAGTTCAATGGCCAGTCCACACTATTTAGATCAGTAAGGTCATGACAGGCTGTCCTGACATTTAACCTAACCAAGCATTTCCTGGACAGGATTTGGCTTGCAACGGGATTAAACACTATAGTGCACTTTCTACGCCATTAACAGACAGCCATCTTTATTTGAATCAGCTGCAGAGACAGAACGAAGAAAGAGAATTAGACCAATCTCAGGTAAGGACTTTTGCAGGGTCTATAATAATTGTTTGATTTTGCTTGTTTGATTTGAGGTTTAACCTTCCCGTCAACACTGTATAGGTCATTTTGGAGACGTTGTTTCCAATTTTGTGGGACCTTTACCCGACATAGAGATGAAATGACAGCTCAAGCCGTGCCGCCCAATTAAAAAATAGGACGGTCCAACTCGCATCACTTTCCAGGGCATGCTTAGAACCTCAAAGCAATTTACCAGTGCTCATGTGCGGATGGTTTCAGCTCTGCGTGGACCATCTATTTCTTCAAGCCCCGATGGGCGGGGGCAGTTTACAGTGTCTACCCTGTTTGATTAAAAGTACAGCAATTTCAGAGGGCCATTCAGGGCCATTCTACCAACCATCAACCACTCAAATATCAGGACAATTACAGTAACTGAAAACAGCCCAAATTTTACCATAAGTACATCAAATCTTGTATATGGAGCTTGAATGAACATCTTAAATTCTCACCATGCTGAATAGTTCAATTTGCTACATTCCTCCCCTATTTTCAGTCAATTGCATTGCAGCATTTCATTTTTTACCGTGGATCCAGAAGCAGAATATAAAACAGTATAGGTCCTGATCAGCTGGCTTCTAAGAAGTCAGCTGATCTGGATCTATACTGTTTTCAGAAAGGATATATCTGAGTTCAGGATGGCGAGGGTTAACCCATTGTATGCTACTGGACTCTTCCACTGCTATATGTAGGACAAGTCCATTTGCCATATAAGGGTAATCAGGCCATTTTTTTCATTTTTATTCTATTTTTGACAGAAAATTCTGTTAGCAAATAGTGCAGGCCCAGATCAGACGCCGCATTATGTGGCGTCTTATCTGGACCTGCACTGTTTGCACAGGTACTCCTTTAGAGGTTTCCCCCATGCAATGGGTTAACCGCTATCCTGCTGTTCACGACAACCCCTACCTTTGCAGACAGTGCTGATCCAGATCAGATGGCTTCTGTAGAAAGCCCTCTGATCAGGATCTACAACGTCATTCAGTTTGGGAAACTGAATAAATTACATCAAGAAATCTGAATGGCTGAAATGTAAATGGGTGTGGCTAAATTAATCTATGCAGCAGGATAAGAGTAAATGAAGTCTTCATTTATTCAAATCATAAAACCGCCAAATCCCCAAATCCATACAGCTGTGTTACACAATGTCAGAATCAATTTTGTTGAGTATTTAACAGCCAGAGTTAAAAAAAAAAAACGTCAGAAAATCACCAGGAAGTTGCTTGTTAAAATCAGTATTTAAGATAGAAACATTTCAAAATAGCCAATAGAGTTAATTTCATGTACATGTATTAACATATTTTCCAAATTCACTGTTAAGCTTTATATTACATTTTAACTTCATTTTTTTTTTTATTTTTATTATTTTTTTTTTAATTTGATTTTTATACTCATCCAATACATATATTTTTATCATTTCATATACATGATATTGTTTTATTTTTTCCAGTCAATCAAAGCGTGGAATCAACATAAAATTCTCTAAAACACTGTACTAACCAAATGAAAAATAACATTTCCGAACTCATTTCTGAGTAAGTTAAAAACTGAGTAAAAAACAGAACTGAGTAAAAATTTGTCTAACTCTAACTGTTAACAGCTCATGCCTTGTACCATTAAAGTGGGGACAACATATGTTAACGTTCAAATGATATCAGTAAATTTCTTCCAGTCCTTTTTTCTTTCCTCTTTTCATTCTTTCTTTTGCAGTGTGTGTTCTTTTTTTTTTTTTTTTTTTTTCGTTTTTTGTCATCACTAAATCATGTCTATATTAATTTTGACCCCTTGAACCCCACTTTTATATAGAAAAACTGGGGTTTACAGGGGTAAACCGTATTTGTCATATTTCTGCTTAAAATATAGACTGTGGGTACTTGTTTGAACCGCCTCATTGAGGCGGTACACACGAGTACCCACAATCTATATTTTAGAGCAGAAATAAGACAAATATCACAATTTTTCATGTTAAAAGTTTCGTTTTTCCAGTGATGAAGTTTACAGTGCATTTGTATATGCATATTTTCGTAATATTGTTTTTTTATATTATTTTTGGTTTTTGTTTTTTATGTTTTTAACTGTTTTCATTCCTTTAATCAGAAGTGGGAGAAAAGCAGAGTACCGTATTTATCTTATTGGTTTTGTTTGTTTGATTTGAGGTTTAACGTCCTCATCAACAATGTAAAGGTCATTTTGGAGACATTGCTTCCAATTTTGTGGGACCTTTACCCGACATTGAGATGAAATGACATCTCAAGCCCTGTCGCCCAATGAAACCAATAGGGTTTATAAGCATGGACGGGACGACTCGCACCGCTTTACCTGGGCAGGCTTAGATCCTCTAAGCGGTTAACCAGTATTCGTGTGCGGGTCAGTTTCTGCTCTGCGTGAAAGCATCATGCAGCCCATATATTTCTTCAAGCCCCGATGGGCGGGGGCCATTTTTTTTTTCATTCCTTCCATTGTCTCAAAAGCTTCCTCCCCTTTTTTCCTTCTTCTGTCTTTGTTAGATTTTAGTCCTTTGTTTGGCATCTTTTTCCACCCCCCTTTTTTTTTTTTGTTTTGTTCTTGTTATCACTTATTCTGATAAGTTTCTGTTTTTTGAAAGCCATGCACTCTTATTATTATTTGTATGTCCCAAATTTACCCGAAACAAAGAGTCAGGACCCAGTTGTTCGAAGTTAACGATGTTGTTAGTTAACATTCCACTAAAAATTCAATTAACCAGTACAGCATTGAAATATTTTTTACCTAAATGCTGACATTCCACTTTCTTACTGGTTAAAATGGTTAAATCTTTGCCCCAAAATGAGTTCATTGAGCAAAGACTGCTTTATATCAGTCCAGGATAGAATTTTTTAAACTATTATAGTGATGAGAAACAACAAATTATAAAGGAGGCAATGTAACCCTTATCCTGCTGTTCACGACAACTCCTATCTTTGCAAACAGTGTAGATCCAGATCAGATGCCATCTGATCAGGATCTACACTGTTTGGCATTCAGTTTATGAATTTGTAGCAATAAATTACATCAAGTAATTTGATTGGTTCACAGACAGAAATGGGTATGGCTTAAATGAATATTCAGCAAGATATGGGTTAACCCTTATCCTTGTGAACATGACGATCCCTACCTTTGCAAACAGTGGAGATCCAGTGGAGATCTACACTGTCATTCAGTTAGCAAATTTACTTTGTAACGTTCCCATCAACCCTATTTAGGTCAGTTTGAAGATGCTGCTTCCGATTTTGTGGGACTTTTACCCGACATTGAAATGAAATGACATCTCAAGCCCTGCCGCCCAATGAAACCAATGGAGTTTATGCATGGATAACTTTGCCTGGGCAGGCTTAGAACCTCTAAGCTGATATACAGAGGACCCGCGTTATAACGACAGTATTTGTTCCCTATTATTGTGGCGTTATAATGAATTTGCCGCTATAAAGAATCCCAGTTAGGATTATGATAGGTTATAAAAGGTGTTTTCCACATCATTACTCCAAGAAACAAATGTTTTAGCCATTTGTTAGAATCGCCTCGATGAGGCGATTCTAACAAATAGCTATAATATCTGTTTCTTGGAGAATTAAATAACAAGAATTTTTTATGACTATGGATTCGATTTTGGCATTTCCAACCCGAGGGAAACCCAAACCGCTCGGAATTGAGGCTAAACCTTGAGCTAAGGATTCATACAATTGAAATTGTCGTTATAACGAGTTTTGCCATTATAACGAATGCCGTTATAACGCGGGTCCTCTGTATTATATCAAGTACAATGTAACTTGATTGGGTGATAGCTAGAAATGTGTGTGCCTAAATATATTTATTCAGCAGGATAAGGGTTAACTGCTGAACTTTGTTTGTTTTGAGGTTTAACGTCCCCGTCAACACTGTAAAGGTCATTTTGGAGATGTTGCTTCCAATTTTGTGGGACTTTTACCTGACATTGAGATGAAATGACATCTCAAGCCCTGTCGCCCAATGAAACCAAAAGGGTTTATAAGCATGGACGGTCCGACACTCGCACCGCTTTGCCTGGTTTACCCGTACTCGTGTGCGGGTCGGATTCAGCTCTGCGTTGAAGCATCATGCAGCCCATCTATTTCTTCAAGCGGGGGCTGCTGAACTTGTCAACTGAGTTACTTCAGAAGTAAACTACTAACATTTTTTTTCTTTTCTGGGTTTAGTATACAAAGCATCGTTGGCTTTACAAACTTGTAAAAGGCCAAAATGTTAAATGGTCTAGCATGCAGTATCAGATATTTTTGCGGAAAAAATTAATGTGAGTAGCTTTTGCTGTGCAAAAGCTACTCACATTAATTTCTTTTTCAGCAAAAATATCAGCATATTTGCGATATTAAATTATCAAAGTTTTAAAGATATGTTACCTAACACGTTAACAACATTGCTGATTTTGAACAACTGGCCCCTAACTTTATTAAGGTGAATCAACAGACTAACTTGACCTTTCTTCCCTTTCCAAAAGGGAGATAATTGAATTGCTTCCCATTGAAAAAATCTAGTTGTTTCCCCTCAGAGACAAGATTACTACGACAGTTTTGGAGCAAATTTTCTGTATCTGAACAGTAATCTCCCCTACGAGGCTATCTTTTCCAGGTTAGAGTTCTTTCCCTTTGGACAGTAACCATTTCACCTTAATGTTTGGTATTTGTTGCTTCTAAATGAGCATGAAAATAACTTGCTCCATTTGGATGACATGAAAAAAGAGCTTTATCAAATTTCAATGCCTTTGGAACCGTGAAAAATTTGTTTGAGACTTGGGGCAGTTAACTCTTATCCTGCTGTTCACGACAACCTCTATCTTTGGAAACAGTGTAGATCCAGATCAGATGGCTTCTTCAGAAGCCATCTGATCAGGATCTACACTGTTTGACATTCAATTTATGAATTTGTAGGAATAAATTACATGAAGTAATCTGATTGGTTCAAAGTTAGAAATGGGTGTGGCTAAACTGAATATTCAGCAAGAGAAGGGTTAAATGGTCCATATGAAATTTCAGCCTATTGGTACAAGAAAACCTTCTTGATTCTTGCTACCCAGAGTCTGGCAAACATTTCTACATGGAAGGTGAAAGCTGAATGAAAACCAGGGGACTTGTTAGCATTGAAGAACATTAAATCTGCAGGAATCTCTTTATAACACTGTTTTTTATAGCACACCTTGGGCTATAACATGGTTTGTTCATGGATGCTTGTAATATTGTGACCTAATGAAAATGTATACATTTGCTGGAAAAATTTTCTTGAAAATATATACATTCTTACTTGGGTACAAGAGAATTTACTTTAATAGCTAATATATAGCTTTAAATCCTAGCTGTAGTATCAAAGAGGCAAAATGTTTTGTTTTTTTTTTTTTCATTTTGTTTTGCTTTTTTGTTGTTCTGTTGTTTTTTTTTTTCTTTTTCAGTATCTTTTGTTCTACTCCTTCCTATAACTTATCTCCCTTCATGCTAGCTGGTTACATCCCTCACATTATTTTTATTTATTTATTTTTTTTTTTTTGCAATTTGAACAAAACTAACCAAAGTTCATTTAATCAATTTAATTTTTATAGCTATTTCACGCATGATTTTGAATTTTGAATTTCTCAGTCCACTTTATTATTTTCTGGAATGGCATTACTGATATCAGATGAAAAAGGTAATGCAGTGCAAGGGATTCAGATAGAGGAAGAGAGGAAGTGAGGTCATCGTGATGTCACTTCCTGTTGCCTAGCTTGAGTGTAAAAGAAGCAACAAACTCAATATAATTAGTCAAACATAAGAGAATACAAAACAACTAGTGTTTTAAATAAACAAAAAAAACTCACGCCTCCATAAAGTTTAGATAGTAACCAACAAGATGTCGAGCGTCTCGAGTTCGGAAACTGGTCCAACTCAAAAACACCTCATTAACCAGAATTTGGGTTACAGAGAGCTTGAGGACTCCTATGTCGCCTAGATAGATAGGATTATGCTAAGTGACTTCAATATTAAGAACACAAGACACACTTCCGACCAGGTCATCCCAGAGAAAACAGAACATTCCAGCCATTTCTATTTGTGGGTATACAATATGGCATACATTCCTTCAGCCCAATACATATACACATGTTAATATAGCCTCACACCAGATGTCAGTAAACCCTTCCGCCTGAATATAAGATGTATACAAAACTATCCCCTTTTTTTCGTTTTTGATGCCATGAATTCAACCAAAAATATAAAGTTAACCAAAAAGGCACCTTATCTACCTGCAATATACATGTACTGGAAAAGTAAGGAATTCAATCATTAATTCCTCCCTTTTTTCTACTTGGCTACATTTTTTATTTCTACATACAGTCAAATTCCTATAATAAGACCACCTTTGGGGCTGTTCAAAAGTGGTCTTTATGACCACTTTTGAACAGTCCCAAAGGTGGTCTCTGAGAGAAGAAAACACACACAAAAAGAATGACTTAAAACTTTTACATATGCTTTCTAAAGGAGAAATAGTATAAATTTTAGGTGGTCTTTATAGCGAAATTTCACTGTATTATAATGAGAATTTCCATATAACTTTTCATGCAAAGGCTAATAAATATTTTTCAGAAAAAAAAAAAAAATTGAAAAAAAACATATTCAAAATATTCCGCTAAAAGGAAAAAAGCATGCTTTTGGGTCTTAAAAGAAAAAAGAAAACCCCTCCCAATGTTGTTTTTGTTTTTTTCTAACTCTCTTAAACTTTCTTGGTATAGCAGAATTTCAGAATTTACTTCCGAAGAAAAGATATCAGCCAATCATCTACTCTGCATCTGGATATTTTGGTTTTCTTAACCCTTGACCTGCTGAATATTTATATATGCCACGCCCACCACTGCTTGTCAACCAACCAAATTTCTTGATGCAAATCATTGCAACGAATTCATAAACTGAATGACAAACAATGAAGATCCTGATCAGATGGCTTCTTCAGAAGCCATCTGATCTGGATCTACATTGTTTGAAAGATAAGACATATCCGGGCTCAGCAGGACAAGGGTTAAAATCGTGCATATACTAGGCATACACTTTTCAGGGCTGAGATCGTATCAACCTTAAATATTCGGACATCTAAACTTTTCATCATACCGATTCTAAAATTTGAACAAGTAAATGCGGTGCCTTAAGCTAGCTGGATAAGAAGCAAACAGTGTAGACCCTGATGAGACCCTGCAAGATGCGGTGTCTCATCTGGGTTTACACTGTTTGCTCAGGCCTGTCTTTGTTTGAATTGAGGTTTTACATCCCCGTCAACACTAGTATTTAGGTCATTTTGGAGACGTTACTTTCAATTTTGTGGGACTTTTACCCGACATTGAGATGAAATGACACCTCAAGCCCTGCTGCCCAAATAAACCAAAAGGGTTTATATGCAGGGAAGGTCCAACTCGCACCACTTTGCCTGAGCAGGCTTAACCCTCTAAGCAGTTTACCAGTACTCATGTGTGGTTGGTTTCAGCTCTGTGTGGAAGCATCATGCAGCGAAATTTATTTCTCCAAGCCCAGATGGTCGAGGGCCCTGTCCAAATACATATGGTAAATACGGAATATTCAATCCAAGTCAAATTGATGGACAGATGCCAGTACATCAAATTGACAGTTTTGTTTTGTTGTTGTTGTTTTTTGTGTGAGGACACCATAGAAAGTTGCAGAATAGTTTTATCCATTAATCCTTGTCCTGCTGAGCCCGGATATGCCTTATCCTTCAAACAATGAAGATCCAGATCAGATGGCTTCTGAAGAAGCCATCTGATCAGGATCTTCATTGTTTCTCATTCAGCTCATGAATTTGTTGCAATAATTTGCATTAAGTAATCTGATTGGTTGATAATCAGTAGTGGGTGTGGCATATATAAATATTCAGCAGGTCAAGGGTTAAAGTATCAAGCAAAATTCTACAGCAGCAACCTTTTTTTTTATTTATTTATTTATTTTTTTTTTAGTTTCCACACAAAGTCAGTCATGTCATCTGCCCTGCTCCAAGATGCAAATGCTTTATATGAAATATTATGTCTGATTTTCTCCGAAAAAAAAACACAAAACTGTTATCCATTACAGTAGTAGTTTGTCGTGCTGAAAAAATTATTTTTTTTAAAACAAAATAAAAGAATTTCTGTCTTTCTTTTTTTGAAAATGGAAACATCCCTATCTGTCCTTTCAAATGTATCAAAATGCAAGACTTTCACGTGAGCAAGTTGGTGAAAAGAAAACCCCCTAAACTACACTGATTATAGAGAAAAATGGGGTTTACATTGTTTTTCTTATTTCTTCTCCAAGACATAGGTTGTGGGTACTCGTTAGAACTGCCTCAATGAGGCGGTTCTAACGAGAACCCACAACCTATGTTTGTAAATTGCAGTATAAATAAGAAAAATATCACGGATTTTCGTCAGAAAAGTAGAAATTTTCAAGACGTGAAACGGCTGTATTATCGTAATGCTTACTCATTTTCTTTACTTTCAAATAACAAAATACCAAGAAAGTTTAACTGTAAACGTTTATTAATGAGCTACATACATGCACCTACACCCTCCCCGCTTAACATCTAGATTGGCGTACATGTATCTTGCCAGATATACTAACTACTGTAAGATGCCTCCTCGGGCCAGACAGATGTTAATGAAAATATCCATCACATATCGTAAGCCATGCACTGAGGGGTTCCGTTTTCTCGGGCGCCTGGTGGGAATTTTAGGGTGGTGAGTAATCAGACTTACGCCTCCTTATAGTTGATAGTATAACTAATTAGATGCCTCGGATCAGTGATGTCGAAATTTTCCCACGACAAAATTGCAATGTGTGGGGTAACTCGCAGAACCGTAAAGCCCAGTTGGTGTATATCGCCTATTGGGAGAATGATACAGTATAATGGAAAACATATTATACAACATAACAAATGACACTTACGCTTCCTTATAACTCAATGTGTAACTTATAAGGTGTCGCATATCAGGTAGGTTCACCGGCTTCCATGTTAGGATAGCAATGTGAGGGGCAGTTTTTAAAACCATAAAATCTATCTCTCGAATTGAACCTAAAGGAGAATAAGAATCGAAAACTGTCATCATCATAACACGAAAATCGTAAACATTCACCGACACCAATCGCCAGCACATACAGAGAAGATGTTGTACGCATGGACAAAGATCACGACGGCACAAAATGTTACAGGTCAAGTATTCAACGAGGAAACAACAGTCAACTACGAGCCTGAGAAAACACAAGACAAGTATAACATTAACCCATAAGATGCCAGTCACAAAATTGCCGTCTGCTTTGACGTCTGCTGGTTACTTTATGAAGTCATTTTTGCAAACAGTGTGGACCCCAGATCAGACTGCTCCTAGAGGAGCAGTCTGATCTGGGTCCAAACTGTTTGCTTGTATGCAAAATATGTTAAAATGTTTTACAGAAGATGCAGCAGACGACATAAACATGTGACATTTTCAGACGCAATTTTTTTCACAGCATCTTAACGGTAACAACAGAGGTGATATGGTGCATATTTGAAAGTAATTCTGCGAACCTTGTTTCTTTTTCTTTCTTTTTTTCCTTTTTTTTTTCTTGAGTACTCTTTAGAATCACCGAAGAAGCATCATAACAACAAGTCCATATGACACTACAACACATCCCCACATTATATGGTTTTACTATATTAATATTTTCCTTATTTCTTCTCAAAAACGTAAATCACATGTACAGGTAAGAACTGCCTCTATGTGGCCATTCCAACAAGCAACAAAAATCTATGTTTTGAGTAAAAAATAATTATAAATTTTCATTAACAAACATATGATATACTATGCGCCCCCCCCCCCCCCCCCCCCCATCGGGGTTGAAAAAATAGATTGGCTGCATGATGCTTCCACGCAGAGCTGAAACCGACCCGCACACGAGTACTGGTAAACAGCTTAGAGGGGATCTAAGCCTGCCCAGGCAAAGCGGTACGAGTCGCCCGTCCATACTTATAAACCCAATTAGTTTCATTGGACGACAGGGCTTGAGATGTCATTTCATCTCAATGTCGGGTAAAAGTCCCACAAAATTGGAAGTAACATCTCCAAAATGACCTTTACAGTGTTGACGGGGACATTAAACCTCAAATCAAACAAACAAAAACCTATATAATGATTTTCATATTGCATACATGTATATATGTATGTTATTCCTATATTGTACAAATGTTATACCTTTACAATGATTCTAAGAAGTACCCATAACATGTTGTACAATATGAATACGAGAAAACTATCCCATAATAACCATCAAATAAGCACCATATCACATCCTCCGAATGTGAACCATTTCCCTGGTGTTATGATTATTTGAACTCTGGTTAAATTGTCTGCCTATGATACAAGACATGGGTCTAAAATCTGCCTATAATATGGGTAAATCGCAAAAGCAGTGAAAAAGGGTGATTCGTCATTTTGTTATGATTAAGGTTTTGTCTGCCATACCTTGATCACAGAACTTCTGGGCCCAAATCTCCAAATTCTCTAAAACTACCGTAAAATCCTAAAAATTCGGACACCCTGAGGACTTGCTGTAATTCTCCTAAAATTTTAACAGATTTGTTTCTTGATCCAGACAAGAGTCCAAAAAGTGAAGACAGATTGGCAAACAGTGTAGACCCTGATCAGACTGCTCCTGCAGGAGCAGTCTGATGCAGGAGCAGTCTGATCTGAGTCTGCACTATTTGCTTCATCCAGTCTGTCCCAATACTTAGGATCAGTACGGTAACAAGGCCATAAGTTACAATATCATTTAAACTTTGATCATTTAATAAGGCAAATATGCTAATATTTTTGTTTATTATAATGTGAGTAGCTTTTGCATTTGCAAAAGCCGAAAGGATGTGAGTAGCTTTAGAATGTGTTCTGATCACAAAATTCTGGACAGACGTAAGCATTATTTATTTTTTGCGTAAGAAAACAAAAATGGTCAAGAGACCTTGTTCATTCAGAACATGTGCCTTGCGAAGAAAAAGAATTTTTTTTTAGATATTTTACAGACCCCAACTGAAGTGAGTATGCGATGTTCAATCTTTGATAATTTTTTTTTTATTTCTCCATAAAAACATGCTTTGTGGACACATTAGAGTTGCCCCTTTAAGGCGATTCTAATCCACGACCATAGAAACAAATGAATTGGGTATAAAAACCTGTTCAGTGGGTAATCATTTTGCCACCCCAGCAAGGTGGTTCAATTGAATCCCCACAACATAGGTTTATATCTAGAAATAAGGAAATTTATCTTCCATTATCACCAACTACCCACATTCTATGTTGCTACGCCCATAAAGTATGTTAACCCATTTAGTACCGGAAACCCAAAAACAGGTAGTTGACAAACAGTGCAGGCCCAGATCAGACGCTGCAGAACGCAGTGTATGATCAGGGCTATACTGTTTGCAAAAAGTTCAGCCATTTTCCAAATGAATACCCACAACATAGGTGTCTATGGAGAAAAAAGGAAAATTATCCTTAACTCTTATCCTGCAACCCTTTTCTTTGCAAACAGTGTAGATCCAGATCAGATGGCTTCTGATCAGGATCTACACTGTTTGAAATTCAATTTATGAATTTGTAGGAATATCAGCAAGGGAAGGGTTAAATTATCTGTTCCTATTCTATGAAAGGTGGAAATCATCGTAAAATTATAAAATCATCATCCAGTACTCTTCTTCAGTACGGATCTCCTAAAACAAGCACTGTTTATAGAAAATTCTCATGCTATGCACTTCTTGAGACTTGCAAATGAGAAACATGAAAAGATTTATGCACAGTCGAGAAAAATTTCAACGGTTCAAAAAATCATGTTGCCATGGCAATGGTTGTCTTGTCAATTCAGTAACAGGACGTTAACAGCATAGAACAATACACATTATCTCATTCACAAACATATCAAGAAACAGTGAGAACGGGAACCAGTGGGAACCAATAAGCATATGATATACTCGTGGTTTTCCCTCTCGTTAATGAAAAGAAAACATTCCAGAGAAATGCAACCATGAAAAATGATATAATTTTTTTAGATTTATAATAGAATATATTCAAATGCATTTTTATACTACAATTAAATATTAACCCTTATACAACTGAACATGACAGCCCCTATCTTTGCAAACAGTGTAGAACCAGATCAGTTGGCTTCTGAAGAAGCCATCTGATCAGGATCTACACTGTTTGTCATGCAGTTGGTGAATTTAATAAATACATTATACCAAGTAATTTGATTGGTGGATAGTCAGAAATATATGTGGCTATACTAATTTATTCAGCAGGATAAGGGTTAATATCTAGAACAGCAATTAACATTAACAAAATTCTTTTTTTTTTTTTCCTTTTTTTTTTTTTTTTTTTTGCCTTCCGTCTTTTTTTTTCCATTTTTCTTGTTATAACTGCTCATGGAAACCACAAAATATATTGAATGCTCACTGGTCCAACTGCGGAAAAAACGCTGTGAGAAAACTGTTTTATAACATGCAGCCAGCTTCACTTACGCTTCTTTATAATTCATTGTATAACTGATCAAATGGCGCTGATCGGTGATATCAAAATTTGACCAAGACAAAATCGCAATATGCGGTGTAACTTTTAGCACTGATAAAGAAAGCTGTTGAATCTCACCTAGATAAACAAAGAGTAAAATTAGCACCGCCTCAGACAGAAATAAGAATCTACAAGGTAAAAAAAAAAACAAGTTTTCAGCGTCATTAGATCCTAAGGTTCAGAAGTTTAGATAAGGGGAGTATTTACATCCCTTTTCAGAGGGTAGGCCTCTGCTTTGTTGTCTGCTGGTTACCTTAAAAGTCATTGCTGTAAACAGTGTGGACCCAGATCAGACTGCTTCTTGAGGAGCGGTCTGATCAGGGTCCACACTGTTTGACTGAATGCAAAAATATGTTTGAAATGTTTGCAAGAAGATGCATTTGTTTGTCTTAATTTGAAGTTTAACATCCCCATCAACACTGTAAAGATCATCTTGGAGACGTTGCTTCCGATTTAGTGGGACTTTTACCCGACACCTGAGATGAAATGACGTCTCAAGCCCTGCCGCCCAATGAAACCAAGAGGGTTTATAAGCATCATGCAGGCCATCTATTTCTTCAGCAAACGACATTAACAGACGACATTTTCAGATGCATCTTGTCTTGGCATTTGGAACCCTTATCTTAACCTATGAATGTGCTGAAAATATGAAAAGTAAAACAGACTTATATAAAATCCATTTATAATAATACTCACCACAAACAACCGAAAAGAATTTGGAAGCAAAGACTGACAGAGTACATGACAATGTAAACACTTTTGTGTCATTTGTTTTGTTTGATTTGAGGTTTAACGTCCCCGTCAACACTGTAAAGGTCATTTTAGAGACGTTGCTTCCAATTTTGTGGGACTTTTACCCGACAATGAGATGAAATGACATCTCAAGCCCTGCTGCCCAATGAAACCAATAGGGTTTATAAGCATGAACGGGCCAACTCGCACCGCTTTGCCTGGGCAGGTTTAGATCCTCTAAGCGTTTACCAGTACTCGTGTGCGGGTCGGTTTCAGCTCTGCGTGGAAGCATCATGCAGCCCATCTATTTCTTCAAGCCCCGATGGGTGGGGGCCATACACTTTTGTGTTGCAACAGGGCTGAAAAATGTAATCAATTCTACAATACAACAGTTTGCAATGTCTGTTATTTGTCATGTACCATGTTATGTACATATATTATAAAACTATACAGATTCTCTTCTACCCAAATTCTCTCATTGTTTGTGGTAAAACTGTATTTATTTAGAGTTCCAGATAATGACAGGAATAAAAGTAGGTTAGAAATAACTTTCTGCATCTGCGCAAAAAACGTGTTTTGAGTAGTCATAAGAACCCCCTTGAAAAGAAGAATCTTAGAAATCTCCACGTTTTGGGTACTCATAAGAACCCATTGAAAAGAAGAATCTAACAAGTCTCCACAATAAGTGTCATATACAGGCAGACCAAAAAGTTACACCTAAAGAATGTCTGTCAGACCATGTCCACACAGCAATCCTTGTCAAACTTAACTGCGACACAGTCAAATTCGACACTGACATATTCAACTCATGGCACTCTTGGCACAACACATGTAACAAACTGTCAAAGTCAACTTTTTTCATCTATCAAAACCAAGCAAAAAAGTTGACCACACAGCCTGTCCACACAATCAATCTTTCTCGAATTTGACATTGTCAAATTCGAGAAAGATTGATTGTGTGGTCTTTCTCGAAAAAAAAACTGATTGTCAGAAAACAGCCTTACATAATTTTAAGTTATACCCCAAATCATCAGTGTTACATGGTTAAGACGTATTTCTTGCGCTTGATGGACAATCGTCTTCGAAATATGGATTGTGCGGACAAAGCCTTAAAAATATGTTTAGTGAACATGGAAGTGAACATCTTTGAAAAAGCTCTGGATTCCTTTCAAGAGGAAGGATCTCAAAATGTGAACTAAAGAAAAACAGAAACAGGTAAATGTTATTGAGCAATCTGTGAGAGAAAAGAATAATGATTTATTCTGTATGTGAACAAAAACATAAATACATGTACATGTAAGCACTGGTAACACACATTTTGTCTATACATGTATAAATACAACTTGCAGAATTAAAAAAAAAAATACGTGTTTTGCAGGTAATGGTGTAAATAGGACAAAAAACAAAATACTTGAAAACAATCACAGCCCCTGCTATTCCGAAACGATGAAAACAACCTTAAAGTAAGGATAAAGCTTCGTTAATTAAGCTAAGCTCTATCTGCCCTTCGGCCTTGTGGAAACTATCCCAAATGCAGAGTTCAGCTATCCCGTTTACCGAACATATTTGGACAGAAAGGCCTGAGCAAATAGTGTAAACCCAAATGAGACTTCTCATCAGGGTCTGCACTGTTTGCCACTCATTCAGTTATTTTTAGACACAATATCGAGTAGTAAATTGTACTTGTTCATATTTGAGAACAGGTTTAGTAAGGAACTGAGGTGTCCGAATATTTACGATCAATATAGTACATACTCCTGGCAGCTTAAATAATCTGCAAGCAAAAGCGAAGAGCTATCAAGCGGGCTAATGGCGGATAATGAAGGCCAATTTAAAGCACCCTAGAATCCGACCCAAGCGCAAATAGCTAAAATGATGAGCTGAGCTTAGTAAAGTCAAAAGACTGCGTGAAAGATTTCAGAAGATATAATTACTTCTACCCACACACCCCTACCCCAGTCCCAAGAACAAGCTACATCTTGATTAATGCATCGAAGAAAAGCAGAGAATTTAAGTATTTTTGCCAATATCACTTTAACAAGTCCTTGTAAAGAACTTCCTGGTACACCCAACTTTATATAGAGAAAAGTGGGGTTGACAGGTATATGTACATTAAATTGCTTATTTTTGCTCAAAATCAGGAAATCAGGGTACTAATGAGCACCCACAATCTCTGTCTGCAAAAGAACAACGAATATTTTCTTTACTGTTTGTATTCGGACATATAGGCTGGAGCAAACAGTGTAAACCCAGCTGTCTCATCAGGGTCTACAGTGTTTGCCACCCATCCAGCTATATTTAGACACAACATTGAGCAGTAAATTGTACTTGTTCAAATTTTAGAACAAATACGGTAAGCAGCTGAGATGTCCAAATATTTAGGGTAAATACAGTAATATTGTTAATTTTCTAAGAAAAATCCATCATTTTCAGCCGGGGAAGGAAAGTTTTATCTCACACTGAGTGTTCTCTTAATGAAGGAAAAATTGTCAGTTTAAGCGCAAACAAAACCTTGTAAGAGGAAAATTCAATTCTTTGATTGCTTAGCGGGTAGATTTTTTTCCCACTTAACAACTTAATGAGAATTAACTAGCAGGGGAGGTAATTCTAACGGATTCAGGTTCTTTTTTTTTTTTCTTTTTTCTTTTTCTCAAAATTTTTAACCTAAATGGCCATAGCTGCAGATTTATGAAAATCTATTGAAGTCTACGAAAATTAATTCCACCAGGATAAAATTATGTTGAGCATCAATCGGATACGCATCTAACTGTAGAGATTACATAGAAAAATTACCATTTTTCTATATAATCTATACATTTATCTGATCCATTTCAACTTTGTCATATCCAAAACCGTGTCATAATGAATAGTGTTTTAAGGCGTTTTATGTGTATTTGTTTTTGAAGCACAAATAAGGAAAGACCAGCAACTGGTTCCCTGTTAACCCTTAACACGCCGAGAAAACTACATCTGAAAATGTCATCTGCTTATGCCGTCTGCTTAATTTTTTGCAAATGTTTTAAAAAATATTTTTGCTTACAGGCAAACAGTGTGGACCCAAATCAGACTGCTCCGATAGGAGCAGTCTGATTTGGGTCCACACTGTTTGAAAAAAAATGAATTTTAAAGTAACCTGCAAACAACAAAGCAGACGTCAGTTGTTGTGATTGGCATTATATGGGTTGACATATCTGCAGCAAAGGCTGTGATATACTGCACAAAAAAAGAAGATGCAATGCGCTTAACCCTTTCTAACCAGAGTTTCTGAAGTGGACTCTTCCATCTTAGAAATGGATCACGTTCATTTTAGTTAACGGGTGGTTTTGTCAAAATCATAAACTGGATACATCAGGTTAACATGTTAGTGTAGTGAACACCCCTCTAAACCCCACTCTATATAGATTTTGTTTGATTTGATGTTTAACGTCCCCGTCAACACTATTTAGGTCATTTTGGAGATGTTGTGTCAATTTTGTGGGACTTTTACCCGACATTGAGATGAAATTACATCTCAATCCTTGCCGCCCAATGAAACCAATAGGGTTTATAAGCATGGACAGGCCAACTCGCAGCAATTTTCCTGGGCAGGCTTAGACGCTCTCGGAGGATTACCAGTACTCATGTGTGGTCGGTATCAGCTCTGTGTGGAAGCATCATGCAGCCTAATCGATTTCTCCAAGCCCCGATGGGCCCACTCTATGTAGAGAAAACTGGGGTTTACATGGGTAAACATTATTTTTCTTATTTCCGGTCCATTACATAGCTTGTGGGTACTCGTTAGAATCGCCTCCATGAGGCAGTTCTGACTAGCACTCACAACCAGTGTTATAAGCATAAATAAGAAAAATATCACCAATTTTCAGCAGATAAAAATACCTTTTTGGAGGTATGAAAGAATGCACTATGACACACGGATGTGTTATCGTAATGGAAAACTGGGGACACACGGATGTGTTATCGTAATGGAAAACAGGGGACACACGGATGTGTTATCGTAATGGAAAACAGGGTAGATCCAGATGAGATGGCTCATTGTGAACCATCTCATTGGATCTACGCTGTTTGAACAGGTAGCTGTACCATTTCTACATGATTGAAAGGGTTATGGCAGGCATCTGCCATCTCGAGATAAACTGGCTTAAGCACTGCAATGATAAAATCTGCATTTGTTATATATCAATTAACCCTTCTCTGGCTGAATATTGATTTTAGCCACACACATCTCTGACTTTGAACCAATCAGATTACTGAATGTAATTTATTCCTACAAATTCATAAACTGAATGTCAAACAGTGTAGATCCTGATCAGATGGCTTCTTCTGAAGCCATCTGATCTGGATCTACACTGTTTCCAAAGATAGGGGTTGTCGTGAACAGCAAGATAAGAGTTATATATCAATTAACATGGTAACAGCATGGAATATGTCCAAAACATTAGCTTCTGCCGTATGCAAAACATTTCATTCAAATCGGTGGAGTATCAGTAAAATTATCAAATGGATTTCAATCAAATCCATGGAATATATGTTAATTTATCCAAAGCACATGAGTTAAGGATGGATTTTAAGAAGGAAGACTCGCAATTGACCGTCAGGAAAACTGAGCAAAGAGCTTCCTCTTATTATTATCTTTATTTATTTGTTCATTTTTTGTTATTTTTATTATTTTTTGATTCAGGTTTTTCAAGATTAGCTAATTATTAATCACAAGTGGGTGAAAAGCAGAGTACCGTATTTACCTTATACTTGTATGTTCGGACATAAAGGGCTGAGCAAACAGTATAGACTAAGATGAGACGCCGCAAAACGCAGCATCTCATCACGGTCTACACTGTTTGCCACTCATCCAGCTAATTTTAGGCTTAAAATCAGGTATTAAAATGCACATGTTCAAATTTTAGAGCAAGTATGGTAAGGAGTTTAACTGTCCGAATATTTAGATAAATTCGATAACATCCGACATTCAATAGCAGAGCTTGGCGACTCACATGTGAACCACGTGCAGCTCCAACCCACAGTAGTGAGTGAACTGTTTGATACTCCTAGCAACAGATCTGGTAAGTATTTTGTGAATATTGAAGAACAGTTTTTGTCAATTCACAATAAAAACCTATTTTGTGGGTATTCATTAGAACCGCCTCGCAGAGGCGGTTCTAATGAGTACCCACAACATAGGTTTATTTGGAGAAATAAGGAAAACTATCTTACAATTGTCACAAAATACTTACCTTACCTGTTGCTATGATAATGGAGGGGTTATAATAAAAGCTTGTCGAAACTTCATTTATTTGCTATGGCAGCTAATGTTTTGGGGTTACTGCTGTTGCTATGTTTTTATTTGTTGCTCCATTGTACTGAAAATATCCCATAAAATTCTGAACCTGGCGAGACAAAAATATGGCTGCTTTTATATTTTTTTAATGTTATGCAATAAAAACCAATGTGAAGAATCGATGATAAAAAATTAAATGACAGTGGGTAATAATATGCCTGTTTACTCACTGCCCTTGACAAAAAAAATAATAAATTAGAAATGGAAGTAAATATCTTGTTATTCCTGCAGAAATCAGGATTTCAAAATGGGCAAGCACATGACAAAACCTACAAATAAGACATGAGCTTCCAGTGAAGACTGTTCAGACTGATCAGTGTCTTCACTGATCGCATCAACCTTCTGCGGCAGACTTCACTCTATCCAAAGAGAGGCAACTGCATTCTCGCCATAATGCGTGAATGCAGAGGCTAATCTATACAAATGTTGGTCGTACATGTCTAATTGTATGATAGGTTTTTGTAATACTTGTTTGTTTGTTTTGAGGTTTTATGTCCCTTCAACACTATGTAGGTCTGTTTGGAGACCATGCTTCCGATTTTGTGCGACTGTTACCTGATACAGAGATGAAATGACATCTCAAGCCCTACCACCCAAAGAAACTGCTAGAGTTTAAAGGAGTGGTCAGACTCGCACCACTTTTTCTGGGCAGGTTTAGACTTTTCAAAGCAATTTTTTGGCCCAAATACTAATTACGATTACTATAAGGATATTTTCAGTACTAGCCTGGGACATAGCCCCAGATTAAAGGGGGTATCCAGATATTAGTTTCCTAACTTTTGCATGAAAACCTATGTTGTGAGTATTCATTATAAGTGCCTCAGCGAGGCGCTTCTAATGAATACCCACAACATATGTTTTCGTGCAAAGATAAGAAAAATATCAGTACTTTTCGGTTGAAAAAGAAAAGCACCTTATCTGGAGCTATGTCGCCATATCCTGTTCTAGCATATAACAATAAGATAACCTTTAAAGGGAATGAATATACTACAAAGGGAAGTAACTCACATGAACTAATTTGATATGTGGGGACGCAAATCAGTTTATATGAGAGTAACAATCACTCACAGTGTTGAGTGAGGAGGGAGGGTTAGGGAGGAGGTGGGGGCTTTTCTTTCTTCTAATTCCTTGAAAAATAGCCCTAGTCAATAAGGAGCAAAGGAATGTCATTTTCCATTTCTGAAAGTAGCCTCCCCTTCAGATGAGCTAAAAATAGCTGGTAATTTATGTGGCCGTATCCATTTGCCTTAAGAAGAACTGCAAGAAGATGTAAAACTACGTTTGGACGGTTTTTTCAAGGAAAAATTCCGTCCTTTAGAATATCGATGTCTGTGCGGGTGGGTGGGCCGGGCGTCCGCATCCCGTTTACCTTTTGGTTAACCCTGAAAAACCCGTCCATAATGCCATTTGGCGTTTTTCTTGTTTTCTTTTCGCTTTTTTTTTTTTTTTTTTTTTTTGGAAACCCTTTATTTTCTGTTTTGTTTCACATAGATATTTGGTATTGGTATTGGTTTTACGACCTTTTCAAGGTTATTTCACTCATATCGAATCAATCATTAATCAGAGGTGGGCGAAAACCGGAGTACTCGGAGAAAAAACACCTGACCAACCGTTGCAGAAATTGGCATCTCACACGTGACCCCGAGCCAGGCTCAAACCACAGCGGTGAGAGACCTCATGATTAAGAGTCAGCGAGCGCTCTTATCCACTAGTCCACAGAGGCCACATAGATACTTGGAAAAACCAAATGCTTCAAAACAAGTAAAATTACAGCCATACATGCTGCTTGATTTGCAAGGATGGGGAATAATATTTATGTTCTAGTTCATTATCAGTTATAATTCTAATTCACCATTTGTCTATCTTTTCTTTATTTTTTTTTTTTTAGTATACAGTCGAACTTCAATAGCTCAAACACCTTTGGGACCTCGAAAATCTATTCGAGACAGCGGGAGTTCGAGCCTCTGAGGGTTACTGCTAGGAGGCATAACGAGATACTTTTAGACATCTTTTCGGTGTTCCATAATGAATACGTATGCTGTGTGTACTCATTAGAATCGCCTCATCGAGGCGATTCTGATGAGTACACACAGCATACATTTGTAAGATAAAAGACTAAAATCTCTTTAATTATCCCTCACTAGTTCTTATGTAGAGGATTTCGCTAGGAGCTCAAGAATGGGTTCGACTCATCCATGGTAAACGAGCCATCGGTGTTCGAGCCCTCAAAGTTCTACTGTATGTTGGGTAAATTGCCTCACTAAGACGATTCTAACAAGTACTCATAACATATACATTCTATGGAGAAATGAGAAATATTACCCAAAAATAAACCTTGCTATGCCTCCTTATCTTTAACTCTGTGTTTATGCCGTTGTCTCTTCATGTCTTTTTTGTTTCATGTCTTTTGTAGTTAAACCAGAAAAGGAGTTATAAAAATTTTGTTCTGTTTGTTTGTGTTTAGGTATTACATCCCCATCCACATTATTAAGGTCATTTTAGACATTTTGCTTCTGATTTTGTGGGACTTTTATCCAACATTGAGATGAAATGGCATCTCAAGCCATAGTGGCCAAAGAAACCTCTAGGGTTTAAGGAGTGGACTGATTTGAACCACTTTTCCTGGGCAGGCTTAAATCTTCTAAGCGGTTTACCAGTAATCAAGTTTTGTAGGTTTCAGCTCTGCGCGGAAGCACCATTCAGCCCAATCTATTTCTTCAAGCCCTTATGGGCAGGACTTATGTAAGTACATGCATTCCAAAATTATCCTTACTTACATTACCAACCCCATCATCTGTACTTTGCCCGACCTATTTCAAGGAACATACATGCGCCATGACATTTTCCTTATTTTTCTCCTGAGACTTTATATCAGTATGAAGCAAAACAACGAGGTGTTTCCGTTTCTCGATTTCTCGCTTGGCATTTAAAAGCGATTAAATGCGAGCAAATTTTGGTGTAGTTTTACAAGTTCTTGATTTCATCCTACAATTATAATGCATATTTAGTTGTGCTGAAATATAAAGAGTTATTGATTACAAAATATGTGAATGATATACAAACTGTAACAAATGGAACAAGCTTAAACTGATAATGGATTTTTTTAACCGTCAAAGCATTAACCCTTGTCCTGCTAATCCCGGATATGCCTTATCTTTGAAACAATGTAGATCCAGATCAGATGGCTTCTGACGAAGCCATCTGATCAGGATCTACATTGTTTGCCATTCAGATCCTGAATTTGTTGCAATAATTTGCATCAAGTAATCTGATTGGTTGAAAATCGGTAGTGGGTGTGGCATATATGAATATTCAGCAGGACAAGTGTTAAGCAAAACTGCAGCATGACTATTCTTACTTCTTATATCTTCTTTAATGACATTATTTTGGTGTCAATTTTATTTTCATTATTTTTACTGGCAATCAGACTTTACATTAAATAAGGCTTTTTAATAAGCCTTTCCATTAACTAAGGTTTGACTTTCCATAAAATAAGATTTGACATTTCATTTGAATTGTCTGCTGTGCAGACAATTCAAATGAAATGTCAAGCCTTATTTTCTCTGAAAAGTATGTGGAAATGTCATCTGCTTCATTTGTCCTGATCACTTCAAGGGTTAACAGAAGCGTTCCTGAAACATCCTGTTTAAACACTCATTTATTTAATCATTTGTTATTATTTATATAACTACAGATAAATAGGAGAATTGAGGACATTTTTCCTTATTTCTCCATTAAAATGTATGCTGTGGATACTTGTTAGACTTCGGAAAAAATTATCTTATTCATTGAAACATGTTGTGGGTACTTGTTAGATAATTTGTGGATATTTTTCTTCTTATTTCTCCACTGAAACATGTTGCAGATACTTATTACTCGCCTAGCCGAGGAGATTATAACAGGCATCCACAATATGTGTTTTCATTCTAACAGGTACCCACAACATGGGTATTAATTCTTATAGGAACCAACCACATGTGCTTTAATTCTAACAGGTACCCACAACATTTAATTCTAACAGGTGAAACACCCGCTTTAGTTTTAGCAGGTACCCACATGTGCTTTAATTCTAACAGGTACCCACAACATGTGCTTTAATTCCAACAGGTATCCACAACATGTTTTACATCTAACATGTGCTTTAATAAGTAAGAAATTATCGTCAATACTCCTATATGGAGCTATGTGGATACACAATTAGGGAGAGATAACTCCTTCAATTATCTCTCTTATCAATAAAGAACAAATTCGCTCGATACACCACAACCTCTTTATAACACTATTAATGGGGTCCAAAACAGAAACCGTGTTAGTTAAACAACCGTGTTATATCCAAACAAAAATGTATAGATAATATAGAAAAATGACCATTTATGGTCATTTTTCTATATAATCTACACATTTTTGGGATCCATCTTGAAACTGTGTTATATCCAAAACTGTGTTATACTGAACTGTGTTATAACGAGGTTGTCGTATAGCAAGAATCTGTTCCTCAGCAGACCCCTCTTTGCCAAAGGGCTTAAGTGTTTATCAGAAAGCAAATAAGAAATTACTGGAGGTTTTTTGTTGTAAAAATCATTAAATGGTAGAAATTTTGAAACGTATTTACCCTAAATATTCGGACATTTTTAATGGACTTTATAGTATCACAAATTATTCGTAATTAATTTCAGACATAAAGACTTTTTGCTCAGTGGCAAACTGTGCAGACCCTGATAAGACTGCTCCTTTGGGAGCAGTCTTATCTGGGTCTATACTGGTAGCTCAGGCCTGTTTGTATGACATGTTGGTGTCCAAGTGTTCAGGATAAATACAGTATGGTGTATGCATTTTTCTTTATGAATGTATGTTTGATGGCGAAAACCAATTTCACTAATGAATTAAAATTAAATGAAAAATTAGAACAGACTAATAGCATCTCTAGTTTTCAGCATTAATGTTTTCAGCATAAATATACATTTTCAACATTAATAAATTTTTCAGGATTAATACATTTTTTCAGCATTAATACAAATTGTAAAACAAAATTAACATGTTTGATGATAAAAAAATCTTTTGCTAATTGCCAGGAGTCATTAAAATAATTTAATCAACTATACATACATGGCATCTGGTCTCCGTTTGTCTCCTTGGAAACGTCAGACTCTTTCGTCTTGTTCTCGTGCCCGATTTGTTTGATGAAACTCTCGATCTTCTTGTAGCAAAGTTTACGATTATACTGGAACCAGACCGTACCATTCACGAGATTCAATTTCTTAGCAACACTGTCTAGGAACAGCTCCTGGAGGTTGAGGTTATCAAACACAACCAGAGAGTAGCTAGAAGAAAATAAACATCTTATGTTATGCTGCGAAGAAATTTTTTTGGCTTTTGATTGGATAGCGCAATGAGAATTATTTTCTATATACCCCGTGAACAAAAAAATTTCGCTCTAGCGCTCTTCTTCCCTGTAAGAATTGCAATGTCTGCCATCTTGGATTTACTGCACAGTTGATGAGGAGTAGAAGTAAAATAATTTCTTGCACACCAGACAAGCAAATCCGTGATTTTACCCTGGGATAAAAATTAATGTTCTGACCCTGGTGTTCCAACCCCAAATCGAATATAATCGCGTGTTTGATAAATGCACTGGTTGATTACAACTTCATGCGCGGCGTCGTCACGCATGACGTCACTAAACATTCCTGTCGTGTCATCACAAAATGGCGGACGTCGGTAACCGAAGTGGCAGCAGCATTAAACATCCGTGCTAAAAAATCGAAGGTATGCAAGAAAAAGAATCCAATATGGGTGTGAGGGGTGGATAGAAAAATCCGTCCCTCGGGATCACTGTCCGGCATCACTCGGCAAGCCTCTTGATGCCGGACAGTGACCCTTAGGGCTGGCTAATCGGAGCTGAAAAGATAATCGATTATAAGTCTTACCATTGCGATCGATAATCGATTAGTAATCGCTAAGGTTTCTGTCATAATTTTACCTGTCTGGCCTTCTGTCTGAGCATGTCTCTTACCATATGTTACACTTTACCATATGTATATTTGAACAGACAGGCCTGAGCAAACAGTGGAGACCCAGATGAGACGCCGCATAATGCGGCGTCTCATCAGGGTCTGCACTGTTAGCCACTCATTCAGCTATTTTAGGCATAACTTTGGGTAGTAAATTGTACCTATCAAGTAATCGATTAAAAGCAAATCAGAAATGATAATCATTCTTGCGGAATTTATCGATCGATTAATCGATTATATGATTAATCGTGTCAGCCTTAGTGACCCTTGGGACGGATTT
Organism: Lucinisca nassula; assembly: GCA_963580285.1. Lineage (NCBI taxonomy): Eukaryota > Metazoa > Mollusca > Bivalvia > Lucinida > Lucinidae > Lucinisca > Lucinisca nassula. Next base: position 129,334,738 of record OY757018.1, on the reverse strand, counting down.
TTCCATCCACCCCTCACACCCATATAAGATTCTTATAATCAATCACCACAATAATTTCCAGTCAGTAAAACATTGGAAAACATTGAAAAAATATACAAAATGTCATGAAATACATGAGTGTTCATGTATAATTGAATTTATTAAAAGAGTTGAGGAAAAAGAATAAAATGTAAGGCTTTGCAGACCATTTTATCCCTTTCCTCAACGAGTTTAATAAATTAAATAATACATTAGCATGAATGCAAGATTCTATTTATCATATGACATTTAAAACGCATTTAATTCATGATTTTTGTACAAAAATGTCAATAGTCCGCCATTAGTAGACGCGATGTCGTTAAGGATGTTGTACATGTAATGTTATGGAGCGTATCTAACAAATTTGTATATCTAATCCACTAGTGGATTATCAGATTTATTTCATGGCGTTATTACACTCTGAGTCATATGATAAAAAACTTTCCTGAATAGTATACTTCAGCCCACCAGTAATTTTTACAGACCGTTCTAAGTCGGTGCTTTTCTGTGGTTTCTTCCTGTTTTATATTGTTGCTTCTGATTCTTTCCCTAATTATATATGTTGTTATGTTGTTGATTCTAATTCTCCACCCGCTAGTTGTTCGTTTTTAGATAAGTTTGTCCTCCCTGTTTTATGTTTGTCATGTTGGTGATTCTGAATCTTTCCGCTATTATGTATGTTGTTCCGTCTTAGTTACGTTAAATTTGGATATTCTGAGTCAACACCTGTTTGGGAAAGAGCTGCTGACTCAGTTTACCAGTGGTCTGTTTAGTTAGTCATCCCTCCATGTTTCGACTTCTTTCCCTAGTGATATTGCGGAGAGGATTTGGGATCTGATTGAACCAGTTCCTGATTGTTTCTCTTTTCAATTTTGCAGATGACAAATCCATTGTTTTGATTCTAGGCAGGTAACATGGAATCACATTCACTGCCTGAAAGACCTATTTGCCAGGCCCGGGCGAATATCTAACTCAGGTTGGGAATGTGATCCCCTATCAAGAATCAAAACAACTAATAATATTTATCTCCAAATAAGGAGGGCTAGACATTTTTACAGTCAACCCTCTTTATACCGACATTCGTAATAACGGCAAAACTCGTTATAACGGCAATTTGAATGGAATGACTACTTAGCTACAGGCTTAGCCTCTGTTCCGAGCGGCGTGGGCTTCCCTCGAGTTAGAAATGCACAAATCGAGTCCAGGGTCATGAAAGGGTCTTGTAATCTAATACTCCAAGAAATAAATGTAATAGACATTTGTTAGAATCGACTCACTCATTTGTTTCTTGGAGAAATAATGGGGAAAAGATCTTTAATTACCTATCATACTCCTAACTAGGATTCTTTATAAAGATAAATTCTTTGTAACGGCACAATAATAGGGAACAAATACTGTCGTTATAACGCGGGTCCTCTGTACTTGATAGAATCACCCACAGCTAAAGAGGTGTAGCAAGGATAATTAATCCTTATCCTGCTGAATAAATTAATTTAGCCACACTGATCTGTAACTATCACCCAACCAAATTACATTATATGATGTATATCTTCAATAAACAAACTGCAAGACAAACAGTGAAGATTCTGATCAGATGGCTTCTTCACCAAAATAGATTAACCCATTTTGTACCGGAAACCCCAAAAAGGGTACCAGAGCAAACAGTGCAGGCCCAGATCAGATGCTGCAGAATGGCCCCGATCAGACACCGCACAATGCGGCGTCTGATCAGGGCCTCCAGTTTGCGAAAAATTAAGCCATTTTCCGAATAAATTTTGAAGAAACACGTGTGACACCTAAACTTTGAAATGAACTCCTGGTATACATAAGGAGGAAGATTCCATTTGGTACAAAAAGGGTTAATATGTGCAGTTATGGGAATTTTTTTTCCAAGGCACTCAAGAATGAGTTGAAAGCAGCTATGGTAAACGAGACAACGGAACTCAAGCCATCAAAGTTTCACGGCATAACATACCGGTCCTGATACAGCTTGGAACCCCTGATCGTCTTGAGGTTCTTGAAGAAATAAAGGGAGATAAGTGCGTAGGAATGGTAGATTCGGATATGTTCCGTCACTTCCTCGATTTGACTCAGGTTCTCCTCAAGCTCCTGACCAATGTGACCTGAAAAAAATAACACCAATACATCTCAATAATTAATAAACACTGCGGGGCATTAGCCCAAAATAACCGAAAGGTATTGCCGCCATGAAAATAAATAGGCACCAAACAAAAACCTGTTCTCTGATGTACATACTCCTGATCAATCAATTTTTCCATGACCTTTTAACCCATAAAATGCCAATCACGACCACTGTCGTCTGCTTTGTCGTCTGCCGGTTAGGTTAAAATTCATTATTGCAAACAGCAGGGATTTTCCTACCGTTCATAATCAGGGTCCAGGGGCCGTTGGGTTTGGGAACAAGAGGGCCACGATGGCCCTGGATCGCTCACCTGATCCATAGAGTAACAGTTGGGCCTCGGGGAGGGCCATTATTGACCCCAAGGGTTATAATGTGCATAATGTTGAGGAAGGTCTAAAAAGGTGAAGCTTCATACCAAATATCAACAAAGGCTATAATTTGAACAATCTTGGCAAAGGTCCACTAGATGAAGCTACACAAAAAATATCAAAGACCTTGGCCTTGTGGTTTCAGAGAAGAAGATTTTTTTAAAGATTTTCCCTATATAAGCCAATGTAAAACCAAAGGGCCCTGGGGCGGGGGCATTTTTGGCCCCAGGACTACATAAGCCTTTGTAAAACCAAATGGCCCCGGGCCGGGGCATTTTTGGCCTCAGGGCTATAATTTAAACAATCTTGGTAGAGGTCCACTAGATGAAGCTTCATACCAAATATCAAAGACCTGGGCCTTGTTGTCTCAGTGAAGAAGATTTTCAAAGGTTATCTCTATATAAGTCTATGTTAAACCAAAGGGCACCGGGGCGGGGGCATTTGTGGCCCAAGGCTATAATTTGAATAATCTTGGAAGAGGTCCATACCAAATATCAAAAATATGGGCCTTGCAGTTTGAGAGAAGAAGATTTTAAAGATTTCCCTATATAAGTCTACGTAAAACCAAAGGGTCTTGAGGCGGGGGCATTTTTGGTCTCAGGGCTACAATTTGAACAATCTTGGTAGAGGTACACTAGCTGAAGCTTCATACCAAATATCAAAGACCTAGGCCTTGTGGTTTCAGAGGAGAAGATTTTTCAAGATTTTCCCTATACAAGTCTATGTAAAACCAAAGGGCCCCAGAGCGGGGGCATTATTGGCCCCAGGGCTATAATTTGAACAATCTTGGTAGAGGTCCACAAGATGAAGCTTCATACTAAATATCAAAGACCTGGGCCTTGCAGTTTCATAGAAGAAGATTTTTAAAGATTTTCCCTATATAAGCCCATGTAAAACCAAAGGGCCCCGGGGCGGGGGCATTTTTTGCCCCAGCACTATAATTTGAACAATCTTGGTAGGGGTCCACTAGATGAAGCTTCATACCAAACATCAAAGACCTGGGCCTTGCGGTTTCAGAGAAGAAGATTTTTAAAGATTTTCCCTATATAAGCCCATGTAAAACCAAAGGGCCCCGGGGCGGAGGCATTTTTGGCCCAGCACTATAATTTGAACAATCTTGGTAGGGGTCCACTAGATAAACCTTCATGCCAAATATCAAAGACCTGGGCCTTGTGGTTTCAGAGAAGAAGATTTTTAAAGATTTTCCCGATAAAAACCCATGTAAAACCAAAGGGCCCCGGGGCGGGGGCATTTTTGGCCCCAGCACTATAATTTGAACAATCTTGGTAGGGGTCCACTAGATGAAGCTTCATACCAAATATCAAAGACCTGGGCCTTGCGGTTTCAGAGAAGAAGATTTTTTAAGTTTTTGGTGAAAAAAATCTATTTTTGGCTCCTGTGACCTAGATGTGCAATGGACCCGAACCATTTGAACAACTCTGAAAAGGGTCCACCTAAGGATCATTCCTGTGAAGTTTGGTCAAAATCCGATCAGTGGTTTAGGAGGAGATGTCGTTTAAAGAATTGTTTACGGACGCACCGACGGACGGACGCACGACGGACGACGGACGAAAAGTGATCCCAAAAGCTCACCTCGTCACTATGTGACGGTGAGCTAAAAACAGCTCGCTAATATTTAAAGTTGGGAATTGAAATCAGCTGTAACTTCGTCAATTTTGGTTCAATTTTCATGAAATTTTCATCAAAATGTAACACAAAATCAGAAATTGGGAAATTTGTTGTAAAATTTGGGAAAATCTGTCTCTAAATTGGGAAAAATAGGGGCCGATTACCGGCCCCAAATTTGCACTAGGAAAATCCCTGAACAGTGTGGACCCAGCTCAGACTGCTCCTCTAGTCTGGTCTGGGTCCACACTGTTTGCCTGTATGCAAAAATATTTTTAAAAAGTTTGCAAAAAGAATCAGCAGACGACATAAGCAAACGGCCTTTTTTAGATGTAGTTTTTCTCGGCTTCTTATGGGTTATATTTTTTGTTTCTACGTTCACAAGCTCTTTTTACACTATGGCTAGGATGCAGAAAATTGTTTGTTCCCTTTTTCTTTCTGTTGACCTTTTAGTTACTGCCATTTTATACATGGCCTCAGCATGGGACAGGATTATAAGAATCTTATATGGGTGTGAGGGGTGGATTGAAAAATCCGTCCCGAGGGACACTGTCCGGTATCACGAGGCTTGCCGAGTGATGCCGGACAGTGATCCCGAGGGACGGATTTTTCTATCCACCCCTCACACCCATATTGGATTCTTTTTCTTGCATACCTTCCATTTCTATTGCGAATTTTTAATGCTGCTGTCACTTCGGTCACCGACGTCCGCCATTTTGTGATGACACAACAGGAATGTTTAGTGACGTCATGCATGACGACGCCGCACATGAGGTTGTAATCAACCAGTGTATTTATCAAACACGCGATTATATTCGATTTAGGGTCGGAACACCAGGGTCAGAACATAAATTTCTATCCCAGGGTAAAATCACGGATTTCCTTGTCTGGTGTGCAAGAAAGTGGTCATCTAACCAAGGTCAGTAGTTTTCTCAAGCAACTCTGGTTAGCTCCAATATGTCATGTTTTTAAGCTCTTTGAGCTTGTTGTGCAAACAAAATCAAATGAGTTGTTTAAGCATGGACGACGCATGGCCCACGATTAATGACAGCTTGGAGAAATAGATCTGACTATATGGTGCTTCCGACCTATTTTGAGTATTGGTAAACTGCTTAGAATGTATAAGCCGGCCCAGAAAAAGTGGTGGGAGTCGGACCGCAGTTTCCTTGTCATTTCATCTCAATGTCGGTTTAGTCCCACAAAATAGAATGCAATGTCTCCAAAATGACCTAAATAGTGTTGATGGGGACATAAAACCTCAGTACAAACAAACAAATCAGTGTTAATGTCTACTTACTGCCACCCATAATGTTGATCTCTAGAGGTCCAGTAATGTTGGTACATCCCTTCAGCTCCTGTGCTGAATTGATACTGTCAATCACCTTCCCAGCACACACTGTAAGCAAGGATGATATTTAACCCTTATCTTGCTGAATATATAATTAGCCACACCAATTTCTGATTTTTAACCAATCGGATTACTTGATGTAATTTATTCCTGTAAGTTCATAAACTGAACGTCAAATTGTGTAGATCCTGATCAGATGGCTTCTTCAGAAGCCTGAAGAAGCCATCTGATCTGGAACTACACTGTTTGCAAAGATAGGGGTTTTCGTGAACAGCAAGATAAGTGTTAAGTGAATTTGAAGTTAAGTAATTATTCTAAGAAATTGACCAGATTAACCCTTTTTAGTACATGGAATCTTCCTCCTTATATATGGCAGGAGTCCATTTTGAAACTTAGGGGTGACAGGTTGTGTTATCTTTATTTTATTATTTATTTGGAAAATAGCTGAACTTTTTGCAAATAGTGTAGGCCCTGATCAGACGCCGCATTCTGTGGCGTCTGATCTGGGCCTGCGCTGTTTACCAGGGTACGTGTTTTAGGGTTTCCGTTACAAAAAGGTTTAAACGAATGTTAAATAAATCGCCTTTATTACGTATATTTACATTATTTTCCATCCATTACATATCGAAAAGTTCTGGATTGAGCCCTGAAACAAGAAAGCGAATCCACATAGTTCTATTGTCAGCAGAACAGCGCAGTTGTGGTCATAACATCACCATCGTCCAATCCTCATCACCAAAACACGCCTATATAATGTTGACCCCCTCGAACCCCACTTTTATATAGTAAAACTGGGGTTGGTAGGGGTGAACCTTATTTTTTATATTTCTGCTCTAAGATATAGATTCTGGGTACTCGTTAGAACCGCCTCATCGAGGCAGTTCTAACGAGTACACACAAACTATATCTTAGAGCAGAAATCGATGAGGCAGTTCTAACGAGTACCCACAATCTATATCTTAGAGCAGAAATAAGAAAAATATCACAATTTTTCAGCTTAAAATTTTCATTTTTTTGGCGATATAGGTTACAATGTATTGGTATAGGCGTGTTTTTGTAATGTACTAGAGACATCATTGATTTCATGTGAGTCAATGTATTCAATGTGACACAATAGTTAACTATCGGGAATTTTCTGTAAATTTGTGCATTGAGAAAGTATATATTTGTATATGAAGTGAAACTTCAAACACTTGAAAACCTGTGGGACCATGAGAATTTGAGCCACTCGAGTTAACCGTAGCACCAGCTAAAACGGCATGATGGGAATTATTAAAGATCGTTCTCATTAAGCTTCATGTCTATTCCCCACCCCCCCCACCCCCCAACACCCCCCCCCCCCACCCCCACATCGGGGCTTGAAGAAAAAGATGGGCTGCATGATGCTTCCACGCAGCGCTGAAACTGACCCACACAAGTAGTACTGGTAAACCGCTTAGAGGATCTAAGCCTGCCCAGGCAATGCGGTGCTAGTCTGGACCATCCATGCTTATAAATCCTATTGGTTTCATAGGGCGGCAGGACTTGAGATGTCATTTCATCTCAATGTCGGGTAAAAGTCCCACAAAATTGGAAGCAACATCTCCAAAATGACCTTTACAGTGTTGACGGGGACGTTAAACCTCAAATCAAACAAACAAAGCCTCATGTCCTGGCGCAATGATAAACACTTAGCAGCTACCCTTATTTCGAACAAATTTTTGTAGTCCCAAAGGTATTGGAGCTACTTAGGGGATAACTGAATTCAAAATTATCATTTGGGGAGGTAAATCTGTGGTTTTACGGTCAGAAATTTCGTTTTACGGCGACGCGTCAGCGGAGCCGTAAAACGGAATTTGCGACCGTAAAACCACCGATTTACCTCCCCAAATGACAATTTTCAATACAGTTATCCCCATTCTAATGCACTTATTCGGTTGTTTTGTTAAAAATTGTACTATTTTGCACAAAGAGGCAGGCGTTGTGAGCTGCGTTAAACCAAATGTCAGCCAATGAAAAACGACGTTACGTGGTGACGTCGGATTTCCGACAGTATATCGTGGAATATACTGCCGCAAATTTTTGATGTTATCCAATCAGACGTCGCCTTACATACGTATGTGCATTAGAATATAGTTTGACTGTTTAAAGAGAATAAGGAGGTCTCTGGTCTGATGATGATGATGATATTATTATCATCACCAATTTCACTTCTCCTAGCCCTAATCATGATGATCATAATCAAATAAAATCATCATCATCATCATCATCATCATCATCATCATCATCATCATCATCCTCAAACCCAATTACAAGTCTTTTCATTCTTTAATATTTGTATGTAAACGTATTTGGTATATTGCTGCAAAAGCTGTTATAGTCATGGATATTGATTTCATTCGTAAGAATGCTGTACACATTGAGATACATGTAGAAATGTCAGATTAAACGGGAATTCCGCCGAAGGCTGTGTTCCGCCTATGAGGGTGAATAAGAAAGCAAAAGGTGTTAATGGTGTTATTTTAAATTGCTATAAATGTTTACGTCAATAGATTTCACACCTTTGCAGACAGCATATTCCATTTTGTTTTCTTAACCCTTATCCTGCTGAATATTTTAATTAGCCACACCCATTTCTGATTATAAGCCAATCAGATTACATGATGTAATGTTTTCGATCGAACTCGCAAACTGAATGACAAACAGTGCAGATTCAGATCAGATGGCTTCTTCAGAAGCCATCTGATCTGGATTTGCACTGTTTGCAGGGGTTGTCGTGAAGGCAGGATAAAGGTTAATTTTTAAAGAAACCAGGGCCTGACATTCCATGAGAATAATCTGTTGAGCAAATGATTCACATGAAATGTCAAGCTCACTTCTCCTATGGAGAAAGATTCAACACACCTCTAGGACATTTTCCCACACATGGCACACATTTTGACGTGTCCCCGTTATCTTCTCTGAATCCAGCTGGACACTTGTCGACACAGAGCCCAGGTTGCTTGATGCTGTCGGGTATGACAAGCTTGAACTGGTCTCCCACAATGTAGTCGGTGAAGTTAACACACTGGTCGTGAAGCAGGCATCGTCGGTCCTTAAACTGCAAGAATAGAGCATTATGTCAAACTATGGTGTAATTCTGCTGTTAAGACCACCTAAAATTTTTAAAAAGCTTATTTTAACCTTATCTTGCTGTTCACGACAACCCCTATCTTTGCAAACAGGGTAGATCCAGATCAGATGGCTTCTGAAGAAGCCATCTGATCAGGATCTACATTGTTTCACATTCAGTTTATGGATTTGTAAGAATAAATTACATCAAGTAATCTGATTGGTTCAGAGTCAGAAATGGGTGTGGCTAAATTGAATATTCAGCAAGAGAAGGGTTTATAGTAGGTTGTAGTTCTTTCTTCGTGTTTTCTGCACACACTGTCCTTTGGTCAGAGACCACTTTTGGGACTGTTCAAAAGTGGTCTTAAAAGACCACTTTTGAGAAGTCCCAAAGACCACCTTTGGACTGTTTAAAAGTGACCCTCAAGACCACCTTTGAACAGTCCCAAAGGTGGTCTTAACATAAGAATTTTACTGTAAATAACACAAATTGGATAAAATACAAACATGTGCAGATTTTGCAGAAATTGCCTTTTTTCTATACAATCTACAGTAGAACTTCGATGGCTCGAACACCGATGGCTCGTTTACCATGGCTGAGTCGAACTCATTCTTGAGTCCCTAGGGAAATCCTCTACATAAGAAAAAGTGGAGATTTTAGTTTTTCATCTTGCAAATGTATGCTGTGTGTACTCATTAGAATCGCCTCGATGAGGCGATTCTAATGAGTACACACAGCATACATTTTCATTATAGAACACCGAAAAGATGTCAACAGTATCTCGTTATGCCTCCTGGCAGTTACCCTAAGTGGCTCGAACTACCCCAGTCTCGAACAGATTTTCGAGGTCCCAAAGGTGTTCGAGCCATTGAAGTTCCACTGTATATATTTTTGATTGGAGATCTATAAATGACCATTTTTCTATATTATATAAACAATGTAATTCTGTTTCGAAATCTTAAAAAACAAGCAAATTCGTTGAATTGATATCCCCCGCCGAATGGGTTTTTCGTGTAGAATGGCAAGAAAATATATCTGGCCAAAATTGAGAAAAAAAAATTGCGCGTGCATCACGGCAACATAATAATACATATTTATTTCAAGTTTCATTTTATTCCATGCAATAGTTGCTGAGAAGCGGTTCCAGACAAAGTGAGACGACGAAAAATCCAGAATTTTAATCATTTAAGGGGCCATAACTCTGGGTGTAAAAAGTCAATCCGAAAAAAATTTGTGCGTGCATCACCACAGCATAATAATACATATTTATTTCAAGTTTCATTTAATTCCATGCAATAGTTGCTGAGAAACAGTTCCCGACAAAAAAGTGAGACAACGAAAAATCCAGAATTTCAATCATTTAAGGGGCCATAACTCTGGATGTAAAAAGTAAATCCGGAAAAAAAATGCGCGTGCATCACCACAGCATAATAATACATATTTATTTCAAGTTTCATTTAATTCCATGCAATAGTTGCTGAGAAACGGTTCCGGACAAAGTGAGACGACGAAAAATCCAGAATTTCGATCATTTAAGGGGCCATAACTCTGCATGTAAAAAGTCAATCCAGAAAAAAATTGCGCGTGCATCACCGCAGCATAATAATACATATTTATTTCACGTTTCATTTAATTCCATGCAATAGTTGCTGAGAAACAGTTCCGGACAAAGTGAGATGACGAAAAAATCCAGAATTTCAATCATTTAAGGGGCCATAACTCTGGATGTTAAAAGTCAATCCGAAAAAAAATTGCGCGTGCATCACTGCAGCATAATAATACATATTTATTTCAAGTTTCATTTAATTCCATGCAATAGTTGCTGAGAAACGGTTCCGGACAAAGTGAGACGACGAAAAATCCAGAATTTCAATCATTCAAGGGGCCATAACTCTGGATGTAAAAAGTCAATCCGAAAAAAAATTGCGCGTGCATCACCACAGCATAATAATACATATTTATTTCAAGTTTCATTTAATTCCATGCAATAGTTGCTGAGAAACGGTTCCGGACAAAAAAGTGTGACGGACGGACGGAAGGACGGAAGGACGGAGGGACGGACGGACGGAGGGACGGAAGGACGGAAGGACGGACGGACAACGCCAAAACTATATCCCTCCGCCTTCGGCGGGGGATAAAAAAAAAATTGTTGTTAGTTTTTGTTTTGTTGTGTTTTTCTTTTCACATAATCTACATAATTTTGGATATCTTCCATTAATGGTATCTTTTCTATATAAAATCTATGATTCTGGCTATCTTCCATAAATGGTCATCTTTCTTTCAAGAATGTAAGCAATGTCTTGAGAAAACCTGCTTCTTCCATTTGCAAATAACAAAGGTTCAGCGGCCCCCGCCCATCGGAGCTTGAAGAAATAGGTGGGCTGCATGATGCTTCCACACGGACCTGAAATCCGACCCCACACGAGTAATGGTAAACCGCTTAGAGGAACTAAGCCTGCCCAGGTAAAGCGGTGCGAATCGGACCGTTCATGCTTATAAACCCTATTGGTTTCATTGGGTAACAGGGCTTGAGATGTCATTTCATCTCAATGTCTGGTAAAAGTCCCACAAAATTGGAAGGAACGTCTCCAAAATGACCTGTACAGTGTTGATGGGGACGTTAAACCTCAAATCAAACAAAGGTTCAGATCGGCCTTTGCCATATCAACAGCTAAGGCAAGAGTTTTGTGATAATTGAAGGATAGTTTTTGTCAATTCTCCATAAAAACCTATGTTGTGGGTATTCATTAGAACCGCCTCGCCGAGGCGGTTCTAAGGAGTACCCACAACATAGGTTTATATGGAGAAATAAGGAAAACTATCCTTCAATTAACACAACATACCAACCTTATCTATCAATTCTCGATAAAAACCTGTTGTGGGTATTCATTAGAACAGACCTCGCCGAGGCGGTTCTAATGAGTACCCACAACATAGGTTTATATGGAGCAATAAGGAAAACTATCCTTCAATTAACACAAAATACACACCTTATCTGTTGCTGCTCTGAATTTTTTAGGATTTTTACTCTAGTCAGGATAAATCAGGCCTCATACTGACCATGCATTTCCATGCCTGAAAGCCCCGATTTTGCAGCTTCAACCTTTATTCTGCTGAACAAGACACAACTATTACCTTTGCAAACAGTGAAGATCCAGATCTGAAGAAGCCATCTGATCAGGATCTACACTGTTTGTAATGCAGTTTGTGAAAATATCAAGTATTTTGGATGACTTATAGTCAGAAATGGGTGTGGGTTAATAAATTTATTTAGGAGGATAACGGTTAAATAGTTTTTTAAACAGACTATAGGCAAAAGAATCAAAATCTAAAAGCCTGGAATCAAGAAAAAAATCAAGCTCTAAAAGCCTGAAATCATGCTAATGCCAGAAAAATATGAGGCCAGGGGCCAGTTGTTCAAAGCATCGTTAGCTTAACGAGCTCGTTAGTGGTCATATTGTTAACTCTTCTAGCAAGTTTAATATTCAAAATTTTGGTATTTTTGCTGAAAAAATGAGAGCAGCTTTTGCAAATGCAAAAGCTGCTCACATTTTTTCAGCAAAAATATTAGCATATTTGCCATAATAATTGATCAAAGTTTTAACGACACGTTAACTAACGACGTCGTTAGTTTTGAACAACTGGTCCCTGGTAAATACGATGATTGTAAGAACCCCAAAAGACAAGATTTTCTCATGACCTGGCTCATGTAATCTGAACATTTTCGTTGTTCGTCGGGTTTATATTTGAACTGAGGTTATATGTCCCTATCAATACTATTTAGGTCATTTTGGAGATGTTGCTGCCAATTTTGTGGAACTTTTACCCAACATCAAGATGCAATGACATCTCGAGCCTAACCACCCAAACAAACCAATAGGGTTTATATATGCAGGGATGGTCCGACTCGCACCACTTTGCCTCTTCTAAGCAGTTTACCAATACTGACATGTGCGGTTCGTTTCACCACTGTGTGGAAGCACCATCCAGCCTGATCTATTTCCCCACGCCCCAGTGGGCAGGGACCATGATTTTCAGGTAACAAGTACAGTAATATTTATACATTAAGACCACCTTTGGAACTGTTCAACAATTGTCTTTTAGACTACTCTTGAACAGTTCCATAGGTGGTCTGTCACTATAAAACACTGGGTGCTGAAACTTCAAGATGATTTCCCTGAAGACAACGGGGTAAAAATGTATGTCTAACAAAAAAAATACTGAAAACAAGAAATATGGAATAAGAAAATTATCCCTCAGTTATCATCCGGTGCTATGTGCCGACCCGTTTTTCCGATAGGGCTCGCCCAAATCTTTCCCCAAGCTACCCCATGCCTTCCTTCTTCAGCTATTATTACATGTCTTGATGACAATATCCTATCAGAAAAATCTGAATATTTTATGATTAATATTCATGCAGACAAAGGCATTTTTCATGCTAACTGGATCAGAACAATAAATAATATCAGACGACCAATCAATACCAGCCGATAATCACGGTTTTCAGACATACAAAAACAATATTTTTGTTCAGAAAACCAATATAAAGAAGTGACGTATGTTTACTATTCTGTAAATTACAACTGTGAAGGTGATATTTACTTGTAAAGGCTGACGAACAAGGAAAACGTAAAAAATTCACATTATGGATTCTCATTAGAATGGCTCATTGAGTTTTTTTTAACCCTTATCTTGCTGAATATTCATTTAAGCCACACCCATTTCTGTCTATCAACCAATCAAATTACTTGATGTAATTTATTGCTACAAATTCATAAGCTGAATGCCAAACAGTGTAGATCCTGATCAGATGGCTTCTTCAGAAGCCATCTGATCTGGATCTACATTGTTTGCAAAGATAGAAGATAGAACAGCAAGAGAAACAAGAAGACAAGCAAATGTGTTTCTTTTTTTTTTTAACTATATCCCTGTCAGATACAAATGAAAAGTTGTTTACCAACAACACACCAAAGCAGTACAGCGTTCAATAATGAATCTTATTTTTTTACGCCTTCATGTAACTGTCCACAGTGACAGTGTAAAGATGTTAAAAACTCCCTGTAATCAATGAGACTGAAATACAGTAAAACCTGTCTTAGCAGCCACCTCTATTAAGCAAGCAACCTGTCCTAAGCAAGCAGGCATTCAGCTCCCCAAAAAGGCAAATGTGTTAAATTTCACCTGTATTAAGCATGCACCTGTCTTAAGCAAGCACATTTTGGTTATCCCTTAGGTGGTTGCTTAATACAGGTTGGACTGTACTTAAAACTGCATGCTGTTTTTTAGTTGTTGTTTTTTTTCAGCAGCGACATTTTGAAATCTTTTTTCTTTTTTTCCAGAAAACAGGATTTGACATTTCATGCAAATTGTCTCCATATGAGACAATTTGCATGCGATGTCAAGTCCTGTTTACTGGGGAAAATAGTAAAATATCAACAATTTGTCATCTGCTAAATTAGCCAAGAGAGTGGTAAAGGTTAACTCTTATCCTGCTGTTCACGACAACCCCTATCTTTGGAAACAGTGTAGATCCAGATCAGATGGCTTCTTCAGAAGCCATCTGATCAGGATCTACACTGTTGGACATTCAGTCTATGGATTTATAAGAATAAATTACATCAAGTAAACTGATTGGTTCAAAGTGATTAATGGGTGTGGCTAAACTGAATATTCTGCAGGATAAGGGTTCAAAACTGGCTCTTAGACATAAGAAATACTAAAACCTATAAGCGCCTGCCCCCACCCCCCCTCCCCCACATCAGCTGACATTTTTTTATATTATTTTTCAGGGGAAATTAAGGCTTAACACACATGATTTATGAGCTAGGCAAATGATTCACAGGTAATATCAAGCCTTATTTTCACTGACAAATAAGAAAAATGTATTTCAAAATGTCTGCAAATGTTGTGATTGACAGGATATTGTTTGTACTTTTAAAAAATGATAAACCACTAGGTACACAGAGGTTACTAATATCGATAAGTATGATCAATGTGCAATTACTCGGTACGATAAAACACCCGTGCGACATAGTGCATTTTTTACGTCTCCAAAATGGCTTCTTTTCTTATGAAAATCTGTGTTATTTTTCTTATTTCTACTCCAATCATAGGTTGTGAGTGCTTGTTAGAACCGCCTCATTGAAATGTCTATCCCGACGATTGACGTCTAATTTGCCGTCTGCCGGTTATCTTAACCCTTGTCTTGCTGGGCCCGTATATGCCTTATTTTCCAAACAATGAAGATCCAGACGAAGCCATCTGATCAGAACTACATTGTTTGCCATTCAGATTGTGAATTTGTTGCAATAATTTGCATGAAGTAATCTGATTGGTTAATAATCGGTAGTGGGTCTGGCAGATTAAAATATTCAGCAGGACAAGGGTTAAAAGGCATTTTTTGCAAACAATGTGGACCTAGATCAGGAGCAGTCTGATCTGGACCCACACTGTTTGCCTGTATGCAAAAATATTTCTAAAACGTTTGCAAGAAGATCCAGCAGACGACATAACATTGTTAGATGTAGTTTTTCTCGGCAGCTTAAGGGTTAATTTTCCGTGTACAGCACAGCTGCATTGACAATACATACCCTGAAAGTCCCAGCAGAACAGTTCTTCGCACAAATTTTGACTCCCTGTCGTGGGTACTGTATAACGTCCTTGCATGCAATGCAATCTGATGCCAGTGGTCCGGTGCAGCCCCCAATACAGTGGGGATTACAGCAAGTGGTTCCGTTGCAGAGGCCAGAAGTACAGTAGGTAGGACATGCTGAAATCAGTCAAAATGAATATAGTGAAATTCTGCTATTAAGGCCACCTAAAATAAAGAAAAATTACAGTCAAACCTGTCATAGTGGCCACCTCTATTTAGCAAGCAACCTGTCTTAAGCAAGCCTGCATTTAGTTCTCGATAAAGCCAAATGCATTAATATTCAATTTCACCCTATTAAGCTAGCACCTGTCTTAAGCAAGCACATTTTGATCATGCCTGAGGTGCTTGCTTAACACAGGTTGGACTGCATGCTTTTAAAAGAATATTTGGATGCTTTCAGATACATTTTCACTGAGTGTTCTACATCCTGTGTCCTTTAGTTGGAGAACACCTTTGAGACTGTTCAAAAGTGGTCTTAAAGACCACTTTTGAACAGTCCCAAAGGCGGTCTAAAACTCTTAATGTAGGAATTTTACTTATTTGATAAATACCGTAGTGTTCAAACACCTAGTGACCTTATCATATTTGTTTTAAAATTTGAACATGTTCACTTTACCACCTGATATTGTGACTAACAAGAGGGCCATGATGGCCCTCGATCGCTCAACTGATCCACAGAATAACAAGTGGGCCCCGGGGAGGGCCATTATTGACCCCAGTGGCCCAGGTCTTATATTTCATGTGTAGCTTCATCTAGTGGACCTTTGCCAAGATTGTTCAAATTATAGCCTTTGTTGATATTTGGTATGAGCATTTTTGGCCCCAGCACTATGATTTGAACATTCTTGATAGGGGTCCACAAGATGAAGCTTCATACCAAATATCTAAGACCTGAGCCTGGTGGTTTCAGAGAAGATTTTCTAAGTTTTCCGTGAAAAAAATCTATCTTTGGCTCCTGTGATCTAGATGTGCAACGGACCTGAACCATTTAAAGGTGCATTATTGAGCTACCGGGTCTCAAAATTTTTTTTCTGGTTTTTATCTTCAATTCATACTCCTTTGTCATGTGTACATTTCTGGAGCCAAATACAGCTTCAGAACTTTGTGAAAATGGTCATTTTCATTCGTGTTTACCCTTCGCTCTGAACATGTGTTCGGAATTTCTGTTCTAAAAATAAATCTGTCCTTTAACACATACATGGCGACAGTATCGTCTCTGAGTGTCGTTACTTATGGCATGGTATTCAGCGTCATATTTTTTTCCGATTCGGGCATGACCTAAGCAAACAAGACCAAAAATGAACGGCGCATAACGTCATATATGGTGATTCTATTTTTGTCACGAACTAAAAATAGATCTAACTAGTGTTCGAAACCTAGTTAGGGAATCCCTCTCGAACTTGTTTACCTGTCATCATAATTGTTCGCATTTTTGCATAAAATGCATTCATTTGTATTGTTTTAAAGAAAAATACCGGCTATATGTATTTTATTTTTGGAAGCATTTTTTACCGATAGCTCAATAATGCACCTTTAAACAACTTTGGAAGGGATTCCTGTGAAGTTTCGTCAAAATCCGATCAGTGGTTTCGGAAGAGATGTTGTTTGAAGAAATTGTTCATGGACGCACGCAAGACGGACAAAAAATGATCCCAAAAGCTCACCTCGTCACTACGTGACACGTGAGCTAACAATAGCAAAAGCGTGGCAAACAAAGTTGACCCGATGAGCCACTGCATTCTATCTGGATCTACACTGTTTGCTCATGACTATCTGTAGCCAGCCTCGGTAGCTCAGTCCGATGCGCGTCTTACTGGTGATCAGGAGGACACCGCTACAATACCTGCCAGGTTTGACAACACTCTTTCATGGAGAGTCATCATGAAATCTTTTCTACGGTCATTCTCTCCCTTCCGCTGATTCAAGAAGGGCAGTTGTCAGGTTCTGGCGAAAGAATGTGCACTGTACTGGTTAACCGCTTACGTATAAGCCTGCCCAGGAGTGAGTGAGTGAGTTTTACATCCCATCAACAGCTAAGGTCATACAGAGATGTGACCTCTGTTTAAAGACTCATCCGAAAGTTTGTAGAAGCCCGGGATCGATCCTGCAACCCCTGGTTTACAAAGCGAGTAGCTTAACCACTGCACCATGGAGGCTTCTAAGCCTGCCCAGGAAAAAGTATGGATAGGTAAACTGACAGCCTCAAAAATGACCTAAAGTAGTGTTGACTGGGCTGTTAAACTCCAATAGAAACCAACATGTCTATCTGTCTGAATACATAGGGTCAAAACAGTACATGTACAATTAAACATTTAACCCTCATGACACACACCCCCCACCCCCAGGACCCCCACAATCACATTTCCTCATTCTGGATACTGGGTATTTTTTTCCCAGCAGACGGCATTTTGAAATATTTTTCTGTTTTTTTCCTAGAAAACAGGCTTTGACATCTCACTCAAAGAAAACAGACTTTACCATCTCCTGCAAATTGTGACCTATGGAGACAATTTGCACGAGATGTCAAATCCTGTATTCTTGGAAAAATCCTGTTTTCTGGAGAAAATCATAAAAATATCAACAACTTGTCACCTGCTGATTTAGCCTAGAGAGTGGTAAAGTTAATTCTGGACAGTTCACATTTCTGCCTAGCATACAATTCAGATGAAATGTCAAAAATAATTTTCTTCTAAAAAGACAATCATTTTTTTTTTTTTCGGAATGTCACCTGCTTCAGTTTTACCTGGTGCTTTAACCTTTCAACTGTTTTTTTTTTTTTTGGGGGGGGGGGGGGGCATTATTCTACTTCAGGATTATCATACAATACTGCATTTTCTTCACACATTTTTGCGTGCAGGCATACAGTGTGGACCATGATCAGACTACTGGGTTCACACTGTTTGCAAAAAAAATGACTTTTAAAGTAATGCAGATGACAATAATTATTGTTGTGATTGGCATTTGAAGGATTAAATCAATGTGACACACGGTAGTATTTTGTTGAATTGTCTGTGAGATGTCTCAACTGTAAATATGTTTCTTTGATTGACAGTTTCAAGTAAACTTTGGACTTCATAAATATGCATGTGGACATCATCCTAGCAGAAAAGCAGATAAGACGGGCTTCGAGACAATTTTCATTTGTGCTTTACCGGGAAAACGTGAAAACTTATGTCCCGAATACTTCTGAACTTGGGTCTTTAGCGACTTTTTGAAGAAAACAAATTCATAAAAGATGCATGTCATAATTTGTTTGCTCTTTGTAAACAAATGCATACGCTACATAATATTGCTTATTTCTTATTTCAACGCAAATCCCAGTCAACCACAACCTAGACAAAAATTTGCATAAAGTTGTTCGGAAGATTTATCAGGGAACTGATGAAATTCTTATTTTTCCATAAATAAACTTATCACATGGCTCATGTGGTAATCAATGATATTATTAGTTACTTTGATTCTTGACAGTTTTGTTTGTTTGTTTGATTTGAAGTTTAACGTCCCCGTCAACACTGTAAAGGTCATTTTGGATACGTTGCTTCCAATTTTGTGGGACTTTTACCCGACATTGAGATGAAATGACATCTCAAGCCCTGCCGCCCAATGAAACCAAAAGAGTTTATAAGCAAGGATGGGCCGACTCGCACCGCATTGCCTGGGCAGGCTTAGATCCTCTAAGTGGTTTACCAGTACTCATGTGCGGGTCGGTTTCAGCTCTGCGTGGGAGCATCATGCAGCCCATCTATTTCTTCAAGCCCTGATGGGCGCAGGCTATGATTCTTGACAGGGAAGCATGAGAGCAGTATTGGCTTGAGCTGTTAGGCAAGTAGGCCAGTCCCGGTGCCTCAGGAGGACACAAGTTTGATCCTTTCCGGGTCAGCAACATTCTCAACTCAGGAGGACACCGGTTCAATATGTACCAGGGGCCAGTTGTTCAAAGC
Organism: Lucinisca nassula; assembly: GCA_963580285.1. Classification (NCBI taxonomy): domain Eukaryota; kingdom Metazoa; phylum Mollusca; class Bivalvia; order Lucinida; family Lucinidae; genus Lucinisca; species Lucinisca nassula. The sequence goes on along the minus strand of OY757018.1, from coordinate 129,315,551 downwards.
ATCGTTAGCTTAACGAGCTTGTTAGTCACTTAGTGTTCAAATTGTTAACTGTTCTATCAAGTACATTATCTAATACAGTCATATTTTTTAGCTAAAATATTCAAACATTTGCCAGAGTTTTATATAATGATCTAGGCCCAGTTGTTCAAAGCATCGTTAGCTTAACGAGCTCGTCAGTGGTCATATTGTTAAGTGTTCTAGCAAGCTTAACATTTAAAACTTTGGTATTTTTGCTAAAAGATGTGAGCAGCTTTTGCGAATGCAAAAGCTGCTCACATTTTTTCAGCGAAAATTTCAACATATTTGCCATATTTAATGATCAAAGATTTAAAGATACATTAACTAACGACGTTGTTAGTTTTGAACAACTGGCCCCAGAGTTTTAACGTTACCTAATGACATCTTTAGTTGTGAACAACTGGCCCATGGTTTGCAAATATTCTATCATAGAGACAAAATTTTCCAGAAGACTGGAGAGAGTGTGTGCAGTACTGGATATCAATCTGTGTGTGTGTGTGTGTGTGTGTGTGTGCTTGAGTTTTACGTCCCACCAACAGCTAAGCCTGCTAAGGTCATATTGAGACGAAACCTCAGTTTAACCCATTGTATGCGGGAAACCCCTAAAGGAGTACCTTGGCAAGCAGTGTAGGCCCAGATCAGACGCCGCAGAACGCGAAGTCTGATCTGGGCCTGCAGTATTTGCTAACAGAATTTTCCGTCAAAAATAGAGTAAAAACAAAAATATATGCCTGACATCCCTTATATGACAAATGGACTTGTTGAACATATAGCAATGGATTTGTTTGTTTGTTTGATTTGAGGTTTAACGTCCCCGTCAACACTGTAAAGGTCATTTTGGAGACGTTGCTTCCAATTTTGTGGGACTTTTACCCGACATTGAGATGAAATGACATCTCAAGCCCTGTCGCCCAATGAAACCAATAGGGTTTATTAGCATGGACGGTCCGCCTCGCATCGCGGTTCCTGGACAGGCTTAGATCCTCTAAGCGGTTTACCAGTACTAGTGTGCGGGCCGGATTCAGCTCTGCGTGGAAGCATCATGCAGCCCATATATTTCTTCAAGCCCCTATTGGCGGGGGCCGGGCATATAGCAATGGAAGAGTCCACTCGCATACAATGGGTTAAAATCTGGTGAAGCCCAGGATCCAACCCACAATCCCGTTTTTTTTTTATGAGGTGAGTAGCATAACCACTGCTTCTAAGCACTGCTTCTATCGCTTCTATATCGCTTTTGCAGAAGCCTGTCCAAGAAATGTGTGACCAAATTAGTGCTGACAAGGCCATTAAACTCCAAACCCAAAACTTGCATACATGTATCTAAAGAATACCCACACGGCCCCCGCCCGTCGGGGCTTAAAGAAATATATGAGCTGAATCCGACCCGCACACGAGTACTGGTAAACCGCTTAGAGGATCTAAGCCTGCCCAGGCAAAGGTCCATCCATGCTTATAAACCCTTTTGGTTTCATTGGGCGGCAGGGCTTGAGATGTCATTTCATCTCAATGTCGGGTAAAAGTCCCACAAAATTGGAAGCAGCATTTCCAAAATGACCTTTACAGTGTTGACGGGGACGTTATACCTCAAATCAAACAACACAAACAAGAGTACCCACTGGTATTTAATCCCTAAAGCACATAGCAAAATAGTGAAATAGACCACATTTTAACTTTTATTGCTTTCATTTTCCTGAAAAAAAATCCAGGCTTAGTTGCCAATTTAGATGAAATGTCAAGCCTTATTTTCCCTAAAAGAAATATTTTTTCAATTTCCTCTGCTAAGTCATGACTGGTACTTAACCCTTTTCTTGCTGTTCACGACAACCCCTATCTTTGCAAACAGTGTAGATCCAGATCAGATGGCTTCTGAAGAAGCCATCTGATCAGGATCTACACTGTTTGGCATTCGGTTTATGAATTTGTGGCAATAAATTACATTAAGTAATTTGATTGGTTGATAGACAGAAATGGGTGTGGCTAATCTGAATATTCAGCAAGAGAAGGGTTAAAGGGTCAACCCTTAAATTGTTAGGAAAAAATGTATCTGAAAATGTCTGTTTTTGTCATCTGTTACTACTACAAACAAACTTTTCAAACACACTTTTGCTTAGAGGCAAACAGTGTGGACCAAGATCAGACTGCTCCTAAGGGAGCAGTCTGATCTAGGTCTACACTGTTTGCAATCATTCTTTTCAACGCAACCAGCAGACAACAATGCTGATGACAACTTTTGTGATTGGCATCTTAAGGGTTTAGTATTTGCACCTTGTACAGGCACACAGAAAAAAAAACACAAAAAAAAAAACAACAACCATACATGCCCTTAGGGATAATAATATGTTGTAAACAAATGCGATATGACCTTGACGACTATCAATATGGAAATGCACAGCACTTATTCACTTTAACCCTTTTTGTACCAAATGGAATCTTCCTCCTTATATATGACAGGCGTCCGGGTGATAGTTTGTGTTTTGTCAAAAATTTATCTGGAAAATGGCTTAACTTTTTGCAAACTGTGTAGGCCCTGATCAGACACCGCATTCTGATCTGGGCCTGGAGTGTTTGCAAGGGTACCCATTTTGGGGTTTCCGTTACAAAATGGGTTAAAAACGTGTGGAAAGAAACATCTGGTATTTTAATATATATTTATAACTTGAGTACAGCTCAAACATTTTTCTTTGAAAGCCTATCTCTTCCTTCTAGTATTTATACACATAGCTGGACCCCCACCCCCCCCTCCCCCCCACAACCCCACCATCAGGGCTTGAAGAAATAGATTGGGCTGAATGGTGCTTCCACATAGAGGAAGAAAACAGTGAGTGTTTGAGTTTTACGCCCCACCAACAGTTAAGGTCATATGGAGACGGGACCTCGGTTTAGAGACTCATCCGGAAGTCTGGAGAAGCCCGGGATTGATCCTGCAACCCCTGGTTTACAAGGCGAGTAGCAACCACTACACCACAGAGGCTTCTGGAAGAAAACAGTACAGAGCCTAATCAGACTGACCCTACAGGAGTGTGTATTGTGGTTTTACAGCCCAGTAAACAACAATTTTCATGTCAGGCCATAGGACAACTACACAGTTCGGAGAAGGTGCTCAAAACTGTTAACAATTACACCACAACCTCATTATAACATGGTTTGTTATAACACGGTTTGGATATAACACGGTTTCAAGATGGATCCAAAAAAATGTATAGATTATAATTTAAAAAAAAAAACAAAGACCATAAATGGTCATTTTTCTATATAATTTATAAATTTTTGTTTGGATATAAAACGGCTGTTTATAACTTTAACTAACACGGTTTCTGCTTTGGACCCGATTAATAGTGCTATAAAGAGGTTGTAGTGTACTTAGTGAATCTGCCCCTTCGACAGTATAAACTGCAGCCAGTGGGTCAAACACTAAGTCCTCAACTGACCCTTTAGCAAACATTGTTTACCCTAACTATTTAGTCATTGTCAGATGCACTGCAAACAAAAATTGAAAGGGTATAAAAACCTTTCTGCACTGCGCAAAATGCACGGCAGACAGTCAAACATTTTGATGTGTACTTAAGTATGTGTTATGAAATTTCTTAAAATAATTAAAAATGTTTTGCTGTTGCTGTTATGTATTTCAGAAAAGTCAGGTTTGTCTCTGATTGGGTTAGTCGCTGCTGTTTTTTTTTTCTTCAGCATTTCAGGTATTTCATGCTGTCTAGTCCTCATTGTTGTTTCAACTGTGTATTCGTTTGATTTGTATGTTCTCAGTTGAGTAATACCCCCTTTAGATGTACTGAACATATTATTTGTCTACCAAGGGAGATGAGATCAATTAATCCCTTGTCCTACTGAGCCCGGACATGCCTTACATTTCAAACAATGTAGATCCAGATCAGATGGCGTCTGAAGAAGCCATCTGATCAGGATCTACATTGTCATTCAGATTGTGAATTTGTTGCAAAAATTTGCATCAAGTAATCTGATTGGTTCATAATCATTAGTGGGTGTGCCATATTTAAGTATTCAGCAGGACAAGGGTTAAGCACCCAGTAAATTTTTTAACCCATAAAATGCGATTCACGACAATTGTCGTCTGCTTTGTAAAGTCCTTTTCTGCAAACAGTATGAACCCATCAGACTGGAGCAGTCTCATTTGGGCCCACACTGTTTGCCTGTATGCAAAAATATTTTTAACAATGTTTGCTAGAAGATTTGGCAGACGACATAAGCAGACGACATTTTCAGATGTTGTTTTTCTCGGCATCTAAAGGGCTAAGGAGTAAAGAAATTATCAGTTGCTGCAAGTGCAGATTTCTGAAGTCGACGACCAAACATATTGATTTTACCAATTCTCACTAACAATGCTTCAAGGTTGTGCTATTCTACGTCCAATACAACAACAGCATCATAACAACTAAATGATACAGTATGGAAGACCACATGAGCCAGCCTGTGCACTGGGACAGGGGAAAAAGATGCCTATGGACCACAATGCTCACCTAAGTCAACTGCTGTCAATTCTGAATCTCCATGTCACCCAAATTAAAATGCCTCCAACAAAGATTTGACACAATCACAATGGATTCAGTAAAAGATTTTCATGATGATTGTCATCTTGATTTGTTTGTTTATTTGTTTGATTGAGGTTTAATGTCCCTGTCAACACTATTTAGGTCAATTTGGAGGCACTGCTTCCAATTTTGTGGGACTTTTATCTGCCCAATGCCAATAGGGTTTACATGCATCCATGGTTTATAAGTATGGACGAGCCAACTCGCACAACTTTGCCTGGGCAGGCTAAGACCTTCTAAGCGGTTTACCAGTACTCATGTGCGGTCGGTTTCAGCTCTGCGTGGAAGCATCATGCAGCCTTAGAATCTATTTCTCCAAGCCCCAATGGGCAGGGGCCGACGGCCATCTTGAATTTCGGAACAGAATTAGTTTAACAACTGTGAATCTCCATGACGCCTCAATGCCTCCCACCAAGTTTTGGCTCAATTCCACTTACGGTACAGAGGCAGATGCGGTTTTAAACCATAAAGTGCCAATCACAACAATTGTCAACTGCTTTGCCATCTGCCGATTACCTTAAAACTCCTTTTTGGCCAACAGTGTGGACCCAGATCAGACTGCTCCTATAGGAGCAGTCTGAGCTTGGCCCACACTGTTTGCCTGTATGCAAAAATATTTTTAAAAATTCAGCACACAACATAAGCAGACATCATTTTCAGATGTTTTTCTTGGGTTAAGATTTTCAAGATGGCCACCATTGGACTGGCCCCTACATCTTGGATATCAGAACAGAACGATTTTGGGGATGCCATATCTCCATGTAATGCCAAGGGCCAAAGCCCAAGAAGTGCCGGCTCAATCAGACTGATCATTAGGGAGCAGATGCAGAGTTCTCGTTAACTCCAAATTTGGAGGAAATTTACTCCAACTTTTTCATTTCTGACTCCAACTTTTTAGAAAGTCTCAATAGACAAGAGGGCCATGATGGCCCTGGATCGCTCACCTGATCCATAGGGTATCAAGTGGGCCCCTGAGAGAGCCATTATTGGCCCCGGGCTATAATATGAATAATCTTGGTAGTGGTCTAAAAGGGGAAGCTTCATACCAAATGTCAAAGGCAGAGACTTCTGGTTTCAGACAAGATTTTTTAAAGGTTTTCCTTATATAAGTCCACATAAACCTTGGGGTCCCCAGGGCGGGCCGTTTTTGGCCCCAGGGCTATAATTTTAACAATCTTGGTAGAAATCCACAAGACATAGCTTCATACCAAATATCAAAGACCTTGGCCTTCTGCTTTCAGACAAGAAGATTTTCAAAGGTTTTCATTGCCTTGACTTCTATTTTCTAGGGCTATAATTTGAACAATTTAGATGAAGCTTCACACCAAATATCAAAGACCTGGGCCTTGCGGTTTCAGAGTTGAATATTTTTTTAAAATTCCCTATATAAGTCAATGTAAAAACAAAGGGCCCCAGGGCAAGGGCAATTCTGGCCCAAGGGCTATGATTTGAACAATCTTGGTAGAAGTCCACTAGATGAAGCTACACACCAAATTTAAAAGAACTGGGCCATCCCGTTTTGGAGAAGAAGATTTTCAAAGATTTTCCCTGTATGTGCCAATGTAAAACCAAAGGGCCTGCAGGTGGGGGCATTTTTCACCCTTGGCCTATAATTTGAACAATCTTGATAGAGGTCCACTAGATGAAGCTTCACACCAAATATCAAAGAACTGGGCCTTGCAGTTTCAGAGAAGAAGATTTTTAAAAATTTTCCCGATATAAGCCTATGTAAAACCAAAGGGCCCCGGGGCGGGAGCATTTTTGGCCCTAGGGCTATAATTTGAACAATCTTGATAGAGGTCCACTAGATGAAGCGTCATACCAAATATCAAAGACTTGGGCCTTGCAGTTCTAAAGAAGAAGATTTTTTAATGATTTTCCCTATATAAGCCTATGTATAACCAAAGGCCCCCGGGGCGGGGGCATTTTTGGCCCCAGGGCTATAATTTGTACAATCTTGGTAGAGGTACACTAGATGAAGATTCATTCCAAACATCAAAGGCCTGGGCCTTGTGGTTTTAGAGAAGAAGATTTTTAAAGATTTTCCCTATATAAGCCTATGTAAAACCAAAGGCTCCCGGGGCGGGGGCATTTTTGGCCCCAGGGATATAATTTGAACAATCTTGATAGAGGTCCACTAGCTGAAGCTTCAATCCAAATATCAAATACCTGGGCCTTGTGGTTTCAGAGAAGAGGATTTTTAAAGATTTTCCCTATATAAGCCTATGTAAAACCAAAGGCCCCCCGGGGCGGGGGCATTTTTGGCCCCAGGGCTATAATTTGAACAATCATGATAGAGGTCCAATATACAAAGCTTCACACCAAATATAAAAGACTTGGGCCTTGCGGTTTCAGAGAAGAAGATTTTTAAAGATTTTCCTAATATAAGCCTATGTAAATCCAAAGCCCCCAGGGCGGGGCCATTTTTGGCACCAGGGCTATAATTTGAACAATATTGGTAGAAGTCCACTAGATGAAGCTTCATACCAAATATCAAAGACCTGGGCCATGCGGTTTCAGAGAAGAAGATTTTTAAACTTTTCAGTAAAAAATTCTATTTTTAGCCCCTGTGACCTAGATGTGCAACAGACCGGAACCATTTGAACAACTTTGAAAGGGGACCACCTAAGGATCATTCCTGTGAAGTTTGGTCAAAATCCGATCAGTGGTTTAGGAGGAGATGTCATTTGAATAAAAAGTTTACGCACGCACACACGGACGGACGGACGCACGCACGCACGACGGACGACGGACAAAATGTGATCCCAAAAGCTCACCTTGTCACTTCGTGACAGGTGAGCTAAAAAGTATGGTAAAACTCCAACTTTTTCTGGAGGACAGCATTTTTACTCCATTTTTCAAAATCCTGGTGAGAACCCGGAGATGTCTTACATGTATAGTATATTTTAAGATGGGATGCTATGGCCACAATTTTGGATACTGGAATGTAATGGTTTTGGCAATTCAATTCTTTACAGAATTACCTGTAGGCAGGGGTTTAATGGCCCAGTCAACACTATTTTAGGTCATTTTTGAGCCGGTCAGTTTACCTATCCACACTTTTCCTGGGCAGGCTTATAAGCGGTTAACCAGTACAGTGCACATTCTTTTGCCAGAAACTGACAACTGCCCTTCTTGAATCAGCGGATGTGAGAGAATGACCTCAGAAAAAAAATTCACGATCAATCTCCAGGAATAAATGTTGCCGACCCCTGCAGGTATCATCCGACTGAGCTACCGAGGCCGGCTTTAGCAATTCTGAATCTCCATGTCGCCCAAATGCTTCCCATCAGCTTACAGCTTAATTGGAGACGTTGATTTAACCCCTTACCTTTGCAAACAGTGTAGATCCAGATCAGATGGCTTCTGAAGAAGCCATCTGATCAGGATCTTCACTATTTGTCATTCAGTTTGTGAATTTGAACAAAGACATTATATCATGTAATCTGATTGGCGGATAGTCAGAAATGGATTTATGCGGCTTATTAACATATTCAGCAGGATAAGGGTTAATATTTTTAAAGATAGCCACCATTTGATCAGTGCCTTCACTATTTGCTAAAAAGTTCAGACATTTTGAATAATTTTCAATAAAGTACCCACCTCCCCACCCCAATCCCACTGCATTTCAAAATGGACTCCTGCTAAATATAAGGTGGAATATTCCATCCAAAACAAAATGGGTCAAGGGTTGAATTTGCAGTACTTGTCCCAACTGGTAAAAACCTACAAGCTACCAGCAGAGTGCAGACCCTGAATAGCAATCAGATCTGGGTCTGCTTATTTGTACAGGAATTTTGGATAAGTGCAAACTTTTAAACCAAGGACATCTCAATGCAAACAACAGCACACTAATCAATAACTACTGCCCGTTTCAAGGTTGGTGAAGATTTTTCAGATAAAATAATATCAATTGCAAGTAGCAAATGCAGTCTGTTTTTAGTTTTTAACCCTTTTTGTACCAAATGCAATCTTCCTCCATATATATAGAGCAGGAGTCCATTTCAAAATTTAAGGGTGTCTTCAAAATTTGTTTGGAAAAAGTCTGAACTTTTTGCAAACTGTGTAGGACTTGATCAGACACCGCGTTCGGCGGCGTCTGATCTGGATTTGCACTGTTTGCCAATTACTCGTTTTGGGGTTTCCGGTACCGAATGGGTTAAATTACTTGTATATGACCTTGCTTATTTTTTTTTATATTTTATTTTTTCCTGTTTCTTTTTCTTTTTTTCCGAATTCTGGATAAGCCAGCACAATGTCAGTCATTATTGCGAAACCAAGGTCACAACATGCAAATACTGTTTAGGCCCCCGCCCATCGAGGCTTGAAGAAATATATGGGCTGCATGATGCTTCCACGCAGACTGGTAAACTGCTTAGAGGATCTAAGCCTGCCCAGGCAAAGCGGTGAGAGTCGGCCCGTCCATGCTTATAAACCCTATTTGGTTTCATTGGGCGGCAGGGCTTGAGATCAATGTCGGGAATTGGAAGCAACGGCTCCAAAATGACCTTAACAGTGTTGACGGGGACGTTAAACCTCAAATCAAAAAAACAAACATCAAATACTGTTTATCATGGAACATAATGTTTGACTTTTAACGAGAATTACCTGTAGGCAGGAGTTCACATGCAATGTCAAGTCCTATTTTCTTTATTTTCTCTTTCCAGCTTTTTTTATAACCCATAAAATGCCGATCACAACTATTGTCATCTGCTTTGCCATCTGTAGGTTACCTTAAAAGTAATTTTTTGCTAACAGTGTGGACCCAGATCAGACTGCTCCTACAGGAGCAGTCTGATCCGAGCCCACAATGTTTGCCGGTATGCAAAAATATTTTTGAAAAGTTTGCAAAAAGATTCAGCAGACGCCATAAGCAGACGACATTTTCAGATGCAGTTTTTCTCAGGGTCTTAGCCCTTATCTTGCTGTTCACGACAGCCCCTATCTTTGGAAACAGTGCAGATCCAGATCAGATGAAGAAGCCATCTGATCAGGATCTACACTGTTTGACATTCAGTTTATGAATTTGTAGGAATAAATTACATCAAGTAATCTGATTGGTTGATGGACAGAAATGGGTGTGGCTTAAATGAATATTCAGCAAGAGAAGGGTTAAGGGTTAAATGGTCTTTCAGTTCAGAAGAAGTTCAAAATAGATGTTCAAAATAGTGGCTGTGATTTCAGATCGAAGAATTTTACCTATTTTTAACCTACAGTCACCCACTTCCTACAATTTCGATGTCAATTGGCCTTTCAGGCCCCTGCCCATCGGGGCTTGAAGAAATACATGGGCTGCATGATGCTTCCACGCAGAGCTGAAACCGACCCGCGCACGAGTACTGGTAAACCGCTTAGAGGATCTAAGCCTGCCCAGGCAAAGCGGTGCGAGTTTCGGACCGTCCATGCTTATAAAACGAATTGGTTTCATTGGGCGGCCGGGCTTGAGATGTCATTTCATCTCAATGTCGGGTAAAAGACCCACAAAATAGGAAGCAAAGTCTCCAAAATGACCTTTACAGTGTTGACGGGGACGTTTAACCTCAAACAAACAAAACTTTAAAAGTTAATGTTGCAAGCAGTGTGTACCCTGATCAGACAGCTCCTGCAGATCAGGGTCCACAATGTTTGCCTGTTTGTTTTGTTTGTTTGAATTGGAGTTTAACGGCCTCGTCAACACTATTTTATGTCATTTTTTAGCTGGTCAGTTTATCTATCCACACTTTTCCTGGGCAATCTTCTACGTAAGCGGTTCACCAGTATAGTGCACATTCTTTCGCTCGAACCTGACAACTGCCTTTCTTGAATCAGCGGAAGGAAGAGAATAAACTTAGAAAAGATTTCATGATCAATCTCCATGAAAGAATGTTGCCGACTCCAGCAGGAATCGAACCCGCGTCCTCCTGATCACCAGTCAGACGTGCATCCGACTGAGCTACCGAGGCCGGCCTTGCCTGTTTGTAAAATATGCTCGCCGGAACATAAACTCTTAATTGGCATTTTAAGGGTTATGAGCAGACTTAACCCTTATCTTGCTGAATATTCATCTAAGTCACACCCATTTCTGTCTATCAGCCAATCAAATTACTTGATGTAATTTATTTTTACAAATTCATAAACTGAATGCCAAACAGTGTAGATCCTGATCAGATGGCTTCATCAGAAGCCATCTGATCTGGATCTACACTGTTTGCAAAGATAGGGGTTGTCGTGAACAGCAAGATAAGGGTGAACTCAACCTGAGAAAAACACAAGGTGCTCAAGGGGATACTGTGATTGCTGTATGTCTGTCCATCAATCAGTCCATCCCATTAGATTTGCATTTTTTAATAACTCCAAAACTGTGGAACAGATTGACCCCATTTAGGGTTTGGGGTATTGGGGATGTTACTAGAGTAATAGATGAAGAAAATAACCAGAGGACCAGTGGTCCTGAACCGCTCACCTGTCTGGTGACAATTTTCCTACTTAGATCAGCAGAAAATGTCATTTACCCTGCTCATAAATTTTAAAATGCCATCTCAATATTTGTTGGCATTTTAAAACTTATGAGCAGGGTAAATTTCATGCTGAAGTGAGTTGAGCGTGAAAAAAGTTTTATAACCTCGGTGCCTGGCTCACAGAAAGGGAAAATATGAGGAACTGTCCATTGGACATAAATGGTATACTGTATACAGAAGCAAATGAAACAAAAAGAAAACTTGTTCCAATTTATTTTCATATTCAAGAGCAGTAACAGAACAAAACTAGAATTTGTTTTTCTACAAAAACACAGATGTCTCCCCCCTTTTTTTATCATTGAGGTACCTACCTGATTCTTGGGGACAACACATTGTCTCATGACCCCCGGCCCCCGCCCATCGAGCTTGAAGAAATAGATTGGGCTGCATGATACTTCCATGCAGAGCTGAAACCGACTGCAAATGAGTACTGGTAAACAGCATAGAGGTTCTAAGCCTGTCCAGGAAAAGTGATGCAAGTCGGACCACCCATGCACAAAAACCCTATTGAGATGCCATTTCATCTCAATGCCAGGTAAAAGTCCCACAAAATTGGAAGCAACGTCTCCAAAATGACCTATACAGTGTTGGCGGAGATGAAAACCTCAATTCAAACAAATGTCTCATGATGGTTAACATTTCCACCAAGTAATTTTAAAATTCATCCAGGAAAAAGTGAGTTATTGACCAAACATGAAAAAAGGCCACTTTTTTATGTCTGACCTCTAAGTATGACCTTGACATTGGAAGTACTGACCTGGGTCCTGCACGCAACACATTGTCTCATGATGGCTATAGGTCATTCCCTTTCTTTAGACTTTGTTGTGATGAGTCAGATCTATAGACTAATCCATTTTCGTTAAGGTTGGCTGCTCATTGCATCAAATAACCACCATTTTTTCCTGACTGATTGCTCAGTGAACCACAAAATTACCCATTGATATAGCTCTATTGTGGCAATATTTACCTGCAGGTAAGATTAACACATATACCTGAATAAGTCTTACCTGAGTGAACAATATAATGTTCATTGACTCCTTTCATTCCACCCCTTGCTCAAAGCTCAAAATGTTCCCATACCATAGTGACTTGTAATTGCGTATATACACATTTCTATATTAATCCAGGTATAAGATATTGTATGGCATTGCCCATGCATTGTATGCAAATTCAAACAGGTGTGACACCCCTTATTTAGTGAATAGGCCTGTACCACAACTGAAGTGTGAAAGCTAAAACAAAGTGTAAAGATTGGTAAAAAGCTATAATATTTCTGCCAAGTCATTTTAAAATTCATCCATTAATATGAAAGTTATTGACCATACACAGAAAAAGAACCTTTTTGACCTTTGACCTCTAAGTATGACCTTGACCTTTTGAGGATCCAACCTAGGTCATGTGCTCAACACATCGTCTCATGATGGTTAACATCCACTGCCAAGTAATTTCAAAATAAATTTAGGAATAATAAAGTAATTGACCATACACGAAAAAAAATAGGTCCCTTTTTTACCTTTGACCTTTAAGTATGACCTTGACCTTGGAGGTAGCAACCTTGGTCTTGCGAGCAACAAATTGTCTCATGATGGATAACATTTCTGCCAGGTCATTTTAAAATTCATCCATTAATATGAAAGTTATTGACCGAACACTTCTCGCCCTTTTTTCAACACTCGATTGATTCCATAAATAGCTATGGGACAAAAAAAATGTTTCAGACTGGTCCCCTTTTTGTCTATTTTCAAGTAGAAAATAATAAAAAAAATCAATAACAACCGACGTTTAAAACTATAAACAGCCTTTATTTATTTATTTTTATTAAACTCTGCACAAAATCAAATAGTTATAAGAAAAATATATAAATATATAGTCGTGGTGGCTATCTTGGTCATGTGACCTAGACCATATTGGCAACTTTTCATCTTGGTCATGTGATCTAGACCGTATTGGCATTTTTTCATTTGTTCAACTCACAAAGGCTCCATATTAAATTTCACTTAAATTGGCTCAGCAGTTTTGGAGAAAAAAATATCTGAAATATGGATCCTGAATGACCTTGGTCTAAGGCCAATGAATGACCTTGACCTTTCTCACCCATAGATCTTCATGTATTCAGTTACTTTACCTGATCTATAAATTTTGGTGACACTGTCTTCAATGGTTTCCTGTAAATCCATTATTTTCACTTTGCCCCATGCAAAAGCCTAAGTCGGCAAATTTGACATTGCTGTAAAATAGGTCAAGGTCAACCCAGGGTCACCAGCTGTACAAACCATGATGGGCCCGAGTACCATATGCTACATGCCAAGTTTCAAGGCCACTGGCGTTATGGTTCTGGAGAAGAAGATTTTTGAAGGCTTTTTACCATATAATATGGGCATGGCGGCCATCTTGGGTCTAAGACCAATGAATGACCTTGACCTTTCTCACCCACAGATCTTCATGTATTCAGTTACTATACCTGATCTACCAATTTTGGTGACACTGTCTTCAATGGTTTCCTATAAATCCATTATTTTCACTTTGCCCCATGCAAAAGCCTAAGTCGGCAAATTTGACATTGCTGTAAAATAGGTCAAGGTCAACCCAGGGTCACCATTTGTACAAACCATGATGGGCCCGAGTACCATATGCTACATGCCAAGTTTCAAGGCCAATGGCCTTATGGTTCTGGAGAAGAAGATTTTTGAAGGTTTTTTACCATATATGGGCATGGCGGCCATCTTGGGTCTAAGGCCAATGAATGACCTTGACCTTTATCACCCATAGATCTTCATGTATTCAGTTACTTTACCTGATCTACAAATTTTGGTGACACTGTCTTCAATGGTTTCCTATAAATCCATAATTTTCACTTTGCCCCATGCAAAAGCCTAAGTCGGCAAATTTGACATTGCTGTAAAATAGGTCAAGGTCAACCCAGGGTCACCATTTGTACGCTACATGCCAAGTTTCAAGGCCACTGGCCTTTTGGTTCTGGAGAAGAAGATTTTTGATGGCTTTTTACCATATATGGGCATGGCGGCCATCTTGGTCATGTGATCCAGACCCCGCGAACAAACTTTCGTTCCCCAATCCCACTGAGGCTCCTTATGAAATTTGGCTTTGATTGGCCCTGCAGTATAGGAGAAGAAGATCTTTGAAAATGGTGGACGGACGGACGGACGGACGGACGACGGACGGACGGACGGACGGACGACGGACCATGGCTATACTATAAGCTCATCTATGAGCCTAAAGGCTCAGGTGAGCTAAAAATCCATTATTTTCACTTTTTCCTATGCAAAAGCCTAAGTCAGCATATTTGACTTTACTGTAAAATAGGTCAAGTTCAACCCAGGGTCACCATTTGAACAAATTATGATAGGCCCAAGTACCATATGCTACATGCCAAGTTTCAAGGCCATTGGCCTTAGGGTTCTTGAGAAGAAGAATTTCGAAGTGTTTTTACCATATATGGGCGTGGTGGCCATCTTGGTCATGTGATCTAGACCATATTGGCAGCTTTTCATTTGTTCAACTCCCAAAGGCTCCATATTGAATTTCACTTCAATTGGCTCAGTAGTTTCTGAGAAAAAATGTTTGAAATATGGAACCTGCGTGACCTTGGTCTAAGGTCAATTAATGACCTTGACCTTTCTTACACATAGATCTTCATGTATTCAGCTACTTTACCTTATCTACTAATTTTGGTGACAGTGTAGTCAATGGTTTCCTAAAAATCCATTATTTTCACTTTTTCCCATGCAAAAGCCCAAGTCGGCAAATTTGACATTGCTGTAAAATAGGTCAAGGTCAACTCAGGGTCACCATTTGTATAAACTATGATGGGCCTGAGTACCATATGCTACATGCCAAGTTTCAAGGCCATTGGCCTTACGGTTCTGGAGGAGAAGAATTTTTAAGGCTTTTTACCATATATGGGCGTGACGGCCATTTTGGTCATGTGATCTAAACCGTATTGGCATTTTTTCATTTGTTCAACTCACAAAGGCTCCATATTAAATTTTACTTAAATTGGCTCAGCAGTTTTGGAGAAAAAAATGTTTGAAATATGGATCCTGAATGACCTTGGTCTAAGGCCAATGAATGACCTTGACCTTTCTGACCCATAGATCTTCATGTATTCAATTACTTTACCTGATCTACAAATTTTGTTGACACTGTCTTCAATGGTTTCCTATAAATCCATTATTTTCACTTTGCCCCATGCAAAAGCCTAAGTCGGAAAATTTGACATTGCTGTAAAATAGGTCAAGGTCAACCCAGGGTCACCATTTGTACAAACCATAATGGGCCCGAGTACCATATGCTACATGCCAAGTTTCAAAGCCACTGGCCTTATAGTTCTGGAGAAGAAGATTTTTGAAGGCTTTTTACCATATATGGGCATGGCGGCCATCTTGGTCATGTGATCCAGACCCGCGAACAAGGCCAATGAATGACCTTGACCTTTCTGATCCATATACATTCATGTATTCAGTTACTTTACCTGATCTACAAATTTTGGTGACACGGTCTTCAACGGTTTCCTATCAATCCATTATTTTCACTTTGCCCTATGCAAAAGCCTAAGTCGACAAATTTGACATTGCTGTAAAATAGGTCAAGGTCAACCCAGGGTCACCATTTGTACAAACCATGATGGGCCCGAGTACCATATGCTAAATGCCAAGTTTCAAGGCCACTGGCCTTATGGTTCTGGAGAAGAAGATTTTTGAAGGCTTTTTTTCCATATATGTGCATGGCGGCCATCTTGGTCATGTGATCCAGACCCCGCGAACAAACTTTCGTTCCCCCATCCCACTGAGGCTCCATATGAAATTTGGCTTTGATTTGCCCTGCAGAATAGGAGAAGAAGATCTTTGAAAATGGTGGACGGACGACGGACGGACAGTCGGATGGACGGACGACGGACCATGGCTGTACTATAAGCTCACCTATGAGCCTAAAGGCTCAGGTGAGCTAAAAAAGCTAAAATTGTTCCATTCAAAATCTCAAAGACAATCATCTGACACAACTGCAACCATCTTGAAAATCCATTTTGAACTTTCCGGATTTGTTTTATTTGATTTGATGATTTAATTACAATAATTCTCTCCCTTGTAAGGGCTGGCAGAAATATACTAGAGTTGTTCAAAACAAGCTCGTTAGTACTCAAAACATCAACTGTTCAAGTAAAATATCCAATACTTGGGTATTTTTGCTGGAAAAGCTAAAAAATTTTCAGCAAAAGTTCTAGAATATTTTCCAGATGGCAAATATACTAAAATTTTTAATGAAAAGTGAGTGATATTGAAATTAACGGATCAAAGTTATTCAAACAGCACTATATCATTAGTTAATGTAATGTTAAAAAAGTTTGATCATTTGATTTGGAAAACGTGCAATTATCTTTGCTGAAAAATGTTTTTTTATTATTTTGAAAAATGATATATTTGCTGAAAAAAAGGTGAGTAGTAGGACTGGCTAATCCGAGCTGAAATGATAATCGATTATCAGTCCTGCCATTGCTATCGATAATCAATTAGTAATCGCTAAGGTTTTTGTCATAATTTTACCTGTCTGGCTTTCTGTCTGAGCATAACTCTTACCATATGTTGCACTTTACCATATGTATATTTCAACAGACAGGCCTGAGCAAACAGTGTAGAGCCAGATGAGACGCAGAATGCGGCCTATCATCAGGGTCTGCACTGTTTGCCACTCATCCTGCTATTTTAGGCATAACTTTGGGGAGTAAATTGTACCTATCAAATAATCGATTAACCCTTCTCTTGCTGAATATTCAGTTTAGCCACACCAAATTTCTGACTTTGAACCAATCAGATTATTTGATGTAATTTATTCCTACAAATTCATAAATTGAATGTCAAACAGTGTAGATCCTGATCAGATGACTTCTTCAGAAGCCATCTGATCTGGATCTACACTGTTTCAAATATATGGGTTGTCGTGAACAGCAGGATAAGAGTTAAAAGCAAGTCAGAAATGATACCGTATTTCGGCGTGTATAATACGCACTTTTTTCTCTCAGAAATATGCAATCAAAACTGGGTGCGTGTAATGTAACAGAACACAAAACTTCCAACATTTTTCCAAGCGTTGTTGAAGTTTTGCAGTCGCGAAATCTAATGACAATCGAGAATCTACTACAAAAAAATCTTGTTAGACCGACTTCAACGATAAACAGATAGTTTTGGATACCAAGCAAGCCCCTGAATATATTTTCTTACCTGGAAACTGTAATTACTTATTTTTGTTTCAGAAATTTGACTTTATTTACGTAATAACGAATGAAAGAAAAACCTGAATCTATATATATATTTGATTGACAGCTAAGTAAGGGAAGCAACTATGCGTAATTTTAATTTGAGCCGGGGCATTAATTTCCTACAATTTAAAACATGCGTCCCCGCGAAGAATCAGACCCACCTATGCACCCATTTTGTCTGACCAGAGATTTTTTTAGCTTTCCTTAGATTGCACATTGAACACTGATAAGACTGCACAAATGCGCAGCCTGCTCTGAGTGAATGGTCAATGTTGGGCGCACATGAAAATTATAAAGATTTCTCTTCCTGGATGAAAGAGCAATCCTTAGAGCGTTGAGCAAAGTTTGGTAAGACTGCACAAATGCGCTGCGCTGCTCTGAGCAGACAGACTGTGCAGGGCGCACATGTAAATTGGATAGATTTCTCTTTCTGCACGAAGGAGCACAACGAAAATTGATAGGGTGCTCGAATGCGCAGGCTGCTCGGAGCAGACGGTCTTTGCAGGGCGCACATGTATTTTGTAGAGATTTCACTTGCTGCACGAAGGAGCACAACGAACTTTGTTTAGACTGCGCAAATGCGCAGGCTGCTCTGAGCAGACGGTCTTTGCAGGGCGCACATGTAAATTGTAGAGATTTCTTTTGCTGCACGAAGGAGCATTGGGCCCTTAGCTATCGTTACAGCGCACAAGGAACTGATCAGACTGCGCGACTGCACAGGCAGCTCTGAGCAGACGGTCCTCAATGTGAATTGTAGGAAATTATTCTAAAATAAACGACTGCTTGTAAATTAGGAGAGTCACTTCAGTATAAAAATATTGAATTTGCCTTTTTGTATATAATTAAATGAAGCGTTGCAGTATGACATGCTATCAACAGTGATTGGTGTTTATTGCACTGAGGTGTGAATTTCACAACAAACGGATTTAGAATACTGCAGTTGAGAAGGTGCTAATTATTGGACGTGTCAAGCGACTCAAAACTCTAGAAAACTGTGCCCAATATACACACATTTTCTAATCCCCAAGGGCGTGTCATAACAAAAACTTATTTTAACACTCTGGGTCTTGGAAATTATTTTTTGTCAAATAAAACTATTTTGTCATTATTTTTTTCCCAAGATAAAGAGAACAGTCCCCTTAGAAATGACCCTTGTCACATTCAATTATGTCTTTTGGCGACGAGATTGGGGAAAAACTTACGATAATTTGTCTTTTATTCCCACCAAAAAAAATTAAACAAAACACATTTACACTTGTAATGTCACATTGCCATACACCGAATTCGTTTAAGTCTTGGACAGGGAACCAACTTTTACCTGTGTGGCATCTGGGTAAAACTGAAGCGTGTTATATAAATGAACTTATTTTTTTCCCGCCGATCAGACACTGAAAATCGGGTGCGTATTATACACGAGTGCGTGTTATACACGGCAAAATACGGTAATCATTTTTGTGGAATATATCGATCAATTAATCGATTATACGATTAATCATGTCAGCCTTAGTGAGCAGCTTTTGCATTTCCAGCAAAAATATCAGAGCATAAAATTAAGGCTGACACGATTAATGGTATAATCGATTAATCGATCGATTAATTCCACAAAAATGATTATCATTGCTGATTTGCTTTTAACTGATTACTTGATAGGAACAATTTACTACCCAAAGTTATGCCTAAAATAGCTGGATGAGTGTCAAACAGTGCAGACCCTGATGAGACGCCGCATTCTGCGGCATCTCATCTGGGTCTACACTGTTTGCTCAGGCCTGTCTGTTCAAAGATACATATGGTAAAGTGCAACATATGGTAAGAGTAATGCTAAGAAGAAAGCCAGACAGGTAAAATTATGACAAAAACCTTAGCGATTACTAATCGATTATCGATCCCAATGGCATGACTGATAATCGATTATCTTTTCAGCTCCGATTAGCCAGCCCTAGTAGTGGGTACTCATTAGAAGAGCCTCGATGAGATGCTTCTAATGAGTACCCACAACATATGTTTTCATGCAGAAATAAGAAAACTATCAGTTATTTTCGCAAGAAAAAAGTGCCTTATCTTGGGCCATGTAACGATTCTTTGAACATGTGGCTCCATTATTCCCCTTAACCCATTTTAAACGGGAAACCCCAACAAGAGGGCCCAATGGCCCTATATCGCTCACCTGTGTACCAGAAAATCATTAGTGTAGGAGACCACTTGACATTGCTACATACTAAATATCTAAGCTCAGGCAAAGCGGTGTCCATGCGTATAAACCCTATTGGGCGACAGGGCTTGAGATGTAATTTCATCTCAATGTCGGGTAAAAGTCCCACAAAATTGAAAGAGACATCTCCAAAATGACCTATACAGTGTTGACAGGGATGTAAAACCTCAAATCAAACAAAATCTGTGCCTTATGGTTTTGGAAAAGAAGATTTTTTTTTTAAGTTTTTTTTCCAGTATAAGTCTATAGGAGCTAAGGGGCCCCAGGGCGTGGCCTGTTTGGACCCCAGGAGCATGATTGGCAGGAATTATGTAGGTGACCACTTGCCGTTGCTAGATGCTAATTACCTAAGCTCTGGGCCCTGCGGTTTCAGAGGAGAAGATTTTTTAAGCTTTTTTTCCATTTTGAGTCTATGGGAGCGAAGGGGCCCGGGGGCGTGGCCCATTTGGAACCTAGGGGCATGATTGGCAGGAATTATGTAGGTGACCAATTGCCGTTGCTACGTGCTAAATATCTAAGCTCTGGGCCCTGTGATTTCAGAGAAGAAGATTTTTGAAGCTTTTTTCCATTTGAGTCTATAGGAGCTAAGGGGCCCCAGGGCGTGGCCTGTTTGGACCCCAGGAGCATGATTGGCAGGAATTATGTAGGTGACCACTTGCCGTTGTTACATGCTAAATTTCTAAGCTCTGGGCTCTGTGGTTTCAGAGAAGAAGATTTTTGAAGCTTTTTTTTCATTATGAGTCTATAGGAGCTAAGGGGCCCCGGGGCGTGGCCCATTTGGAACCCAGGGGCATGATTGGCAGGAATTATGTTGGTGACCACTTGCCGTTGCTACATGCTAAAAATCTAAGCTCTGGGCCCTGTGGTTTCAGAGAAGATTTTTGAAACTTTTTTTTCCATTATGAGTATATAGGAGCTAAGGGGCCCAGGGGTGTGGCCAATTTCGACCCCAGGGGCATGATTGGCAGGAATTATATAGGTTACCACTTGCCATTGCTACATGCTTAATATCTAAGCTCTGGGCCCTGTGGTTTCAGAGAAGAAGATTTTTGAAGCTTTTTTCAATTATGAGTCTATGGGAGCGAAGGGGCCCCGGGGCGTGGACCATTTGGAACCCAGGGGCATGATTGGCAGGAATTATGTAGTTGACCACTTGCCCTTCCTACATGCTAAATATCTAAGCTCTGGGCCCTATGGTTTCAGAGAAGAAGATTTTTGAAGCTTTTTTCCATTATGAGTCTATAGGAGCTAATGGGCCCCGGGGCGTGGTCCGTTTGGACACCAGGGGCATGATTGGCAGGAATTATGTAGGTGACCACTTGCTGTTACTACATGCTAAATATATAAGCTCTGGACCCTGTGGTTTCAGAGAAGAAGATTTTTGAAGCTTTTTTTCCATTATGAGTCTATGGGAGCGAAGGGGCCCCGGGGCGTGGCCCATTTTGAACCCAGGGGCATGATTGGCAGGAATTATGTAGGTGACCACCTGCCATTGCTACATGCTAAATATATAAGCTCTGGGCCCTGTGGTTTCAGAGAAGAAGATTTTTGAAGCTTTTTTTCCATTATGAGTCTATGGGAGCGAAGGGGCCCCGGGGCGTGGCCCATTTGGAACCCAGGGGCATGATTGGCAGGAATTATGTAGGTGACCACCTGCCATTGCTACATGCTAAATATATGAGCTCTGGGCCCTGTGGTTTCAGAGAAGAAGATTTTTGAAGCTTTTTTTCCATTATGAGTCTATGGGAGCGAAGGGGCCCCGGGGCGTGGCCCTTTTTGAACCCAGGGGCATGATTGGCAGGAATTATGTAGGTGACCACTTGCCATTGCTACATGCTAAATATCTAAGCTCTGCCCTGTGGTTTCAGAGAAGAAGATTTTTGAAGCTTTTTTTCCATTATTAGTCTATGGGAGCGAAGGGGCCCTAGGGCGTGGCCCATTTGGCACCGAGGGGCATGATTGGCAGGAATTATGTAGTTGACCACTTGCCCTTGCTACATGCTTAATATCTAAGCTCTGGGTCCTGTGGTTTCAGAGAAGAAGATTTTAAAATGTTTTCCCATTATAAGTCTATGGGAGCTATATGTTGCCATGGCAACCAGAATTCCAATCTGATCAGCCCAAAAACCTTATGCAGCCTTTTCCCCTACCTGATGATGATTCACATGAAATTTGATCAAGATTGGCCATGGGGTATTGGAGATATACTTATTTGAAATTGTTTACGGACGCACAGACGGACGCACGCACGCACGACGGACGACGGACAAAAAGTGATCCCAAAAGCTCACCTCGTCACTACGTGACAGGTGAGCTAACAATTCGTCACTGACAAGCAGTGCAGGCCCAGATCAGAAGCCAAACTGTTGGCAGACAGCTCAACCATTTTCTAAATAAATTTCCTTGATACCCCCAAATTTTGAAATGGACTCCTGCTATTTGTAAGATAGAAGATTCCATTCAGTACGAATTCTACTGCTGCAGAGATTCATACTGTTTACGATGCGTCTAATTGGATAAACAGAAATCTTGTAAATGACATTTGCCACGTTTTGCGACAAGAAACCAGACGGAATACGGTTAAATATTGATCAGCAGGAAAACACCAATTCAACTTTGTCTATCTATCTATCTATATATCCTGCAGCACCCTCTCGCGAGGATTATGTGCAGCTGCGCGCGTCAGAAAAAGAAAAGTGTGATAGAAGAAAAAGTATTAGATTTTAGGAGAATTGAAAGTAAAAACAGTGTTAGTAAAGTAGAGATTAAAAGCAGATAAAAACAATGTTTCACGGTTCATGGCATTGGGTGATGGAGGGTGCATATGGTCGATCTGAAAGAATCCAGATCGGAGCACACAACAGCATGAGGAGGAAGGTGATTCCATTGTACCACAGCCAAGGGGAAGAAACTGTATTTATAGTAACTGGCAGTAGTAGGGATTTGAATATAGTGCATAGTATGCATGTTTTTAGTAGTTCTGATTGGATGTCGGATGTATGTAGGGAGCGGAATCTCGACAAGACTATATACTATCTTGTAGAACAATAGGAGGCGAGCATCTGCCCGCCTCTGTTCCAATGATCTCCATTCCAGGGTATTAAGCATCTGGGTCACACTACTATATGAAGAGTAGTCATGTTTGACCCATCTAGCTGCTCTTCTTTGGACTTGCTCAACCTTGTTTATATTTGACTGGGTATATGGGCTCCACACAGGGGAGGCATACTCAAGCTAGGGCCTAACAAGGGTATTATAAGCTGTTTCACGTATGCCTTGATGTTTGGTGCGTATATTCCTACGTATGAAGCCCAGGGTCCGATTTGCTTTGGTGGTCACGTTATGAATGTGGGTGTTCCAAGTTAAATCACGGCTAAACTCAAGGCCCAGGTACTTGGCATGATCAGCCTCCTGGAGGACTTCACCGTGGAGAATGTAATTGTGTCTAATGGGTTCTTTAGAACGGGAAATGTGTAGGACCTGGCATTTACCCGGGTTAAATTCCATTTCCCAGTTCTTTTCCCAAGTTTCAAGCTTTTGGAGGTCCCTTTGCAATAAGGTACAGTCAGCATCACTGCGGACAGCCAAATATATTGCCGTGTCATCTGCAAAAAGTCTGACCTGTGAGTGGATCTGCTCTGGTAGGTCATTGATGTATAAAAGAAACAGGATCGGTCCCAGTACTGATCCTTGGGGAACCCCAGATGTGACCGGAATTTGGGATGAGGTTTCCCCCTCTAGGGCTACACGTTGAGTACGGCCAAAAAGGAAAGCTTTGATCCAGTTTAGGGTGTTTGAGGTTATGCCATGTTGGTGCAGTTTGTGGAGTAATTTAATATGGCTAACCTTATCGAATGCTTTACTAAAATCCAGGAGTATCAGGTCAGTCTGGTGACCTGCTGATAGATTTCGTGCAAGCTCATCAACAAGTTGGATGAGCTGTGTTTCGCAGGACCTCCTTTCCCTAAATCCATGTTGAAGATCATACAAGATGTTATGTTTGTCGAGATGCTTAGTAAGGTTGGATGCAACAATATGTTCCATTAGCTTGCAGCAAATGCAAGTTAAGGAGATAGGCCTGTAATTTGCAGGGTCACTTTTGTCACCGATATAAATTTTGTCGCAATATAAAAAGATGTAAACAATTATTATCTAATGTATAGGAAGAGTGGTTGCGGCAGAAAAAAAAAAATGATTTTCTAGAAGATTCTGAAGAGCTAATTGCTGGTACAAAATTTTAACAATTTTGTTTCAGGATACAGCAAGAAATCCAAAAGGTGCAGACAGAATGGCAAACAGTGTAGACCCTGATCAGAATGCTCCTGAAGGGCAGTCTGATCAGGGTCTGCACTGTTTGCTCATGCAGGCCTATCTGTCCCAATACTTAGGATCATTATGTTTTTGTTTTGTTTTTAATTTATATCCCCACGCTTTTCGAAGAAAAAGTGGGGATACTGTAATGGGCTTCGTCATCCGTATGTACATCCGTCCGTCTGTCTTACCGGGTAACTCCTCCTAGAAGGCAATAGATAGAAACTTCGATAGATCTTTGGTCTGGGGAGTGCATGACACTTTCGGAATTTTGATCACACCCCTAGGGGTGGGCCCAGGGGGTGGGGGCTGCAGGGGGTCAAAAATCAAAATTTCCAGGACATGGTCGTGTAACATATCAAAGCGAACAGCATGATGAGTAGAAAACATTACCAAAATTTGATCCCTGGGGTCAATTTTAAGGTGACCCGAGGTCAAAAACTGATTTTGACCCCTCTGTTACCGGATAACTCCTCCTAGACCGTTAAAGATAGAAACTTGAAACTTTGGGAACTGATACATCTTTGGTCTGGGGAGTGCATGACACTTTCAGAATTTTGATCCTACCCCTGGGAGTGAGTGGGGCCAGGGGTGGGGCACCTTGGGGGTAAAAATATCAAAGTTTTCAGAACATGGACGTGTAGCATATTAATCAATTGGCATGATGAGTAGAATACATTACAATCAAAATTTTAACCCCTCGGGCCAAACACCCCTAGGGGATGGACCAGGGGGTGGGGCCCGCGGGAAAGCGTGGGGATATGCGATGGCTTGCCATCGACTGAACGATTTTAGTATTTATTTTTCAACAAAAATAAGGCTTGACATTACATGTGAGATGATTCACCTGTAATGTCTGGCCTTTTTTACTATGAAAATATTTTAGGAAATCAAATTGTATTGTGCTCCAGGAATGTATGCAGCAGTTGAATGGTTTAAAGCTGCCTTAAAGCTACACCTTGTTGGGTTACTGTCATGACCATGCAGCTGGTTCCTTTCCTTATCTAACACAAAAACATATGTTGTCACTTGGCGAGACGCTTCTAATGAATACCCACACAAAGTATGCTTTCGTGCAGAAATGAGATAAATAAAATGTGAATTCCTCCTCTTATCTGATGCTTGTTTGTTTGAGTTGAGGTTTAACGTCCCCGTCAACACTGTAAAGGTCATTTTGGAGACGTTGCTTACAATTTTGTGGGACTTTTACCCGACATTGAGATGAAATGACATCTCAAGCCCTGCCGCCCAATGAAACCAATTCGTTTTATAAGCATGGAGTCCACCGCTTTGCCTGGGCAGGCTTAGATCCTCTAAGTAGTTTACCAGTACTCGTGTGCGGGTCGGTTTCAGCTCTGCGTGGAAGCATCATGCAGCCCATTTATTTCTTCAAGCCCCGATGGGCGGGGGGCCAACTTATCTGGTGCACCTGCTTTAATAAGGGCACACCAATGTCTTTTTTTTTTTTCTTTTTCTTTTTAGATCGATTGTTATCGACAATCGATCTTAAGTTACATACCACACAATTTCAATTCCTGCAATTGTCCACGTGACCATCACTGATTTGGAAAACCCACTGTTATATTTATTAATAGAAAATAGCCATTCTATTTTTATCGAAGTGACAATTGTAGGTCAGAGTATTGCGCAAGATGACTATCTATAGAATCTGGACAGGTTTATCATGCACTGAATACCCAGATCGGAAAGCGTTGTCTGCTCAGCTGTCATTGTTTGATTATGATAGTGCTGGTGTTTAAGTAAAGTACTGTCAATTTAACCAGACTGCTGTAGGACCTACGGCTAGAAAAAAAGAGAATGAAATACTTTTTTTAACTTCAAGGTCATGTCTCGATCACACATCTTCTTGTGGAAAGGTCATCCCTTTCAACCCTGGTCAGTGGAGCCATGCAACCAGTGTTTTCTATATAAATCGCTTGCCATTTATCTAGACTCCAATTTAGCAGAATGGACGTGCCCGACTTGAGTTGGAAGAGTGCATTCCAGAAAATGTTTTGAGATTAAATAAATCAAAGCACTGACAGCACACATAGATATTAGGCTGTAAAAACGATCTGGTACTTAGACTGTTTCGTGTAACTGCAAACAGTAAGTATAGACCCTGATTGCGGCATCTGATCATGGTAAACATTGTCTGTGAATCGAAGACCACTCTAAACCCCACTTTATATAGAGCAAACTGGGGTTTAGGGGGTTTAACATTATCTGTCACATTTTTGTTCGAAAACATAGATTGCGGATATTCGCAGGAACCGCCATACGAGCACCCACAATCTATGTTTTGAGCTGAAAAAAATCACAATTTTTCATTTAAAATGTTACTGTTTTCGTCTTTACAAATGTGCAATGTATTTGTATAGGTATGTTTTCGTAATGTGGCTTTATAGAGGTACAAGTAACGCGGTTTAATAAGTTTAAATCGATTATTTGTCAATCGACTTCAAAGTTACAAAGGATAAAAACCGTTCAGTGCTGAAGATCACGTGACTGTAACTGACTTGTCGGAATAACTTTTATATAGAAAATAGCCGCAGTATTGTCAGAGTGTTGTGTAAGCCTAAAGATGGTTATTATTGAATCATAGAGTGGACTTGGCAAACAGTGAAGACCTAGATCCCAAGCTGTTGAATGCAGCGTCTGATCAAGCTCTTCACTGTGAAATTTTGCTTCAAAACAAGAATAAAAGATTTTAATGACACAATTTAACCCTCAGTTCATGATTATTTGCCCTTTTTACGCTTGAAGACAATCGATCTACCAGTACTCTCAGTGCTTTGATTTGGTATTGGTTTTACACCCTTTCAAGATTATTTTACTTATATCGAGCCTATCGTTTATCAGGTGGGCGAAAACCGGAATACCCGGAGAAAAACCACCTAACCTTCGGTTGCAGAACTTGGCATCTCACATGTGACCCGAGCCAGGCTGGAACCCACAGCGGTGAGAGATATAATCATTACGAGTCAGCGCTCTTATCCACTAGGCTACGAAGGCTCATGCTAACACCAATGCTTTTTCATGACTTTTAACACCAATTATGAAAGCAAGACTTTGCAGTCTGATCAAGGTCTACACTGTTTTGCTATTCTTTCTGCACCTTTTGGACTCCTAACGGATGCTGAAACAAATTTGTTAAAATTTTATGAGAATTACAGCAAGTCCTATAGATGTCAGAATTTTTAGGATATTTACAGTATATTCTCCTTATGCCCAGTTTGGGCGTTTGGTGCTGCCAAACATTTTTGAAGTTGGCGTAAGTTGCATATGGCTGCATCTTTTGGGAATTTCTACATCTTGATTTTTTTATGATAAAAATAAAGTGTCTAAGTGCATGGTGGCCTTAATACCCTGTATACTGTAGTTGAAAAATGACATTCGCTGAGTGCTGAGTTGGGCTATACGCTTCTAGATGCAGGAAAGCCCTAAAGGGGTACCTTGGCAAACAGTGCAGGCCCAGATCAGACGCCGCAGAACGCGGCGTCTGATCAGGGCCTACACTTTTTGCTAACAGAATTTTCCGTCAAAAATAGACTAAAAACGAAAAAAATAGCCCTGACACCCCTTATATGACAAATGGACTTGTCCAACATATAGCAATGGAAGGGTCCACGAGTATACAATGGGTTAAACAGAAATTATGGTACAAATATATACTTACAAAGCATTCGCTGGCAGTCTTGCAGAGTCCAACAACGAGGCTCCATTCTGTCATATCCCATCGTCATAGTGCAGCCCTTCGGACACGTGTTAACACATTCTTTCGTATCCTTGTTTCCTTTGAGGAAGTTATCATTCTCAGGAATTCCGGTCGCAATCTTTGTCCAGTCAATTGTTTCTATGTAGCAGAGATTGGGATTCTTTTCCAACCGTATTGCTCCTTTGGGGATGGACACGAGACTTACGAGACCAAGTTCTTCTAAACTTTGCATTTCAAACGCAATCAAAGCATAGTTACTGAATAACTTCTCTCCGCGAATGACCGCCAAGTTTGGAAAGATGTGCCGGAGACTTCGTAATCCATATACACGATACAGTAGAAGATAATCCTTAATTTCAATGAGATCAGGGAAGTGTAGACTGTCGTAATCCTCTGGTTGCGCGTAGTCAATCAGCAGAATTCGAAGCTCTCCCTCGATCACCGTGCAGTTGACTAGCTTTTGGAACTGGTCCACCTGGTTTCGGATATCGATGTCCCCACATGCTGAAACGATATGGAAAGTGAATTTAACCCTTTTTCTACCAAATGGAATCTTCCTCCTTACATATGGCAGGAGTCCATTTCAAAAGTTAGGGGTGTCTGCTTGTGGTTTCTTCAAAATTTGTTTGGAAAAAGGCTGAACTTTTTTGCAAACAGTGTAGGCCTTGATCAGAAGCTGCATTCTGCGGTGTCTGATCTGGGCCTGCACTGTTTGCCAGGGTACCCGTTTTTGGGTTTCCAATACTAAATTGGATAACCTATCATTTTCTTACTTTTTCATAAAAATAATGCTTAATATTACACATGATTCATCTGCAATGTCAAGCCTTTTTCTCCAGAAAATAAGGAAAATAATGACTGCCAACTGCTCTACAATTTTCCATGGTGCAGAAGGCAGCATCTGATCATGTCCTGCACTATTTGCTAACAGAATATTCCATCAAAAATAGAATAAAAAGAAACTAGAAATGGTGTTTGTAAAACACAATGCCCCCAACCTTTGCTTGTCCCTAGATGGAAAAATGTTCAACAAATATTGTTAAAGACTCAAAAACATACAACAAGAATTCCGCCGAAGGCTATGTCATGCCTGTGGGGGCGCAAAGTCACCAAACCATGAAATCTAGGTCAAGGTCAAACATGGATGCCTGCATAAAAATTTCACTCCTAGTTGCAAGCATGTACCAAGTATCATCAATGAAACTCTTAAAAACAGACTCTTACATAAGGGTGAAAGTTAGGGTTGTCACACTATTTTACAAAGTCAGCAACCATAAAATGTAGGTCAAGGTCAGAAACAGATACTTGCATTGAAGTTTCAATTCCTAAATGCAAGCTTGTACCAAATACAACGAGAATTCTATGTTTTTTAATTAAAGGGGAAATAATTCAAGAAGGGGAGATAATTTGGACAAGAAAAAAAATACGGGTCAACTATTTTTTCATGAGGAACTCATATATGAAATTTCAAAACACTAGCATACACGGTTCTGAAGATATGCTATGCACCAGAAAGCAACACAATTGAGTAGCAAAAAATTACAAAGGGCCATAACTCTAACAAAATTTTATAGAATTGGTTGAAAATTTAATCAGGTAGTCTCCTCCTTAGTCCCAATCACTACACCAAATATCAAGGCTGTAGCTCAAATACTTTTTGAGATATCTTGCTAACGAGAATTCTATGTTATTTAATTAAAGGGGAAATAATTCAAGAAGGGGAGATAATTTGGACAAGAAAAAAAATACGGGTCAACTATTTTTTCATGAGGAACCCATATATGAAATTTCAAAACACTAGCATACACGGTTCTAAAGATATGCTATGCACCAGAAAGCAACACAATTGAGTGGCAAAAAATTACAAAGGGCCATAACTCTAACAAAATTTTATAGAATTGGTTGAAAATTTAATCAGGTAATCTCCTCCTTAGTCCCAATCACTATACCAAATATCAAGGCTGTAGCTCAAATACTTTTTGAGATATCTTGCTAACGAGAATTCTATGTTATTTAATTAAAGGGGAAATAATTCAAGAAGGGGAGATAATTTGGACAAGAAAAAAAATACGGGTCAACTATTTTTTCATGAGGAACCCATATATGAAATTTCAAAACACTAGCATACACGGTTCTAAAGATATGCTATGCACAAGAAAGCGTGACGTACGAACGGACTAACGGACGAACGGACGGACAAGCCAGAAGCAATATGCCCCCCAACTTTTTTTAAAGTTGGGGGCATAAATATAGGCCTGACACCCCTTTAAAAAGAAAATATAGGCCTCACACCCCTTTAATATTTCAAATGGACTTGTCCAACATTTAGCAATGGAAGAGTCCATTAGTATACAACGGGTTAATAATTATATTCATTACCAGTCTAAGAACCATGAACCTACTTAACCCATATGCATGTATATCAAATAATCTGATTGGGTCAAAGTCAGAAATGGGTGTGGCTAAATTAGTTATTCAGCGGGGTTATGGGTTAAAGATGACATCCCTAGAAGCAAGTCAGTACAAAGTACCATTAGCCCCTGTCCTGCTGAGCCCGGATATGCCTTATTTTCCAAACAATGAAGATCCAGATCAGATGGCTTCGTCAGAAGCCATCTGATCAGGATCTACATTGTTTGCCATTCAGATTGTGAATTTGTTGCAATAATTTGCATCAAGTAATCTGATTGGCTGATAATCAGTAGTGGGTGTGGCAGATTAAAATATTCAGCAGGACAAGGGTTAATGATGCCCTTGTAAAGCTGGCAGAATACCGTAATGATCCAAAGTCAGGGTTCTCACTAAGATTTCAAAATTGGAGTAAAAATGCTGTCCTCCAGAAAAAGTTGGGAGTTTTACCATACTTTTCTATTGAGACTTTCCAAAAAGTTGGAGTCAGAAACGAAAAAGTTGGAGTAAATTACTCCAAATTTACTCCAAATTTGGAGTTAACGAGAACTCTAGTATTGGGACAGATCGGCCTAAGCAAACAGAGCAGACCCAGATCAGACTGCTCCTGGGTCTACACGGTTTGCCATTCTATTTGCACCTTTTTGCTGGATCGCGAAACAAATTAGTTAAAATTTCAGAATTACAGTCCTGACGCTGTCCAAATTTTTAGGATTTTTAGGTTTCTTGCTGTCGAGTCCTCACCGTTGTCTCACCTCTGTGGTTCTTTGATTTCTGTGTTCACGGAGATGTTGCACTGATGAGTTAGGAGGCCTTCATGCGGACTGAACAAATTATTTGTCTAAATCGCGACGGAAGTAAGGGCGAGGATTGTGGCCACGTAAAATCGATTTAAGCCCCCCAGTGGAAATCTTCCACTGACCGTTCCAAGGCGGCTCTTCTGTGGCGATTTATTTATGTTGTTGTTTGTTACTTACTGTGTGTATCACTTGTGTCTTTTAATTTTGGATGGCCATATGGCCATTTTGTGGGAAAGTAACTGTCCATATGACCTTCCTTTGTTTAGGTTTTCATTATGGTCTGGTCGCTCAATGTTTGTATTTCTTTTCCTTTGGTGTCTTTTATGGATGGAGTAAGTTAATTGTATCAATTCCTGATCTTTGTTTTACTTCTACTTTAAAAAAGAATACAGTAGCTAACCCTGTTGACATGAAAAGTATACTAAGGGATACAAGTCCCCAGTAAGGACATTTGGGGGACAATATTTGAACATCAAGCTGTTCGTGTCTCTAAGAAAATTTTTTGGGAACAGTTTGAAGTGAAAAGTTGCCAAATCATGAAATCTTGATGGATACTGAAAACCCTCGTAGTCATGCCCTGAAAGTGAAATTTCTTATCAGTCACCCTTCTTCTTTAACCCCGCCTCCACCCATTGGGGCTTGTAGACATAGATGGGCTGCATGATGCTTCCAGGCAGAGCTGAAACCGACCCACACACAAGTACTGGTAAACCGCTATGAGGATCTAAGCCTGCCCAGGCAAAGCAATGTGAGTGTCGGACCGTACATGTTTATAAAACCTATTGGTTTCATTGGGCGGCAGGGCTTGAGATGTCATTTCATCTCAATGTCGGGTAAAAGTCCCACAAAATTGTAAGCAACGTCTCCAAAATGACCTTTACAGTGTTGACGGGACGTTAAACCTCAAATCAAACAAACAAACAAATCCTCTTTAACCCATTTGGTACCGGAAACCCCAAAACTGGACACTGGCAAACAGTGTAAGTCCAGATCAGATGCCACAGAATGCGTCTGATCAGGGCCTACACTGTTTGCAGAAAATTCTGCAAAATGTTCAGCTATTTTCTACCTAGTTTTTAAGATATAAACACAACTTGTCACTCCTATATTTTGAATTGGACTCCTGCTATTCATAAGGAGGATGATTCCATTTGGTACAAAATGGCTTAACCCATAAAATGCCAATTACGACAATTGTCGTCTGCTTTGTCGTCTGCTGGTTACATTTAAAAGTCATTTTTGCAAACAGTGTGGACCCAAATCAGACTGCTCCTCTAGGAGCAGTCTGATTTGGGTTCACACTGTTTGCCTGTACGCAAAAATATTTTCAAAAATTAGCAAAACAAATTTAGCAGACGACATAAGCATACGACAGTAAACACTCTTCGGCTAATAAGGAAGTTGCGGATCAGCCAGAGCAGATTAAAGCCTACAACAACACCAGTGCAATCGGAGAACATTCATCAAATATTTAACCCTTTTTGTACCAAATGGAATCTTCCTCTTTATATATAGGAATCCATTTCAAAATTTAGGGGTGTCAGGTTGTGTTTCTTCAAAATATATTTGGAAAATGGCTTAATTTTTCGCAAACAGTGTAGGCCCTGATCAGATGCCGCGTTCTGCGGCATCTGATCTGGGCCTGCACTGTTTGCCTTGGTACCCGTTTTGGGGTTTCCGGTACTAAACGGGTTAAAGCAAGTGCAACGAGCCAGATTGGTCAGTGACAAGCTCCTATTTCTCTTTGGATCTGAAAGCTCATACCGACAGAGAAGACTGATCAGACTGCAAGGATTGCAGGCTTATCTGAATCTTTGATGGCCGCACAGATTTTTTTTTTTTTTGTAAATCTGGAAATTTTATCTTACTGTAAAAATCCTAGAAATTCGGACACCTTGAGGACTGTTAAATTCCCCTAAAATTTTAATGAATTTGTTTCATGATCCAGCAAGGGGTCCAAAAGATGCAGCCGGAATGGCAAACAGTGTAAACCGTGATCAGAGAATTCTCCTTGGATTTCTTCTGCACCCCCCCCCCCCCACACACACACACGATGAGGCAATTCTAATGAGTACCCCTACTATACCTTATTATGGAGAGAAAGAAAATTCTATACCCAATTAACCCATATTGTACCAAATGGAATCTTCCACCTTATAAATAGCACAAGTTCATATTAAAATTTAGGGGTGTCAGGTTGTGTTTTCTTCAAAATTTGTTTGGAAAATAGCTGAATTTTATGCAAACTGTGTAGGCCCTGATCACACGCCGCATTCTGGAGTGTCTGATCTTGGCCATCACTGTTTGCCAATTACCTATTATGGGGTTTCCAGTAAAAATGGGTTAACATTCTCCACCTATCTGCATCCAGGTATGTCTGTCAGTTATTAGTGAGTATAAAATATATAGTTGTAAACAGATCATTCACAACAGTCAGGACACAAATAAAATTTTTAACGACCATATGGGATGGGCTTAAATGTCATGTGAGTGGTATTAAGTCTTAAGACACCAATCACAACAATTGTCATCTGCTTTCTTTTAAGTCATTGCTGCAAACTGTGGACCAGATCAGACCGTTCTTCTAGGACATGTCTGATCAGGGTCCACACTGTATGTCTGTTTGAAAAGTTAGCAAGAAGATGCAGCAGAAGACAAAAACAGACAACATATTTGTTTGATTTTGATTTGAGGTTTAACGTCCCCGTCAACACTGTGAAGGTCATTTTGGAGACCTTGCTTCCAATTTTGTGGGACTTTTACCCGACATTGAGATGAAATGACATCTCAAGCCCTGTCGCCCAATGAAACCAATAGGGTTTATTAGCATGGACGCTCCGCCTCGCACCGCGGTTCCTGGACAGGCTTAGATCCTCTAAGCTGTTTACCAATATTAGTGTGCGGGCCGGATTCAGCTCTGGAAGCATCATGCAGACTATCTATTTCTTCAAGCCCCGATGGGCGGGGGCTGTTTACAAATACAGTAAAATTCTGCTATTTAGACCACCTAAAATTAAGGCTAAATCTGCTTTTAGAAGCTTATTGAGGAAGTATTAGTTATTCTTTCTTCAGGTGTTTGACCCCCCCCCCCCCCCCTATAAGAGACCACCATTGGTACTGTTCAAAAGTGGTCTTAAAGACCACTTTTGAACAGTCCCAAAGGTGGTCTAAATATAGTAATTTTACTGCAGTTTTTCTTGCAATCTTAAGAGTTAACCCCCATGCTAACACAACATACTTTTGCATTGTCAAGCTTGAAATGTCAAGCTCTTTTTTTCGGCAAAATAAGAAAAAATTAGATTATCTTCTGCCGTAGAATTTTTCACAGCACTTGAAGGGTTAAGGGTTCAAGTCAGGATAATTTCATTTTAATACTGGAAATAAACAGTGTAGACCTGAATCATACACCCATGATGTCTTTGCCTCTGATCTTGGTCTGCACTGCTTGCCAATGTCCAAATTTTAGGACACCAGGCAGGCATGGGCAAAGGAAGAAGGGAGTATTTTGTCAGTTATGTTCTTTGGAAGTATACCCATCACCCCTCAAATCATGAATATTCATAATGTAAGATTTTTTTTCTCCAGTTTTGCATTTCAGTCTCTTCTCTTAGGTACACTTTTGGGAATTCCAGGACATTCCCCGATTTTCCCAATAACATTCCAAAGCCGCCAGCGGTGAAACTCCCGCTTAGCACCTCAATGTATTCGTCAAGGTCGTCTTATCCACTATACAGAGAATTATTGCAAACAAACAAGCCCAAGAGCTATATCTGTTTGGCAAAATGCCAGAATGTTGCACTGGCAATAATAACACAATCAGTGCGGCTGTATTTTAACTCGTTTTGTATGGGAAACGTTGACAAACAGTGTAGGCCCAGATCAGACGCCGCAATCTGCGGCGTCTGATCAGGGCCTTTACTGTTTCAAGAAAAAGATTTTAATAAATTTCTGAAAAGGACCCAAGGTATCACGCCTGAAATTCGAAACAGACTCCTACTGTATGGAAGGAAAATTGTATTAGGACAAAATGGGCTAACTGTCGAACTGTAGGTCTGCACTGGAAAATCAGGACTAGAACTGAGTCTGGGCTCCCAGCTGCAACTAATCCATACAAAAGGGCAACCGCTGTCACAACAAAGACTTTTCAATTCATTTTTTTTTTTTTTTTCAACCAGAATTTAAAACTGAGGAGTTTCCATCAATTTACAAGTCAGATTATTTAGATAAATATGGTACAACTATTACACTTGGCTTATTGAGAACAATTCCATTCAATCATAGTTAAAAATATTACCATCTCATAGTCATGTATTTTAAGATCATCTAGATATGTCTTTTTTAACACAAAAATACACTCATGATGAGGGTTTGTTTGATTTTAGCTTTAATGTCCCCATCAACACTGTATAGGTCATTTTGGAGATGTTGCTTCCAATTTTGTGGGACTTTTACCCGACATTGAGATGAAATGACATCTCAAGCCCTGTTGCCCAATGAAACTAATAGGGTTTATAAGCATGTAAGGGCCGACTCGCACCCTTTTGCCTGGGCAGGCTTAGATCCTCTACGAGGTTAACCAGTACTCGTGTGCGGTCGGTTTCAGCTCTGCATGGAAGCATCCTGCAGCCCATCTATTTCTTTAAGCCCCGAAGGGAGGGGGCTGCTCATGATGAGGGCAAATAACCCAATCTACCTAAAACATGTGGGTTGATTGGGGACAAATAGGCCTGACCCAAATGAGATGCCACAAATGCAGTGTCTCATCAGAGTCTACACTGTTTGCTACTCACATCCATCAACATTTTGAAACAAGTTGGTAGAAGTATTTTGGAACGACCATGGTAAAAATTTCAGGTGTCCGAATATTTAGATTATCCCACAATCACGGGGTAACACAAATCAAAACCTTCTTGGTGCCAACATACACATGGAAAAGCACCAGTCCCCCAGCAAACCTGTTCCAAAGTGCTGTCACCCAATCCAAAAATTCTCCCCCTGGCTAGCATAGTAATAATGGTAATCAAAGCTGCAATGATTTGAATTCAGGGCAAGGAAAAACTGTCGGAATTTCCCAGCGTTTCCTTCATTTTTTGCATCTATGCAAAGGGTCAGTGGCTGTCAAGCATTTAACAGCCCTGCTTGCTGATGTCCAATTGTCTCTAAGATAATGTAGACTCCATGGAAAAACTGGTACTCAAACTGAACCTAGCGGAGCAGTCCGATCTGGGCATAGCCCCAGATATCCACATACAGTTGAACTTCGATGGCTGGAACACCGATGGCTCTTTTACCATGGATGTGTCGAACCCTTTCTTGAGCCCCTAGCGAAATACTCTACATAATAAATAGTGGGGGATAACTAAGGCGATTTTAGTCTTTAATATTGCAAACGTATGCTGTGTGTACTCATTAGAATCGCCTCAATGAGGCGATTCTAATGAGTACACACAGCATACATATTCATTATAAAACACCGAAAAGATGTCTAAAAGTATCTCCTTATGCCTCCTGACAGTAACCCTCAGTGGCTCGAACTATCCCTGTCTCGAACAGTTTTTCTCAGCGTCATTTTCAGATGTAGTTTTTCTCAGCGTCTTAAGGATTAACAATCTCAATTCAATATGTTCAAAGAGCCAATGTTTTGAAATACTATCAGTACCAATAATCTATATGACCAGGGTTTTTGTTCCAACTACCAACAGTGAAGACTCACTAATGACTGCATGTCTGCATATTCAAGCCATATTTTTTTTCATTCTGTTCACTGAAACAATGAATGAACATTACATTTTAACCCTTAAGATGCTGAGAAAAATTACATCTGAAAATGTCGTCTGCTTATGGCATCTGCTGAATTTTTTGCAAACTTTTTAAAAATATTTTTGCATACATGCGAACAGTGTGGGCCCAGATGAGACTGCTCCTGGAGCAGTCTCATCTGGATCCACACTGTTTGCAAAAAATTACTTTTAAGGTAAACAGAAGATGGCAAAGCAGACGACAATTGTCGTGACTGGCATTTTATGGTTTTTTTTTGTTTTTTTTTTCCTGTTTCTGCCCGGGGACATGGATTGTGGGTGCCTGTTTGGAACCGCCTCAATGAGGCGGGCCTAGCGGGTACCAGCGATTTGTATTTTGGGCGGGATATGAGGAACATTAAAATTTCTATATGAAATTTTCTCCTTCTTTGGTGGTAAAATTCTCAATACATTTGTATAGGCATGTTTTAGTGATGAAATATGTCTGTTTATCACATGTCACCTGTTTGTATATTATGCTCTTACGCCACCTGTGAGTGGCCTGAGTTTAACTTCAATAAAGTTATGTTCTGTTCTGGTTAAGCACCTTGAGCAAACCTGCTGCAGAAGACACTCGAAAGGTTTTTTCAGACAACCCTCTTTTCATGTTCTACATATTTGCCCTAATAAGGCCCTTTGGGTACAGTGCACTTACCAGGTAAACGCGCTAATTCAGCAGACGACAAATAGTTGATATTTTTGTTATTTTTGCCCAAAACAGGATTTGACATCTCATGCAAATTGTCTCCTGGAGACAATGTGCATGTAATGTCAAATCCTGTTTTCTGGGGAATATAAGAAAAATATTTCAAAATGTCGTCTGCTAAAAAAATACCCAGCATGCAGAGCGCTGATCATGAAAAAGTGATAGAAAATTCTGTTAGCAAAAAGTGCAGGCCCTGATCAGACAGACGCCCATGGGTTAACAGGAGAATGTTTTGGGCCGAGCAATTGCGTAGCTGACTAGCTCAAGTCCTTCTGAGCAGATTGGCCAAAACTTTCAGACAACAGTGATGTAATAATAATAATATTTTTTGAATATGCGGGGAAAATCTGAAGAAGTCAGGATTGCAGTGGCATAGATCATAGATGTTTTGGCAATCGGCTAAGCTCCACCCCCACTTTCTGTGTGAAGCAGAATTTACAGAAATATGGATTACAGTTTCTTTGTACTAACCCTTCTCTTGCTGAATATTCAGTTTAGCCACATCCATTTCTGGCTTTGAACCAATCAGATTACTTGATGTAATTTATTCCTACAAATTCATAAATTGAATGTCAAACAGTGTAGATCCTGATCAGATGGCTTCTTCAGAAGAAAAGGGTTGTCGTGAACAGCAGGATAAGAGTTAAGTTTGACAAACATGTCACTTGTGCTGCACATTTTTGTTCAGCGTGTTATTATCCCCACGTTTTTAAAAAAAGTGGGGATATTGTTATCGCCTCCGTCTGTCTGTCTGTCTGTCTGTCTGTCTGTCTGTCCGTCTGTCTGTCCGGCTATCTCCTCCTAAACCGTTAGCCAGAATTCAACCAAATTTGGTATGCGAGTTGCTTACATGAATGGCTTGCGCAAGAGCACATTTTTTTTTGTCCCCGCCCCCAGGGGCCCTGGGGAGGGGTCAAAAGGTCAAATATCAATAAAATTCAATTACAAAGTCAATTTTGAAGATTTTGATGCCAAACTTTGCAGGTGTACTTAGTTATGAAAAAAGTAAAACATATTGAACGGGATTTTGGCTGTAACTTCTAGGTCACGCCCTGGGGGTCGGACTTGGGGGGGGGGTCGGGGGTCAAAATTAAAGTTTTTCAGAACATAGTCATGTTGCATATCTATGCGAAGGGGATAATGGGTAGAATAAACTACAAGTAAAATTTTGACCCTGGGGTCAGATTGGGGCCCTGGGAGAGGGGTCAAAGGGTCAAAATTTAAGTTTTTTGGAACATAGTCATGTGGCATATGAAATTGAAGGGCATGATTAGTAGAATATAATACAGGTAATATTTTGACCATGGAGTCAAATTAGGGCCCAGGGGGAGGGGTTTTCGGTACTTGGCCCCTCTGTAGAAAACGTGGGGATTTGCGATGGCGCGCCATCGACAGTATTCTAGTTATGTTTGACCTATTTGCACTTTAATGAACTGACGACATATCCTATTGCTAAACTGCTAGTTGCACGGTTGTACGTAAGAACAGACCCCTCTTGTTTCAGGGGTCTCCCTATCTGATCCTATGAAATTGTTTTACTGTGAGGTAGGTCCAAGTTCTCAAGTAACTTCTGTTGACATAAGTCCAAATGTTTAATGCAGACAACAACAAAAGGTATACTTCATGCCATCAACCCTTTACCCATTGCATGCTAGTGGTCTCTTCCATTGCTATATGTTGGACAAGTCCATTTGTCAAATCAGGGATGTCAGGCCTATTATTCCAGTTTTATTCTATTTTTGACGGAAAATTCTGTTAGCAAATAGTGCAGGCCCTGATCTGACGCCACATTCTGCGGCGTCTGATCTGGGCCTGCACTGTTTGTCAAGGTACCCCTCTTTAGCACCGGCCCGGATAGCTCAGTTGGTAGAGTGTCCGCTCCGGGGAACGCGAGGTCACAGGTTCAATCCCGGGCCACGACATACCAAAGTCGTTAAAAATGGTACTAGCTGCTCCTCGCTTGGCACTCAGATTTACGGGTAGAGCTAGGACTCGTCGACCCAGTGTCAGGATAATGTGACTGGGTGTGGTATCATGTAATGTGTCTGGGACATGATACTTCAGTGAGGCAGCACTATAAAAGTGAGCATTGAGCTCCCTGTCGCAACCAGACACCGTCGTGATATGACTGAAAAATTGTTGAAAGCGACGTTAAACCCTAATTCACACACACACACACCCATCTTTAAGATTTTCCCCGCATACAATGGGTTAAAGTGACAAATACATTTTACAGCAGATGACAACTTTAGCTTTTTTCTATTCATTTTCAGGGAACATAACCAGGCTTGACATTTCATGTGAATCCGTATATAATGTCAAACCTTATTTAAATATGTGAAAATGATGTTTGTAAATGCTGTGATAGGTAAACTAGGGGTTAAATATAGAAATAAATTAACCCTTATCTTGCTGAATATTCATTTAAGCCAAACCCATTTCTGTCTATCAACCAATCAAATAACTTGATGTAATGTATTGCTACATATTCATAAACTAAATGCCAAACAGTGTAGATCCTGATCAGATGGCTTCTTCAGAAGCCAACTGATCTGGATCTACACTGTTTGCAAAGATAGTCGTGAACAGCAAGATAAGGGTTAAATATGTGAAAATGATGTTTGCAAATGCTGTGATAGGTAAACTAGGGTTAAATATAGAAATAACTTTAGGTGTCCTTGAAAAATTAACTATGTTCCTAAATATCAAATTCCCTGTAAAGGTATGACAATGATACAAGTTTTCTTTGGCCCACTGCTGTGGTCCAAATACCAGATTCAATTTAATAAGCCCACAAATATCAGATTCAACCTAATCACCGCTCATGCTTTTATTAACACACATCCATTTTTTTATTTTTTTTTTTTCGGAAGTGGCTGTCCCAAGATCAAGGTACCTGCAGAGTCGGTGCATCTAGGAGAAGCACTATGCAAGATTTGATGATTTTGTCACTATATAGGTGATTTTGGAGACGTTGCTTCCTATTTTGTGGGACTTTTACCCGACATTGGGATGAAATGAATATCCCAAGCCCTGCCTCATACCAGTACTCGTGTGCAGTTGGAAATAGCTCTGCATGAAAGCATCACGCAACCCAATCTATTTCTTCAAGCCCCGATGGGTGGGGGGTAAAGATTTGATGGTTGTAGGCCTTTTATTTGAGGAGATCTGGAACATCGCCTTGACTTGTGTAAAAAGTCACTAAAATAATGGTCACGGCCGCCGCTCATCGGGGCTTGAAGAAATAGATGGGCTGCATGATGCTTCCACACAGAGCTATTTCCAACTGCACACGAGTACTGGTAAACCGCTTAGAGGATCTAAGCTACCTAGGCAAAGCCGTGCGAGTCAGACCGTCCATGCTTATAAACCATACTGGTTTCATTGGGCGACAGGGCTTGAGATGTCATTTCATCTCAATGTCGGGTAAAAGTAAACAAGAGGGCCATGATGGCCCTGGATCGCTCACCTGATGCATACTGTAAAGGCAACATATTAAGGTGGTTCTATCAAAACCCATCAATTAATGTAGGGGATTAGAGCGAAGATGAACTTTTTCCTAAAATAGCCACAAGAACTTGACCTTGACCCCAACACCTTGAAAGTCTGACAAGCTTGCATGCATGTATGTATGTACAAAATAAATGCAATATCCCAACCCTATCACAACTTTTTTGTGTGGGGATGGTGGGGATATGATTTATTTATGCGTTTAAAAAAAAAAACGAGCATAGCATGCGGATGCCAATGCTCAGT
This sequence comes from Lucinisca nassula, assembly GCA_963580285.1. Taxonomy (NCBI): domain Eukaryota; kingdom Metazoa; phylum Mollusca; class Bivalvia; order Lucinida; family Lucinidae; genus Lucinisca; species Lucinisca nassula. The sequence continues at coordinate 129,274,490 of OY757018.1, read as the reverse complement.
TGTACTCTACTTTTCATTATGAAGTGCTGCGAGTCTGAAGGCAACATTTGATGTAATTGTGGAATATTAAGATGCGGCGTATGATCGCGGGCTGCACTGTTTGCATAACGCTTGGCCATTTTCCAGCATAAGTTTGGTGGTTGGCAAGCAGTGTGGGCCCGGATTGGACGCTGCAAGATGCGGCGTCTGATCGGGGCCTGCATTGTTTGCATAACGCTAGGCCATTTTCCAGCCAAAGTTTGGTGGATGGCAAACAGTGCGTACCCAGATTGGACGATGCAGGATGCGGCGTCTGATCGGGGCCTGCACTGTTTGCATAACGCTAGGCCATTTTCCAGCCAAAGTTTGGTGGATGGCAAACGGTGCGTACCCGGATTGGACGCTGCAGGATGCGGCGTCTGATCGGGGCCTGCACTGTTTGCATAACGCTGGGCCATTTTCCAGCCAAAGATTGGTGGATGGCAGACGGTGCGTACCCAGATTGGACGCTGCAGGATGCGGCGTCTGATCGGGGCCTGCACTGTTTGCATAACGCTGGGCCATTTTCCAGCCAAGGTTTGGTGGATGGCAAGCAGTGCGGGCCCGGATTGGACGCTGCAGGATGCGGCGTCTGATCGGGGCCTGCAATGTTTGCGTAATGCTGTGCCCTTTTCCAGCCAAAATTTGGTAGTTGGCAAGCGGTTTGGGCCTAGATCAGACGCCGCAGCATGCGGCGTCTGATCGGGGCCTGCACTGTTTGCATAACCATAGGCCATTTTCCACAAAAAAAAAAAAAAAAAATCGGTAGTTGGCAAACAGTGCGAGCCCGGGTCGGACGCAGCGGGATGCGGCGTCTGATCGGGGCCTGCACTGTTTGCATAGCGCTAGGCCATTTTCCAGCCAAAATTTGGTAGTTGGCAAGCAGTGCGGGCCGAGATCGGACGCCGCAGGATGCGGAGTCTGGTTGGGGCCTGCAGTGTTGGCCCAACGATAGGCCATTTTCCAGCCAAAATTTGGTAGTTGGCAAACGGTGCGGGCCCAGATCGGACGCCGCAGGATGCGGCGTCTGGTCGTGGCCTGCTCTGTTTGCAAAACGCTAGGCCATTTTCCAGCCTAAATTTGAAGGGAGCGCAATCTGACACCCCTGGTTTTTGGGATGAACTTCTGCTGTGTGTAGGGTGGAAGATTCTAATTGGTACAAAAGGGGTTTATATTGTAGTTTTTTATTATTACTGTTGTTGCTGTCGGAAATATTGTTCTTATTGTTAGATCATTTTATTATTGGTTCGTAGGTATGTTTCTCAGGTGTTCTCCAATTAGTGTAGATGTAAGTTTGCTTTAGTGCTGTGAGTGTCAGGGGGGGGGGGGGATGAGTTTGTTCCGTTCTATTTGTGGGCGAACAGCGAGGGCTCTGGCGAGACTGTAAAGATAAGCAGCCGCGACAGAGCCTTACCTTTTCGCTTTGACATAAGGCATCACTGATAGAGTTACATGATTGTAGCAGCATTGATTTTCAATATTGTTCATGGGCCAGTTGTTCAGTTGGTTATTGGATCGCTAAAACTTTGATCATTTGTTGTGGCAGGTGTGCTAATAATTTTGCTGTAAAAATGTGAGCAGCTTTTTCGTATGCAAGGGCTGCTCGCAGTTTTTCAACCAAAAAAAAAAAAAAAATACATATTAAACTTGTTAGAACAGCTAACAATATGACCACTAAAGAGCTTGTTGGACTACCGATGCTTTGAACAGCTGGTCCTAGGTTTTTGGCGCCAAACAGGGTTGCGACGTTATGATGTCGGGAATCCGACGTCATGACGCCGCGGCAACGTTTGGCATAACAAAAACATTAAATATGGTGGAAAGATGAATAGGAAAAATATGTGATAGCTTGAAAGAAAAATCCGTGAAAGAGGCTGTAAAAAGCCGAAACGTCTGGAGATTGTGAAGAATTATTGTGATAATAAATGTTATAAAACTGTTTGTGCGTCAAAGGCATTCTGAGCAAGTTTCATGATAATTGGACCAAAACAGTGGCCTTCAGAGTGTTCACAAGGTTTTTCTATGATTTGACCTACTGACCTACTTTTTGACCGGACATGACCCATATTCGAACTTGACCAAGATATTGTCATGATGATCATTCTGAGCAAGTTTGATTATGATTGGACCAAAATTGTGGCCTCTAGGGTGTTCACAAGGTTTTTCTATGATTTGACCCGCTGACCTACTTTTTAAGCCGACATGATCCATATTCAAACTTCACTAAAATATTGTCACAATGATCATTCTGAGCAAGTTTGATGATGATTGGACCAAAATTGTGGCCTCTCGAGTGTTCACAAGGTTTTTCTATGATTTGACCTACTGACCTACTTTTTTACCCGACATGACCCAAATTCGAACTTGACCGAGATATTGTCATGATTATCATTCTGAGCAAGTTTGATGATAATTGGACCAAAACTGTGGCCTCTAGTGTGTTCACAAGAAAAAGTTTACGCACGGACGACGCACGACGGACGACGGACGACGGACGACGACGCCGGACATCTTACTGTCACAAAAGCTCACCATGACCTTCGGTCAGGTGAGCTAAAAAAAAATGGAAGCAACGTCTCCAAAATGATCTTTACAGGTTGAAGGGGACGTTAGACCTCAATTCAAACAAACAAACAAAATAAAGGTCATGGTCACTGGGTCAAGGTACCTGCAGAGTCAGCACATCTAGGAGAAGTATTATGCAAGATTTGATGGTTATAGGCCTTTTATTTGAGATCTGGAACAATGGATATAATTTGTGTCAAAGTGAGTGTGTTAAGAGTTTTACGTCCCACCAACAGCTAAAGTCATACAGAGATGGGGCCTCGGTTTAAAGACTCATCCGAAAGTCTGGAGAAGCCCCGGATCGATCCTGCGATCCCTGGTTTACAAAGCGAATAGCGTAACCACTACACGACGGAGGCTTCTAATTTGTGTCAAAGTCAATGGAGCGTAAAATAAAGGTCATGGTCACCAGTTCAAGATCCCTGCCTAGTCAGGAACCCAGGGAGATGTTTCATGCAAGGTTTGATGGTTGTTTAGTCTTGTAGTTGATTACGCTACTAACTATTATGTAAATGTCGATCTTTGACATAATGGTCAAAGAAATTGGAGGGTAAAATATAGGTCAAGTCATCAGATCAAGGTGCCTACCAAGTCAGAAGGTCACCAGGGAGATGTTTCATGCAAGGTTTGATGGTTGATCAGTGATGTAGTTGATTTTAATACAAACTTTAAACTTCACAAACTTCAACGTAACTGTTAACAGACAAACGGAGGAACGGACGGAAAAGCAGACACCTATGTCACACCCTGCTACAAGCAGGTGCAACAATAAAATTACAATTTGTGCTTTTTTCTCCCCATAAAGATTTCAAGGTTTCAATAGCTCCAGATATTAAAGGTATCTGATGAGAATGTGCATAGCAACAGATAAGCTACATGTTTTGTGATAACTGAAGGATAGTTTTCCTTATTTCTGCATATAAACCTATGTTGTGGGTATTCATTAGAGCCGCCTCATCGAGGCGGTTCTAATGAATACCCACAATATAGGTTTTTATGAAGAATTGACAAAAACTATCCTTCAGTTATCACGACATACCAACCTTATCTGTTGCGATGAATATGGGGTTAATTTTCTTATTCTTTCATTAAACATGTTAATAAATCCCTTGTCCTGCTGTATATTCATATATGCCACACCCACTACCGATTATCAACCAATTAGATTACTTGATGCAAATTATTACAACAAATTCACAATCTGAATGGCAAACAATGTAGATCCTGATCAGATGGCTTCGTCAGAAGCCATCTGATCTGGATCTACATTGTTTCAAAGATAAGGCATATCCGGGATTAGCAGGACAAGGGTTAAAAAAATTGAAAGAATCACCTTGATGATTGTGAAATCATTTTGAAATCAGATCAGTGGTAAAAGGAGATCTTTGTCATTTGAAGAAACTGTTGAAGACGGACGGACAGATGGCAGACAAAGGAGACATACCAATCACAACAGCTCACCTTGAGCCACTTAATCACTTATGCTCAGGTGAGCTAAAATACATGTACGTACGTCATCAATGTCCCAGCTTTTAGGATATTATTTGTTTGATTTGAGGTTTAACGTCCCCGTCAACACTGTATAGGTCATTTTGGAGACGTTGCTTCCAATTTTGTGGAACTTTTACCCAAAATTGCGATGAAATGACATCTCAAGCCCTGCCGCCCAATGAAACCAATGGGGTTTATAAGCATGGACGGGCCGACTCGCACCGCTTTGCCTGGGCAGGCTTAGATTCTCTAAGCGGTTTACCAGTACTCGTGTGCGGGTTGGTTTCAGATCTGGGTGGAAGCATCTCTCTTCAAGCCCCGATGGGCGAGGGCCACTAAAATACATGTACCGTATTCCTCCCATTTAGCGCCCCGGGCGCTAAACAAATTGGAAAAAGCGGGGGCGTTTAATAGAGACAAAAATCTTACCAGAAGAGAGGTTCAAACCCATTACATGGGGTAGATTTCCATTAGAATATGGGGGAATCATGACATGTAAAGTACCAAGTGGTCAACACAGACATTGTGATAGCAGGGGGTTTAGAAATACCTTAAATAATACGTAGGGTGATGACTGAAAGGCTGAAATCTTTACTTTAGGTAAGCCAAAATACTATTTCCTCCGACTGCAGAAGGGGCGCTTATTATTTTGTTCTTGAAAAAAACAGTGAGGGGGCGCTTATAGGAGCAGGGGCGCTAAACTGGAGGAATACGGTATGTAGTCCGTGCTTTTAGGATAATCCTGGCATGTTTTTATCAGCAGAAGCTCAGAGAAAATGCAATGTGTTGCAAGCTGGATAATCAATCCAATCTTCATCTGAATCTCAAGGTTATACCACTCAAAACAATTCAACAAAGCTCCAGATAAGAATGATAATCTTAACCCTTAACCTGCTGAATATTTAAATATGCCACACCCAATACTGATTATCAACCAATCAGATTACTTGATGCAAATTATTGCAACAAATTCACAATCTGAATGACAATGTAGATCCTGATCAGATGGCTTCTTCAGAAGCCATCTGATCTGGATCTACATTGTTTCAAAGATAAGGCATATCCGGGCTCAGCAGGACAAGGGTTAACCCTTTTTGTACCAAATGGAATCTTCCTACTTATATATAGAAGGAGTCCTAGGCAAACAGTGCAGGCCAAGAACAGACGCTGCAGAATGCGGCGTAGCGGCGTCTGATCAGGGCCTATACTGTTTGTAAGCCTTTCAGCGAGTTTCCAAATAGATTTTGAAGACAAGAGGGCCAAATGGCCCTATATCGCTCACCTGTGTACCAGAAAATCATTAATGATGTTTTAAGAATGCCCATCAGGGCTTGAAGAAATAGACTGGGCTACATGGTGCTTCTATGCAGAGCTGGAACCGACCACACATGAGTACTGGTAAACAGGTTCTAAGCCTGCCCAGGAAAAGTGGTGCCAGTTGGACCGTCCATGCATAATGACCCTATTGGTTTCATTGGGTGGAAAGGGCTTAAGATATAATATCATCTCAATGTTGGGCAAAAGTCCCACAAAACTAGAAGCAACGTCTTCAAAATGACCTACACTGTGCTGACAGAGATGTTAAACCTCAAATCAATAAACAAGAGCAGGTAACTCCAAAGTTGGTTGTCTCATGCAGCCAAAATTTGAAATCTATGTAGACTGTATGTCCCTCCTGGTTATCTGCAAGTTTGATGAGTGAGTGAGTTTTAGTTTTACATCCCACCAACAGCTAAGGTCATACGGAGACGGGACCTCGGTTTAAAGACTCATCCGAAAGTCTGAAGAAGCCCGGGATCGATCCTGCGTTCCCTGGTTTACAAGGCGAGTAGCGTAACCACTGCACCACGGAGGCTTCTGCAAGTTTGATGAAGATCAGATCAGAAATGGCGAAGAAAAGTTGGTAAATCCGTTTTTCCATTGTAAGTCTATGGGAAAATTGTTCGTGCTCTAAGGACTGTAACTGCAAAACCGAATGTCAGATTCAAGCCAAAGTCAAACTCATCTGAGGTTTAATGCTTATTCTCGTTTACTGAAAGTTTCAAAAAGATCAGATTAGAAATGGCTGAAAGGGCAGGTAATTCGAAAGCCTTTTGTCTCATGCGGCCCAAATTCAAACTAAACATAGACTGTAAGCTCCTGGTTATCTGGAAGTTTGATGAAGGTCAGGTTAGAAATAGCCAAGCAAAGTTGGAGACATCGTTTTCCCATTGTAAGTCTATGGGAAAATTTTTCACCCTCAAAGGGATGTAACTGGAAATCTGGGGGTCAGATTCAAGCCAAAATCGAACTCATTAGAGATTTTAACAAAAAGATCGGATCAAAAACGGTTGCGGAAAGCTGGATACACCATTTTTGGCTAATATTTATGCTCAAGGGCAAGTAACTTTGAAGTCATTTGACCTGCGTGGCCCAAATTCAAACTCAACATAGACTGTATGCCCCTCCTGGTTATCGGTCAGTTTGATGAAGATCTGATTTGAAATGGTCGAGGAAAGCTGGAGACATTTTCCTATTGTAAGTCTATGGGAAAATCTTTCACACTCAAGGAGATGTAACTGAAAAACCACTGGTCAGATTCAAGTCAACTTCGAACTCGCTTGAGATTTTATGCTTGTCCTCTTAACCAAAAGTTACAAAATGATCCAATCAAAAACGGCTGAGAAAAGCTGGAGACACCATTTTTCACTTACATTTATGCTCAAGGGCAGGTAACTCAGAAGCTGTTTGTCCCGTGCAGCCCAAATTTGAATTCAACATAGACTGTAAGCCCCTCCTGGTTATCTGCAAGTTTGATGAAGATCGGATCAGAAATGGCGGAGAAAAAGTGGAGACGTCGTTTTCCCCATTTTTTCACGCTCAAGGGGATGTAACTGAAAAATAAAACGCTCCTCAGATTCAAGCCAAATTTGAACTCGTCCAAGATTTTATCCTTGTTCTCGTTTGTGAAAAGTTACAAAAAGATCAGATCATAACGGCTGAGAAAAGCTGGAGACACCATTTTTCACTTACACTTATGCTCAAGGGCAGGGAACTCCAAAGCTGTTTGTCCCATGCATCCCAAAAATGAACTCGACGTAGAATGTAAGCCCCTCCTGGTTATCTGCAAGTTTGATGAAGATCGGATCAGAAAAGGCTGAGAAAAAGTGGAGACGTCGTTTTCATGGGAAAATTTTTCACGCTCAAGGGGATGTACCGGTAACTGGAAAACTGCTGGTCAGATTCAAACCAAATTCAAACTCGTCCGAGATTTTATGCTTGTCCTCGTTAATGAAAAGTTACAAAAAGATCAAATCATAAACGGCTCAGAAAAGCTGGAGACACCATTTTTCACTTATATTTATGCTCAAGGGCAGGTAACTCCAAAGCTGTTTGTCCTGTGCAGCCCAAATTTGAACTCAAAGTAGACTGTAAGCCCCTCCTGGTTATCTGCAAGTTTGATGAAGATCGGCTCAGAAATGGCCGAGAAAAAGTGGAGACGTCGTTTTCCCCATTGTAAGTCTATGGAACCTTTTTGTTTCCATGGCAACCACAGTTCTGATCAAAACTGGTCCAAAACCTAATGCAGTCAATCCCCCAACCCAGTGATGCTGCCGATAAAATTTGATTGGGATTGGCCAGCTAGTCACTTAGATATTCAAGTTCAAAGGTGTGGACGACGGACGGATGCTGGATGCCTACCTATAAGCTCACCTTGTGAGCCTTCGGCTCAGGTGAGCTAAAAAGATCAGACCATAAACGGCTGAGTAAAGCTGGAGACATCATTTTTCACTTATATTTATGCTTAAGGGCATGTAACTCCAAAGCTGTTTGTCCTGTGCAGCCTAAATTCGAACTCAACATAGACTGTAAGCCCCTCCTGATGAAGATCGAATCGGAATGGCTGAGAAAAAGTGGAGACTTCGTTTTCCCCATTTTAAGTCTATGGGAAAATTTTTCACGCTCAAGGGGATGTTACTGGAAAACAACTGGTCAGATTCAAACCAAATTCGAACTTGTCCGAGATTTCATGCTTGTCCTCGTTTATGAAAAGCTACAAAAAGATCAGGTCATAAACGGCTGAGAAAAGCAGGAGACACCATTTTTTTACTTATATTTATGCTCAAGGGCAGGTAACTTCAAAGCTGTTTGTCCCGTGCAGCCCAAATTCGAACTCGACGTAGACTGTAAGCCCCTCCTGGTTATCTACAAGTTTGATGAAGATCGGATCAGAAATGGCTGAGAAAAAGTGGAGACGTCATTTTCCCCATTATAAGTCTATGGGAAAATTTTTCACGCTCAAGGGGAAGTAACTGGAAAACCGCTGGTCAGATTCAAACCAAATTTGAACTCGTCCGAGATTTAATGCTTGTCCTCGTTTATGAAAAGTTACAAATCGATCAGATCATAAACGGCTGAGAAAAGCTGGAGACACCATTTTTCACTTATATTTATGCTCAAGGGCAGATAACTCCAAAGCTGTTTGTCCCGTGCAGCCCAAATTCGAACTGGACGTAGACTGTAAGCCCCTCCTGGTTATCTGCAAGTTTGATGAAGATCGGATAAGAAATGGCCGAGAAAAAGTGGAGACGTCATTTTCCCCATTATAAGTCTATGGAACCTTTTTGTTTCCATGGCAACCAGAATTCCAATCTGATCAGCCCAACAACATTATGGAGCCTTTCCCCCTACCTGATGATGCTTCTCTGATCTCATGAAATTTGATCAAGATTGGCCATGGGGTATTAGAGATATACTTATTTGAAATTGTTTACGGACGCACGCACGGACGCATGCACGACAGACAAAATGTGATCACAAAAGCTCACCTTGTCACTACCTGATGGGTGAGCTAAAAACACAACCTGACACACCTCAATTTTGAAATGGACTCCTGCTGTATATAAGGAGGAAGATTCCATTTGGTACGAAAAGGGTTAACCCTTGTTCTGCTGAGCCCGGATATGCCTTTTCTTTGAAACAATGTAGATCCAGATCAGATGGCTTCTGAAGAAGCCATCTGATCAAGATCTACATTGTTTGTCATTCAGATTGTGAATTTGTTGTAATAATTTGCTACAGGTAATCTGATTGGTTGATAATCGGTAGAAGGTGTGACATATATGAATATTCAGCAGGAGAAGGGTTAAAAAAGGTTCTTGTGAAAATCGCCTCACACAGAAACAGATATGGTAGTATCTGATGATAACTGCAGCACACCTTTCCTCATTTCTCTATACAAACCTATTTGTGGGTATTCATTAAAACCACCCTGGCAAGGCGGGTCTAATGACTACTCACATTATGTTGTTGTTTTTTTGGAAAACTGACAAAAATTATCACTCAGGGTATCACAAAATACACAGCATCTGATCAGGGCCTATACTGCTTGCAACAGTTCAGCCATTTAAAAACAAGAGGGCCCAATGGCCCTATATCGCTCACCTGTGTACCAGAAAATCATTAGTGTAGGAGACCACTTGACATTGCTACATACTAAATATCTAAGCTCAGGCAAAGCGGTGTCCAGGCTTATAAACCCTACTGGTTTCATTGGGCAACAGGGCTCGAGATGTAATTTCATCTCAATGTCTGGTAAAAGTCCCACAAAATTGGAAGAGACATCTCCAAAATGACCTATACATACAGGGCTTTAGATAAAAAAAATTTCCAATGAGTACAGTACTCGTCATTTTTTAAAAAAAGGAGTAACGAGAAATGTTTAAAGAGCACTGACAAATAAACCAAAAAACTTTATTTTGCAGCCTCGACACAATGTTTTTATTAACTGATTTGTGGCCAGGTGTACTGTTTGTTCACTTGTTGATACACATATTCAATATCTGTGTCTATTAGAAAACAAGCAGTGGGCCTGGCCACAAGTCAGTCAAAACAGTGTCATATCAAAATCTCTTCTGAGCAGTTTGTTGACAGAGAAATCTAGCTTTTGGGGTTCAGTTCTCTTAGAGGATAGAAGGACCTTAATGGCTGATTATTGTGGCCAAAGAGTTTTGGGGGTGAAATAAAAGAAATTAGAATATGAGTTTCACTTTATTGTCAAAGATATGGAGTGAAACTCATATACTTTAAACTTTTATTCCTTTTCCAAACCATATTCTCAATTTCATCATATACTGTTCATGGATATTTATTTTCTTCCACCCTTCGATCGTAGGACCCACTGTGTTTCCTTACAGGCAATGTTACAATCAGAATCAGTTACTGGGTCAAAAATATGTCAGGACCTTTTTCACAACAAGTGTGGCAGAGACAGGCTCCTGATCATATAACTTTTGGATTGTCTCGGAATTATTTTCAGCCCTTTTTGTAGGCAGTTTTGGAGGTCGTCCTCGTCTCATGTTTTGTCAATATTCACGCTACTTTCGGTTTAGAACGGGTTGTAACGATTGTAATCGAGGTGGTGTACGCCGTTTTTTGGAGTCGCAGCAACAAGGAAAAGGTTTCGGCCGTTTACAGATCGGCTAATGCTACAATATTTGGTGCGGTTCAATCATTTACCGAAACAAAGGGACCCTACTCAACTCATTCGGATTCCTCTACTGTTTTCTTTGACTTTGTAAACAACGGGCGGAAAAAAACAAAATACGCTCTCGAAAAATATTAAATGCGTAATGCTTATTTTTTTTTCGTACCTGATACGCACCAGATTTGAAAAAAAGGAGTATCCTCCCAAATAGTTTCGTAATTTACGCGGGATGTAAAACCACAAATCAAACAAAATCTGTGCCTTATGGTTTTGGAGAAAAATGATACTTTAGTTTTTTTCGAGTTTAAGTCTATAGGATCTAATGAGCCCTGGGGCTGGACCAATTTTGACCCAAAGGGCATGGTTGGCAGGATTTATGTAGGTGACCATTTTGTGTTGCTATATATACTAAATATCTAAGGTCTGTACTTCATGGTTTCAAAGAAGATGTTTGAAGCCTTTTCCATTATAAGTTTGTTGGAGTTTAGGGGCCACAGGATTTGGACCCCAGGGGCATGATTGGCAGGATTCATGTAGGCGACCACTCGACATTGCTACATGCTAAATACCTAAGCTCTGGTTTCAGAGAAGAAGATTTTTGAAGATTTTCTCCCCATTTTAAGTTTGTTTTTTTTTTCATTATAAGGACCCTGTGGTTTCAGAGAAGAAGATTTTTGAAGTTTCTCCAATTTTAAGTCTATGGAAGCTAAAGAGCCCTGGGGTGGGGCCCATTTGGATCCCAGAGGCATAACTGGCAGGATTTATGTAGGTAGCCACTTGATGTTGCTACATACTAAAAATCTAAGCTCTGGGCCTTATGGTTTCATAGAAGAAGATCTTTTAAGTTTTTTTTCAATTATAAGTCTATTGGAGGTGATGAGCTGGGGCGAGGCCAATTTAGACCCCAGGGGCAGGGTTAGCTGGATTTATGTAGCTGGCTATTTTATGTTGCTAGATACTAAATATCTAAGTTCTGTGCTTCACATTTTCTGAGAAGAACATTTTTGAAGCTTTTTACCATTATGAGTCTATGGGAGCTAAGGGGCCCCGGGCGTGGCCCATTTTGACCCAAGGGGCATGATTAGCAGGAAATATGAAGGTGACCACTTGGCGTTGCTACATGCTAAATATCTAAGCTCTGGGCGCTGTGGTTTCAGAGAAGAAGATTTTTGAAGTCTTTTTTCCATTATGAGTCTATGGGAGCTAAGGGGGTCCCAGGGTGTGGCCCATTTGGACCCCAGGGGCATGATTGGCAGGATTTTTGTAGGTGACCACTTGCCATTGCTACATGCTAAATATCTAAGGTCTGGGCCCTGTGGTTTCAGAGAAGAAGATTTTTTAAGCTTTTTTTCCATTATGAGTCTATAGGAGCTAAGTGGCCCCGTGGCGTGGCCCTTTTGGATCCCAGTGGCATGATTGGCAGGAATTATGTAGGTGACCACTTGCGATTGCTATGTGCATAATATCTAAGCTCTGGGCGCTGTGGTTTCAGAGAAGAAGATTTTTTAAGCTTTTTTCCATTATGAGTCTATGGGAGCAAAGGGGCCGCGGGGCGTGGCCCATTTGGACCCCAGGGGCATGATTGGCAGGAATTATGTAGGTGACCACTTGCTGTTGCTACATGCTAAATATTTAAACTGTGGGCCCTTTGGTTTCAGAGAAGAATATTTTTGAAGTTTTTTTTCCATTTTGAGTCTATGGGAGCTAAGGGGCCCCAGGGCCTGGCCCATTTGGGCCCTAGGGGCATGATTGGCAGGATTTATTTAGGTGACCACTTGCCTTTGCTACATGTCAAATACCTGAGGTCTGGGCCCTGTGGTTTCAGAGAAGAAGATTTTTGAAGCTTTTTTCCATTATGAGTCTATAGGAGCCAAAGGGCCCCGGGGCGTGGCCCATTTGGACCCCAGGGGCATGATTGGCAGGAATTATGTAGGTGACCACTTGCTGTTGCTACATGCTAAACATCTAAGCTCTGGGCCTTGTGGTTTCCGAGTAGAAGTTTTTGAAGCTTTTTGTTCCATTGGGAGTCTGTGGGACCGAAGGGGCCCCGGGGCGTCGCCCATTTGGAACCCAGGGGCATGATTGGCAGGAATTATGTAGGTGACCACTGGCGGTTGCTACATGCTAAATATCTAAGCTCTGGGCCCTGTGGTTTCAGAGAAGAAGATTTTCGAAGTTTTTTTTTCCATTATGAGTCTATGGGAGCTAAGGGGCCCTGGGTTGTGACCAATTTGGACCCCAGGGGCATGATTGGCAGGAATTATGTAGGTTACCACTTGCCGTTGCTACATGCAAAATATCTCACCTCGGGCCCTGTGGTTTCAGAGAAGATGATTTTTGAAGCTTTTTTACCATTATTAGTCTATAGGAGCTAAAGGGTTCCGGGGCGTGGCCCTTTTGGGTACCAGGGGCATGATTGGCAGGAATTATGTAGGTGACAACTTGCCGTTGCTACATGCTAAATATCTAAGCTCTGGGCCTTGTGGTTTCCGAGTAGAAGATTTTTGAAGCTTTTTGTTCCATTGAGTCTATGGGAGCGAAGGGGCCCCGGGGTGTCCCCCATTTGGAACCCAGGGGCATGATTGGCAGGAATTATGTAGGTGACCACTTGCCATTGCTACATGCTAAATATCTAAGCTCTGGACCCTGTGGTTTCAGAGGAGAAGATTTTTGAAGCTTTTTTACCATTATGAGTCTATTGGAGCGAAGGGGCCCCGGGGTGTGGCCAATTTGGAACCAAGGGGCATGATTGGCAGGAATTATGTAGGTGACCACTTACATTTCTTCATGCCAAATATCTCAGCTCTGGGCCCTGTGGATTTTTGAAGCTTTTTTCCATTATGAGTCTATAGGAGCTAAAGGGCCCCGGGGCGTGGCTCGTTTGGACCCCAGGGGCATGATTGGCAGGAATTATGTAGGTGACCACTTGCCATTGCTACATGCTAAATATCTAAGCTCTGGGCCCTGTGGTTTCTGAGAAGAAGATTTTTGAAGCTTTTTGTTCCATTATGAGTCTATGGGAGCGAAGGGGCCCCGGGGCGTGGCCAATTTGGACCCTAGGGGCATGATTGGCAGGAATTATGTAGGTGACCACTGGCGGTTGCTACATGCTAAATATCTAAGCTCTGGGCCCTGTGGTTTCAGAGAACAAGATTTTTGAAGTTTTTTTTTCCATTATGAGTCTATGGGAGCTAAGGGGCCCCTGGGTGTGGCCAATTTGGACCCCAGGGGCATGATTGGCAGGAATTATGTAGGTTACCACTTGCCGTTGCTACATGCCAAATATCTCAGCTCGAGGCCCTGTAGTTTCAGAGAAGAAGATTTTTGAAGGTTTTTTTTCCATTATGTGTCTTAAGGAGCTAAAGGGCCCCGGGGCGTGGCCCGTTTGGACACCAGGGGCATGATTGGCAGGAATTATGAAGGTGACCACTTGCCGTTGCTACATGCCAAATATCTCAGCTCTGGGCCCTGTGGTTTCAGAGAAGAAGATTTTTGAAGCTTTTTTCCATTATGAGTCTATAGGAGCTAAAGGGCACCGGGGCGTGGCCTGTTTGGACCCCAGGGGCATGATTGGCAGGAATTATGTAGGTGACCACTTGCCGTTGCTACATGCTAAATATCTAAGCTCTGGGCCTTGTGGTTTCCGAGGAGAAGATTTTTGAAGCTTTTTGTTCCATTATGAGTCTATAGGAGCGAAGGGGCCCCGGGGCATCCCCCATTTGGAACCCAGGGGCATGATTGGCAGGAATTATGTAGGTGACCACTGGCCATTGCTACATGCTAAATATCTAAGCTCTGGGCCTTGTGGTTTCCTAGAAGAAGATTTTTGAAGCTTTTTGTTCCATTATGAGTCTATGGGAGTGAAGGGGCCCTGGGGCGTGGCCAATTTGGACCCTAGGGGCATGATTGGCAGGAATTATGTAGGTGACCACTGGCCATTGCTACATGCTAAATATCTAAGCTCTGGGCCCTGTGGTTTCAGAAAAGAAGATTTTTGAACCTTTTTTTTTCCATTATGAGTCTATGGGAGCTTAGGGGCCCCGGGGTGTGGCCAATTTGGGCCCCAGGGGCATGATTGGCAGGAATTATGTAGGTGACCACTTGCTGTTGCTACATGTCAAATACCTTAGCTCTGGGCCCTGTGGTTTCATAGAAGAAGATTTTTGAAGCTTTTTTTTCCATTAGGTGTCTATGGGAGATTAGGGGCCCCAGGGCGGGGCCCATTTGGACCCCAGGGGCATGATTGGCAGGAATTTTGTAGGTGACCACTTGCCGTTGCTACATGCTAAATATCTAAGCTCTGGGCCCTTGGTTTCAGAGAAGAAGATTTTTGAAGCTTTTTTTTTCCATTATGAGTCTATGGGAGAGAAGGGGCCCCGGGGCGTGGCCCATTTGAAACCCAGGGGCATGATTGGCAGCAATTATGTAGGTGACCGCTGGCCGTTGCTACATGCTAAATATCTAAGCTCTCGGCCCTGTGGTTTCAGAGAAGAAGATTTTTTAAATTTTTCCCATTATAAGTCTATGGGAGCTATATGTTGCCATGGCAACCAGAGTTCCTATCTGATCAGCCCAAAAACCTTATGCAGCCTGTCCCCCTACCTGATGATGCTTCACATGAAATTTGATCAAGATTGGCCATGTGGTTTTAGAGATATACTTATTTGAAATTGTTTACGGACGCACGCACGCACGCACGACGGACAAAAAGTGATCACAAAAGCTCACCTTGTCACTACGTGACAGGTGAGCTAAAAAAATGGAAAACACAAACTGACAAATTTTGAACTGAACTTGTGCTAGATATAAGATGGAGTGTTTGAGTTTTACGTCTCACCAACAGCTATGGTCATACAGAGATGGGACCTGGGTTTAAAGACTCTTCCGAAAGTCTGGAGAAGCCCAGAATCAATCCTACGAGCCCTAGCTTACAAGGCGAGTAGCATAGCCACTACACCACAGAAGCTTCTAGATATAAGATGGAAGATTTTAGTTAGAAATGGTTAATGGGATGTGGGCTTCCTGAATGTTTTATTCACAGAAAAAATCAGCCTCCCACCAAAACAAGTCATATATTGACTGAAGCTATTCCCTTTATAGACAAACAATAAACAAGCAATATTATCGATGTTTACACAAAATATTAACAATTCAACACAGCAGGTAGCCCTAGGCGCTTATACTAAATAGTTTACCAATAAAATGCCAATCACGACGACAATTGTCGTCGGCTTTGTCGTCTGCCAGTTACTTTAAAAGCCGTTTTGCAAACAGTGTGGACCCAGATCAGACTGCTCCTCTAGGAGCAGTCTGATCTGGGACCACACTGTTTGCCTGTATGCAAAAATATTCTTAAAAAGTTTGCAAAAAAATCAGCAGACGGCATAAGCAGACAACCTTTTTCAGATATAGTTTTTCTTGGCCTTCTTAGGGCTAAACTGTGTCAAAAGAAAATCGATGTTCATATCCGGCAGCCAGCATAGGCTCAGATCAGCCTGCCCATGTGCGCAGTCTAATCAGATCAGAACCTTCACATTCCACGAAAGACCTCTGTGGATAATGATGCTTCAATGAGGTCTCAAGATATGCTCAAAATTCCGAAAACCTATGGTCATGCTCAGCGAACCCTGAAAATAGTTTTATCGAGACGTGACTCACGTAATTATGGTAATGATTTCACTATTTGTAAATGAGATAACCTGAAATAAATCAAAATCATCTGTCGCAAACCCAGAACAAAATCAATACATACCGTATCCGTCAATTCCCTTTATACCGACATTCAATATAACAAACATGCAATATGATGGCCGAAGCGTTACAACGCCTATCCTTTCAACTCATACAGTCAATTCCCTTTATACCGACATTAATCCGAGAAAAAATACATCTGAAAATGCTGTCTGCTTATGTCATCTGTTGAATTGTTTTGCAAACTTTTTAAAAATATTTTTTTACACAGGCAAACAGTGTGGACCCAGGTCAGACTGCTCCTCACTGTTTGTAAAAAAAATATTTTTAAGTTAACCGGCAGACAGCAAAGCAGACCACAAAGTCGTGATGTCATGATTGGCATTTTATAGGTTAAATAAAACAAACATTCAATATGACGACCAAACTGTTATAACATCATTCTCTATTGAACAAATCCTTTGCTCAAGATGCGAGTTTCAATGGAACAAATCCTTTGCTCAGATGCAACAGTTTCAATGGAACAAATCCTTTGCTCAAGATAAGAAAATTCCTATGGAACAAATCCTTTGCTCATGATAAGACAATTTCTATGGAACAAATCCTTTGCTCAAGATGCGACAGTTTCAATGGAACAAATCCTTTGCTCAAGATAAGACAATTTCTATGGAACAAATCCTTTGCTCAAGATGCGACAGTTTCAATGGAACAAATCCTTTGCTCAAGATAAGACAATTTCTATGGAACAAATCCTTTGCTCAAGATGCGACAGTTTCAATGGAACAAATCCTTTGCTCAAGATAAGACAATTTCTATGGAACAAATCCTTTGCTCAAGATGAGACAGTTTCAATGGAACAAATCCTTTGCTCAAGATAAGCGGAACTGATGGATATATTCAAGAATATTATACTTCATAGTCCAAGAAACAAGTGTTACAGATATTTGTTAGAAATTGAATGCCTTAGTTATTTTTTTTTTTTTACTTTTTTCTCGACACTTTTCAACCTTATTGGGTAATTTCATTTTATATTGGGTATTTCAAAATTTGTTTTTAAACTGAATTGGGCATTTACAAAAATTGAGCTAGAGCTATGCACTAAATGTCATTTGATGTGTCAATGGTAATATTTCAGGGCGATTGATTAAGAAGTTAAATCCTCTGCAGGAGTTTGAATTTGTCAAACTATTAAAAACTACAACTGAAAAACATGTAGGTTAACCTGAATTATTATTTAAAATAATTTGACATAAATTCAAACTCCTTTGATCAAACATGGACACCAAAGTAAATGGCCATTAAAGCATTTACATACAAAACACAATCAGCCTGTGCCAACTTTACTGAGTTATTGTCAGGAATAACAAGCACGAACATGTCCCCGGGCATGGTCATTTTTTTTTCAAAGTTTGTCACAGTTCAAGGTCAAGGTCAAAGGTCAAGATTTTTGTTTGAGTGGGAAGCCCTTGACACAAGGAACCTACATGCCAAATATTAAGGCTCTGTTAAAAAGTTATGAACAATAATATTTTTTCTTTTAAGTAGGTCATAGGTCAAGGTCACATGTCAAAAAATTTAAATGTTTGGACGAATGTAAAGCTCTTATCACAGGGAACCAACATGCCAAATTTAAGGGTCTATCTTAAACGGATAAAAAGTTATGAACAACAATATTTTTTTCTTTTAAGTAGGTCATAGGTCAAAAAATTTTGCATGAATGTAAGGCTCTTGACACAAGGAACCGATACGTCAAATATGAAGGCTCTTACCTTAATTGGTTCAAAAGTTACGAACAATTTTATTTTTTCTTTTAAGTTAGTCAAAGGTCCAGGTCACGGCCAAAATCTTTTGCATGAATGTAAAGCTCTTATCACAGGGAACCTACATGCCAAATATGAAGGCTCTATCCCCAATGGTTTGAAAGTTATGACCAAAATGTTAATTTAAGTAGGTTAGAGGTCAAGGTCACAGGTCAAAAATTTTTGCATGAATGTAAAGCTCTTGTCACAAGGAACCTACATGCCAAATATGAAGGCTCTATCTCAAACATTTTAAAAGTTATGACCAATGTTAACTTTTTCTTTTAAGTAGGTCAAAGGTCAAGGTCACAGATCTAATTTTTTGTGTGAATGTAAAGCTCTTCTCACAAGGAACCTACATGCAAAATATGAAGGCTCTATCTCAATTGGTTCAAAAGTTATGACCAAAATGTTAGTTTATTTAAAGTAGGGCAAAGGTCAAGGTAAAAGGTCAAAATTATTTGCATGAATGTAAAGCTTTTGTCACAAGGAACATACATGCCAAATATGAAGGCTGTATCTCAAGCTGTTCAAAAGTTATGACCAATGTTATATTTTTCATTTAAGTAGGTCAAAGGTCAAGGTCAAATTTTTTTGCATGAATGTGAAGCATTTGTTACCAGGAACTTACACGCCAAATATGAATGCTCCATCTCAAACGGTTCAAAAGTTATGACCAACGTTAAAGTTGTCCAGGTACAAACCAACAAATAAACTAACAAACTGACAGGGCAAAAACAATATGTCCCCGCTATCGCTACCGGGGACATAAAAAACCACATGTGCTCAATTTTCCTCCACTTGTGGGTAACTTCAGCAAATAAACAAGGTCTCATCGGTCTGTATAAAGAAAGTTGGTGAAGAACTTTAAATTCATCGTCATGCCGGTATTTCGGACATCAAACTGCACAAAAACACACACAAATGAAGCATTATCTATCACAGAAATGATGGAAAATCAGACAGTCAAATGGTATATTGTCAACATAAATCCACATATTTCTCAAGATATCGAACAATAATAAATTTTTAGGTCACTTAAGAAATTGAGCGAAATCTACTTTCTGGTGTCGGGCAAGGGCCATAAAATTGACGCAAAAAGCTGTGTAACAATCACAAACTAGAGGTTGTCAATATCAATTCAAATAAAAAAAATTAGACCAACATCAATCATTTCTTTCTCACGATATTGAGTGGAAACAAATTTTCAACATCATTCAAGGGCCATACCTCTGCTAAACAACTGACACAAAAATACCATGAAACAATTCACATACCGTATTTTGCAGTGTATAACACGCACTCGTGTATAATACGCACCCGATTTTCAGCGTCTAATCGGCGGGAAAAATAAGTTCGTATATATAACACGCTTCAGTTTTACCTAGATGCGCCACAGGTAAAAGTTGGTTCCCTGTTCCAGACTTAAACGAATTCGGTGTATGGCAATGTGACATTACAAGTGTAAATGTGTTTTGTTTATTTTTTCTTGGTGGGAATAAAAGACAAATTATCGTAAGTTTTTCCCCAATCTCGTCGCCAAAAGACATAATTGAATGTGACAAGGGTCTTTTCTAAGGGTACTGTTCTCTCTATCTTGGGAAAAAAATAATGACAAAATAGTTTTATTTGACAAAAAATAATTTCCAAGACCCAGAGCGTTAAAATAAGTCTTTGTTATGACACCCCCTTGGGGATTACAAAATGTGTGTATATTGGGCTGTTTTCTCGAGTTTTGAGTCGCTGGACACGTCCAATAATTAGCCCCTTCTCAACTGCAGTATTCTAAATCCGTTTGTTGTGAAATTCACACCTCAGTGCAATAAACACCAATCACTGTTGTCATACTGCTACGCTTCATTTAATTATATACAAAGAGGCAAATGGAATAATTTTATACTGAAGTGACTCTTCTAATTTACAAGCAGTCGTATTGTTTAGAATAATTTACTACAATTCACATTTAGGACTGTCTGCTCAGAGCTGCCTGTGCAGTCGCACAGTCTGATCAGTTCCTTGTGCGCTGTAACGATAGCCAATGCCCCTTCGTGCAAGAAGAGAAAGGTCTCCAAGATTCATGTGTGCCCTGCAAAGACCGTCTGCTCAGAGCAGCCTGCGCATTCGCGCAGTCTTATCAAAGTTCGTTGTGCTCCTTTGTGCAGCAAGTGAAATCTCTACAAAATACATGTGCGTCCTGAAAGACCATTTGCTCCGAGCAGCCTGCGCATTCGCGCACCCTATCAAATTTCGTTGTGCTCCTTCGTGCAGCAAGAGAAATCTATTCAATTTACATGTGCGCCCTCCACAGTCCGTCTGCTCAGGGCAGCGCAGTGCATTTGTGCAGTCTTATCAAACTTTGCTGAACGCATTGCTCTTTCGTCCTGGAAGAGAATTCTTTATAAATTTCATGTGTGCCCAGCAATGACCATTCGCTCAGAGCAGCCTGCGCATTCGCGCAGTCTTATCAGTGTTCAATGTGCAACCTAAGGAAAGCTAAAAAATCTCTGGTCAGACTATATGGGTGCATAGGCTGGTCTGATTCTTCGTGGGGACGCACATGTTAAATTGTAGGAAATTAATGCCCCGGCTCAAATTAAAGTTACGCATAGTTGCTTCTCATACTTAGCTGTCAATCAAATATACATGTATATATAGATTCAGGTTTTTCTTTCATTCATTATTACGTTAATAAAGTCAAATTTCTGAAACAAAAATAAGTAATTACAGTTTCCAGGTAAGAAAATATATTCAGGGGCTTGCTTGGTATCCAAAACTATCTGTTTATCGTTGAAGTCGGTCTAACAAGAATTTTTTATAGTAAAGTCGTGATTGTCATTAGATTTCGCGACCGCAAAACTTCGACAGCGCTTCGAAAAATGTTGGAAGTTTTGTGTTCTGTTACATTACAAGCACCCAGTTTTGATTTCATATTTCTGAGAGAAAAAAGTGCGTATTATACACGTCGAAATACGGTACCAAATTTGATGAAAATCCATCAATTCTTTCTCAAGATATTGAGCTGAAACAAATTTCTGACTTCGTTCAAGGACCATAACGCAAAATGCTGTGTAACAATCCTAAGGTAGATCTTGTTCACATAAATTCACATATTACATGCATCGTCTTAACCTAATGTATAATTGTACCAAGTCCCATCAAAATATCTCAAAGGGCATTGGAGTTATGGCGCTCACAAGGTTACATTGTCAGGGGAGATAACTAAAATTATGGTACCAGAGTTCTGGTTCTTGCTCATGACAACTTCTTAACCTCATTATACAACTGTACAAAGTCCCATCAATATACCTCAAAGGTTGGAGTTATTGTGACCATAGCAGCCAGACTTGTGGTTCTTGCTCATGACAGCCAAACCTTCTTCACCTCATGTACAACTTTACCAAATACCATCCATGACCCATCTGGGCTTGAAGAAATAGATAGGCTGCTTGATGCTTCCACACAGAGCTAAATCCAATGCGCCACAAGATTACTGGTAATCTGCTTAGAGGATCTAAGCTTGCCCAGGGGTGAGAGTTGGACCGTCCATGCTTATAAACCATATTGGTTTCATTGGGCGACAGGGCTTGAGATGTCATTTCATCTCAATGTCGGGTAAAAGTCCAACAAAATTGGAAGCAACGTCTCCAAAATGACCTATAGTGTAGACGGGGACGTTCAACCTCAAATCAAACAAAATACCATCCAAGGTTAAACTGTCGGGGGAGATAACTAAAATACCATGACACCCAGAGTTACAGGTACAGTTCTTGCTCATGACACACCTTCTTAACCTTGTGTGCAATTGTACCAAGTCCCATCAATATATCTCAAAGGGTATTGGAGTTATTGTGATCACAAGGTTATATTGTCAGGAATACCATGGTATTCAGAGTTGTGGTTCTTGCTCATGATACGCCTTCTTGACCTCATGTACAAACTACACCAAGTACAAGTACCATGGGATTGGGTATGTCTATGGATAGACAGATGGATGGACGGATGCCAGGCTGATCTCTATATACCCGAACCTATTTGGTTCGGGGATAAAAATGGAATAACAGAATTAATAATTATAATAACAACAATAACTAGAACTGTCAGAGGATCTGACTATAGCCCCGCTATAGCCCTGTCAGAGGAGAAAGACTCATGAATTAAAGGTAAAGACTTGTGAGAGGGTTAAATCCCTAACAAGGTACCTACGCCTTATAGACTTTTCGCGTTATTAGATCTGAAAAACAGTCAAAGTTAAAAAATAGGTTTTGGATAATGAAAAAAGCACATGCACATCTTCAGACCATTATGAAAACACCTGTTAAATTTCAAAAGGATTGACTAGAACTGTAAGAGGAGTTGCGATCACAAGGTAGCAACTCCCTATACATTTTAACATTAGTAGATCTCAAAAATTGTCTCAGTTAAAAAAGGTGAAATAAGTGAAAAAAATTATTAAAGGATAATGAAAAAAGAATATGCACATCTTCAGACCTATATGAAAACACCTGTAAAGTTTCAAAAGGATTGACCTAGAACTGTAAGAGGAGTTGCGGTAACAAGGTAGCTACTCCCTATACATTTTAACATTAGTAGATCTCAAAAATTGTCTAAGTTAAAAAAGGTGAAATAAGTGAAAAAAAATATTTAAGGATAATGAAAAAAGAATATGCACATCTTCAGACCTATATGAAAACACCTGTAAAGTTTCAAAAGGATTGACCTAGAACTGTAAGAGGAGTTGTGGTCACAAGGTAGCTACTCCCTATACATTATAACATTAGTAGATCTCAAAAATTGTCTAAGTTAAAAAAGGTGAAATAAGTGAAAAAAATTATTTAAGGATAATGAAAAAAGAATATGCATATCTTCAGACCTATATGAAAACACCTGTAAAGTTTCAAAAGGATTGACCTAGAACTGTAAGAGGAGTTGCGGTAACAAGGTAGCTACTCCCTATATATTTTAACATTAGTAGATCTCAAAAATAGTCTAAGTTAAAAAAGGTGAAATAAGTGAAAAAAATTATTTAAGGATAATGAAAAAAGAATATGCACATCTTCAGACCTATATGAAAACACCTGTAAAGTTTCAAAAGGATTGACCTAGAACTGTAAGAGGAGTTGCGGTAACAAGGTACCCACTATCAAATATTAGACAGACAGACAGACAGACAGATGGAATTCCGGACAAATTACAGACGGAATTCCGGACAAGCCAAATCCAATATAGCCCCCACTTTTTCAAAGCGGGGCTATAATAATAGACAGGTCATGGATTCTTTTCAAGGCACACTCCAAAATTCCTTGCAAAAATGCGAGAGTGGGGCAATGATTCAGGCTAGGCACAATTCTGGTACAAGGCATATATTTGTAAACATGAGTTACTTGCCTCAACAATGTCTCCACTGCTCTTAAACATAATCCTGCTGAATAAACTAGAACTGTCAGAGGATCTGACTATAGCCCCGCTATAGCCCTGTCAGAGGAGAAAGACTCATGAATTAAAGGTAAAGACTTGTGAGAGGGTTAAATCCCTAACAAGGTACCTACGCCTTGTCTAAGTTAAAAAATAAGTTTTGGATAATGAAAAAACACATGCACATCTTCAGACCTATATGAAAACACCTGTTAAGTTTCAAAAGGATTGACCTAGAACTGTAAGTGGAGTTGCGATCACAAGGTAGCTACTCCCTATACATTTTAACATTAGTAGATCTCAAAAAATTGTCTACTCCCTATACATTTTAACATTAGTAGATCTCAAAAAATTGTCTAAGTTAAAAAAGGTGAAGAAAATTATTTAAGGATAATGAAAAAAGAATATGCACATCTTCAGACCTATATGAAAACACCTATAAAGTTTCAAAAGGATTGACCTAGAACTGTAAGAGGAGTTGCGGTAACAAGGTAGCTACTCCCTATACATTTTAACATTAGTAGATCTCAAAAATTGTCTAAGTTAAAAAAGGTGAAATAAGTGAAAAAAATTATTTAAGGATAATGGAAAAAGAATATGCATATCTTCAGACCTATATGAAAACACCTGTAAAGTTTCAAAAGGATTGACCTAGAACTGTAAGAGGAGTTGCGGTAACAAGGTAGCTACTCCCTATACATTTTAACATTAGTAGATCTCAAAAATTGTCTAAGTTAAAAAAGGTGAAATAAGTGAAAAAATTATTTAAGGATAATGAAAAAAGAATATGCACATCTTCAGACCTATATGAAAACACCTGTAAAGTTTCAAAAGGATTGACCTAGAACTGTAAGAGGAGTTGCGGTAACAAGGTAGCTACTCCCTATACATTTTAACATTAGTAAATCTCAAAAATTGTCTAAGTTAAAAAAGGTGAAATAAGTGAAAAAATTATTTAAGGATCATATGCACATCTTCAGACCTATATGAAAACACCTGTAAAGTTTCAAAAGGATTGACCTAGAACTGTAAGAGGAGTTGCGATAACAAGGTAGCTACTCCCTATACATTTTAACATTAGTAGATCTCAAAAATTGTCTAAGTTAAAAAAGGTGAAATAAGTGAAAAAAATTATTTAAGGATAATGAAAAAAGAATATGCACATCTTCAGACCTATATGAAAACACCTGTAAAGTTTCAAAAGGATTGACCTAGAACTGTAAGAGGAGTTGCGGTAACAAGGTACCCACTATCAAATATTACAGACAGACGGAATTCCGGACAAGATTACAGACAGACAGACAGACAGACAGACGGAATTCCGGACAAGGCAAATCCAATATAGCCTCCACTTTTTCAAAGCGGGGCTATAATTAATTTTGCCACACCCATTTCTGAATATCCACCAATCAAATTACCAAATATTATGTTTTTGTTCTATTCGCAAACTTCATGACAGTGTAGATCCTAATCAGATTGAGAAGCCATCTGATCTGGATCTACACTGTTCGCAGAGACGGGGGTGGGAAAAGGGTTAACCCTTATCCTGCTGTTCACGACAAACCCTACCTTTGCAAACAGGTCAGATCCAGATCAGATGGCTTCTGAAGAAGCAATTCGATCAGCATCTATTTGTTTGACATTCAGTTTGTGAATTTGCAGGAATAAATTACATCAAGTAATCTGATTGGTTCAAAGTCCAAAATGGGTGTGGCTTACTTCATTATTCAGGGGGGATAAGTGTTAAACACCATGGCTATATGTGGAGAAATGTCATATTTCAAATTAATCACTCACCGAGTGGTAACAGAGCTGACTTTTATTCTGACAGTTTCATTGCATAGCTAACACTCTCTACACAAACAAAACAACAATTTATAGGTAGGACACCTCTTCAGTAAATTATGAAGTACAGTCGAACTTAAATGGCTCAAACAAGGGTAGTTTGAGCCACTGGGGGCATAACAAGATACTTTTCAGGGTTCGACATTAACCGTTTTAGTACCAAATGGAATCTTCCTCCTCATATATGGCAGGAGTCTATATCAAAATTTAGGGGTGTCAGTTTGTGTTTTCTGCAAAATTGTTTTGGAAAATGGCTGAACTTTTTGCAACAGTGTAGGCCCTGATCAGATGGCGCGCTCTGCGACATCTGATCTGGGCCTGCACTGTTTGCCAGGGTACCTGTTTTGGGGTTTCCGGTGCTAAATGTGTTAACCCAAGATCGATGGACATTGTCTAGTGACAAGCTGGTCAGGTCTAGTAAGGTCAGCACCTGACTCATGGTCCGAATGCTCTAGTTAAAGATCTGCCACCACAGTTATCCTAAATTCTATGTTTCAAACTCATTTACCATAAAATGGCCTGCTGTAAATCAATAATAGCAATAGGTCTAATTATGCAGTGTAGACCCAGATCAGACTACTCCTGATGGAGCAGTCTGATCAAGGTGTACACTATTTGCCATTCCATCTGCACTTTTTGAACCCCTTGCTGGATCACGAAACAAATTTGTTAAAATTAAAAAGCAAGTCCTCAAGATTAACCCTTCTCTTGCTGAATATTCAGTTTAGCCACACCCATTTCTGACTTTGAACCAATCAGATTACTTGATGCAATTTATTCGTACAAATTCATAAACTGAATGTCAAACAGTGCAGGGTTTTCATTAAGAGGCGGCAGGAGGCCAAAATGACTGCCTCAATTGATTTTCTGGTCGCCTCAAATGTAACTTTTGTTAATTAAACTCATATGAAATAGTAGAATTTGGCCGCCTCAAACTGGTGACTGGCCACTTAAAAAAAATTTTAGTGAAAACCCTGTGACAGTGTAGATCCTGATCAGATGGCTGCTTCAGAAGCCATCTCATCTGGATCTACACTGTTTGCAAAGATAGGGGTTGTCCTGAACAGCAGGATAAGAGTGAGGGTTGGCAAATCGGAGCTGAAATGATACTCAATTATCATTCCTATCATTGCAATCAATAACTGATTAGTAATCACTGAAGATTTGGTCATAATTTTACCTGTCTGGCTTTCTGTCTGAGCATGACTCCTACCATATGCTATACTTTGCCATATATGTATTTGAACAGACAGACCTGAACAAACAGTGTAGACCGAGATGAGACGCCGCAGAATGCAGCGTCTCATCTGGGTCTGCACTGTGTGCCACTCATACAGCTATTTTAAGCACAGCTTTGCGTAGTAAATTGTACTTATCAAATAATTGATTGCAAGCAAATCAGTAATGATAATCATTTTTGTGGAATTTATCGATTGAATAATCGATTGTCTGATTTATCGTGTCAGCCTTACTCAAGATGTCAGAATTTTTATTATTTTTAATTTTTCATCATTCCTTCGGTCCAGTTGAACTTAGATCAGGTCTTGTACATCCCAAGGGTTACAGGACCACCTTGTCCATTTATTTCAAAAGTTAACGTTGAACCCTGGTTTTGGACAGTTTTCAGTGATCTAATATTTATGAGTCACTGGAGTATACTGTGTGTACTCATTAGAATCTCCTCATTGAGACGATTCTAATGAGTACACACAGCATACATTTGCAAGATAAAAGACTGAAATCTCCTAAGCTATCCCCCACTGTTTCTTATGTAGAGGATTTCTTTAGGGGTTCAAAAGGTTCAACTCTGCCATGGTAAATGAACCATTGGTGTTCGAGCCATTGAAGTTCTACTGTACGAAAATAATCTTTTACTTGAAAACATCTGGTTAACAGTAAGGCTGACACGATTAATCATATAATCGATTAATCGATCGATAAATTCCACAAAAATGACTATCATTTCTGATTTGCTTTTAATCGATTACTGGATAGGTACAATTTACTACCCAAAGTTATGCCTAAAATTAGCTGGATGAGTGACAAACAGTGCAGACCCTGATGAGACGCCGCATTCTGCGGCGTCTCATCTGGGTCTACACTGTTTGCTCAGGCCTGTCTGTTCAAATATACATATGGTAAAGTGCAACATATGGTAAGAGTCATGTGTGTTGTGTGTGTGAATTCGGGTTTAACGTCGCTTTCAACAATTTTTCAGTCATATCACGACGGTGTCTGGTTGCGACAGGGAGCTCAATGCTCACGTTTATAGTGCTGCCTCACTGAAGTATCATGTCCCAGACACATTACATGATACCACACCCAGTCACATTATCCTGACACTGGATCGACCAGTCCTAGCTCTACCCCGTAAATCTGAGTGCCAAGCGAGGAGCAGCTAGTACCATTTTTAACGACTTTGGTATGTCGCGGCCCGGGATCGAACCCGAGACCTCCCGTTCCCCGGAGCGGACACTCTACCAACTGTGCTATCGGGGCTGGTTAGGTAAGAGTCATGCTCAGAAAGCCAGACAGGTAAAATTATGACAAAAACCTTTGTGATTACTAATAGCTTATCGATCACAATGACATGACCGATAATCGATTATCTTTACAGAACCAATTAGCCAGCCCTAGTTAAAAACAGAAGAATAGCTTGAGACAGCTACGGCCTGATCGTTTGTTTGTGTTGTGGTTTAACCACTGCGGGCCACTTTTGAGTCAGGGAGAAAAGTGATAGAAGAGACAGAGGGTACTAGGGGAGACAAAAGGGCCCTGCCGTAAACCAATATCAGTTGGACACAGTTAACCAGTACAGTGCACATTCTTTCGTCAGAAACTGACAACTGCCCCTCTTGAATCAGCAGAAAGTCATCCAAATAAACTAATAGGGTTATATGCAGGGAAGGTCCGACACGCACCATTTTGTGTGGGCAGACTACGACCTTCTAAGTAGTCTACCAGTATTATCACCAAAACCATGTTAGAAAGATAATGCTGCAGGTATTTTGTGTCATTGAGAAACCAAGAACTACATGTACCGTAAAAAAAACTAAAAACTTGGACACCTTGAGGTTTTGCTATAATTCTCTTGACCCTTCTCTTGCTGAATATTCAGTTAAGCCACACCCATTTCTGACTTTGAACCAATAAGATTTCTTCATGTAATTTATTCCTACAAATTCATAAACTGAATGTCACATAGTGTAGAAATTGATCAGATGGCTTCTTCAGAAGCCATCTGATCTGGATCTACACTGTCTCCAAAGATATGGGTTGTCGTGAACAGCATGATAAAAGTTAAAATTATGGCGATCGCTATTGACAGCCAGCTGTCGATAGTGAATTCGGCTGTCAATAGCCACTTCCTAAAATTATATAACTAATCTGCTTCACAATCCAGTAAGGCATCCAAAAGGTGCAGATGGAATGGCAAACAGTGTTGACCCTAACTTCCTAATCAAACCGCTCCTTCTGGAGCAGTCTGATCTGGGTCTGCACCATTTGCTTAGGCCTATCTGTCTCAATACTTTGGATCATTGCGGTACATGCCTCTATGCTGCTCTCGCATGCCCTCATCATGTAAGGAAGCCATGTACCAAATTTGGTTGCATTCCGGCCAGTGTTTAAGGAAGAAATAGTGTTATGGGTGCAGGGATACAGACTAAACGGCGCCCAGTCACCCAAGGCGCTTAAGTTTTGACCTGGGCGCCTAAGTTTCGAATAAAAATGCCTATTAACATACTGTAAAACTTGGATTTATGGTAGTCTGGGCACCTAAAGCAAAATGCTTAGTCTGTATCCCTGGGATGGATGGACAGACAGATGCATTCACAATATCCCAGAATGCCAAAGCATGTGGATAAAAATTGGCCGAAATTCTAAAACTTAGTTTGTCCTAGGAAAGTACTGTCAGGTTCACAGTCAACCTAACATTCCAGCATGACCATAACTGTTGACAGGGACATTACACCACAAAAACAATGAACAGATCCATATAAGAAAGAAAGAAAGAAAAACATCAATGTGAACTTGATCACACTGAATATCCTGAATGTACTATATTACCTCTACAATAAATAATTGTATAAACATAACCTGTGTCACAAAAGAAATATGCTTGACAGCATTTACACCCACAGAAGGCTCAGAACAGCTTGTGCAAATGCCATAGCAACAGATAACATTGCTATTTTGTGATAACTGAAGGATAGTTTTTGTCAATTCTCCATAAAAACCAATGTTGTGGGTATTCATTAGAACCGCCTCAACGAGGCGGTTCTAATGAATACCCACAACATAGGTTTATATGGAGAAATAAGGAAAACTATCCTTCAATTATCACAAAACATGCACCTTATCTGTTGCTATGAAATGCACAGGCTGATCAGAGACTTTGCTGGGTACAATACATGCCTCAATAGGCAGACAGGGATTGCACACAAGTCATATTTTTGCCAATTACAAACTCACAGTCATGACTGAAGACGAAAGTTTTGAATTTTTTCGCCAGGGGGCGATCAGACGAACTTTATGTCATTTCACAATTAAAACAGTTTCAAGCAAGTTAAACTGACACTTGAGCTTCTTAACTGTGGTTTATTATTCATCACTGTTTATTAACCCTTTTTGTACCGAATGGAATCTTCCTCCTTATATATAGCAGAATTTAGGGGCGTCAGGTTGTGTTTTCGTCACAAACTTTGGAAATTGACTGAAAATTTTGCAAACAATGTAGGCCCTGATATGGGCCTACACTGTTTGCCAGGTACCCATTTTGGGGTTTCCGGTACAAAATGGGTTAATAGGCTGACCCTCCTCATAATGACAACACCACATCCTCTTTACAACAGTATTGTTAGGGTCCAAAGTGGAAACTCATAGCAACAGACAGGGACGTAGCATCCTTTACGCAGATACGATCTTGCGTACACATTACAAAGGTACACAAGAGGCCCTGGGCCACTACGCTCACCAGAGGTCAAGAGTGAAAAAATTGCCTGACCCCTGGCAGCCTTGTTTTTCAACAAACCATAGTGGCTTGAAAAGTTCAGCCTTTCAGTACATGAAATGAAGTTGCCAGTCTTTTTGTCCCCCTACATGGTCACGATAGCCAGCGTGTCCATTATTATCTGATCATCTTCCATTTAGCTGACTGCAAATATTAATTCTGATGCCATAGGCAACTGGAGAACCACAAAAATAATCCCGTTTTGCCTTTTTCCCATTAGAAATGCATGGTCAAGGTCAACCAAAGATCACTATCTGAGCAAACTTGCTTAGGAATATCGCCTTTGATTAGGTCGAGGTGCTTGCTTTTTACAAAAGAATTCACCTTATTTACATATTTGCATTATCTGCTGGTTCCTAGTCTGAAGATTATCAGTGTTGGGAAAACAGGTAACTAGATCCCCCTGACCTTTCAGGGTCAGGGGGTGTCTGGGGGGGGGGGGGGGGTATGGTTACCTGTTTTCCCAATATTGATAAAGTGTAAGCTGGGAGCCAGCAAATAATGCAAAAAAATGGTGAATAAAACGGGTTACGCTACAGAAGGATTTACGGTTTATTCACATTTAGCATTGTGAAGATCCATTACATACAGTACAACTGCAGTGAATGATACCAACCCAATTGGGGCTTGAAGAAATAGATGGGCTGCATGATGCTTCCGCGCAGAGCTGAAATCGGCCGCACACGAGTACTGGTAAACGGCTTAGAGGATCTAAGCCTGCCCAGGCAAAGCCATCCATGCTTATAAACTTGATTGGTTTCATTGGCTGACAGGGCTTGAGATGTCATTTCATCTCAATGTCAGGTAAAACTCCCACAAAAGTGGAAGCAACATCTCCAAAATGACTTGTACAGTGTTTACGGGGACGTTAAATCTCAAATCAAACGAACAAAAACAAAACAAATGAACAAAATAAGTTCTGTACTGTTTGCAAAGGCCAATCTTTCCAAACTACTTAGGACCATTATAGTACTTGTTAACGATGTTGACGTTGCGTATTTGGAACAATTAACGTCTGCAGAGATTTTAATCATCAGGATATTGCCAATTTCTTCCTTGGCCTGCCCCTATCTATTTATATATGTCAATACATATACTGCAATCAGTCGCATCTGACCATTACTCGCAGGTGTACAATATTGCAGGATGAAAGCCTATGCAGTAATCATGTAGTTAGGCTAGGGGTCGGTTCAGTTTACGTCCGATCCGGATTCGGGTGCACTTTTTGACATAAATCCCTACAAATGATGCCAATGGAACATGTTCTGACATCGAAATAATCACCGCCGCAGGGGATCTAACCGGGGGTCTCTAGCATCAGAGGCAAACTACTGAGATATCATGCCCCATGATACAATGGAGCTCCTAAACAAAGTACCATCTTTTATGTCTTTGTTGTAAAACCTGTGACTTACTAATCCTGAAGTGTATGCTCTACCACTTAACTATTGGGCAGGTACAATAAATCATACGGACCCCGTCCATCAGGGCTTGAAGAAATAGATGGGCTGCATGATGCTTCCACACAGAGCTGAAACAGACCGCACACGAGTACTGGTAAACAGCTCAGAGGAACCACAGGAGCTTGAAGTTCTGTCCTTTATTATTTCATACTGCCCAAAAAACAAAAGTGACAGTAAGCTAAGAAACGGCTTCCAGAGCTTTTGTATTTGGACATTTTCAGTATGTTTGATGGACCAAACTTCAAGCGCCTGTGGAGGAACTAAGCCTGTTCGGGCAAAGCGATGCGAGTCGGACCTTTCATGCGTATAAACCCTATTGGTTTCATTAGGCGACAGGGCTTGTGATGTCATTTCATCTCAATGTCTGGTAAAAGTCCCGCAAAATTGGAAGGAATGTCTCCAAAATGACCTATTCAGTGTTGACGGGGACATTAAACCTCAAATCAAACAAACAAACAACAATAAATCATACTGTTCAGTATAGAACAGTAAACACACATACATAAACAAACACCACTCGTCACATATTTGACCTTTTAACTCGTCAATACACACTATGGTCATTCATGCATATAAACTGTATAGATTGTCAGTTCTGAACAAACACTAATTAAAAACATAATTAAACATGTAAGTAATATGTAATAACAAAATATTTTATACGTACGTCCTTTGGAAGATCGGCCCATCGGTCCCCTTGACGCACGTGACGTGCTGATACACATAAACAGAAAACATATGCAACAGTATTTGAACGTTAAACAACTCATATTAATTTGAACTTTATGACACAAATATATTGGCATCACCCTCGAGAACTATGATGGACGCTTCTTGGCCCTTTTGCACCGGCCATTTAAGTTTGGTCGCTGTGTGTACATTGCGATTCAATGGCGGAATTTATCAATGAAAATGACGAAACGCACTACGCACATTGTCTAGGTTGAGAAAACACGGCGTTTTCTCGGCTTCACATTTTTAAAGTAGACAGTATATAATCCTAGATAATCCAGATATATCAGAAATATGAGATATTGTATAAATTTCCTTGTTAAACATCACTCTTATTCGACAAAATTCGTTCAATCGTTATACAAATAGAATTTAGCCTTGAACTCTATTCTAGAAGTCAGTCCAAACAACAGAATTATTAGCTTATCCCGTTGAAAACACTACAGTTGGAAAGCTTTGGACACCTGTATATCGTAACCAAGACCATCCACTAACAGATCGCCAATTATAAAATTCAATCGTTAAGTTAAAAACGGTAAAAATCTGTATAATTTATGAAATCAGAATCCCTCATACACCATAGCGGAAAAACAGAGACGTAAACAACAGTCTTCGTTGATTGGTCAATTTCCTACACAAAGCCATTCTCACAGCACAATCCAGAGTTTCGAACGGGCGGTAATCGAGGACGCCACATGTTATAGTCTGTTTCAGAATTATGTTTACACACACACGAAAACTGAAAAAAAAAAGAGAAAGAAAAACTGACACAGAAAAAAGAAGGCTTCCCCATTTTTATTTTTTTAATTTAAAAATCTTTCATTAATAGACGCTAGATTTTAAATGATTTTGGGGTGGTTGGCCTATCTTGCATCACTGGGGCGCCGAATACAGTTGGTCAAGCAGCATGTAATTAAGAGTAGAGGATGGAAAGTTATTTCATCTGTTTGTTCACTTCCATTCATTTTCCTCTCCTCCCCCACCCCCCTTGTCCCTCACTTTCATCTTATCTACTAGTCTATACTTGACCCCTGTGACTACTTCAACTCAAATAAGGGCATCAAAATTAAATAGCAGTCAATATCGTAGGTACCAGGCATATATAGTGATGCCCTGAAGAATTCTGTCTTCCCTTGAACTATTCCTCAGTGGAATAGTCTTCCCTCCTCTTTGGTAAATGCCAAAAGCTGCAGATTTTGTTTGTTTGATTTGAGGTTTAACGTCCCCGTCAACACTGCATAGGTCATTTTGGAGACGTTGCTTCCAATTTTGTGAGACTTTTACCCGCCACTGAGATGAAATGACGTCTCTAGCCCTGTCGGCAATGAAACCAAAAGGGTTAATAAGCATGGGCGGTCCGACTCGCACCGCTTTACCTGTGCAGGCTTAGATCCTCTTAAGCGGTTCACCAGTACTTGTGTGCGGTCGCTTCAGCTCTGCGTGGTAGCATCATGCAGCCCATCTATTTCTTCAAGCCCCAATGGGCGGGGGCGGTCCAAAACTGCAGAGGAGTTCAAAGCCCGCATGGTGTAGATTCCAGAGGTATGCGTTTTAGTACACCTCTGAAAGCAGATTGTAAATAGTTTTAAAAACTCATCCAGTGAGTTTTTTTTTTTTTTTTTTTTTGGCTAAATTCTAAATTTAGCGCACCACCCAACAGATAGATACCCAGCAGGCACATGACGTAATTATGACGTCACATCAACGTCGTTACAACGTCAGGACGTTTATGCAACGTCACATTAACGTCGGTGCAACGTCATGACGTTGCACCGACGTTGATTTGACGTTGCCATAGCGACGTGTGCCTGCTGGGATACGATATTTTCTTCATCTTTTCTCCCTTTCTCTGGGAGACGACACCTAATGAACTCAAAACAATCAATAGCCTAGGCCTAAATGATTTTGATTGGGGGAGACCGGGGCTAGTTGGTCCGAAAACTCTCCTTTTTCATATACAGTCGAACTTCGATGGCTCGAACAGCGATGGCTCGTTTACCATGGATGTGTCGAACCCATTCTTGAGCCCCTAGCGAAATCCTCTACATAAGAAATAATGGGGGATAATTAGGGAGAGTTTAGTCTATTATCTTGCAAATGTATGCTGTGTGTACTCATTAGAATCGCCTCAATGAGGCGATTCTAATGAGTACACACAGCATACATTTTCATTTTAGAACACCGAAAAGATGTCTAAAAGTATCTCGTTATGCCTCCTGACAGTAACCTCAGTGGCTCGAACTACCCCTGTCTCGAACAGATTTTCGTGGTCCCAAAGGTGTTCGAGCCATTGAAGTTCGACTGTACATGTATATGCTGAGGTTAATATTCATTTGCTGGTATTATTTTTGCATTGCGAAAAGAAGTGTAGGCTTTTCGTTCGGAAAATGACAGATCCAGATAAATTTAGCCGTTTTCAGAGACTAGGTCAACTGGACAAACTTACCCCGCTATCGGGGTAGGCGGGTTGGTTAGTTGGAACGAAAATGTATTTAATCCTCATAGAAATGTAGTTTCATATTGAACGACAATAAAATAACATTTTAAAAACCATTTTAAAAGAGAGCACATCCGTGCCCGATTCGATTTATTTCGACAGCTGAAGGTACCAATGATTGTGTAGAGCGATGAGAGCTAGGTGTATGAACACTTGAGGTGTCACCAGGACGACTGCGCGGTATAATTTGGGATCGAAGTGGAATACGGTTTGGCACAAAAGCTGAAAGTCTACGTACAGAGCCACTATTGTATGCATGCGAAACGTGAATAGTTTACCATGCAAGGGTACGCCAAAAGACTGAACCACTGCCATACAAACCGTCTTAGAAAACTTTTAAGACAGGATTCCAGACACACATTACGAAAACACGCCTATACAAATACATTGTAAAATTTGTTGCTGAAAAAGAGAACATTTTAAAATGAAAAAGTGTGATATGTTTCTTATTTCCGCTCTAAATATAGATTGTGGGAACTCGTTAGAACCGCCTCATTGAGGCGGTTCTAACGAGTACCCACAATCTATATTTTAGAGCAGAAATAAGGAAAATAATGTTTACCACTGTAAACCCAGTTTTTATATATAAAATTGAAGTTAAGGGGGTCAGACTTATATAGGCGTGTTTCCGTGGTGATAAGTCCTGAAAAGGGCAGGGGTATAGAGTGTGCATACTCTTTGGAAACTGGCACAGTGGCTTCTAAACAGGATGCCTGGGGAACGTTTGACAAAGAAAATACTCCATGGAGAATTAGAAATGGCCAAACGTTCCAGTGGTCGTCTGGAGAAGAGATACAATGACAGCCTCAAAGCCTCCCTCAAGGACTTCAATATACCAACGGAGTAGTGGGAACAAATTGTACATGGCCGAGCAAAGTGGCGAGGCCTCATTAGGAGAGATGATAGTGCACATGGGACAAAAAAGAATTGACCATCGAAACCGGGCAGAAATATACACGGCGCAAAGCCAGAGCTAAGTCCTCAGAAACAGAACTGTCTTCCTATTCTCTCTGTTGTTCTCATTACGAAAACACGCCTATACAAATGCATTGTAAAATTTACCACTGAAAAAAAAAAAAAAAAAACACGAAAATTTTAAGATGAAAAATTGTGATATTTTTCTTATTTTTGCTCAAAATATAGATTGTCGGTACTCGTTAGAACCGCCTCATCAAGGCGATTAAAACACGCGCCCACAATCTATATTTTAAAGCAGAAATAAGAAAAATAAGGTTTACCCCTATAAACCCCAGTTTTACTATATAAAAGTGGGGTTCAAGGGAGTCAAAATTCATAAGTTACGCTAAAACAGTCAGCTAAGTAGTAGTAGCCATCATTGATGTTTTTCATAGCAAAGTACAGTAGAACTTCGATGGCTCGAACACTGATGGCTCGTTTACCATGGATGTGTCGAACCCATTCTTGAGCCCCTTGCGAAATCCTCTACATAAGAAATAGAGGGGGATAATTAAGGAGATTTTAGTCTTTTATCTTGCAAATGTATGCTGTGTGTACTCATTAGAATCGCCTCGATGAGGCGATTCTAATGAGTACACACAGCATACATTTTCATTATAGACCACCGAAAAGATGTCTAAAAGTATCTCGTTATGCCTCCTGACAGTACCCCTCAGTGGCTCGAACAACCCCTGTCCCGAACAGATTTTCGAGGTCACGCCCAAAGGTGTTCGAGCCATTGAAGTTCGACTGGATTTGGCTCTGCTGGACGAGGACTACTTAAGACCGTCATTACGAAAGCACGTCTTTTCAAATACATTGTGAATTTTACCGCCGAAAAAACGACAATTCGTTTATGATATTGAATTGCATTACGAAAACACGCCTATACAAATGTATTGGAAGACTTTACCACCCAAAAAGGAAAATTTCCAGATAATAAATCTGATATTTTTTCTTATTTTTGCTTAAAACATAGATTGCGGGTACTCGATAGAACCGCCTCGACGAGGCGGTTCTATCGAGTACCCACAATCTATGTTTTTGAGCAGAAATAAGAAAAATAATGTTTACCCCTGAAAACCCCAGTTTTACGATATAAAAGTGGGGTTAAATGGGGTCAAAATTATATAGGCATGTTTTCGTGATGCATAACAAAGTATAGGCGCCTCCGCCCATAGGGGCTTGAAGAAATATATGGGCTGCATGATGCTTCCACGCAGAGCTGAATCCGGCCCGCACACTAGTACTGGTAAACCGCTTAGAGGATCTAAGCCTGTCCAGGAACCGCGGTGTGAGGCGGACCGTCCATGCTAATAAGCCCTATTGGTTTCATTGGGCGACAGGGCTTGAGATGTCATTTCATCTCAATGTCGGGTAAAAGTCCCACAGAATTGGAAGCAACGTCTCCAAAATGACCTTTACAGTGTTGACGGGGACGTTAAACCTCAAATCAAACAAACAAAAATACGAAAACACGTCTTTTCAAATACATTTAAATTTTACCGCCAAAAAAAAGACAATTCGTTTATGATGAAAAATTGTGATATTGAATTGGAATAGCTATTGCGCTTTATAACTTTGGTTGGTTGATAAACAATCGTCCTGATAAGAATGTTGAAAAAATGGTATCTAATTAAACATTACGAAAACACGCCTATACAAATACATTGTCACCTTTATCGCCGAAAAAATGAAATTTTTAAGATGAAAAATTGTGATATTTTTCTTATTTCTGCTCAAAATATGGATTGTGAGTACTCGTTAGAACCGCCTCATCGAGGCGGTTCTAACGAGTACCCACAAACTATATTTTGGAGCAGAAATAAGAAAAATAAGGTTTACCCCTGTAAACCCCAGTTTTACTATATAAAAGTGGAATTCAAGGGGGTTATAATTATATAGGCGTGTTTTCGTGATTAAGCCAGCAATGGTTCAATTGTCTTTGAAGAAGCCGATGCATACGATGCCTCCCACCCCAATACGGGATAAGTTGGTCCAACGGCCCAACTTACCCCGTCGCAGATGGACTAACTTACTCCGAAATCGTCATTCATGACCAAAACGCCATTAGATTTAGAAACATTGAATACCATACATGTGCACCTAGTGAATGCCAATAAAAAAAAAAAAAAAAGATTTAGAGGTGCAAGCAAGTTACTTTTGTAGTATAAAATCAGTTTTTCTTTCGAAATTGAAAGCCAAAAATAACATGATGTAGACATGGTAAAATCATAGCGCTTAGCATGATTTCCCATGATCCAGAAATAACATCAATTAACACTTTAAACTTCCCAAACGCACACACACAAAAAAAATATTTTACTTGTTTTGTAGAAAGAGTAAGATTTGACATTCATTTTCTAATACTGAGTCTGTCAAACTTAACCATTACATTACGAAAACATGCCTATACAATTCCATTGTAAATTTTATTGCCGAAAAAGAGAAAATTTTAAGATAAAAAATTGTGATATATTTCTTATTTCTGCTCAAAATATAGATTGTGGTACTCGTTAGAACCGCCTCAATGAGGCGGTTCTAACGAGTACCCGCAATCAATATTTTAGAGCCGAATTAAGAAAAATAAGGTTTACCCCTGTAAACCCCAGCTTTACCATATAAAAGTGGGGTTCAAGGGGGTCAGAATCATAAAGGCGTGTTTGCGTGATTCCTCAAATTTTGATCACCAGTATACTGTGAGTACTAAGCAATGTGAAAAGACACAACACATGATGCCTGGCGTGGGACTCGATGAAGAATGATGAAGAATTTATACTTGCATAACATGCCGTAATGATTCCTTTTTCTTTTTTGTTTGTTTTCCTCTTGTGTCAAATAAATACTGCCTCACAATTCAGGAGGCATATTAAAAAGCATTATTTTGATGGAGTATTCAATCCTTGCTTTGTTCTTTCCCATTATTTAAGGACCGCACTATGATTCGGTCTGCTCATGCAGTCACGATAACGGATATCTGTGAAACACCCCCTCAATATTTGCTCCAATCAGAAGTCAATGTCGCACATACACATTACAGCGGCATCTTCAAAGTAATTGCCAATTACACGGAGTTTTTCCATATAATTTCTGTGTCGAAGATAAACAGGTAGAGGAAAGTTGTTTTATTTAAAGACTGTCTTTAAATTTAAAGACTTTTTAGTTTGTAAATTTAAAGACTAACGCTGAGTAACACAAAGAAAAATCATGAAAATGATGTAACACGAAAAAATCGCATTCTCATACGCAGCCTCAGTCTTCATCTCATTTATAAAAGTTGCGTTGCTATAGACTGCGTGTATTTTATTGTCTTTTAATATCGTTTTAATGATAGAAATAATTAAGAAATAAAACAACACAGTTCCTTCCCTTAGACCACAAATGCCGTGAAAGTTCGCAGTAAGGGAGGAAATATCTGTCAAAGGTCGAACATAAGATGAGTATCGTACTGACGTCATTTCGTTTTCGGACATTTTACTGTTGTAGTCCGTCTGAAACTTTCATCAATTTTAGTTGTCAGAAAAACTGTCTGTCGAAGCGAGTGGTCGGTATATTGACAAAATGATAAAATCGTTATACACATTCATTCCTGAGTTCATTTTACATATGAATCTTATTACAAAACCTGTTTTTCTGAGAACTCTTCAATTATGGTGAAAGGAATTTAATTAAATAGAGACAACTATATAATTTGCAGTTACACATAATTAAATATTCCATAGATAACGGCCAAATTACTATAAACAGCAAAGTGCGATTTTTCCGTTTTACACCATTTTCATTATTTTATTTGTGTCAGTCTTTAAATTTACAGACTAAAAAGTCTTTAAATTTAAAGACAATCTTTAAATTTAAAGACAGTCTTTAAATAAAACAACTTTCCTCTACCTGATAAACAAATGGAATATTCTTGAAGAGTTTATGGCTAAATCATTCCGATTCACAAACGATTGGCATCTGCTACAGAATTATGCCGGATTTTGAAGGAATTTATCATTAACAGGTAATTACCCATTGTTTATAGGCTGCGTCTCCTGACAACCGGTTGTCAGGAGCATTTTTGCTATGTAAAATGCTCCTGACAACCGGTTGTCAGGAGCATTTTTCTGTCAAAAATGCTCCTGACAACCAGCAATATTTTTCCAATAAAAGCCTGTAATATTAGCATTATTTTGGTTACTTAACCCAGTATTTTAAGTTTCTTGATACATGTTTAATATTTTTTGTCTTCTTTGGATATTAACATAACTACTGGATTGAAAATAAAAGAGAAAAAAATATGGTAGTTGCAGAATTTAATGTTTCGTATATTACTGAAAATAAATACCAAATAAATATAGGGGCCATTTTACTTGAGTACTATGGAAAAAAAACATGTCATAAATTCCCTTTTAGAATTATTAGAAAAATATCAGATTATCACTAAGACTGTCACGATTAATTGGATAATCGATTATTCAATCGGTCGATTCCACAAAAATTAATATCATTACTGATTTGCTTGCAATCGATTATTTGATAAGTACAATCAACTACCCAAAGTTGTGCCTAAAATAGCTGTATGAGTGGCAAACAGTGCAGAGTGTGGCGTCTCATCTGGGTCTTCACTGTTTGCTCAGGTCTGTCTGTTCAAATACATATGGAAAAGTACAGCATATGGTGGGAGTCATGCTCAGACAGAAAGCTAGACAGGTAAAATTATGACCAAATCTTCAGTGATTACTAATCGATTATCGATCACAATGACAGGAATGATAATCAATTATCTTTTCAGCTCTGATTAGCCATCCCTAATTATCACCCGAATATATGTCTTCCTTCACAGCAGCCAATACATATACATGTATCAGTAATTGTATTTCACAATTGTATCTTATACTGTAAAAGTTAGGCAACGGCTGCTGACCAGCCTGTGAGGCTAGGAGGCATGTACACCAATATAGAGAAGGTGGCATGATGTTTTTGGTGTGTTTTTGCTGGCTTTGGGAAACTGATTGCAGTGTATCTCTAGAACCAATTTAGTGAATTCTTACCACACTTGCATCAGTATGTGCATCCACTTGCATCAGTATGTACATCATTAACTTAATGATTAAGGTCTGGAAAAGCAGTGACTAAGGTCATTTGACCTTGACTTTATTTTCAAGGTCACTGTCATTTTTTTTATCAGAAATACTTTGCCTCAAGAATGAATGAATGAATTACACGTACATGCATGGTCATCTTGGTACAATGACTACAATTTATCACTGCAATGTACCAAAACCTTGAATAGGGTGTGCTGACCTTAACCTACCCTTGGGGAACCCCCAGTCAATAAAACTGAATGTGTCTTATCTTAAGAATATACATGGTTTAGGGGAAAGGATCTGAACGGTTTCTGTGACACATTATGTACATGTATTGAGCTTAAGTGGATGTGGAATGGGTGCATGTCCAGGCAAGGGGACCCTTTGAAACCCTCTTACAAAATTTTATATCCATATTTTATCATATCCCCAAATTTCAAATTAAGCCATCTAACAGAGCTTTACTGTGGATCCCTTTTTGACAAAATTTTGGGCTAATTTTTCCATGTCTTGGTTTCTGAGGGGGCATACCCCCACCCACCCCAACAGCCCCCACCCCACCCACCCAACCCCAAGTCCTGGGGTTGTTATCAGTGAACTTCTTTTCGAGTACCAGGGTGGTCAAATATTGGACTGAGCCCATTTGATATTCCATTCAGTATTGCATAATTATGATATAATGAAACAGTCTTAAGGCCTTAAGTCATAGTCCAGAACCATTTTTTCAGTCTTCACTCAGATATAAACATTCCACCACTGGCCATGTTAGATATTTTTTTCCAGACTCACTGATAGCTACACATACTGGTAGTTTGACTAACTGTTGGTTTTTATGGTTACTGGCAAATATATGTATTTTTTCCATCCAAAACCTTGTTTGACACAAGGCCATTCAGAAACTAGACAAAGTGCCCAGTGGGGCATGTATACCCCCGGCCAGGGCCATCGCCTCAGCTGAAACAAGAACTACAAAGGGAAATAACTCTAAAAGGCCTGACCCCTTGGCCCTTATTTTCTTTCCCACAATACAAGTAGTCATACTGATCATGTGTGCAAAATTTCAAGTTTCTATGTGAAGCAGTTCCTGAGATATCTTTGACACAAAATAATTGTTTACGGACACACAGACAGACAGACAGACGGAAAAGACAAAAACTATATACCCCCATTGCATACTTCGTATGCCGGGGGTATAATAATTGTCAAACAAACAAAAAACATAGTAAATTGTTGCAGACTGAAGACCATATCCTTCAGAACAGAAAGTTTTTTTCCATGTCTCAAGGTTTGAACCCATTCTCAATCAGCTAGCATCAGCCCCAGTTTGTGATAGGATAGCAAATATAACTTTAAAATCTATTTTCAAATCATGTCGAATACAACCTGGTTATCCAGGTCTAAATTCCGACTGACATACCCTGGTCTCAACAGAATTGCAATTACAAAAATAATAGGCCAGAATTTGATTGATTCAATTCTTGGAATTTATTCCAAAAATAAAAAAAATCGGAATGAAAATTACATGAAATAAGTTTGTTTGAATACTAAAAAATGACAAAAAAAGCATTAAACATGACAAGAACCATGAAATACTAAATGGGTAACTAAAATAATACTAATATCATAGGTTTTTATTGAAAAAATATTGCTGGTTGTCAGGAGCATTTTTGATAGCAAAAATGCTCCTGACAACCGGTTGTCAGGAGCATTTTACATAGCAAAAATGCTCCTGACAACCGGTTGTCAGGAGACACTTCCTTGTTTATACACAGAGATTCACCCTTATTGACTCGAGTCTGAAAATGTTTTGTGTACACGGAATCGTTTCGTGCAGGACCTTCCGTGTAAACGTTTACAGATTTTTGTAAACGTGACAGCCCTACCAGCGTGTCCATTATTATCTGATCATCTTCCATTTAGCTGACTGCAAATATTAATTCTGATGCCATAGGCAACTGGAGAACCACAAAAATAATCCCGTTTTGCCTTTTTCGCATTAGAAATGCATGGTCAAGGTCAACCAAAGATCACTATCTGAGCAAACTTGCTTAGGAATATCGCCTTTGATTAGGTCGAGGTGCTTGCTTTTTACAAAAGAATTCACCTTATTTACATATTTGCATTATCTGCTGGTTCCTAGTCTGAAGATTATCAGTGTTGGGAAAACAGGTAACTAGATCCCCCTGACCTTTCAGGGTCAGGGGGTGTCGAGGGGGGGGGGGGGGTATGGTTACCTGTTTTCCCAATATTGATAAAGTGTAAGCTGGGAGCCAGCAAATAATGAAAAAAAAAAATGGTGAATAAAACGGGTTACGCTACAGAAGGATTTACGGTTTATTCACATTTAGCATTGTGAAGATCCATTACATACAGCTGCAGTGAATGATACCAACCCAATTGGGGCTTGAAGAAATAGATGGGCTGCATGATGCTTCCGCGCAGAGCTGAAATCGGCCGCACACGGGTACTGGTAAACGGCTTAGAGGATCTAAGCCTGCCCAGGCAAAGCCATCCATGCTTATAAACTTGATTGGTTTCATTGGCTGACAGGGCTTGAGATGTCATTTCATCTCAATGTCAGGTAAAACTCCCACAAAAGTGGCAGCAACGTCTCCAAAATGACTTGTACAGTGTTTACGGGGACGTTAAATCTCAAATTAAATGAACAAAAACAAAACAAATGAACAAAATAAGTTCTGTACTGTTTGCAAAGGCCAATCTTTCCAAACTACTTAGGATCATTATGGTACTTGTTAACGACGTTAACGTTGCGTATTTGGAACAATTAACGTCTGCAGAGATTTTATTCATCAGGATATTGCCAATTTCTTCCTTGGCCTGCCCCTATCTATTTATATATGTCAATACATATACTGCAATCAGTCGCATCTGACCATTACTCGCAGGTGTACAATATTGCAGGATGAAAGCCTATGCAGTAATCATGTAGTTATGCTAGGGGTCGGTTCAGTTTACGTCCGATCCGGATTCGGGTGCACTTTTTGACATAAATCCCTACAAATGATGCCGAGCCCCCGCCCATAGGGGCTTGAAGAAATATATGGGCTGCACGATGCTTCCACACAGAGCTGAATCCGGCCCGCACACTAGTACTGGTAAACCGCTTAGAGGATCTAAGCCTGTCCAGGAACCGCGGTGCGAGGCGGACCGTCCATGCTAATAAACCCTATTGGTTTCATTGGGCGACAGGGCTTGAGATGTCATTTCATCTCAATGTCGGGTAAAAGTCCCACAAAATTGGAAGCAACGTCTCCAAAATGACCTTTACAGTGTTGACGGGGACGTTAAACCTCAAATCAAACAAACAAACAAATACAAATGATGCCAATGGAGCATGTTCTGACATCGAAATAATCACCGCAGCAGGGGATCTAACCGGGGGTCTCAGGCATCAGAGGCAAACTACTGAGCTATCATGCCCCATGATACAATGGAGCTCCTAAACAAAGTACCATCTTTTATGTCTTTGTTGTAAAACCTGTGACTTACTAATCCTGAAGTGTATGCTCTACCACTTAACAATTGGGCAGGTACAATAAATCATACAGACCCCGTCCAGCAGGGCTTGAAGAAATAGATGGGCTGCATGATGCTTCCACACAGAGCTGAAACAGACCGCACACGAGTACTGGTAAACAGCTCAGAGGAACCACAGGAGCTTGAAGTTCTGTCCTTTATTATTTCATACTGTCCAAAAAACAAAAGTGACAGTAAGCTAAGAAACGGCTTCCAGAGCTTTGTATTTGGACATTTTCAGTATGTTTGATGGACCAAACTTCAAGCGCCTGTGGAGGAACTAAGCCTGTCCGGGCAAAGCGATGCGAGAAAAAGCGAACCCGGGCCCGGATCCCCTGGCCATGATCACGAGCCATTACCAAGATATCAAACATAGCATTGGATGTAATGTCGAACCTTGTTTTCCAACGTT
Organism: Lucinisca nassula; assembly: GCA_963580285.1. Taxonomy (NCBI): domain Eukaryota; kingdom Metazoa; phylum Mollusca; class Bivalvia; order Lucinida; family Lucinidae; genus Lucinisca; species Lucinisca nassula. Next base: position 129,229,525 of record OY757018.1, on the reverse strand, counting down.
TCGGCCCCGCCCATCGGGGCTTGAAGAAATATATGGGCTGCGTGATGCTTCCACGCAGTGCTGAAACCGACCCGCACACGAGTACTGGTAAACCGCTTAGAGGATCTAAGCCTGCCCAGGCAAAGCCGTGCGAGTCGGCCCGTCCATGCTTATAAACCCTATTGGTTTCATTGGGCGGCAGGGCTTGAGATGTCATTTCATCTCAATGTCGGGTAAAAGTCCCACAAAATTGGAAGCAACGTCTCCAAAATGACCTTAACAGTGTTGACGGGGACGTTAAACCTCAAATCAAAGTCGGCTCTAAAATTTATGTGGTTCCACATTTTACATGCGCCTGGTCAAGCGAAAAAAATATATCTTCGAAAATGTGCGATTAGATCTACATCACGAAAACATCCTGACGGTCAGAATTTTATAGGCGTGTTTTCGTGATGAAAGCGCACATTTTCGAAGACTCCCTTAAACCCCACTTTTATATGGTAAATTAAACCTCACTTTTATATAGTAAAATTGGGGTTTACAGGGGTATACATTTGCTCAGAGACTTATATTGTTAATAATCGTTAGAACCGCCTCGCTGAGACGGTTCTAACGAGTTATCACAATCTATGTTTTGAGCAGAAATATGAAAAAAATATCAGAAATTTTTATCTGAAAATTTTCGTTTTTTTTGGTGGCAAATTTTCAACATATTTAAATAGGTGTGTTTTCAATTATCCTTGTCTCCAAGACGGAGCTTTGTGACAACGAGCTTACAAATAGCGCACATCGAAAATTGGCCAGGCAGCGCGGATGCTCAGGCTGGGTGCGCATGTATGAAAATACATTTTAAGTATGTTTGACGTGACTCATTTTTGGGATCGATTGTCAGTCAACCCAAAATTAATTGCAACATGTGTCTGTCGCTGATCCTCCATATGACGCCAGAGCGCGGTGTAACTGGGCTCCGGTACTGGGTCATTGGTAAATCATGTAGACCGAGACTAGTCTGATCAGGGTCCACACTATTTGCTTAAAACACAGGAATTTAAGTTTTAACTGAAACTCTTTAAGTATCAGTTCAGGACTATTTCCCCAGCCTATTCTCAGAGGCACCAACCCACCAGTGCTGACGGTGCTTTGGTTTTTAGCTCATCTGTCACGTAGTGACATGGTGAGCTTTTGTGACCGCTCGATGTCCGTCGTCCATCGTCCGTCCTGCGTCGTGTATCTGTCAACATTTTACTTAAAAGACCCTAAACCGGTGAACGGATTTTGAAATAACTTTAAGGAAATGTTCCTTGGGTAACCCTCCACCCAAATTGCCTAAATGGTTCCGATCCGCTGAACAAGATGGCCACCAGAGCTAAAAATAGAATAACTGTGAAAAGAATTAAACCGCCATCTCCTCCTAGGCCACTGGCCCAATTTCAAAATAATGTCACAGGAATATTACTTGGATGATCCTCTACCAAAATTGCCCAAACCGTTGTGCTCAAATGAACAAGATGGCCACTAGAGCTAAAAATAGAAAACAGTTTCTCGTCTGTCAACAATATACTTAAAAGACATCTCCTCTTAAGCCGATGAACGGATTTTGAAATAAATTTCACAGGAATGTTCCTTGGGAGATCCTCTACCAAAATTGCCTAAATGGTTTTGCTCCGCCAAACAAAATGGCCACCAGAGCTAAAAATAAAAAAAATAACTTAAACAGCATCTCCTCCTAGGCGACTGGCCCAATTTCAAAATAATTTCACAGGAATATTCCGTGGGTAACCCTCTTCCATAGCTGCCCAATCCGTTTCGCTCGGATGAACAAGATGGCCACCAGAGCTAAAAATAGAAAAAATCTTTAAACCTCCTCCTTAAACAGTGGACGGATTTTGAAATAATTTTACAGGAATGTACCTTGGGTAACCGTGGACCAAATATGCCTTAAGGGTTCCGGTCCGCTGAACAAGATGGTCAGTAGAGTTAAAAAAAATGAAAATAGGTCACTGGCCCAATATATAATTAATTTCAAAGGAAAATTGCCCAAACCGTTCTGCTACAATGAACAAGATGACCACCATAGCTAAAAATAGTAAACATCTTATCGTCTGTCAACATTATACTTAAAAGCGGGGAACGGATTTTGGAACAAATTTACAGGAATATACCATGGGTGACCCTCTACCAAAATTGCCCAAACAGTTCCACTCAGGTGAACAAGGTGGCCCCCAGAGCTGAAAATAGAAAACATCTCGTCAGTCAACAATATTAAAGACATCTCCTGGTAAATTAGCCGGTAAACTGGTTTTGGATTGATTTTAAGGAATGTTCCTTGGGGGACCCACTACCAATATTGCCTAAATGGTTACGGTCCGCTGAATAAAATGAATACCAGAGGAAAATGAAACAAAAAAAAAAAACAGAAAAAAAAACTTAAAACACCATTTCCTCCAATATCAAAATAATTTCAAAGGAATGTTCCTTTAGTGACTCTCTACCTTTTTCCCCAGAATGCTCTGCTCGAAAATGGCTGCCAGAGCTCAAAATAGAAAAAAAAAACACCTTTAAATGACTTCTCCTCCTTAACCAGTGGAAGCATTTTGAAATAATTTCACAGGAATCTTCCTTACATGACCCTTAGCCCCCGCCCATAGGGGCTTGAAGAAGTATATGGGCTGCACGATGCTTCCACGCAGAGCCGAATCCGGCCCGCAGACTAGTACTGGTAAACCGCTTAGAGGATCTAAGCCTGTCCAGGAACCGCGGTGCGAGTCGGCCCGTCCATGCTTATAAACCGCATTGGGCGACAGGGCTTGAGATGTAATTTCATCTCAATGTCGGGTAAAAGTCCCACAAAATTGGAAGCAACGTCTCCAAATTGACCTTTACAGTGTTGACGGGGACGTTAAACCTCAAATCAAACAAATCCTTACATGACCCGCTACAAAACTGCTTAAACCGGTCCGCTCATATGAACAAAATCAAATAGAAAAACCTTTTAACGTCTTCTTCTCCTTAGCATTTGGATGGATTTTGAAATAATTTGTTTGTTTGATTTGAGGTTTAACGCCCCCGTCAACACTGTAAAGGTCATTTTTGAGACGTTGCTTCCAATTTTGTGGGACTTTTACCCGACATTGAGATGAAATTACATCGCGATCCCTGCCGCCCAATGAAACCAATAGATTTGAAATAATTTCATAGAAATATTCCTTAGGTGATTGTCAACTTATATTGCTAAAATCATCCACTCAACTTCATATTATCTAACATCTCATTTGTACAATATGGATCAGGTGAGCGATTTAGGTCCATTATTAAACTCATTACGTAAACATACCTATTCAAATACATTGTAAATTTTACCGCAAAAAAAGAGCGAAAAAATTCAGATGAAAAATTGTGATACTTTTTTTTTTCACAAAATATAGATTGTGGGTACACGTTAGAACCGAGGGGGTTTTAATAAGTTGCCTCGGTTCTAACAAATACCCACAGTCTATATTTTAGAGCAGAAATAAGAAAAATAAGGGCCCAGTTTTACAATATTAAAGTGGGGTTTAAGGGTGTCAGAAGTAATAGGCGTGTTTTCGTGATGCTTTGTTTCTGATAGCAGAGTAAGCCTAGGAAAGCACATCCTTTCTTTCATGGTTGTAAAAGAAGTCATTTTTTCTTGTGAAACAAATGGTTATATTCGTCAGACCGCTTCGTTCTAACGAGTACCCACTGACTATGTTTTCGAGTAAGAATAAAGCAAAAAGGCCTATGTATGATACCCCTGTAAACCCAAATTTCGTCCGCGGAATTGTTGGCGTGATGCAATTTAGAAGGATAAATAAATAAATACACAATAAATTAAAACATTGATGATGATGATGATGATGATGATGATGATGATGATGATGATGATGATGATGGTGATGATGATGATGATGATGATTTATGTAAAGCACATCACGTGAACAAGTCCGTGAAATAAACACCCCCCCCCCCCCTAAACCCTATTTTACATAGGGATAGGGAAAACTGGGGTTTACGGGGTTATACATTATTTGTCTTATTTCTGCTCCAAGACATAGGTTATGGGTACTCGTTAGAACCGCCTCAATGAGGCGGTTCTAACGAGCACTCACAACCTATGTTAGCAGTATAAATAAGAAAAACATCACAGATGTTCAACAGAAAAGTAGCCATTTTGGCGATCTGAAAAAATGCACTATGTCGCACGGGTATGTTATCGTAATGAATCTTCCCAGAAAACTCATCATTGTTTGCTTGAGCAGAATGGGTTATATACATGTATTTTAAGACAAGAATTCCACCGAATGCTATGTCGCGCCTGTGGGAGTGCAAAGTCACCGAACCATTAAATGTAGGTCAAGGTCAAACAATGGATTTTGTTTGATTTGAGGTTTAACGTCCCTGTCAACACTGTAAAGGTCATTTTGGAGACGTCGCTTCCAGTTTTGTGGGACTTTTACCCGATATTGAGATGAAATGACTTCTCAAGCCCTGCCGCCCAATGAAACCAATAGGGTTTATAAACATGGGCGGTCCGACTCGCACCGCTTTGCCTGGGCAGGCTTAGATCCTCTAAGCGGTTTACCCGTATTTGTGAGCGGGTCGGTTTCAGCTCTGCGTGGAAGCATCATGCAACCCATCTATTTCTTCAAGCCCCGATGGGCGGGGGCCATCAAACAATGGATGCTTGCATAAATGGAAGTGGGGGCAATGATCAGGAATCGATACAATTACCCCACAGCTCCCATCAGAGACACCAAAGGGAAAGAAACACAAACACGAAACAACAGACACTAATGGAAACATCAATAGCGGAAAGCCAAAAGGACAGTTACTTTCCCACAAAATGGCCAATAGGCTATCCAAAATAAAATAATATAAGCGATACAAACACCCAAAGACAAACCATAACAAAAATAAACCTTGACAGAAGAACCGCCTTGGAACGGTCAGCGGAAACGAATTCCACTGGGGGACTTAAATCGATTTTACGTGGACACAATCCTCGCCCTTACTTCCGTCGCGATAAAGACAAATAATTTGTTCAGTCTGCATGAAGGCCTCCTAACTCATCAATGCAACATCTCTGTGAACACAAAAAATCAAACATCCACAGAGATGAAACAACGGTGAGGACTCGACAGCAAGAAAACACTGAAATGCTGGAGCAAAAGCTGCCATTTGTAGATGCAAGTTTGTACCAAGTATCATTAATGAAGCTATTGTAGTTCTTGAGATATGAACTTGAACATTAGAGTAATCGCTAGGGTTGACCCAATAGATCAAAAGTCTGTGAACCATGAAATGTAGGTCAAGGTCAAATATGCATGCTTGCATCATCGTTATCAGTCCTAGATGCAAGCTTGTATCAATTAACCCTTCTCTTGCTGAATATTCATTTTAACCACACCCATCTCTGACTTTGAACCAATCAGAATACTTGATGTAATTTATTCCTGCAAATTCATAAACTGAATGTCAAACAGTGTAGATCCTGATCAGATGGCTTCTTCAGAAGCCATCTGATCTGGATCTACACTGTTTGCAAAGATAAGGGTTGTCGTGAACAGCAAGATAAGGGTTATCATTAATGAAGCTCTTAAGGTTCTCGAGAAATGAACGTGACCATTTGGGTGAATGCTAGGTTTGACAAAGTCAGTGAACCACAAAATATAGGTCAAGCCAAAAAAAAATGGATGCTTGCAATCCTTCGATTCAATTATGTACCAAGTACTATTTCTGAAGCTCTTATAGTTCTTGAAAAATGAACTTGACCATTTAGACAGCCCCCGCCCATAGGGGCTTGAAGAAATATATGGGCTGCATGATGCTTCCACGCAGAGCTGAATCCGGCCTGCACACTAGTACAGGTAAACCGCTTAGAGGCTCTAAGCCTGTCCAGGAACCGCGGTGCGAGGCGGACCGTCCATGCTAATAAACCCTATTGGTTTCATTGGGCGACAGGGCTTGAGATGTAATTTCATCTCAATGTCGGGTAAAAGGCACACAAAATTGGAAGCAACGTCTACAAAATGACCTTCACAGTGTTGACGGGGACGTTAAACCTCAAATCAAACAAAACAATTTACCATTTAGGTGAATGCTAAGGAGGTCGCATATTTTCACAAAGTCAGTGAATCCTGAAATGTAGGTCAGGGTCAAATATGAATGCTTTCATTAAATTTGCAATCCCTAGATACAAGTTTGTACCAAGTAACATTAATCAAGCACTAATAGTTCCTGAGAAATATCTCAAATTTTCACGAAGTCAGTGAACCATGAAATGTAGGTCATGGTCAAATAGGGATAATTGCAATAAAGTTGACATCCCTAAATACACGTTTGTACCAAGTATCGCTAATGAAGCTTAATAGTTCTTGAGAAATAGACTTGACCATTTGGATGAACGCTAGGGTGGTCGCAAATGTTCACAATCACCCTTTGTGCATCCAAAGGGTCTTTGACCTTTGAATCAAGCATGCACGCCGATTTAAGCATGCACAACACGCATGCTATTTAAGAAATGAATTCTATTTTTCTGCTGTTCATGAAAGTATGAACGCATTGGGTTGCCTGCAAAGTGAATGAACTTCGGGGTTCATGTAATAATGGACGACAACTCCTCCCATACCCTTGGTCAAATTTCATTCAAACTGCATAGGAAAATTGCTTATTTGACCCTTCACAAAAAAAAAAAAAAATAATAATAAAACGGGTCTGCTTCGATAAGCAAAATGGCCACCATACGTAGAAATAGGCAAAAATGTTAATATCTCCTATACCTTTGATCCGATTTCATTTAAACTTCTGAGAATGTGGCTTAGGTGACCCTCTACTAGTTTCCCACGGATGAGCAAGATGGCTGCTGAAGTTAAACAACTAGAGGCCCAAGTGGGCATGATATTGCTCATCTGGATGATGCTGATCATCATTTATCAGTTACCGTCTGTATATATTGCATTGTAACACATTGACCTGATAAAAATATGCTATTTCAGGACAAGTGAGTTTTATCACGTCAACGTGACATTGCACTTTTATGAATGAACCGGACTACGGAAAATGGGAGAAATGTTATAATTACTGGGAAAAAAAAATGAGAAAAAAAAAATTAAATGAAAAAAAAAAAGAACAAAAAGGGGGGGGGGGGGGGGGGGATTTTGGTCAGATTATACCAAATATAAAATATATGGACCGATTATTGCTCGTCGGAATGTTGAGACGCATTGACTGATCGTAAATTGCATATTAAAAGAGTGTACAAGGGGGTAAACTGATAAACAGAATACCATATTCGTGTCATTTGATATCAAGTTTATCAGGCTCGGCTTCGAGAACGCATGTAGAATCGCTCGATTCTACAAGCGTTCTCGAAGCCTTGCCTGATAAACTTGATATCAAAAGACACTCACCTGGTATTCTCTGTATATCGGATCATCATATATCAGATCTCATTGCCTTTAGCAATTTTGAATCTGCATGTTGCATTGATGCCTCTGATTAAGTTTAAGTTGAACAGGATGATATGAGCCCCGCCAAGCGAATTTGTGTCTTCGAGCATTCCGTCATGACAAATTTTAACTGCGCATGCCCAGCCATTCAGAGGGGCCAGGGATATGGCTTTCTGTCTGAAGGTTCCTCTTGATTCACTGCTTGTATGAGCGAGCAGAGAAGGTTCTGGCGAGACTGCGCGGATGCGCAGGCTCGCCTGAACCTTCGCTGCTCGCACAGGCGATAAGTGCCAAAATCGCTTGACGGGGCCCATATTGAAGCAGAGTTGGGTGTGTAGAGTTTTGCAGTTCTAAGGCAGTGTCTGCACCTGCGTTTAGAATACTCTAATAACAAAAAAGGTCAACAATGTCACCCGATCATGTGAATTTAACTGCAACACAAACAAAGCTGTGGTGTAAATGGCCGGTGGCAAAAGGCATGCAAAATGCACTCTACAGAACCTTCTTGTGGACTCAGCGAATTTGAAATATATTGGCAACACCTGAGTGCCCCTCCTCGCAAATTTTAACAGCGATTACTAGACATGTGCGTTGCAAAAATTCAAGATGGTTGCCATCTTGGATATCAAAATGCAACAATTTTAGCAATCTGAATCTCCATGCCACCCAAATGCCACATACAAAATTTCAACTCAATGGGACTGGCCATTCTGAAAAGATATTAAGGGGAATGGGAACACCTTCAGGGGAGGCAACTCCTGCAATAGTATTTTTATCTCTCATGTCAAAAGGGTTCTACTCTTAAAGAAAAAGAAGCCTCCGTGGTCGAGTGGTTACGCTACTCGCCTTGTAAACCAGGGGTCGCAGGTTCGATCCCGGGCTTCTCCAGACTTTCGGATGAGTCTTTAAACCGAGGTCCCGTCTCCGTATGACCTTAACTGTTGGTGGGACGTTAAACTGAAACACTCACTCACTCACTCACTCACTCTTAAAGAAAAGAATTTAGTCCTCAGAAGCAAATTCGTTCCTTTAAGAGTAGACCCCCTTTTAAGTGGGACGGGGCTTATAGAAAAGTGAACATAAAGTCCCAAAAGTTGTCTCCCTTTGAAAAATGGTGAAAAAATCAGCCAGGTGTTCCCATTCCCCTTTAAAAGATTGCCACCGTGGCAGCCATCTGGGATATCAGAACAGAATGGTTTTAACAAGTCTGAATCTCCCTATCGCCACAATGCCTCCCATCAAGTTTCGGCAGCCATCTTGGATAGCGGAATAGAATGGTTTTAGCAGTTCTGTATCTCCATGTTGCTCCGATGCCTCCCATCAAGTTTCAGCTCGCCCCGACCTTTGGTTCGGGAGATGTAGCTTGAAGAATTTCAAGATGACCATGTATGGTGGCCATCTTGATTGTTGGGATTTTATTATTTAGCAAATCTGAATCTCCATGACACCCCGATGCCTCCCATCAAGTTTTAGCTCAAGCTCACCTTTGGTTTGGAGCAGATGTCATTTAAAGAATTTAAAGATGGCCTGGCGGCCATCTTGGTTATCAGAACAAAAAATGTATATCCATGTCGCCTCGAATCCTCCCATTAAGTTTCAGCTCAATTTGACCTAGAGCCACCATGGTGGTCATCTTGGATCTCACAACGGAATGATTTTAGCAAATCTGAATCTCCAAATCATCCCTTTGGTTCGGGGAGGAGATGTCGTATGAAAAAACTCAATATGGTCATCATGGCAGCCATCTTGGATATCAGATGTTGAACGGAACGCTTTTAGTAAATCTGAACCACAATGTCGCTCCAATGCCTCTTCTCAAGTTTAAGCTCGATTGGAACCATTTGTTCAGTAGTAATAAATTATTTGAAGTATTTCAAGATGGCTGCCAAAGTAGCAAGCTTGGTTATCGGAACGGTACGACTAGATACCTCCCATCAAGTTACAGCACAATCCGACCGTTCGGGAGGAGATGTCATGTGAAGAATTTCAAGATGGCCACGGTGGCGGCCATCTTGGATATCGGAAAGGAACGGTTTTAACAAATTTGAATCTCCTTGTCGCCCCGATGCTTCCCATCAAGTTTCAGCTTAATCTGAAGCGTTGTCGTTTGAAGAATGGCGGTCATCTTGGATATCGGAAAGGGTCGATTTTAGCAAATCTGAATCTCTATGTCACCCCGATGCTTCCCATCAAGTTTCAGCTCAATCCGACTTTTGGTTCGACAGGAGATTTTGTTTGTGGAATTATTTCAAGATAGCCTCTATAATAGCGACCTTGACCTTATTTTCCAGGGCACAGGCCCCAAAGACTGAAATTTTGTTTTGTCTGCACCCTATTTCATGAACGAATGGTTGACATTTGGCCAAACTTGGTACAATATATCATTGCTACATACCAAAGATTTGATAAGATTTTGGTGACCCTGACCATATTTTCAAGGGCACATGCCCCCATTGACTGTGGATTTTGGCGTGTCTGCATCCTATCTCATGAACAAAAGTATAAAATTTGGCCAAACTTGGTGCAATATATCATTGCAACACAATGTCATTGCAACCTACCAAATATTAGATTAGATTTTAGTGACCTTGACCTTATTTTCAAGGGCATATGCACCCCCCCCCCCCTAAAAAAAGGTTCAATTCTGGCTTGTCTACCCTCTATCTCATGAACGAATGCATGAAGTCTGGTCAAACTTGGCACAATATATCACTGAAACCTACCAAAGATTTGTTCAGATTTTGGTGACATTGACCCTGTTTACAAGGGCACAGGCCTCCCAAAACTGTCGATCTTTGCTTATCTGCACCCTAATGGGCGAATTAATGAACTTTTGTCAAACATGGTGTAATATATTATTACAACCTTCAAAAGATTTGATTGGATTATTTTCAAGGACACAAGCTCCCAGAAACTTTCACTTTTGGCTTGTATGCACCTTATCTCGTTAACGAATTGATGGAATTCGGTCAAACTTGGTACAATATAACTTTGCAAGCCACCAATGGTTTGTTCAGATTTTGGTGACCTTGACCATATTTTCAAGGGAACAGGCCTCCAACAAGTCAAATTAGACTTGTCTACACCCTATCTCATATACAAATTGATGAAATTTTGTCACGCTTGGTTCATTATATAATTACAACTTACAAAATATTTGATTGGATTTTGGTTACCTTGATCTCATTTTTTAAGGTCAGAGGCCCCATTAACCTGTCCATTTTGAGCAAGAAAAAAGGCTTGTCTGCACCTTATCTCATTTAAGAATTGATGAATGTTGATTAAAATTGTTTATCATATGACGTCGCGTCTGAGAGTGTAATAAAGCCATGTATTATTTTCGATAATCCACTAGTTGATTAAATATGCAAATTAGATACGTCCCGTAACGTTACATGTACGACATCCTTAACGACGTCGCGTATATTAATGGCGGAATATTGATATTTTTGTAAACAATCGTGAATAAAATGCGTTTTAAACGTCATATGATAAATAGAATCTTGCATTCGTGCTCATGTATTATTGAATTTATTAAACTCGTTGAGTAAAAGGGATAAAATGCTCGGCAAAGCCTCGCATTTTATCCCTTTTCCTCAACTCGTTTAATAAATTCAATAATACATGAGCACTCATGTAAGATCCTCTATTTCAATATGAGCCGGGGCACAGCATTTCCTACAATTTACATGTGCGCTCAGCGAAGAATCAGATTTGCACTGGGCCCTTAGCTATCCTTAGAGCGCACAACGAAGGCTCGGGTTTCGTTGGGTGCACGTCTTATAGTAGGTTTTGTCGTCCGCTGGCTCATATTTAATTTCAACCTACCAAATTTGATTGGATTTTGGTGACATTGACCTTTTTAATGACCGTTTCTTTTGAGGTCAGAGGCTCCCAAAATCTTATAGTTTTGGGCAAAGAATTGCTGGTTTGCACCTTGGTAGGCGACCTTAACCTGGTAATAAAAGTCAAATAGGTGTTCAAGTTACATTTATGGCAAGGGGACATTGTTTTCCTCTGAAAACAGGATTGTACCCTGGCAAAAGAAGTTTGAGGGGTATATAGGAGTCAGTTTGTTGTCCCGTTTGTATTTGTATGTCTGTTTGTTTGTTACTCCGCCAGAATTTTGTCCGGGCGATAACTCGAAAACCGCTTGAGGTGTCAGTAGTATAGGGTAAAGGTCTGGCGCCTTTTTATAGCGCCTTTTTTGTCTGGTAAGGCGCTAGACCTTCACCGCTTGATATGAGCTTGACTAGGCTAGTAGGGTGTTGGGTAGCTATAGGGTCGGACTTAATGTTTTGAATTGAGGCGCTTGAAAGTTTTCAGTGTTTGGGGGATTATAGCCCCTTCTATGAAGGGTATTCAAAGCTTTACATTTTTAGGCTTAATTTTGAAATAACTTAGTTGTTTTCCAAAGGTGCTATAAATTTTCAATTTTGAGGGATTATAGCCTCCTTCTATGAAAATAGCTTTAGCCTCTGGTGTTTGATGTTCAAATTTTTGTGAGTAAACTTTCAAGAGGTTAAGGGATACCACAAGATGACAATATGTGTCTCAAGACTTCATAGTCCCATGCTCATATATTGAGACTATCTTTAGTCCCTATACATTTTCAGTACCTGAAATTGGTAGGGACTAAGCTTGAAAATGACTTAGTCTCTGGTATTTGTTGTTGAAAGATTTTTGTGAGTAAACTTTCAAGAGGTTCAGCGATACCACAAGATGCCATTATGTTGGCCTTGTATCTTAAGACTTCATAGTGTCATGCTCATATATTGAGGTTATCTAGTAGCAAGATCGTATTTGAAATAAAATCTTGTATATCAAGACTTTATTTCTTCATCAATAGAAACTTGACTGTCAAGCGTCAAGTCTTTTGGCAAATCTATTAAGGCTTCATAGTAGCAGTTTCTTAGTGGAAACACCAATAGATATTGTATCTTAAGATCTAATTTTATTTCATGAGTACTAAGATTTTGACTAAGAAGCGTCAGTTTGGTGGATGTTATTTCTAGCCATCTCAAGTTTAGATACTACTACCTGTTCGTAATGAAGAGGGGGCGAAAAGATAAGAAAGACTGGTGAACAGTTTTAATTTTATTTGCCCCGCTAACTGACTTGATTACGATGAACAGAGGATTAGGGCCGTTTACAATTTGAAACATTAACGTTTTCATAACACTTTATGTGGCAAAGCTGATTTTAAGAATGATTTTTGTGATTTAGTTGTGAAATTGGTTTTAATAATGTCTTTTGATATGTCTCTGGCACAGTCTCTTCCTCGTCGTAGGTAGGTGGATCATATTCATCAAGTTTCTTCTCAAAGAGGAATCTGCGTTTCTTGATAGCGCTGTTCACAGATTCATCTTCATCGTAATCTTTCTCTTCCCTCAGTCGTTTTGCTGTGAGAATGATTTTCTTGTGCTCTGGACCTTTCTTCAGTGCTCCTGCATTTCGAAAAAAATGTTCTGTAGAAGTTTGCAAGCTCTTGTGTATATGTTGGTTTCAGTTCCTCATATGCCAAAATTTCAGCATCTTCTGTGTCGATATTGGTATTTTCTGCCAAAACTTCTTCCACAGTCTCATTGAATGTATCTTGTAAGTTTTCCTTGGTTTTCCTAAACATTTTATCCCATGGCCTGTACCTAGATGTCATTTTCTTCTTTTTGGGTATCTCATCTTCGACAGCACTATCATCGTCTTCGGTGTATTCTTCAGAATCATTGGTATAGTCATATTTTCCAAATATATCTTCTCCTTTTCCAAAATTACAGTGTGAGCTTCAAGACGCTACAGTTTCATCGTCATCTGACATATCTGTATTATCCTCTTTACAAACACCACTGGATCTATGTCTTCTTAAACTGTCTGATCTTGCAAACTCGCGAAAACACTTGTGGCAATGATATCTCCCCATGGATGTCAAATAATGAACTGATTTTTATTCAGTCTGGTCACTCCTTTTATACTCTTTCACAAAACTTTCTAACTTTCTGCACAATTTTCGGCAACTGTTTGAGACTATTTGTCTCTAATTTCACTTCTTCGTCCACACTTGATATTCTTTAGTGGTAAAGAAGTAGGTCTCCTGGGAGTATCAGGACATTGGTTTTTCATTCTTCTTCTTGGTTCAGTCAGACGATGTCTTTTTAGATGTCTATTTTTTTTTTTTTTTTTGCAAGCTGTTGAATTTCTGCGTTACCTATTTTGCAGAATCTGGATGGTCGTCCTTCCCTGAGCTTATTGCTCAGAACTGTGTTCAGTCTTTTCATCAAGTACCGCATCTGCCCATAACTTGCTTCGTATTTACTAGCGTTTTGTGTCACTGGTAACTTTTTACATTTGGTCATCTGTTTGCAGGATGTCTTTGTCCGTTTCTCTGAATTATTGAGTCCTTTCAGGAGTCTGATAAACTGACAAAGCTTGTATTATTGCAGAGTATTTATATCATTTTCAAAAACTGTTTGTGTCTAAAGTGTAATTTAAACAAAGACTTTCCAGTAATAAAAAGTTCACTTTTACCCGGGGCTGTTTGTATGCTGATATGAACTTGGTCAATAACATATTTGGCTACTGGCACATAATGCATTTTTTTTATTCTACATGTATATGAAAATAAGTAGAATACTTTGTATGATTAACTGGAAAAATTCTCAAAATCGGTGCCTTTACATCACAAACATCTTTAAAATCTGCAATATTGCACGACCCGCAGAAAAAGCGACCGACTGAAGTCGGTTGATTTTCTAAGAGTGCCCTAAAATCACCATGTCATTCTGTCATTCTGTCAGTCTGTCCGTCCGTAACCCGTTTGTGAAAATTGGTGATAGTGACTTAATCGCTTGGAATATTTAAACAATTTTTGGCATACTGATAGATATCAATGAGATCTAACCAATTAACTTGCGAAATATTACATTCCATTTAGTATAGCCTCGCCGTAGCGAAAAATGTGAAAATTTTCGAACTGCTTCTCCTCGGAAACCGTTGGGCCGATTGAAGTCAAATTTCATTTGGAGCCTCTATGGGATGGGGGAAACCAAAATTTGCTCATGGGGTCTAGGTCACATGACCAAAATGGCCACCAAGCCATATATGGTCTGTCTGTCTGTCTGTCCGTCATTAACCCGTTTGTGAAAATCGGTGATAGTGACTTAACCGCTTGGAATATTTAAACAATTTTTGGCTTACTGATAGATATCAATGAGATCTAACCATTGAACTTGAGAAATATTACATTCCATTTAGTATAGCCTCGCCGAGGCAAAAAATGTGAAAATTTTCGAACTGCTTCTCCTCGGAAACCGTTGGGCCGATTGAAGTCAAATTTCATATGGAGCCTCTATGGGATGGGGGAAACCAAAATTTGCTCATGGGTCCAGGTCACATGACCAAAATGGCCGCCAAGCCATATATGGTAAAAGCCCTTCAAAAATAGTCTTCTCCAGAACCACTAGGCAGATTTTCACGAAACTTGATAAATATCATCTGGGACGTAGGCCCATCATAAATTGCTAAAATGGTGACCCTGGGTTGACCTTGACCTTCTTTGTGCCTAGGTCAAACTTTGACACATATGCTTTTGTATTGGAATAGCCGTTTGTGAAAATTGGTGATAGTGACTTAATCGCTTGGAATATTTAAACAATTTTTGGCATACTGATAGATATCAATGAGATCTAACCAATTAACTTGCGAAATATTACATTCCATTTAGTATAGCCTCGCCGAGGCGAAAAATGTGAAAATTTTCGAACTGCTTCTCCTCGGAAACCGTTGGGCCGATTGAAGTCAAATTTCATATGGAGCCTCTATGGGATGGGGGAAAACAAAATTTGCTCATGGGGTCCAGATCACATGACCAAAATGGCCGCCAAGCTATACACCTGTGGACACAAATCCGTTCAAACTTTGATGAGCTTCATTTCATTTAGATCTGATGTTTCATTCAATATTTCCTTACATCCTATCAGTCAACTGCAAGACAGAAATACATTCAAAACACAAAGTGATGTATATTTCATGGTAGACCTTGCACTGTCCAATCAGAATACATCTCGAGTGTCAGTCAGATCTAAAAATGGAAAAAAAGAACTTGCCACAATAAGACCAATCAATGTATATTTCTTGATCCAGTTTTAGACTACTTTGGTGAATGACAATTGTTTGTCAAACTAAGTTGATGCAAAGAGATTCATTGAAAGGTACTTCATCGGAGTTTGAACGCTTTTGTGTCCACATGTGTATATGGTAAAAACCCTTCAAAAATAGTCTTCTCCAGAACCACTGGGCAGATTTCCACGAAACTTGATAAATAGCATCTGGGACGTAGGCCCATCATAAATTGCTAAAATGGTGACCCTGGGTTGACCTTGACCTTCTTTGTGCCTAGGTCAAACTTTGACACATATGCTTTTGTATTGGAAAAGTGAGAATGCATTTTATCCTGCAAACGATTCAGAATACAGTACTAAAGTATAAGATATATTTTTGCTCCTTACGATAAGGCGCAGTTATTGGGGGAACCGTTTTAGGTCCAGGTCACATGACCAAAATGGCCGCCATACCCATATATGGTAACACTCATAAAGCTAAAAGCATCCGGCGGGTCGTGCACTTCAGCTGAAGCACTGGTCTGAATATATGAAAAAGGTATCATGTGGAGCATTCAGGTCTACAATAAAAATAAATGAATCTTTTTCATTCCCAATAGGTTTTCAGAATAGAGAAGGCTTGACTCCTAATAACTTTCCAAATTCTTTGGAAAATTGTAACCTGGTTTGTATTTCATCTTGACAAATTATTTTCATGCCTTTAGAATTTTCATCAAAAACAACTCCAATGTCAACATTTACACGTTTCAAAAATCCGTTCCCAAACGCATTGATGGAAGACTGCATTTCTTGTGCCAAATGATTGTGGAGAAACATAATTGCCAGGTGGGATGATCAGTTTAAATTTATCACATGCTTTCGTATTTCTACACATTTCTGTGGCATTTTCAAAACCATTTCTTCTTATGTAACCTGGATCTAGAAACAAGAGGCCCATGGGCCACTATGCTCACCAGAGCTCAGGTGGGCACTGCCAAATTGCAGCCATGTATTTTAACATGATTTCATTTTAATCTGCCAAATGAACCCCCATATCCAAATGAGCATCAATGTGGACTCAGTATATGAAACATTAGGCCTTTTATGAAGTAGAGGGGGTGGGGCATGGACCCAATGGAGCCCTGGTTGGTATCACTAAATGTGTCTTATCACAAAGAACAAGAATATATATGGTTTAGCAGTGGGGATCTGCATGGCTGGAGATATAAGTGGAGGGGCTGGAGCATGCCCTGTCGTTCCCAGGAAAGCCCAAGATTGTTGTCCCTAAATGTGCCTCATCATAAGGACCAAGTATATATATGGTTTAGGGGTGGGAATCTGAACGGTTTCCAAGATATCCTTTCATGAAGTGGAAAGGAGAGGACTGGCCGCTGCGGACACCCCTACAGTAGGTGTGCTAATAATAAGGAACAAGAACATATATGAATATGGGGTGGGGGTTTGAATGGTTTCTGAAATATATGGCCTTTTATGAAGTGGAAGGGCGGGGCACATTGCCTCAGCACAAAGAGACCCCCAAGTTGGTGTGACTGAATGAGTCTTATCATAAGGATCAAGAATATATATGGTTTAGGAGTGGGGATCTGAACTATTTCTGAGATATGTGGCTTTTAATGAAGTCAAGCGGTGGAGCAAGGCCCGGGCATGCCCCGGGGACTCACAAGCTGGTGTCAATGAATGTGCCTTATCATAAGGAAGATGAATATATATGGTTTAGGGTGGGGCTCTGAACAGTTTCTGAGATATAAGGCCTTTTGTGAAGTGCAGGGGTGGGGCAAGGCCCAGGGAGGCCCCCAGGTTGGTGTCAATGAAAGTGTCTTATTATAAGGTACAAGAATATATATGGTTTAGGGGTGGGGATCTGTAAGGTTTCCGAGATATTGTGATATTATGAAATGGAGGGGGTGGGGCATAGCCCCAGCACATCCCTGGGGACCCCCAGGTTGGTGTCACTGAATGTGTCTTATCATAATGAACAAGAACATATATGGTTTAGGGGTGGGGATCTGAACAGTTTCTGAGATATATGCCCTTTTGTGAAGTGAAGGGGTGGGGCATGGCTCCGGCGCACCCCGGAAGACCCCCAATTTGGGGTAAATGAATGCGTCTTATCATAAGGAGCAAGAATATATATGGTTTAGGGGTGGGGATCTGTAAGGTTTCCGAGATATTGGGCCTTTTATGAAATGGAGGGGCGGGACATGGCCCCGGCGCATCCCGGGGGACCCCCAGTTTGATGTCACTGAATGCGTCGTATCATAAGGAACAAGAGTATATAGGGTTCAGGGGTGGGGATCTGAATGGTTTCCGAGATATTGGGCCTTTTATGAAGTGGAGGGGGTGGGGCATGGCCTCGGCACATCCCGGAGGACCTCCAGGTTGGTGTCACTGAATGCGTCTTATCAATAGGAACAAGAATATATATGGTTTAGGGGTGGGGATCTGTAAGGTTTCTGAGATATAAGTCATTTTATGAAGTACTGGGGGCGGGGCATGGCCCCGGCACAACCTACTGGACCCCCAGGTTGACATAAAAGCATATGGCTGAGAGAAGTTTACTAAAGGAACATTTCTATGAAAGTTTTGTCAAAATATCTGCAAAGGCTTTGTAGTTAATGCCATTTTTCAATTTTCCCCATTATAAGTCTATGGAAAATCTAAGTTGCCATAGCAACCAAACTAAAGAGCCGAATTTCATAAAAACACAAAACCTGTAAAGGCAAATATGGTGAATATTTCCATAAACTTTCAGCCTCATAGAGCATACGGTTTCTGAGGAGATGATTTTTTAAGTATTTTTTTTTTCTATTTTTTCATTTTGGTTTCCATGGCAACCAATACAAATGAGCAGTAGGCCTAAAATCATATGGCAGATAGTAGATTGCCTAAGGAATATTTCTATGAAAGTTTTGTCAAAATATCTGCAGTGGCTTGGCAGTAAATGCCATTTTTCAATTTTCCCCATTATAAGTCTATGGGAGCTCTAAGTTGCTATAGCAACCAAACTAATGGGCCAATTTTCATAAAAAACACAAACTTTCAATCCCCCAGCCCAAGGATGCTACAGATAAAATTTGGGCTGAATCGGTCCAGTGGCTTCAGAGAAGAAGATGTTTGAAAGTGTTGACGTCTATCCTATAAGCTCCCCCGGAGCCTTCGGCTTTGGTGAGCTAAAAACAAATAGAAAAAGTTATTTTCCTCAGTGATGTTCTTCACTTGTGCTGGTGTCATAATTTCTACTAATGCAACTTCCCAGTTTTCTTCATTGATACGAGTCTCATGTTTGTTTGTTGGAAAATGTCCAAGGAACTGTCACTTATTCACGTGTGGCGTCTGATCTGGGCCCTCAATGTTTACCAATGTCCCGTTGAAAATTTCACTGGCACTTATGGCTTAAAAAAATCCCCCACCCTTATTATCTAAGATAATATGGTTGGGGGATTTGTTTTTATGCTACAGTTGCCTGTAGAAAATTTATATAGTTTCTTTTCTACAAAATGACAGCATTCTACTTGTGCATTTCAGTCATTTCTTAAGCAACACAAAATATGACAAATTTAAAGTTACATTAATTATTCAATATCGTCATAAAAAGTCAGTTTTCTTTTTCTTACAATTTATAATTATCAGAAATTCAATTGATCATCCTTTGTTTCCGGGAATTGGCTATTTTCAGTTTCTATGCACAAAATCACAATAGACAGATTTTCAGAAAATCCATTGACCTGACAGTGGACAAGGGCTATAACTATAACTGCAAACTTATCGGAGTTATTGGACTTTGTACTTTGTGTACGATAACTAAATCAAAGCACTGAGAGTGTTGAAGGGGCGATTGTCTGGGATCTCTGGATTTTGCTTCTGGTTGGCAGTTTAAATCAGAATTATAAAGAATATATTCTTGCATAAACTTCTACATGTATGAGCATAGCTGTTTGAAGCTATTTCGGGCCAGAAGGTGTATTCATGTTGAAAATATAAAATTAACGTGCTGCTTGAATATGAGTTTTGAACGGTGGATATAAAAAAATGGACTTTGCTTTGTTTACGGTATGTTAGCGCGATGTAACCTCGTCGCCATGAACGTAGCATTTTTATGTTTTATGTTGACCTCATTGCGGAACAGACGCGATCGTTTTAACGTTTTGAAGTAGCCACCATACCATGTTAGTTTTACGATCGCATCTGAAGAGGTGATACATGGCTATGGAGTTGTGGGGCGTTTCCGTCACAAATTTTCTCAGGAAATGCAATAATGACGATCATTCATGTTTATTTCATTACGATAACATATGTCTGGTCCCTCAGAAGATATTCAGACAGCTTCCTTGGGGATCCTGCAAATGTTATGCATGAAAAACTATGGATGATCTCTGTATTTGTTCTACATGGGAAGGCCACCTATGAGGCCTAATCTGTCGAAACTAGCTAACCTGGTCTAGAAAATTTGTACACTCGATTTTTTTATTCCTCAGGTAAATTTCAGTTTTTTTTTTTTTTGTTGTTGTTGCTTTTTCCAGAGCATAAACCTTTACAGAAGGCATTTACTACACCTGCTATAAAGGGACTGTTTGGTCACCGAAATTGTTTTCATTGATGTTCATGTTCCTTTTTATTATTAAAGATTTTCGAAAAAAAAAAAAGGTATATTTCTTTATCGTTACTTGCAAGTATTCCAGTTGAATAAATTTGAATTGTGGTTTAGGTCATTTTGAGCTAATCAGTTTACCTTCCATACTTTTTCCTGGACAGGCTTATATGTAAGCGGTTAATCAGTACAGTGCACATCTTACGACTGCCCTTCTTGAATTAGCGGAAGGGAGGGAATTACTGTAGAATTATTTCATGATAAATCCCCACATAAGAATGTTGCCAACCCCGGCAGGATCGAACCCGCGTCCTACCGATCATCAGTCAGACGCGCATCCGTCTCGGCTACCGAGGCCGGCTGTATTATGATCACACAGCCTCCGTTACCTAGTGTAGGTCGCAGACTCTTGATCATTAAAATACGAAAACACACCTATCTAAATATATTGAAAATTTTACCACCAAAAAAATGAAACTTTTCTGATGGAAAATTGTAATATTTTCCTTATCTCTGCTCAAAATGATAGGTTGTGGGTACACGTAAGAACCGCCTCGGCGAAGAGGTTCAAACGAGTACCCACAATCTATGTTTTTGAGCAAAATGAAAAATAAGGTATACCCTGTAAACCCCAGTTTTACTATATAAAAGTGGGATTTAAAGGGATCAAAATGACATAGGTGTGTTTTCGTGATGGGTCTCTGAAAACCAAAATAACATTATTCCTTGTTATTGATATAAACACCCTATTAACCCATATATGCCTAGCGTCTTTTGGGGGGCATTTTGCAAACATTGCTGACCCAGATCAGACGCCAAAACGAGCGGCGTCTGATCTGGATCTCAACTGTTTGCTGAAAGTGCATATTACTGCTAACAATACAAACCTGACTCCACTATAATTTGACATGGACCACCCCAAACTGATAAGCTTGGAGATTCCGTTAAATGATACATGGAATTACATAATCGACCTACACCGCGTACTTTTAACCCATTTAATATGTTTTTTAAAAGGGTTATCCTTTGGAAGCAAGGACTACACCACAGAAGTGAAAAATATGGAGTGTACATGTTTTCTGGGCCAGACTAGCTAGTTCGTACCCTCAGATATTTTCAAAATTCAACAATGGAATCAATGATCCAAAAGGACAAGAAAATAAGTCTGAATAGAATCATCAACGTTATATCAGTATAGCACAAGTCCATTCCAAAACTTAGGGGTTTCTGGTTGCAGATTCTTGAAAATTTATCTGAAAAATGGTTGAACCTTTCGTAAACAATCAGTGTAGGCCCTGATAAGACACTGTGTACTGTGGTATCTGATCTTGGTTTGCACTGTTTGCCAGTTACCAGTCGTGAATTTCCGATACAAAATTGGTTAATTGTATTGAGGCAGCATAAAATTGGTTAATTGTACTGATCTATGGAGGATTCTTATTAAATAAAATATGTTCAAACCAGATGGAAGGGATTTTCCGGATCGGGTAATCAGCTTCCGTTCGCGTTTTGTGACCGGTTTGGGGCGAAACGTCTATGTCGCGAAACGTCTCGTTACCGCGGTTGTCACAGGTTCTACCATTGACGTGCCTTGTATTCTTCCGCGGATACGTCATCAATGCTTTTCATTGATAAGAATTCTTACGAACAAAAAAATCAACTATTGAAAAAAAATAAACAGTTGGATACGTGCGTTCATGATGCTGACTGATAGAACATACAAATTATAATATTTTGTTTAACTGAAAGCGTATTGTGAAACTTTCCAAACTGTTTTGAATATGGAACAATATTTTCTCACGGAGAATTTTGGTGGTTCTTCGGTCGTTTGCATTAGCGATCAGATTTCAGCTTAAGTGTTCCCTCTGGTGCGATTGTGAACCAATTACACCAAAAACCGCTTGAGTTATCCAAAAGAAACTTTACACGCTTTTAAAGGGCACTGAGAAGAAGTGCAGTGCAAAAGTGCGATATAACTCTATCTGCAATATTAGCGGAGTCTTTGGACTTTGTATTTTTGTTGAGAATTTTGTCCGGACTATAACTAAAAAACTGCTTGAGGTATCCAAATGAAACTTTACACACTTTTCAGGGGCACTGGGAAGTGCTCTAGGGTCAAACCTCTAGCTGCAATTGGACGTTGTGTATTTTGTTTAGAATTTTGTCCGGACTATAACTAAAAAACTGCTTGAGGTATCCAAATGAAACACACACTTGTAAAGAGCACTGAGCAGAAGTGCAGTTTACAAGGGCAATAACTCTATCTGCAATATTAGCAGAGTTATTCGACTTCGTGGCGTTTTTTTTTTTTTTTTTTGTTTTAGAATTTTGTCCGGATATTAACTCGTAAATCGCTTGAGGCATCCAAATGAAAATTCACACACTTGTAAAGGGCACTGAGCAGAAGTGCAGTTCAAAAGGGCCGTATCTCCATCTGGAATATTAGCGGATTATTGGACTTTGTATTTTTTTTTATTTAAAATATTATCCGGATACCGCTTGAGGTATCCAAATAAAACTTCGAACACTTTTAAAGGACACTATGCAGAAATGCAGTGCACAAGGGCCATAACTCTATCTGCAGTATTAGCGGAGTTATTGGATTTCATATTGTTTGTTTAGAATTCTGTCCAGATAATAGCCGTATGTTTGTTTGTTTGATTTGATGTTTAACGTTCCGTCAACACTGTATAGGTCATTTTGGAGACGTTGCTTCCAATTTTGTGGGACTTTTACCCGACATTGAGATGAAATGACATCTCAAGCCCTGTCGCCCAATGAAACCAATAGAGTTTATAAGCATGGACGGTCCAACTCGCACTGCTTTGCCTGGGCAGGCTTAGATCCCCTAAGCGGTTTACCAGTACTCGTGTGCGGTCAGTTGCAGCTCTGTGTGAAAGCATAATGCAGCCCATCTATTTCTTCAAGCCCCGATGGGCGGGGGCGGTAATAGCTGTATGATGACGTATCATCACGTTAACAGGTCTGTGTAATGGACTCCCTCCAAAATTCCAGTTTTCATAGTAAAAAAGACACATGTTTGTACCCTGTTTCAGTAAAATGCGCTAAAGCGGCGGTATAACATTCAGGGACCAGTTGTTCAAAACTAACGACGTCGTTAGTTAACAAATCGTTAAAGTTTTGATCATTTAATATGGCAAATATGCTAATATTTTTGCTGAAAAAAAATGTGAGCAGCTTTTGCAAATGCAAAAGCTGCTCACATTTTTTTCAGCAAAAATAACACTGTATTAGATATTGTACTTGTTAGAACAGTCAACAATTTGATCAGTAACGTGCTTGTTAAGCTAACGATGCTTTGAACAACTAGCCCCAGATCCTCTGACAGCTCTGGTTTGCTGCTGTTTTGACATAAAGCATTTAAGCTCACACTGTATTGCATACCGCGAGATGGCAATTAAAGGGTTGGTTGGAGAAATGCAGGCCACGATCATAGCAAGGTGTATTTTATCAGTACCAAACAGAAGTCTAGGATTTATTTAAGTCAAGAATATATATATTGCACCAAAAGGCACTTGAAAGTCTCAGTTTGTTCACTGTCCGTTTTCTATTTCACGGGGGCCTGTTTCACAGAAGTGGTGTCCGTTTTCTGTTTCACGGGGGCCTGTTTCACAGAAGTGGTGTCCGTTTTCTGTTTCACGGGGGCCTGTTTCACAGAAGTGGTGTCCGTTTTCTGTTTCACGGGGGCCTGTTTCACAGAAGTGGTGTCCGTTTTCTGTTTCACAGGAACGGTTGTGGTGTTGTGGTACCATTTCTTTGGAACAG